>CM054379.1:115961147-116688647 GCA_028858755.1 Ara ararauna | reverse complement strand
TACTCCTAGAGCACTTTGTGATCTCAACATCGGACAGAAAAACCCCCATCCTTAGATTCCCAATAGGAATTTCAACATTGGAGATTCCGACCGAAAACCTTTACCTTTTTAAGCGTTTGTTGCCTGCTAAAGAATGATTAATAATGAAAAATGGGTAAGATAGGGTGGAGCTTTATCCTTTAACAGTCTCCTTTGTGTTCATAACAATGATGCCACACAGTCATTTTGAAGTAGCAGTTGACCAAAGTTTTGGAGTTAGGGTAATATATGAATGAGAATAGTTTCCCAGTGGTTATATATATGATACAGTGGTGTGGGTTTAGTCCCATGTTCATTGAATAAGTAAAAATGTACACTGTTATGCAATTTCCAGTAAACTTGCAGCTTCTTTCATATCAACACCTTAATTGCTTTGAGGGAGGGCTGTGGTAATTTTTAGTACACTTGTGATACTTCTAATGTATTTCAGACATTTAATAATGAAGACAAAAATTTTGAAGTAGAACATTGGTCTTGATCCAGTGTTCACTGAAGTTTGCAGATATATTAACATTGTTACTATTATTTTCAGTGTTCAACATCCAGAAGTTGCTATTCTAGCTGCTTTTTTTTTTTTAACTGAAATTCTTCTGTTGTTTGTAAGTAACAGTGCGAGATACTCTCTACCTTTCAAACTCAGGTGAAAGAAACGTAGCAGTGCCTTTAATATTACTCTCATGTAGTTGCTTGTGTAAATGATTTGAAGTTCATGCACACATCGAACTGAAAATAACTCCCACTTCTTTCCAAACAGAAGACAAATGCAACGCAAACATATTTATCATGTTGGTTGACCTGAATATTAATTTTTCATTGCATGAAGGTGGTTTTTGAAAAAATATGCCTATTCTCAAGAGTAATGGAATATACTGCAAGAGCACTGCTGACTGGGCTATAATTCTTTGACACTGGTGATACGTTATCACTAATGGTTACTTGACAGAGAAGTAAGTTACTAACATCTGGATATTAGGAACAATGGCTGCCCTAAAAGGGCAGTCAGGCATTGGAACAGGCTGTCCAGGGCGGCGGTGGAATCACCATCCCTGAAAGTGTTCACAAACCATGTAGACGAGGCCCTTAGTGACATGGTTTAGATGTGGACTTCGCAGTGCTAGGGGAATGGTTGGGCTTGATGATCTTGAAGGTCTTTTCCAGTCTGGTTGATCCTGTGTTTCTATCTTGTGATAATGCAGGGCTATAAAGGACACTATACTTCTTCTGTATATTCAGTTTGAGTAGCTAGCTCACATCACAATAATCAGTCTTTGATTATTCAGGAGTAATAGTGTGTTTATTACAAATCACTTCTGGGGTTCTTAGATTGGTCAGGCAGGTGACTCTTTCATGAAGATGGAAAAAGAGACCTCTTGGTATCCTATCATAAAATAGCATGGGTTGGAAGGGACCTTAAATCTCATCTAGTTCCAACCCCGTGCTATGGACAGGAGCCCCTTCCACTAGACCACACTGCTCAAAGCCCTGTCCAACCTGGCTTTAAACACTTCCAGGGATGGGGCAGCCACAGCTTCTCTGGGAAACACGTGCCAGTGCCTCACAACCCTCACAGGAAAGAATTTTTTCCCATTGTCTAATCTCAGTCTCCCCTCTGTCAGTTTAAAGCCATTGTCCCTTTTCCTGTCACATGTCCTTGTCAAAATTTCCTCTGCAGGTTTCTTGTAGTGCCTGTATGCTTAGATTGCTGATAAAATCCAATCATGGAATAGCTGTGGTTGTTGAAGATTTCTGAATTCATGGTGAATGTTGCCAAACTATTTTCATTATCCTCTTCATTGTAGGCTTTGCGTTTACTGAGCCAGCTTTCCAAACTTATAACATATGAAAGGATTATAAGAAACGCCTTAGGAGCCTGAATATTAGTGCCATGTCTACTCTACCTAAACCCCAGAAATGTCTAAATATAACAGGCTGAGGTTTGAACACTGATGATAATGTGTTTGCACTATGCTTTGTTTGCTGTGTCTGTTTTTGTTAGAGAAGCAGATGTAGAATATATTTGTCTGATAGCTGAGATAATGTTGAAGCTAGAACTTTCACAACATCCTTTCTGACAGCAACATTTGCTATAAATGATGCTGATTTTGCATTTAGAAAAACTTGTGGATTTGCTTTCCTTGATTTCATCTAAGTTATTTTTCTGGAGTTAAAATTGTGCTAAATTTATACAATGAATCTCAATAGGCAGGAGGTAAAGGATTACAAAGTACAGTTTCAAAGAGGAGTTTTTGGTGGAGTCTTTTCAACACAGTTGCTCAGGAATGTGAGACAACTGAGAATAAAACAAAAAACTGCAACTTCCTATCTGAGAATTCATTAACCTGGTTTAGATTTTGACAGAATTTTCACTATAAAAATCAGACAAAAGCAAAATTTCTCTCCCTTTCCCCAAACACCGTTCTTGTCTTCAGTTTTCTCTTAAATTTCAAACTTAGTTTACTCGTTCTCAAGGCCTGCCTTCAAAAAGCATCTTTCGGATTTCTCCTAATAGGGAATCCTTTCATCCTGTGTACGTTTTAGGTGTCTTGCTTTTTTCCTTCTTTTTAAAACAAATGTTGGTTTTAATTGCTTCCAAGAATACAGTGTATTTAACATGGAAACCCCAGCATGTTCAAATTGTTTCTTATACCTTAAAGGTTGTTTGATGGTGAAGTAACCCCACTGCTGCTTCAGGTACTTTAAACTCAATAGCCCTGACCTTTTTTCCACACTCAAATAGCCTCAAATGTTTGTTACTGTATGAAAAATGCTAAATGTATTCTCTGTATCATTTAATTGCAAATACAGGAAAAAAACCCCAAACCCCTAAGGAGCCATGCCTTCCTGAACTAGTGTGATGCTGAAAAGTTGGTCTCATGATTTATTTAAATATTGGATGCCAGCTCTCAACCGGTTTCAGTAGCTATAAGTAATGTAAAAGAAAATGGCACTGCAGGAACAAGAATGGTATAAAGAATACTAAGAGCATATGCCCCAAACTGAATCTCTTTATCATTGTTTTCTGGCTTTTTGCTTGTCTACTTGATGTTTAGGAAGTGGTTCCCAACTAAATTCACTGTAAAAGCTGTTTTCCAGCTCGTTGCTAAATAAAACTAAATAAAGCCCCAGTTGTGCAGACTTGCATATATTTAGCGTTACTTCTAGCATAAAATATTTATGGGCCAATGTCAGAAAGTTCAATGTTGAATTTTTAATTGCTGTCTGTTATTCCAAAAAAGTTAATTTTTTAACTTGCAGACTTAATCTTAGAAAAACCAAACCAAACCCAAACAGAATCCCACCCTCACCCCCAAAAGAAGAATGAAAACAGCAGCAAGTATAGACATGTTTGGAATATAAATGTTTGATTTTTATCAAATATTACTGAATTGTCTGGTACTTTATGTTAAGCTACTTGCTTTCATGCTACAAGCTGGCCTAACATTATCACTGGGAAATGGGGTCTTCGAGTTACGTAGATAAAAGGTTTCTCTTAAGTAGGACTTAGTTTATAGTACTCAGAACTGATGGTGGCATACAGGTTGTGTTAAGCTTTATCTCCCATAAGTCCAGCTTGTTTGTTGTTTTTTTTTTCCAGGTAGCATATATGTCTGGATAGCTTTTGGTGGATTTGTACACCTTTCTGAGAATGCATCATGTATGTTATGTGCAAACTGCCCTGAAGTATGAGGTATGAGTCTGAGACAGCTTGGCCAACTGTGTATCTGTAGAGTAAATCAGTGCTCGATTGCATTGATTTTATGGTGTATTCACTGGTTGTGTTAGTTCAGAGGGCCTGCACTGAGCCAAAGCAGAAACAATTTATGGTTCTACCAAAACTACCTAATGTTTTGGTTATAAACCATCAAGACCACAGTCTCCCAGACTGTGCCACCTCTAAAAAAATTTGTAGATGTATCACTCCAAAGATTATGGTGGTAGCACTAGCCTGTGACCATATTGGGAGCTGCCAGAGGTAATTCTGTTCCTTTCTGTCCTCAACTTGTAGAGTATCTGTAATTTAACTTTCAGTTCAGAACGTCAAAGTAGAACTGAAGTAGGGAATGTGGGATTAAGCACTAGATGGATAGACAGTAAAGAGAAGTAAAGTAAGTAGCAGGTAGTGCTGAGCCAGTTTGGAGCATGCAGTAGAAAGGTGGAAGAATTCAAATTTAGGAGGCTGCAGTGGGATTGTAAGAGATGTATAGTTGTATTTGAGCTTGAAGAGGTGTCCTGGGTTCAGTAGTAGCAGTCATTTTTCTACTTCTTAGTAGCTGGTGCCATGCTGTCTTTTTGACTCTGCTTGGGAACAGGGCTGATAACAGTGATGGTTTTAGTTGTTGCTCTGTAATGTTCAGTCTGACCAAGGACTTTCTGAGTCTCATGCTCTGCCGGGGAGGAGGGGAAGCTGGGAGGAAGCAGAGACAGGACACCTGACCCAAACTGACCAAAGAGGTATTCCATACCGCAGCACATCATGCCCACTATATAAACTGGGGCAGTTACCTGGAAGGGTTAGATCACTGCTCGGATTGGGCTGGGTGTTGGTCTGCGGGTGGTGAGAGGTTGTATTCTCTCCCCTTGTTATTTGCCTTGTCATTATTATTATTGGTGGTAGCAGCAGTGGTTTGTGTTATACCTTAGTTACTGGACTGTTCTTATCTCAACCTGTGGGAGTCACAGTCTTTTCCATTCTCCTCCCCATCCCTCCGGAAGCGGGGGCGAGGAGTGAGCTAGCGGCCACGTGATGCTGGGTTGTTGGCTGGGCTTAAACCATGACAAGAGGTAAGATTTGCTCTTACGGATAAGAAGAGCAGGTGGATGGACTTTTTTGGCAGAGGACTTTTGTCCGGGAAACTGAAGGATCCCCACAGGAGAATTGATTTCTCTGGCAGTAATACCACCATACAGTGAGGCCTGAGCAGATTATATTTGAGAATCTGAAACCTGTAATAGTAGAGTCCAATCCTCTTTCTTTTTGTCTGTACCTACTATGCAAGGCTTTTCTTTTTATGTGATATAAATATATTTTTAATTAAAATTCTAATCATGTATTTAAACATCTTAAAAATAGCAATAGTTTTCATCCAGCATTGTAAAGAATTTCCTTTAGTCCTTTAATGT
This sequence comes from Ara ararauna, assembly GCA_028858755.1. Taxonomy (NCBI): domain Eukaryota; kingdom Metazoa; phylum Chordata; class Aves; order Psittaciformes; family Psittacidae; genus Ara; species Ara ararauna. The sequence goes on along the minus strand of CM054379.1, from coordinate 116,683,487 downwards.
CTAATATTGTTGTCACTTTCATATGCAAAATATCCAAACTTTTGTCTTAGTTCGGTTTGTCACCAAATGGATAATTAATGAATGATTAAGACCCATCTTGCTCTAGTTTCTTCTATGAATGAAAACTCTGTCATTTAATAGCAGGAGTCTTTTCAATATGATGCAGTTTTAAATATGGCATAAAGAACAATACAGTTTTCTGATAAGATCTTCTCTGAAATAAGATCTTGGCTATCCTGGGTCTGCTCTGTGGGGTTTATTAGTTTGGGTTTTTTTAGATCCAGTACTCCATACTAGCAGAACAGACTTGCTGAAAAGCAGTATTCTAAAGCATTTGGGGACTTGAATTATCCATTTCCTAGGATGAGGAATGTAGCCTTTTAAAACGATGTTTCTGTTGTTTTTCACTTCAGTTGTCAAGAGCATACTGCTTATACCTAACAATGTTGTGAACGATCTGCTAAATGCTGTTTTAATGAAGTCTGAATATGTGCAATTTAAGCATTTACTTCCTCATGTTAGCTGCACTGGGAACAGTTGTACAAAATCAAAATAGCTGTTTCTATGAGCAAGTTGGTATTGGTTCTCAGGGAAGTCTGCGTTTTCCTGTGATCCGTGCTGACAAATGTTTTCAAGTCAAGGAAAATAGAAGCCTGCAGTGTTTGGCTTTCTCTTCAGCAGTGTAGCAAGACTTCATGATGCAAACCGTTAACAGCATTGCAGAGTCTAAAGTAAGTCTTTTGTCTGAGATTGGAAACAAGTTTAGAGAGGTGCTGTTTATACATGGGATAATGCATCATTGCCAGAGTCTCTTCACTAGCCTAGTAAAAGTATATGAGGCAGACTGTAAATTCATCAGTACAGAGAGATTATTTTACAGAACCCAACTATGGCTTTGGCATTATCAGAAGGTGACAGCAATGGTGGCAAAATAGATGTGTTGGAGAGTGGGTGTTTTATTTCTGGATACAGGGAATTACACCTAGTCTAAAAATAATTCTCTGTTATCCACGCTGCTGGACAGAAGCAGAGGAGATCGATGTATGTGTTGTTGTGAGAACTGATGAGAGGATTAAGATAGAGATTAGAAATTTACACCTTTCAGGCCTCTCTGAAGTCCCATAAAGTGGCACATGCATATTCCACTAAAGAACTTGACTGATCCTGTTCTGAACGCTATTTCCCCAAAACCTTTGTGATGTGACTTTGTGCAAGAAAGGGGAGAGCTCCTGTGTGAAAGTGGAGAATGTTTAGACAACCCAGCTCTTTGCAAGAAAAGCAGTAACATATTTTCTAGTGATGGTTTTGGATGTCCGAGTTAGCTTCATTTAAATGTTTTCGTTAAAGTTGAACAAAATACAGTGTGAGTTTAAGGAACTAAGAAATGTAGGGAGATAGTCAGGAGAGGATCAAATCCCCACAAGATTACTGTACCTTTAAACACATCTGATTGTTGCCTTCTTACGTGTTGTAAATAATCTGTGATGCTTTGAGGGTTTGAGATGTTGTAAAGCTGCCATAAAACTCTTATGCTTTGTCTTCAAGGGTTTTTGATCAATAGATATCATAATCAACTGAACATTGGAAAAAATCTGTTAAAAGTATTAGTGTGATTTACTGAAAAGCTAACTCGCTAAGTTGCCTTGCTAACTAAATGTAACTAAGGGTCATGAGTAAAATCTTTGCCAAATTTAGGTATGTGTAGGTTTAGTGTAGCCGTGACACGTGTTGTTCCATGACTGCTGGTAGGGTGGTAGGTGATCCCAATATTATATGGCATTATTAAAATGTTTATGTGCAGGTTTATTAAATAATTTGAATCTAAAAGGTCAGGACTCGTGGTTATCTTGTTTATTCAAAGCTAACAGCTTACTGGCTGGTTTTAAAGTTAATATCTGTATCATGTATTAGCTTAAAACAGCATTATGCATTAGTAGACACTTAAGATTCAGCTAGACAAGGTGCTGTGACGTCATTTAAGTCATGCTTTACCTAGGAGGGTTGGACCAGATGATCCTTGAGGTCCCTTCCAAACTGGGATTCTAGGATTGTGATTGATTGTATTTGGTTCTGTGGGAAGTGAAGTCCTGACCCAATGAAGAGCTGTAAGTTGAAATGCTTATGCTGACCTGACACCCAAGCTGATCTTATTAAAGTTTCTTATCATCAGTCAGAATAAAAAGATTTTACATTAATTCTATATTTGACCTTCCCCAAACCTTAAGAGGTCAAAGCCTGAGTCTAAATGGTATATTGTGTTGGTAAGATCAAGATACGTCTTAATAGGCATTTGGTGATAGAGAAATAAGCAATGTGGCTCTCGTCACCTCTTGGGCTTGCCAGTCCGTTTCACCAGCCACTTTGGAGTGGGGGAATTGAGGACAGCCTGTGTAGTAAGTGCACTAACTGGGACTGAACTTGTGCATTTGGAGCTACATCAGGATGCAATGAGTGTTCTGCCAGTGAATGCTCACATCTTTTTGTTTTTCCTGAATGGCTGCAACTTGCATATCACTGCTCTGTTTAATTATATATGTATGTATTGAAGCAACCTATTCTGGATTCCTCCAGAGTGGCTGTTGATGCAGGTTAGTGGCTTTTTGTTTGATGGAAGAAACAATTTTTGGAAAGTGGAATAGAACTGCCTGAAGCTGAACAGAAATGGAGCTCTTTCAAAACCAGTGGCAAGTTCTGACTGGAGCAGGGCATTTTAAGAAGCTATGTTTCTAACTAGAAAATGTGGCAATTATTTGAAATTGTTGAGTGGAATACCTTAAAACAACATAAAACTCACCATTCTCGTTGGCTAAAACTATTCATTAATGCTTACAGAGTCGATGCAGCAACTTCTCTTGAGGGAAAAAAAGTCTTCTTTTATAGTGATACTTAAAGATCAGTGAAGTTGCATGTTTCCAAATAAGAATATAAGCATTATTTTCTGTAGTTTTCTAACTTCCTCTAATTTTTTTCTAAGGAACTTGGTGGTTATTTTAGGTTTTGGTGCTTGTTGGATTTTTAGGGTTCCTGTCTGCCTTCTACTCTGAAAACAGTCTGTACTTCTTAAGAAAACTCAGGCTTGAATTTGAATGCAAATTTGATATCATCAGCTCTCTGCAGCTGTTCTAATTCTGACATCCTCCATCTGCCTTCACAATGACAATGTCTGTGTCTGTACTGCCTTGCCTTGGTATAATACTTTTTTGTTTTCATTAATGACTAATCATGCTTCTTTTTTCTATGCAATCTTCAAGTCACTGATTTTATTTCTCACTTTATCTTTCCACTCTTATAGTTACTTTGCATGTGAAAAATAAGTAGTCTTCAGACAGACGTGAAGCCTAAGTCTCAGTATTTACTACCTATTGCCAGTTGACTTCTAGGAACTGTCTGGCAAACTTTTGCCTAGACATCTGTGGGTTCAGAGTCTTCTCCTGAGTGACTTGGGACAGCCAAATTGAGGAATAGCAGATTAATAAATACTTCAGTTGCTAAGACAAGCAGAGAAGCTCGTGTGTAGGTAACAATTTCAATGTTCAAGGAAAGAAAAACAGATAAAATGCTAAGTTGTGCTAACACTGTGGTGGAGGCATCTCTGTGAAGATACTTCTTCAATAAGTGACTTCATTATTGCAGGTCAGGGGGATTTAGTTCATGTCATACCAACATAATTTTGAGGAAGTAGTCACTGGCATAAGGATGAAAGAAAAAAAATGCCATTTCTAGTGAGAAGGCAAGCACTGAACTGTATTTTAGAGTTGGAAAATGCATGTACTTTATCTGGAGAAGCTATGTGAAGTAACTGTGGAAGTGGAAGGATCCATTTCTCAATTCAGTTTTTTGAAAAGGTCATGTTTTGGCATGATGCTTCTTCTGCAGTTTGTGTGCATAGAATGGTAACGTGATTTGAAATGCAGTTTTGCCAAAGAACATTCTGTATTTTATGAGTTATTACATGGCAGTTTGTAACAGTTCTTATTCATAAATGTGTTTTTAAAGTAAGTTTTCTTGCTCACATGAGCATTATCGGAGAAAAGAACAACCATGAAGAAATAGTAAGAAAAAATAAAGAATGCAAGTAGGAAAAATCTTTCCTTTTACACAGTCAATATGACTAGTTCCATGAGCTGTGACAGGCCTGTGTCACTCATTTATCAAAGTAGATGTGTATCTTTGACCTCTGCTGTCTGACAGTCTTTTTGGTTCAGATGATTTAAGTCATAAAATCATAGAATCATGAATGGTTTGCATTGGCAAGGACCTTAAAGCTCATCCAGTTCAACCCCATGACACAGGCAGGGACACCTTCCACTAGAGCAGTTGCTCCAAGCCGTGTCCAGCCTGGCCTTGAACACTGCCAGGGATGGGGCAGCCACAGCTTCTCTGGGCACCGTGTGCCATGGCCTCAGCACCCTCACAGGGAAGAATTTCTTCATAATGTCTCATCTCAGTCTCCCCTCTGTCAGGTTAAAGCCATTCCCCCTTGTCCTGTCCCTACAGGCCCTTGCCAAAAGCCCCTCTCTGGATTTCTTGTTGGTCCCTTGAGGCACTGGAAGCTGCTCAAAGGTCTCTCTGAAGCCTTCTTTTCTCCAGGCTGACCAAGCCCAGTTCTCTCAGCCTGTCTCCATAATAGAGGTGCTTCAGCCCATGGAGCATCAACGATCTTCCAGCTTCACTGCGTTTGTTATCACTGTAGAAAACAGTGCACCTATTGGGCATTCTGCGGAGGCTCAGGAAGACTGGAAACTGGCTTATTTTTTTATGTTCTTTTGCAGCATTGTATCAGGCTTACAAGCATCACTTGGATGGCCATGTTTAAAATCTCTGCATTAATATGGATTAGTAAATAGGACATGGATCCACTTCTGTTTGTTACAAGTATAGGTTAAGAAAAGCTACCTCCTAAGGTTCAATATCATTAAGTTAAGGTTAATATTTAGAAGCATTTATTTAAACTACAACGTAGGAAGGAGCAATCTGTACTGATGAGAGAAGAAATAGCTGTTTTAAGCAGACCATTGAAATGCTGCAGTTTGACAACTTAAGAGACTTTATTAACAACCGGCACGTAAGGGCTTGTGAAGTTGTGAGATTTAAGGCTTAGTTCAGGGGTTGTGTGGTACTTTACATTTGTATTAACCTCAGTGACCTACCCAGCCAGCTTGTCTTTAATCCTTCTCCACTCCCAGCATGAGGAAAATGCTGGCTGCCCCTTAAGTTCATTGATGGTGTTTACATCTATGGCTTTAACTGCTAATGTGTCCTGTAAATTCCCTGCTTGTAAACAGAGTTGTGTGCAGGTGTCTTTGTGCTGTTAGTTTTATAGTTTCAGTTTTATAAATTAAGTTTTATACCTTGGCCTGCAAAGCTTTTTCTTGTGAGTAGAGTTAATTTTGCTTGTATTCCTCCCAAATCCTTCATAACTGTCTATTTTACTACAAGACTACTCCTGTTTACAAATAATTTCCATTGATTTAATGTAATTTCTAGTACTGTCCAAACCTGGAATTGCGCTTTTTCCCTTTATCAGACTTCATCATAAAACTGAGTGTGCCAAAAGTGAAAGGGAGTCACAAAATTTGTATTCTAATGATCTTAGGGAAGTTCCAGCCCAGTCTTTTCCACTTGTGTTATGCTCAAAGCACCCTGGCAAAAGAATAAATGTCTTTACATAGATTTATAATACAGTGATTGCTTATAGAAATCTCCTTGTTTGTAAACAATATATATTTCAAATAGAGGAACTGGGAAGAGGGCCTGAATCAAAACTTTGAATGCACAACCACAAAATGTGTTGGTAGTGGAGCATGGATTTTTGCTTGTTAAAGTTCTGTTGTAGTTGCTGTTTATCATATTTTAATTGTCTTGATTTCTGTTTCATTTCAGTGAAACAGAAGCGCTAATTTAAAAGAACCATTGGGCTTCTGCATAAAATACTGGAGTTCTACTTTTATAGACTTACCCTATGTTTTGCTAACTTGGAGTCACACCCAGCTGAGGAGTTCAGTTAACTAAACAAAACCTTGAAAGCGTTTGAGAGGGGAAGTGACTTTTTTTACTTTTCCTTTGGTAGCAAATAAGTAAACTATTTTATCAGGTCACACTTTTACTGTCGTAGATTTCATTCATTCACTCACTCTCATCAACTTATTCATCAAAACATCTAAGCGGTCTGGCCTGGACTTCAGGTGTTCAACGTGAAGCCGAGGGCATGCTGCTTGTGTAGTACTTGCAACATCTCTTGGGTTCCCTTTGCCGGCAAACTAGTCTTTGTACTTATTCTTTGTACTTAAGTCAGGAATTATGGTGGTATGGTACGTCACTTAGATTTTTGCTTGCTTAAGTCTAGCAATTAAGCTATGAGCAGTAGCCCCTACCTGTTAGTGTTCAAAAGGTATTGTGTAATATGTCTCTCCTTCTTTGGCTGGCAGGAAAATGACTGGAATGTGTGATACATCATCCTCCTGTTCTCAGATTGGAGTCTTCTGCTGATGAGCTGTTTGTGTTGTGCTCCTCTTGGAGCACAGGCATTCTTCTCTTGACAGGAACAATTTTTTCTCCATTTTGTAGCTGGAAATGATGTAGTTTTCCAGAAACAGTGTTACTTGATAACCAGGCAGGTTGTTCTTTTTAGAATGTGCTTTGGGGTTAAAGCTGGTTTCTCACAGATGAGTGACAGGCACTTTTTATGGGCAGACACCCTGATACTGTGTTCACAATATGTGAGACAACGTTTGGTTCTTCGGGAGAATAAAATTTCTTTGCTGCCTTCTCAGGTGAGCATAGTCATCACCAGCTTATTCTTTGTGAAAGGGACAGCCTTTCCATCTGTCCTGCTGCAGGCATGGAACTGTGTAAAGTTCACATATATTAGGTTGATATAACGGTTCTAGCAAAAGCATGGCTAATGGCCAAGGTCATGATGACAGAGCTTCTGGACTGATTCTGTTTTTTGCCTGGTGACTTACATGTAAGTATTGAGGCTTAATACTCACCACACCCCTATTTTTGCTCTTCTGGTTTAAGTAGATGTGTACAAAATGTTCTGGCTTGAGGTGCCTGTGTTGGTAACACCCTGGCAGAGCTGTGCTGTTAAGGTGCCGGCCACACGCACTTTTTAGGGGATGCTGTATTTTCTCCAGCGACAAAGTAAAAAAGAAATAATACTGTGTATATGCTGGATTTCTGCCAAATAAATGCCCCAGTAAAGAATTACAAAGCTATTAATAAATGGAGCTTCAAAGTAAATGCAAGCATTGGGACATGAGCTTAGTAAATTGGGAGAGTGGGACAGTGTAAGAAATGTCCATTGTCTCAGAATTATACAGGCATTACTATGGAGTGTAGTGGTGACAGCAAAAGATAGGAACACCCATAAACCCACTGCCCATTTCACTGGGAACATTCTCAAATAACAGATGAACGTAAAGGTTAATATCTGAACGTTTAACCTAGCTTTATATAGTGAAGCCACATGGTCTGTATTTGCTCCAAGTTTCTTTTGTTTTCTAAGGGTCCTTGCTAATAATGGTTTTTCAGTTCTCCGTTATTCACTGTAGATAACGTAGGTTCATTACAAGTTTGAAACAGTTGCAATTTGTGTTTGGTCCTGTTAAGAAAAAACATTCAGATTCTGTAATTTATAGCCCTCCAAAAATACCCAAAGGTAAGAGATACTTCCAAAGTTCTGCTCTCTTTTCGTATTGTCACAGACGGGTTTGGGTGGGAAGGGACCTTAAAGCTTATCCAGTTCCAACCTCCTGCCACGGGCAGGGACACCTTCTACTAGACCAGGTTGCTCCAGGCCCCATCCAAACTGGCTTTGAACATTGCCAGGAATGGGGCAGCCACAGCTTCTCTGGGCAATCTGTGCCATCACACTCACAGTGAAGAATTTCTTCCTAATTTCTAATCTAAATCCCTCCTCTGCCAGTTTAAAGCCCTTCCCCCCAATTCTGTAACTAAGAAGGGAGGGCCAGCTATGTTACTCTCAAATGACCACTATAGCAGCATTTTTAAATCTTGCAGTCTGAAGCCCAGTACTCTTGCATGTCACACTGAGATTGTGCCCATTGGAATGGATGGAATTATTTACAATGGACTTTTTATGATGTGCTGTTTTACTTAATGTGAGCAAGAGCACCAGCCTTCTGAATTGATATTGATTGAGAACAGGTGATTTTTCTCAATGAGCAGTGTTTCTAGCATCCTTTTCCCTGTCTGTTGAAAGGTGTTAAAGGGTGAAGGAGTGCTATAGGAGAAGAATAAAACACATTTGTGGATGATAGATTCCATATATTGAAGTAATGACACCGATTTTGGTTTGAATCTTGAACTGAAGAGTTTTTCAGCTGAGTTTTTCCCCTCTCTTAGGCCAATTTTCTCTATGTGAGCCTGTTGAATAAATACTGAAGAAAGTTTTCAGGCTGTAAAGAAGGTTTTTGTTTCTCTTTGGGTCTTTTTGCTTGGTTTTTATGGATCATTTTTTAAACTGTGAAAGGTTTCTTTCAAGCTTCTGCTGTTAAATATTGAATACTACTCCAATGCATACAAAGCAAATCTGAGGGTTTGTCTGACTTCCCAGGATCAAAGCAACCTTTTTTCAGCTATTAAATGATTCTACATTCCTGCAGATGTCATAGGAACAACTGACAGTTAGAATGAGAGCAGATTCCTGTGGAGTTCATGTCAAAATTTTAGTGTGAGTGTTTAAAAATATTGCCTGTTTATATAATGTAGTTTTGAATGGACAGAACAGCACAGGTATGTATTCTTCTGAAGTATTGTACAGTTTCCTATATGTGCTGCCAGTTATGTAGAAAATACCTAAAAGCCTTTCCTGTTGATTTACTTTGTGATTTTTGTACTGTAATGCTGTTAATTTTCTTTTCTACTTAGTAGCTTAAGTAGGCTCACTGTGTTATAGTCTTTTTCTAAACAAGACAAAACTTGTCAGTAGTTTACTATTAATATTTTTTAATAGCTATTGGCTTCCTTGGATATATTAGGTCTGTCTTTTCTTCCTCCCCCTTTTTCTGACATTTACCTATTAGAATCATAGAATAGTTAGGGTTGGGAAGGACCTTAAGATCATCTAGTTCCAACCCCCCTGCCAGGAGCAGGGACACCTCACACTAAACCATGCCACCCAAGGCTCTGTCCAGCCTGGCCTTGAACACTGCCAGCGATGGATCATTCACAACTTCCCTGGGCAACCCATTCCAGTGCCTCACCACCCTTACAGTAAAGAATTTCTTCCTCATATCCAGTCTAAACTTCCCCTGTTTAAGTTTGAACCCGTTGCCCCTTGTCCTCTCACTACAGTTCCTCATGAAGAGTCCCTCCCCAGCATCCCTATAGGTCCCCTTCAGATACTGGAAGGATGCTATGAGGCGATGGTCCAAAGATTTGACAAGAAGATTTTTCTGCCTACACTTGTGACTTTCCATATTGGTTTCTTGCTGCTTTGTATGGCATTGTCTTTATCTCTTGGTTATTTGTATTGATGTGTTCATTTTCTTCTGCTTTTGCAACTTTTTCCATTTAAATAGTTCAATTTGAAATACTTAAAAGGTTGGTGGCATAGGGATATCACTGAAATTATGCCAGAGGAAATTCATGCAGTGGTTCTTCTGGTGACTTCTTGATTTAACCACTACACCTATAATTCATATCAGCTACCTCTAATGTTGTGCACTTTAGTCAGGGAGCAATGAAGTAACTCGTGTGTGATATGTCTGGAAATCTTATTTCATAAGGAAAAACTTGAACAGGTGTTTGTGCATTTTACACTGTTCCATAGTTAACAGAGTGACCTATTCATGATCTCAGGCTTTTTTTAAGCAACTTTTAATATAGAGTTGTCATATGGAGAGTATCCAGCAATATTTAATCAACAGGCATAACTAGGATAATACACTTGAGTATATCCAAGTGAAGCATTTTAACCTTAATGTTGTAAAAAATGAGGGGGAAAAAAACACCTTTGAGAATTAGAATGTGTTTTCTGCTTCATTCTATTTGGTGTATCCAGTGACAAGAAGTTCAGTAGTATTAAATATAGTGGAATAGAAATGAAGATTTAGTCTGAAGTCTTTTAATAACATTTGCATCTGTAGCTAATGAAGATTAAATCTGATACTAGAATACTGTAATCCTAATTAAAATTAGATTTGTGTCAGTGAAAGTCTACTGTCTTACAAGGTAACTCATGATCTAAGTTAATAAAAGAGGAGGGGGGGCCTCTGTCATGTCATTCTGCTTTTTAACATTCTTGGAATGAGAGTTACATGTAGCATAAGGAATTTCCTCATTTGTTGGGGAGAAGAATAAAGCTTTATCAGCAGATAGTGAAATAAGAAATACCTTAATTCTTTCCTATTTGAACTTTTAGGTTTTGGCAATAATTTGTTCTAAAGATTGATGAGTTACGATTTTACCGTATGTCTGTTTTATAGAGGGGGAAAGATGTGGCTTTAATCAAAAATCTTTTTTTTCTTTATTTCAATGAAAGCAGGTAAGACCTTAATGTTGTAAAGACATTTCTCTTCATTGATCATAAGTTTGTGAAAAGAACATTTGCAAACATGTCCTGAATGATTAACAGATGTTAGAGTTCATGTTGTTATGGATAGAGAATAAAGCATGGCAGTTCCTTTTCATAGCAGTGACAGTGTTCTCAGTAACACCTTTGCTTGATGACCACATGGCTTTCCTTAAATAGGTATGCAAGGCAGAATGGGACCTAATTAAGATTGGTGTTGTATTGATACAGGGAGAGCTCATTCCTATTTCCTAGAATACATTAGGACTTGCCTTTCAGAAAGAAGTGTCTGTGCTTTTACATATCCATCCAATGCTGCAAATTTGATACCTAAATGTGAAGTAGGGATATGTCCCACTTTAGTTCCTTGCTCAGCACTTTCATAGCATCATGGTACGATTTGGGTTGGAAGGACCTTTCAAGCTCATCTAGTTCCAACCCCCTGCCATGGGCAGGGACACCTTCCACTGGACGAGGTTGATTCTTTCTCCCAAAAGAAAGTCATACTATAGAATGAAAGGCTTCTACATGTGGTAATGTTTGTATGGTTGCTTGCAATTTAAATGTGAAAGAGGTTACTGGGTATAGTTTGTCACTTGTAAAAAAAAAAAAAAAAACAAAACCCTTCAAAAGAAAAAAACCCAAACCAACCCTAAACCCCTACAGCTTTTCTCAAGGAAGCAATCTATCCATTTGCTCTTTGGGATTAAATGGGGTGCATTAGCATTGAGTAGCTTTCACTTTTGCCTCCTTTCTTTGTGTCAATTGAGTCACCTACAGAAACCAGGAAGATTTCAGAAAGTGTGGATTGAAGGATGTTGGGTTATCAAAGAGGGCTTCTGCTATGGCATTTCTTAAAACAGCTGTAAAGCTTGTGCACTTAGAGTGGTAGATTTATATTGCAAACGTGGGAATCCAGTATTAGTGACAGTGAATCCTTGGCATTAAAATTTGGTTGCTGGCTGGTAGACTTTGAACTTTAGTGAAGGACAGGCAGAGGCTCTATGAACATACATCCAGGAATAATTTGAGGAAAGGTGTAAACTCACTCATATCATCTGCTTACCTTCCATCAGAATAAATTGTATTTACATTATTTCTGTAATGCATTACTTGATATTTTTTTGTCATTGGAGTTGATGTTGCCAGCACTTAGAAAATGGAGAAGCTTTCATTGATCTCAACAATGCAGAATCAAAGCTGCCATCACCACAATGCACTCAAAGAGCATTTCAGTCATTAAGTAGAGGGAGCACTGTCTCTTTTGTGATACATAAACATGGTGCTCATGTTTAAGGAGGTATTATGGTCATGAGGAATCTGGAAACTACATTTCCGGATACTGCTTTTGAAATTTCCATGAATAATGGTTAAATTGGTTTGCAAGGCACTCATGAAGTGTCTGTGTGTCTTTGCAGAATGTTGAATGCAGCTTGTTTCCTGACCTGAAGCTTTTCAGCGCTTGATTCTCTATGGCTTCTTTTCTGCTCATATATATAGTGCATCATATGGGAGGATAATTCCAGGTTGCAAAATGCTATGAAATTTTTGAATGGCTGAAGCCATAGATCTTTGCAAAGCAGGAAGTTATTTTGTTGTTGGCAGAAGAATGCAGGGGCTTTCGGTAGGCAACAGTGATTTACTCAGCTAACATTAACCAAGTATGGTGACATCTGTAGCTATGTTGACCTATTTTTGTCTGTATTAAATTTAACCCCAAGTTTGGCACTCGTAGTCTTTAAGATTATCCTTATCCTTTAATGTTCTATCAATTGAAACTGTCACGGTTTCCGAGGACTGATAATCTAACGTGGCTTCCTGTACAAAATTAGGTCATTTGGTTTAGTTGAAGTAGTTTTTCTCAGATCTGGTAGCCACTGTACTGGCTGTCACTGTTCCACTTCTTTTTATATATATATAGATAGATAGATATAAAAATATAGAATCTACCACATGTGATGGGAAATATTTCTAGTGGGTAAATGGCCTCCTTGTTATAAGTGTGGATCTTCACACCTGAATTAATCTACTTTCAGTGTATTTTCCTCTGTTACCTACTTCATGTGTATACTTTTGAACTGTGACAGTTGCCCACTTCATTGTCAAACCTCATGCTCTGAATGCTTTATATTTTTCTGCAAAGTATATTTTCCAGTGTTCACTATTGCTGATTTTCTCTGTATCTTCTCTAATGTTTTTCATCCTTCATTTTCCTGGTTTTGTTCAGTTTTATATTCCTCTTCTGTTCAGGTTGCCCTACCAAATGTTCGTGTTTAGCTGATAATCCATCAGGACCCTTCAGATTTTTTTTCTGAGGTTCTTCGACTAATCAGGAATCTTTTCATTTAAAGGTTCCATTTTTCTGTCTGGAATAAAACAATGTTTCCAGTCAAGTGGCATAATAAACACTAATATAAATAGACTATTTGGGTACATGGTGCAATATTTTAGCTACTGGCTTTTATGTATGCACATTCAGAATTTAGCTGTTACATCTCAGTGTGTTTTCCTGAACCTCCTAGACTGATTAATATACAGATCTCCATCTAATTAGTTGTGATTCATAGTCTGATGTAATTGACACTAACTCCCACTAACTTAATAGGAGTTATAGCAAGACTTTACTGTGGAAAATCTTTGATTGCCACTTCAAAAAAGAAAAAAAAAGAAAAAATATCTCAAACTGAAACAAAAAATCCCATCAGTTTTGGGCTAGCTGTGGTTGGAATGTTGAATGGCACATTTATTTCTTATGTTTTAAAGTACATCAAGATTTTTCAGGGTAATCAGAGTAGTAACTAAATTAATATAAATTAATGCAATGAATATGAAAATGTGAGTATGTGTGCTACTTGCTTCCTGAATTCAAATCCTGTGTCTTGTTAAGTGGTGGTTTAAGTAGTCAAGAAAGACAGTAAAGGAAATATTACTTAATTCAGATAACTTATATGTTCCCTATCACAGTAAAAGTGAAAAGATGGAGATATTGTGAAAAAAAATGTTAAGAGCCATGAAGCACCATTACTGTACCTAGAGAAATGCCCTGGAAGAGCAAGTAAGTTTCCCTTGGAAGTATATATGGATTCCATTAGTGGTTCAGATGAACTTAATGAGGTAGTTTGTTTTAATGGATATGGGTATACATTAGTGTAACAGAATTTGTATAGGACAAACAGAAATGGAACAAGTAAATGCCTTGGCATGATATTTAAAAACACAGTGCTGGGAAACTACTGACTAATTTTCTAGTGGAGAAATACAACCAAAGCAGACTAACATTAGGCATATTTCAAGTGCTGAAGAAATTCTGTCTCTTCTGAAGATATTCCATATCAAAGGATGCTCATGGGACATTTTTAACTACCTACATCTGAGTAGCACTTTCAGCAAATTAGCAAGGAAATTCATAAATTACAGAGAAGTCAGATTCACTAAATGGAAAGCAGAGGATGCCAAAAGAGATATCTGAGTCCATGTCTTACTGACATGAAAGGAAGTGAGTGAAAATGGGGAAAGTTGGAGAAGTACATCATTAGTGACCAGAAAGTGGGTTCATGTTAGTAAGGAATGCAATTTACTGATTAACTTAAAGCTATACATTTCAGGGTGAACAGAAAAAAACTACAGTGAGTAAAGAACAGTGAAAAAGCAATGTTAAAATCTGGAAGGACCATCAGTGTTCTTTGTAGAATGAAGAAGAGGATGGTGTATTTTTCTGCAGGTTTTAAAAAGGAGAGTTTGGGTTAGAAATAGATGAACTTCTGGAATATTTGTTTTCCTAAAGTGATGCGATACAAAAAGATGAGTGTTTAAAGTAGCTTTAACAGGGAAGCTCAAAGTTAGATCATGGGTCAAGGATCGTAAAGTCTCTTCACCTGTGGGTCTAAGTACTTGGAATATGAAACCAAACATGGCAGTGATGAATGGGGAAGCACACAAATATAGGCTTCACAACAGGTTTTACAGGAATGGTTTAGGAAAAAATTATTTGCTATGAGGGTGGTGAGGCCCTGGCACAGGTTGCCCAGAGAAGCTGTGGCTGCCCCATCCCTGGCAGTGTTCAAGGCCAGGCTGGACGGGGCTTGGAGCAACCTGGTCTAGTGGAAGGTGTCCCTGCCTGTGGCAGGGGGTTGGAACTGGGTGAACTTTAAGGTCCCTTCCAGCCTAAACCATTCCATGATTGCCAAATGCTTCAGAAGTTACATAAAGAAATAGTAACCTGAATGAGATGGATAGGTGTTTACAGAAAGCAGATGAGAAATAAAATTAGGCAAAACCCAGGAACTGATGAACATGATCACCTTCTTCAACAAAGTGGTAGATATTGTTTACCTGGACTTCAGCAAAGCCTTAGGCATTGTTTCACATGGCTGCCTTCTACACAAACTGGCAAGACAGATGGGTAGTCTGTCTGGTAGGTAGGAAATTGGCTAAAAGGTTGCAGATTGGCTGAGTATTAGATAAAAAATGATAGTGAGAATAGCTTATGTAGCGGAGCACTTTCTCAAATTTACTGGTAAAAGCGCTGTCTCAGTCTTCACCAAGATACTAGAGGAGATTGTATAAAGAAGTGAAAGTTACTCTATGGTGAAACATGCTGTTCCTGGGCAGTTATGCTGGAAAACTTAATAGGTTTGCTACAGGTCATTTCTGTGAATCATTTAGAGACGTGTTACGGACTTTTGCTCATCCAAAGAGGTTCTGTAACATTTCCCATATATCCTACTCAGTGGATCATAGTGAGTCTGTGTTCATCAATATCCCGTAACAGTATTTTATATACATTATTCATTATGCTTTGATGAGATACTCTGTTTTAAAGAGGAGGGTGAAATAGAGGAAGTGTGTGAGATGCAGGATGTTTGTGTCTGGCAAGGAAGGGTGTTTGGGGAGGGAATTCTGGAAGTGATTTCACTGTGATCAGGATTTCATCCTTTAATCCTAGTCTGTTTTTTTCCTACATTATAAGATTTGTAAGTGTCCTGGGTACTAATATTGTCTTAAAAAATGGGCAACTTGCAGTGATCTTAAGGGAGTGAGCACGGAAGTTTTTAGGAATGTACTTCCTTAAAAGATCTGAACTTCAGAAAAAGCACTTTTGTCTCCCAGATGCTAACAGTATTTTTTTTTCCAGTACTTGTGTATGCTTTGCATAGGCACAAGCTGAAACAAATCAAAGGTGGCTGGGCAGGTTTCAAGAACTAATTCCTCTTCAGCACAAAGGATGCTTTGAATATTTACCCTTTGAAATACCAGAAGAAAGGACACCTATTTCATATGGAATAGCCTTCAGTGTTCATAAACTTCTGATGTAGGTCTCCTGCTGTGGGGGCTGGAAGTGATGTGTATTAAGTTATCAATTATATATTACTCCTAAGAGGAAAAAACTAAAAGTACTTCTCAAGATGTTTTGTTCCCTTCAGCAGCACCATTGTTCAGTCACTGTGAATCTATTTGTTTTCATGTCCTTTTCCCCCCTTTCTGTTTTTACTTCGCATGTGCAGAGATGCCAGAGCTTGGAAATTACTGGGAATTTCTTGAGCCTCTAGAAGGGATATTTAAAATAATTACCATAAGGACAGCACATTCCTTTCCAGGCAGTTTGTATGGATAGTGCTAATTTTGTGTTCAAAAGATGGAAAACCAAATTCCGGTCTTCTTCTCTTTTCATCCCATGTGCTCAGTGTGCACATGGTTTTCACATGATACAAGATGCAGGTCAGCCACTTAATAGAGTTGTTCTCTCCTACCTTTTTGTGGATCTAAGCTGATCCAGAGCAGCTGAATATGTTGAAAGCTGCTGAAATCTCCTGCTTTCATTTGTTCACTAGAAAACAGATTAACTGTAATAGTGGTTACTGCTCTAGATGATTTGTTCTAGCATCTGTAATTTTCTCAGAATTCTAATAGTGAAAGTAAATGAACGTTTTTTCCCTGCTTATTTTTTTTTTGGAGGAATTTAATATCTGTGGTTGCTTGCAGGATTGTATTTTCATGGAAACAGAGAATCACAGACTGGTTTGGGTTGGAAGGGGCCTTAAAGCTCACCCAGTTCCAACCCCCTTGGCAGGGACATCTTCCACTAGAGCAGGTTACTCCAAGCCCTGTCCAACCTGGCCTTGAACATTGCCAGGGATGGGGCAGCCACAGCTTCTCTGGGCACCCTGTGCCAGGGCCTCAGCACCCTCACAGGGAAGAATTTCTTTCTAATGTCTAATCTAAATCTCCCCTCTGTCAGGGAAATTTTCAGGGTATCTTTCATATTTTTCTTGAATACAAATATCTTGGCTTTCTAGAATGCTTGAATTCTAAGTCCATAGTCAGTTTTCCAGGTATTTGCAGCTGTAAATACATATCAGTCTAAAATAAGGAAGTGTATGTTGATGTCAACTGAGACCTCTGTTGGTTGTGGAGCTCATAGCCCGTACAAATTTGCTGGTGTCTTAGTTATTTGTATCTGTTTGGAAGTTCCGTTCTTATCAGGACTTGAAACGGTGATGTACTCAAACTGGTAAGAAACCTTCTAATCAGTCTTGCTTCAGCTAAAAAATTATAGCAGATATAACCAGGAGCACAATTTTTTAATCTCTTTTTGCTGATCAAAAAATCCCAAACCCTTAACCCATAAAACTTGGTACGTAAAGTTGTTTTGTAAATTGGTCCCAGGTTAGTCACAGAAACCTGTAATGTAATTCATTGTTCCAGTTACACAGTGGAAAAAGATAATGTTTTGAAATCTCTTACTCAGATATGAAGTAAACATCAAACCAGCTAAGTAATGGTTAAGAACAGATACTGCAAGTATAAATCATGTTAGTATGCTCTCCTCTCTTTTATAAGCTTAGAGGAAGCTGCTAGGAAGTATAAAAGTTGTCAAGTTCGTCATTCCCGTGAGACAGATCCAGAAATAGCCTGATTTACAGGAAAAATCCTACCATGAGACTGCTGTATCTGTTGAGTCAGTGATTATTAATACCAAGAATCTTAGTCTCTAAGCTGGTCGTTTGAAAGCACATTGCCATACTCAGGTAGGGGACTGTGCTGAGAAGTCCGAGAGGGAGGAATGTAAAAAAGATCCTGCGCTGGGTTACTGGTCATAACTTGCTTTTTCTCCGGTCGGCTGTGCTGTTTCTGTCAAGATGAACTTCAAGAGGAAAAGAAGACATTTTGAGATGTTCAGTTTAGAGTTCTTGTCATCTGAATTTGTACCGAGTCCTTTTTAAATATTCTTGCACTGCCTGAAAGAAAGCTTAAAGTTTGACTCATAAATTAAGGATTCGCTATTAACCAATTTTCTTATAGTTCAGTTTGGAAACGGTTTTAATCTGATTAATCAGGTCTTGAAAAATTTTCAAAGCCAGGTTGGACAGGACTTTGAGCAATCAGGTCTAGTGGAAAGGTGTGCCTGCCCATGGCAGGGGGTTGTACTAGATGATCTTAAGGTCCTTTCCAGCCCTAACCATTCTGTGATTCTAATCCAGAACTTCATTTTAAGTATCTTTTTTTTTTTTTCCTCAGAATTTAAAATAGCGCATAGTATTGTTGGAGGTAGCCTTTTAGTCCTCAGCTTTTCTTATATATAAAACTGGCTGGGTTCTAATAAGAGTGCATTATTTTTGAAGTGATACTTGAATGTTGGGTCAGGGTCTTGTATGATGCTTGTGCATACTGAATATCCATGTGTACTATGAAAGCTATCTGCAGGTTTTGGGCTTGAAAACTCAGTCACTTGTTATGTATAGGTGACGGACCTGAAAGGTTCTGGAAACAAAATGGCACAAAAAATAGAGCCCATGCTCTGAATATTCTCCTTTAATTTCTAAGCTGAAGCTTTCAGGAGATGGCTGAGGGTGTGTTTATATTCTGTGAAGCTGTCATTTCTGTCATTTATGAGTGTTGGATGTCTACCTGGTAATGCAGAACCCTTCACTGAAAGGAAATAAAAGTAAAGCTTGTTTAACTTGGAGAAGGCTCCACGGAGATCTTAGAGCAGTTTCTAGTGCCTCAAGGGTCTGACAGGAAATCTGGAGAGAGGGGCTTTTGACAAGGGCCCATAGGGGCAGGACAAGGGGGAATGGCTTTAATCTGACAGAGGGGAGATTTAGATGAGACATGAGGAAGAAATTCTTCCCTGTGAGGGTGCTGAGGCCCTGGCAGAGGTTGCCCAGAGAAGCTGTGGCTGCCCCATCCCTGGCAGTGTTCAAGGCCAGGTTGGACGGGGCTTGGCACAACCTGGTCTAGTGGAAGGTGTCCTTGCCTGTGGCAGGGGTTTGGAACTGGTGGTCCCTTCCAACCCAAACCATTCTGTGCTTTTATAATAGGTTTTCTTGTAGTCTTTAACCAGTAAATAGTGGTGTCACTGGGACTAAAGCCCCACTACAGAAAGGAGAATCTTGAAAATAATTTTGGTAAACTTTTTCAAAGATAATGCAGGCTATGGCTCTTTGTATAGTCTTGTTTGTTTGTTTTTAATGGAGTCACACAGATGAACACGAGCAGTAGTAGTTTAAATGTGGCTAAATTCTTTCTTTAGATGTCATGCATACTCTTTGTGATTATTTGTGTATAATTCAGCACACGTCCTGCATGTTGTCCCAATAAAGTATTTCAGTGAAAATAGTCAGAATTATCCTTTTTGCCTGTCAGTTTTGCCCAAGGTAGAGCCTCTTCTCTCCTCCCCTTTTCTAAAGTGGTATTTCAAAGCATTTCAAAATACACTTGTCATAAAATCTATATTTCAAGTGTTTATTTGAAACAGAAATAAATAATAATTAAAGGTGAAACCAAATGTCAGAACATCGCTGAGACATTCAGTTGATGTATGCAGTGACATGGGTATGTGAGAAGTGCCTAACTGCACTGTCTGCCCTTTACTAAGAGTTAGTACTCTTCAGAACTGTTTTCCAAGTAAACACTCTCAGTGTGTTGACTGTGGCAGGCATTTTTATGTAAGCAAAAGTATTTTAGGCAACCTGTATTTGCAGAACAGTACACTTCTGAAAGTTCCCATATGTATGAGATTACAATAATCAGTAATGGCTTGTGTAAAGGTACTTGTTAGTAGTCCATTTTATATGGCAAGCTACTCTTCTTGAATGTTATTAGACAAAGTTCATTGTAGTATTATATGTTTTTACTGATTATCTGTCAAAAGAATTGATTTTCCTTGAGGCTGAGGACCTCTTAGTACAGAACCAAAAGGGATTTTATTGTCTGCATTCCTTTAGCACTAAGCTAACATCAAAGTCTCAGGCTTGGAGGTCATCCTGCAGAATCAGATTCTTTAAACACCATACTGAAGTACACTCTGCTGCGTTCTCTCACTGCAGTGAGATGCCGTATCTTGAGACTCAAATGATACATCCCTGTTCTTTGTCTTTATAATGATAAATATTTGGATTGCTTCAGCAAGTTTATCTTGGAGGTCAGCTTTGACCTCAGTAAAATGTATTAATATAAACATGGCCCATAGGCTGTGGTTAAACATGCCTTTAAACGCAAGAGATGCTTTAGAAATATCCCATGAATTAAATTAATTCTTTTCTTGAAAATTTATGAATTGCTTTTGGCCATACATAATGTACTTCAAAGGTGAGCATATGAGATGGAAAAGGCCTGCTTTTCCTCTTCTCTGTGCAGGGATTGCTTTTTATCTATCATTTCAGGAAATAAAGGTTGTTTAGAAAAGGAATGTAAGCACAGGATGAAGTGCACAGGAACACAGCCCCGTAGCTTTGCAGTGTACCTTTTATTGTTGAGCAATAGCGAAGGAAAAGCTGCCTCTGAAAAACAGGTTGCAGCTTGATACCATGTATGTTGTGTTGGAGTTACAGTAATAGCGCTGTGTGCCAAAGTACTACAGAAAACATAGCTTCCAGTTGCCACGGGTATCTGATAAAGGAAAGGTTGTTTTAAAATGCTGATGCTAAGAGTTACTGAAGTTGCAGTACTGGAAAGGAAAAATGATAGGTTAAAAGGATTATAAGGATTCACAAGAAATTGCAGGTGAAGGTAGTAGGGAAGATATGTCTTCTGGGAATGTGTAAGTCACTCCACCAGTGAAAGGCAAGTTAGCACTGTACTTAGGGCGTGGAAATTAGGATTGTGGCTTGTTTTTTGTTTTGTTTTGTTTTTTTGGGGGAGGGGTCCTCTATTTCTTTTGGGTTTTTTTTGCTATTTTCCCATCATTAACAGTGGAGAGAGGCTGAGAGAGCTGGGCTTGATCAGCCTGGAGAAGAGAAGGCTCTGGGGAGACCTTTGAGCAGCTTCCAGTGCCTCAAAGGGCCGACAAAAAGCCTGGAGAGACACTTTTGAAAGATGCCTGTAGGCTCAGGACAGGCGGGAATGGCTTTAACCTGGCAGAGGGGAGGTTGAGATGAGACATTAGGAAGAAATTCTTCCCCGTGAGGGTGGTGAGGCCGTGGCAGGGAGTGCCCAGAGAAGCTGTGGCTGCCCTATCCCTGGTAGTGTTCTAGTCAAGGCTGGGTGGGGCTTGGGGCAACCTGGTCTGGTGCAGGGGTTTGGAACTGAATGAGCTTTAAGGTCCTTTCAATCCAAAACAGTCTGTGATCGTGATGGGTCAGAATTTTGCCAACAACTGCATAATCAGTCCTTATATCAGTATTACAAACTGAAATCAGAGAGCTGATAACCTAGCTAGGTATTGTGCTGGCTCCTAGTAAGGAAAAAGGGAGGTTTTTGTAGCTTGTCAGCAAGTAGCCCACTTGCCTGAACAGACAGTCATCTAGCAGAGCTCAAAAGGAAGGAAGGATGCTTTCTACATGGAGGCTGGCCATAGTTCACAAAACAGGCATTGCATTTCAGCCTAGGATTAGAGGTCTATTTTCCCCTCAGTGGAACAGAAGGTTCTTTCAAACCAGGAAACAGAGCAGATGAGTCCAAAACAGAAAGCAGCCAGGAACACCCACAGCCAAAGGCTGGCTATTCAGCTAGATGCAAGAACAACCTACGCAGGTGAGAGAGCAGGGGAGAAAAAAAAGCCAGTTGGGTATTTATTATTCTGTAGGAGTAGTAAGGTTAAGTAAGTTGGCAGCTTACTAATGAACTGATGTGAGAGGCTGAAGGAAGGAAGGAAAGCTAGTGAGGGGTGGAATAAACCTCCCTCATTTACCGAAGGATATGCAGAATTGATGTTCTGCATTTAATTGGAGCCCAACGTTGTTTTTCTAGATGTTTTCAAATGTGTTTAATGTGGAAAAAAAACTTGTTCAAATATTTGCAGACATTTAGGGGTATGTATATTGGTAATTGATTATTTTGTTAAGCAAGTTTGTTGGTTTGTCTTCAGATCACTGACCTTCCAAACGTGGATTCTGTGTTGGGTCCATTTTAGCTTTTCTCTTTAATTTGCTGTTCGTTCTTTTTCTCTTTTGTGACTAGTTCCTTTTTTCCCCTGTATAATTCCCTCCTACCCTAATAAAGATAACTCAGCGCTTTCAGGTGCACATGAGTTGAGATGTTCCTTAGAACATTGATTTTTCTTTTTTTTTCCACGTTTACATTATTTTTGTCTTTTCCCGTAAGTTTCTTCGATATTTTTCTGGCCTTGACGTTAAAGCTAAAAGTGGATTGGAAATGTTTAGCATATTATGAATGTTATGCTGAAGAAATAAGGCTTGAACCCTACAATGGCAATTGCTGTGTTCTGCCTTGCATCACCTCTTTCTTGTGGTCCCTAAAGAGTTCTTGTGTTTGAGTTTAGGCAGGAGTGGTTAATGGGGAGACTTCTGCAGTCTTTAGTAACTGTGCTGCACCATGAAAAGAAAGGGGAGGAAAAGGCTGAAATCCAGCACAACAATTGAGTCTCTTGTAAGCCTTTTTTTTTCCCTGAACAGTCCTTGGAGGCAGCATGTCATTTATTTTCTTCCATAAACTTCCTACAATGTGCTAATGCAAAGTTACTTTTACCTCAGATAATACATGTTGTTTTCCTTTTGGTAATTCTTGTTTCTCTTGGTTTTGTTTAATGCCTTATGTCTTCGGAAAGGCTTTATTCCTACTTGGGAGCTGATTGAGCTTCTGTGGAGCCAACTTGTTCCTAAATTCTGCAATTCAGATGTTGCCAAGAAATTTCTATGAGTCTTTGCATGGGAAGTTACATAAAAAAAATAAATAAAGTGCAACACTCCTTGAACCAGTTTCTTAAAAATGGAAAGCGTAGCAAACACAGTGAGAAACATTTAGCAGTCTGGCAGCTGACAACAGGGCATACAAGGAATAACAAAATAGTCAATTGAAGAGGGGAAAAAAGATCTTCAAAAGACTTGTGGCCGCAGCAGGGTGAAAAACATAACAATCCCATTATCAAGGTTGGGGTTTTTTTTCCCCCCTAACTTCTGCTAATATAACATGTTGAATGATATGCCAGTGATTTAGAATATAAAAAGGCATTCCCTGGCATCCTCTTTAGATGTCTCTATTCAGGCAGGCAAAGCGGGAGAGAAAAGAAACAGTTCTAAGATCAGCTTTCAGAATTCAGCAGAAGAGACCAGTTTGCTTGAAGTTCAGCTATCACAACGGTATTAATTCTGCAAATAGGTGACTGATGCATGAAACTGAGGTGACTTTTCCCAGTACTGCACAGTGAATCTAAAGAAAAACAAATAAAGGTTTCTCAAAACAGTGCCCTGTAACATTCACAATATACCTATTACTTTAATTTGATTCTGTTAGTACTGGGTTCATTTCTGTGACTGTATTATTGCCTTAGAGTGATTATGGTACCATTCCTGTACCAAATTCTGAGCTCTCTGTTGTTCTGTTTTTTGGTTTGGTTTTGTTTTTTTTTTTTTTTTTTTTTCTGCTCTATTCCTTGGGGTTGGGACAGTGATGATTCTGAGACAGTACTTCTGAAGGTTCATTGCAGGCTATTATTGAATTCATAGTGGGATTCCATATAACTGTGCTAACTTTTCATCCTTTTTTTTTGGTATCCATTTGTCTGCCTGGCATTTGTAGGGATATGATAATAAGCAATTCAACTAGAATATTTATATGTGTGCCTTAAGTATGTCTCTTTTCTGTGAATGGAAGTTTTCAAAATGCCTGATGTGCAATATATCCTCTAATATTAAGAAAGATGAGTCCAGTTCATGTTGCTTAGTTACAGAAACAATAAACAGCACAAATTTATTGTCCCTAGTTAGCCATTCAGTGTGGCATGAAAGCACTAGTGACTGTATCATCATGGCATGTTTACCTTGAGACACAGATTGTTCAAGCCTAGCTTTTAATTGAGTGTAGCTTTTGGCCAGATTGGGTGCATTTTATTTCTCTGTTTAAATGGCCAGTGTGCTCTGTATTCTGCAGTGACATACTCTTGTGCTCTTTCTGTCATAGTGCTTGCCATCTTCCTCAAAAAGAAAATGGAAGGCGATGGGGGGGAGGGGGAGGATCATGACACCCTGTGGGAAATGTGTGTGTAGATGCCATTGACTTTGAATGAAGCTCCACTACATCGGATGTTGGTAATGCAAACTGGCATCTTCATGCAAGTTCCTACCCTGTGAGGAAATGGTGTATCCATTTTACAGAGAAGCAAGGAGATGCTCTCTGTGAGGTCTTCAAGTGCAGGTGAAACCCAGGTTCTTGGATTCCTAGTCCTAGCTTCTAATAGCAAAAAGTATCTTAGTGATTCTTTCCTTTCTACCTTGTAGGACATAGTTGTCTGCGGGGAGTATGTCAGATTCTAAAATATACTTGTGATATCTTAAGCTATAAACAGTAGAACATCGTTCTATGCTACATGAGTGATATGTTAGCCTTGAACAAGTCTCTTTCATATTTTTCAGAAGCTGCTACCCTAAGACAGGTCAGGCCTAATATAGTAATTTTATGTTTCCAGTTATTAAATATTCCCTCCCCTCCCTCGCCCCCCATAGGGTACTGTAAGTGGTGTTTGGTGCTCTTTTGGACTTGGGCCATCAATAGCTTTTCCTGTCTGTTATCTGTAACCATATAGTCACAGACTGGTTTGGTTAGGAAGGGACCTTCAAGCTTAGTTCCAACCTACTGCCATGGGCAGGGACACCTTCCACTAGACCAGGTTGTTCCAAGCCTTGTCCAACCTGGCCTTGAACACTGCCAGGGATGGGGCAGCCACAGCTTCTCTGGACAGCTTGTGCCAGCGCCTCACCACCCTCACAGAGAAGAATTTCTTCCTGATATCTCATCTGAATCTCGCTTTTGTCAGTTTAAAGCCATTCCCCCTTGTCCTATCACTACAGGACCTTGTAAAAAATCCCTCTACCCTGGAAGAGACAAGTCCAGTTTGCATGGGGAGCCATGTGTGCTCTGTTTCTGCTCAACAGTTTCAGATGCTCAGAGTGGACAGAAAGAGGAGGCAGGAGAATATAAATTCCCAGATATATATATTCTATGGGGCTTGTGGCAATGTAGATGATTAGACATGCTTCTGCCTGCCCCCTCTCCAGCTCTATTAAGCAACTTTTTTTTGAGCTGAAACTTGCAGGATAGTTTCTCAGACCATAGTAATTGCTGTAAAAAAATGCACATGCTGTCATTTTTCTCCAGGTGTTTATGTATCTGACGTTGTGGAACTCTGTCCTGTTGTCCTGAGCCTACCTCCCACTCAGTAGGATTCTATAGCCATTTGGGTTTTGTTTTGGTGCTCAAAATGACCCCCATTCTAAATGCCCCACGCTACCATATGCACACATATCCACCTCAGGAAAATTAAAACCATTGCATTTGAGGATGAATACAATTTCCTTGGAGCTTTCATTATACCTGCTTTATCTCTTCTCTATGTTCACAAAACAAAGCTGGTTTGTAAAGCTGAATAATCCTAGAGGATTGAGTAGCGGTTGTCATTTGTATTGTGTGCTTTCATTTACATTGTGCTCAGAGATAAACCACATTGCCGATATTTGAACTGGGGCTTCCTAAGTTTTGTCAGTAGTCTGTAGTTTATTGTGTTCCTTGATATATTCATTTCTGGAGCTTGGAAATGAGTTGAGGCGCGTCAGCAAATTGAGAAGCTGACATTCATGGATTAGTTCAAAACCATCCAGCAAATACCAAAAAAAAAACACCCCACCCAGCATGGTAACTCTCAATGGTCACTTTTGTGTTTGAACTTCAGGGGAATATGGTGCTGTATGCACCAGGTAGTTCTCAATGAGCATGGAAATTCTAGTGTCTGTTAAAGCAAGCAGATAAAATTGCCTCAGGCTTCACTTACTCTAAGCCCCATTGCCATGATTGCTGACATCAGTATGTTATCTCCCTCTGACTTCAGCGTGCAGCATAAAATAATAGGTGAGCAGCACTTATCATCCTGAGCCATTTTGGATAATGCTAGTCTCCATTTTAACGAATTAGCTGCCATTGTTTGCACTAGGTGATCCAGCTTTCATGAAAATATGAAATACTTCTTTATAGTAAAGATTTGTATCATTCTTTTTTCTTTTAACATGTTTGGAGATGGGATTGATGGAAATTGCCTTTATAAAACTATTTTTTCCTCGTGCCTCTATTAAGTAAATAGATGAATTCTTCAGAGCAAGGTCATAATGTAGGTGCTCTGAACTCGTAGTTTCTCTGTGATTCTCACGGAAACCTAGATGCTGAAAATTAGGTGGTGTGATTAGGTCCTTAAGGATTGTGTTTGGTTTTAATAATGTAATTTGAAAGAAATGCTTCATAGTGGTTTGAAGGCTTAATCACACTGATTGAAAGGGTATTGCTAGCAGAATTAGTTGGTATTCTGAAATATTTGGGTAATGCCATTTCTTCACTCGTGGTAAAGAAATCTTTAATGTGGAAAGGGCTGCACTTTGAAAATGGTGTTGAAATCTGGATTCTTTCATATCTTTCATGGCTTTAAATTTAATGAGATAGGGTCAGTAGAAAGAAATGGTATGGTTTTGTTGATATTCATGTTTTCATGTCAACTTTTTATTTTGTATTTGAACTTAATAATGAACATAACAGTGAATTCCTTGTCTTCTCCTTCACCTTTTCTCAGTGTCATTCATACATCCGTACACTGCTGGTTTATTAATATAGTTTCATTGGCTGATCAGCTGCTTTTTTTGTTGTTGAAGGCACCTGCCGGGGTGAATGTAGATCTGTAGTGAATTCTTAATACATTCCTAGAATTCATTGCATACTAGGGCAGTAAATTATATACATGATATATGTTTGGGAAACATAACTTAATTTTGCTTGTGCTCAAATCTGCCCTCAGACCATGTTAAAGAGTGCTGAGCTTAAGTTAATATTTGCTGTCTCTTAGCTGGACTTGTTAAAATTCAGCACTGTGATATAAGTTACCCAGCATGTGGTTGGCCTAGATGGTAGCAAAGGGAGCTCCTGTCTTGATTGGAAAAAGATATGTAGGTCTTCCCTTTCTCTCCTTGAAAACAAATTTATTCTTGAACCTAACTTAATATTAAGAGGGAAGAATACAGTAAATAGAAGACAAATTCAAGGTGCTCTTTATAGCACAGTATAATTCCTTTAGGGCTGGCAATTGCATGTGCAGGAAGATCTTGTTGTTCAGGTATGAGAGGGAGTGCGAGAGTACATAAGTTACTACCAGGAGCAGCCCAGTAGATGCTAGGAAAGCACA
Source organism: Ara ararauna (assembly GCA_028858755.1). Taxonomy (NCBI): domain Eukaryota; kingdom Metazoa; phylum Chordata; class Aves; order Psittaciformes; family Psittacidae; genus Ara; species Ara ararauna. The sequence continues at coordinate 116,656,332 of CM054379.1, read as the reverse complement.
TAGTAGTATAAGGATACTGACTGGTAGATTATGAAGGATAAGGTTGAATATACTCAATTATATTCATGTAACTAATTGTGGATCCATGTCTCTGTTGGAGAGAGAATGTAGTGAGTTAATATTAAAGAACAATTTTTCCGTCATATATTGTATATTAAGCTACTCAAAGAGCTGTTGATAAGTTAAGAAAACTGTTGCCCATATCCCTGTCCCTCAGGTCCTTGAACTATGTTTTTTCTGAGTTGATAAGTGACTTCAAAGCCTACAGAGCTGTGCTAGAAATGAAGGAAAGGTTGGTTTGTCTGCTCAGGTTTTCTAACATAGCTGTTAACTACTAATTTTATTATTTGGTCAACCAGCTTCATTAATATCAGCCAGTTTGATTTTTTCCATAAACTTGTCCTGGAACTTACCTTTGTTCAGTAAGCAACTAAAGAGTATTTTCTCCTCATGTTCTTCATTGCCTTAATTACTTTCATTGTCAACAGCATGATTTAATTCTAATGAGAGCTCTTTTGTTCCTTTCTTTTTAATCATATCCTCCAGTCTCCGTTTAACACTTTTCAGTCTATTGTAGAAAGGTTGCCCCCTGTAACTCCTTCAAATGAGATGGAAGCTCTTCAAAATCCCTCTTGCTGTAGAAGGTGGCCAATGTTTCATGAATACCAGCTGTCTCTTAAGTAATATTGCCTGCCAGGCTACTGGCTTCTTGCTGTATTCTTCTGCCCTTTGGCTTTCTTTAAAGACAGAAGGTCACCCCCTATGAGAGATCACTTGCATGTGCTTATTCTGCAGTACTCTTCTAAATTCCTTTGTGTAATCTTCAGTCTCTGAGGTGTCCCAGAACTGTTTGGTACGTACAAATACAGTACCTTATTCTTTAAGGTTACAGTTAGACCAATTCTAGTCACTTCTGATGTCTTCACTCAAAGAAGGCAACACGTTACCTGCCTCTCTGTGGCAGCATATCACTTCTGCTGTCAAGAATCCAAAGCCATGTTTTTTGTCCTCTTTGGAGACCCAGCTCCAGTGGGAACAGCAGTATTTGTACTGAACTCTGAAATATAATGGAGAAATGGACTTTTTTAATACAGTAGAATAATTCTGCTATGGCTTATGAAGCAATTTGCTGGGTGGATAATGGCATAATTTGAAAGAACACAATTCCTACAGATCTATCAATCATCTCATTAGTGTTCTGTTTTCTTGAAACATGGTTTTTCAATAGCAGCTATCACTTTTGGGGTATGCCATCTTAAATTGTGTCTGCCAGTGTTTTGATTTTTAACAGTGGAACAGTTCTGTAGTATATCACCTATCTCTTTCACTTAGTGCATGTTGGAGTGGGTTTCATTTTGTGTTCAAACTAGGCTTCAGAGGAACTGAATCCAGAAGCTGTATCCAAAGTATTCATTAAGCACTTTCCAGCCTGTAATATGGTTATAAGGTCAAAACCAGAGGTTGTTCCCCTGAACAGCTTCCGACTACATTGTATAGCTGAAACACTGGTTCAGGGGCCAGACATGATCTATATCTGCATTTGTAGATGAAGAAGCCTGAGCACAAAGTGCTTTGATTTGTTGAGCTGTTGCTTTTGCTCCAAATTGCTTTCTAATGTAGGCTTAACCTTAGAAACAGGGAAATTTTTAGCTTGTCTCTATGCAGTCATATTCACCCCTTCAGTGGTATTTTAGCTTAAGTATATAATTTATTGAATAATAAAAAATAATGACAAAATACTTGTGCACACCTCAGCTACTGGGGAGCTTCACGTAAGCAGTCCTTGTATCTTGGACAATATAAACACCAAGAATCTCAGAATATCCCGATAAAGACTAGAACCCTGTGAGATAGTTGTATCATGATGGAATTCTCTGGGCAGAGTAAATATGTGATTTGAAGTGGCAATATTTGCTCTAAAGGTCAGTTGGATTTGAAACTAATATTGTCTTTAATTTTTATCAGAAAAGTCTTCAGTCAGGGAAAATATGTAAGTGTGTCTATTTTTTGTCCAATTGAACTGCTCAAAGATGGTCCTGTTTTTGTCAGGTTTAATCAGTATGATACTAGTTCCTTTATTTTATAGCTTCATGAACGCCATGGATGCTACTATTCCTCAGCACCAAGGACAAACTGAAAAGATGTTAAATCATAAAGTGTCTGACCTTTGGGCATTTTCTGTAAATGGATAGAAGAGTTAAAACAGTGGCAAAGGGTTTAGAGGGAAAAATCATCTAATACTTCTCTAACATAGCAGAATGGCTGTGTGAAGAGGGCTTTTAAGCATTCAAGACCATGCAAAATAATTTGTGATGGAGAGTATAAATAATGTGCAGATTCTTTCAGATTGTTAGAATTAACTCCAGGGATATTTTTAGAGCAACTTTGTTTGGTTTAATGAAAACTATTATTAAATCATTAGTCAATGGAAATAGTTATTTAATTTTGTGTATATATGTTAAGTATCATATTCATATACTGTCATGATTATCCTTTAAATAATATATTGATTCAGGGTTATATCTGTTTGGCTAAAATGGTCAAGTTCCTCTTCGTAACTTCTCTGCTTTGCTTGCAGGTTGTATATAAAAATAATGATGTCAGGTTGGAGTTATCTCGACTTGCCAAGCAAGGAGATCCTAAAATGAAGATTCATGGGGTTGTAGCATTTAAATGTGAGAATGTTGCAACCTTAGATCCAATCACATTTGAAACACCGGAGTCTTTCATCTCTTTGCCAAAGTGGAATGCGAAGAAAACAGGCTCAATATCATTTGACTTCCGTACAACTGAGCCAAATGGCCTGATTCTATTCAGTCATGGAAAACCCAGGCACCAGAAAGATGCTAAACACCCACAGATGGTGAAGGTTGACTTTTTTGCCATTGAAATGCTTGATGGCCACCTCTACCTGCTGTTAGACATGGGATCAGGTACTATAAAAATAAAAGCCTTGCAGAAGAAGGTGAATGATGGTGAATGGTACCATGTGGATTTTCAACGGGATGGACGGTCAGGTAAGCTTCTTTAATATTCAAGATGTTTTTTCATGTTGTATCCAAGAAAATATGAGGTATATATTATGTTGCCATCGTTAGAGTTGTGCATCATCTGAAAAATAGGGGAAATATAAGAAGTCATTACTGTCAGGTACCAGAATACAATGACTTGCAGAGTAAAATATCTTATATTAAAATTCATTGGGTAATCAGGTACTTAATCTTGCAAGTAAGTGTGCTGTGTACTTCAAAAACAAACAGTAATCTCCCTCTGTGCTTGCTTCCACCAAATAGCTGAACTGACAAGTTTCAAGAATAAAAACAAAAAATTGTTACTGAAAGTAATCTCCAACATAGGGAATAGCTTGCCCTCAGAAACAACACAGAATTGGCAATCATGTCAGCAGATCTCAGAATAATTAAATGATATGCTAATGAATGGCTAACAACGCTTATCAGCAGAATTGGAAATAAGTGACTTGCTGTATTATGTCAGTATGAGGTCATATTCTGTAGCAGGGTAGAAGGGTAAAAATAAAGAAATCATAAACTCCTCCTAATACCTCTGAAATCTTATAGCATACAATGCATTTAATTACTGAACCACGCCGTCTGTTTTCAGCTGCCTCTGATCTTGAGCATATATTGTTACTTCAGCAAATAATATACTTCAGAATTATAGAATAGTTAGGGTTAGAAAGGACCATCTAGTTTGAACCCCCTGCCATGCCCAGGGACACCTCCCACTAAACCATGCCACCCACGGCTCTGTCCAACCCAGCCTTGAACACTGCCAGGGATGGAGCATTCACAGCTTCCCTGGGCAACCCATTCCAGTGCGTCACCACCCTTACAGGAAAGAATTTCTTCCTTATATCCAATCTAAACCTCCCCTGTTTAAGTTTGAACCCGTTACCCCTTGTCCTGTCACTACAGTCCCTAATGAAGAGTCCCTCCCCAGCATCTCTATAGGCCCCTTTCAGATACTGGAAGGCTGCTGTGAGGTCTCCACGCAGCCTTCTCTTCTCCAGGCTGAACAGCCCCAACTTTCTCATCCTGTCTTCATACGGGAGGTGCTCCAGTCCCCTGATCATCCTCGTGGCCCTCCTTTGGACTTGTTCCAGCAGTACCATGTCCTTTTTATGTTGAGGACCCCAGAACTGCACACAATACTCCAAGTGAGGTCTCACAAGAGCAGAGTAGAGGGGCAGGATCACCTCCCTCGACCTGGTGGTCATGCTCCTTTTGATGCAGCCCAGAAAACGGTTGGCTTTCTGGGCTGCGAGTGCACACTTAAGCTGGCTCATGTTAATTTCCTCATCAAACAATACCCCCAAGTCCTTCTCCGCAGGGCTGCTCTGAATCTCTTCCCTGCCCAACCTGTAGCTGTGCCTGGGATTGCTCTGACCCAGGTGGAGGACCTTGCACTTGGCATGGTTAAACTTCATCAGGTTGGCATCAGCTCACCTCACAAGTGTGTCAAGGTCCCTCTGGATGGCATTCCTTCCCTCCAACGTATCAACCGAACCACACAGCTTGGTGTCATTGGCAAACTTGCTGAGGGCACACTCAATCCCACTGTCCATGTCACCAACAAAGATGTTGAACCAGACCTGTCCCAACCCCCATCCCTGAGGGACACTACTCGTTACTGGTCTCGAGCTGGACATTGAGCCATTGAGCACAACTCTTTGTGTGCGGCCATCCAGCCAGTTCTTTATCCACTGAGTGGTCCACCTATCAAATTGATGTCTCTCCAACTTAGAGACAAGGATGTCATGTGAGACAGTGTCTAACGCTTTGCACAAGTCCAGGAAGATGACATCAACTGCTCTACCCCTGTCCATCAGTTCTGTAGCCCCATCACAGAAGGCCACCAGATTGGTCAGGCAGGATTTCCCCTTAGTGAAGCCATGCTGGCTGTCACCAACCACCTTGTTGTTTTTCATGTGCCTCAGCATGCCTTCCAGGAGAATCAGCTCCAGGATTTTGCCAGGCACAGAGGTGAGGCTGACTACTCTGTAGTTCCCTGGCTCATCCATTTTCCCCTTCTTGTAAATGGGGGTTATATTTCCCTTTTTCCAGTCATGGGGAACGTCACCTGACTGCCATGATTTTTCAACTATGATGGACAGTGGCTTAGCAACTTCATTTGCCAGTTCCTTCAGGACCCGCGGATGGATTTCATCAGGTCGCATGGACTTGTGTATGTTCAGGTTCTTAAGAATGATCTCCAACCAGATTCTCTCCTACAGTGGGCCCAGGGTCTTCATTCTCACTGTCCCTGCATCTGCCTTCCAAGTCTTGGGTGGTGTGGTCAGAGCATTTGCCAGTGAAGACTGAGGCAAATAAGTTATTAAGAACCTCAGCCTTCTCCAAATCCAGGGTAGCCACTTCTCCTGATAGCTTCCAGAGGTGTCCTACATTGTCCCTAGTCTGCCTTTTATTTGCAATGTACCTATAGAATCCCCTCCTGTTATCCTTAACATCCCTAGCCAAGTTTAATTCTAAGTGGGCCTTAGCTTTCCTAACCTGATCCCTAGCTTCCCGGACAACATCCCTGTGTTCTTCCCAGGCTGCCTGTCCTTGCTTCCACCTTTTCTAAGCCTCTTTTTTCCTTCGAATTTTCCTCAGCAGCTCCTTATCCATCCAAGGAGGTCTCCTGGCCCTCCTTCTTCACTTCCTTCTAGTTGGGCTACAGCACTCCTGAGCTTGTAGCCGGTGACTCTTGAATATCAACCAACAGTCTTGGGCCCTCCTGCCCTCTAGGGCTATATCCCATGGAACCTTACTAAGCAGGTTCCTGGAGAGGCCGCAGTCTGCTCTCTTAATTGAAGGACAAATCTGTTAAATGGCATATTTCCTTTCATGCCAGGATTTGGAAGTTAGGGGAGGAATGTGCTAAGTCTGTAACTCAGCCTGTCCAAAGAATTTTCTGATTAATACCAGTATTAAGTCTGGAGTGTTGACAGATGTCAACTCTCCTTTTGTATTTTGCGGGGTTTTCCTCACTTTCTTCTACCTGGAGACTCCTTTTCCATGACTTGCATTTGTAATTCTAGAACTTCACCTCCAAAAGTTGTTGGATTATGACTGACTTTCTTACTACCTACAAATCAGATTTCAGATCAAGTGAATCCTAGGTGCAAATTTCAGTCAAATCCATGCTGAAAGTCAGACCAAATTCAATTGATGAGAATTGATTCCTGAACTGTGCAGCTTGAAATTCTAACTGTGAAGAGTTTGAGTTTCTGATCATATATCAGATGCTTATTTACATTTCTTGAGGTTAAATCCTTCAAATCAACTCCCCCCCAAAAAAAAGAACTCCAAAAATATACACACACAAAAAGTAAACCCCAAACAAACGAAAAACCCCAAGCCCCCAAACAACAAAACACACAACTTCTCAAAATCCTCAACTGTCACTGAATATCCAATGATTGTGTTTATACTATGATGTTAATTTCAGTCTTCCTTCTTAAGTGCTGTTTCAGTGATTCATATGAGGTAGTAAATGCTGTAATAATCATGCCTGTGGGACTCCACTGAAAGCAAAGTTTATTCTTACATCAAAAGTCAACACCAACTAAAAAGAACTGAATGCATAGCAGCTATTTACATTTGAAGATATCTTCTGCACGTTCATTGCTTCAGAAAAACTGTAGCTCACAAATGTCATTAAGAAAGTTTAGGACATACTGTACTTGATCCACAGAATGGTTTGGGTTGGGAGGGACCTAAAAGATCATCAAGTTCCAAATCCCTGCCATGGGCAGGGACACCTTCCCCTGGACTAAGTTGCTTCAAGCCCCATCAAATCTGGCCTTGAGCACTTGCAGGGATGGGGCAGCCACAGCTTCTCTGGGCAACCTATGCCAGCACCTCAGCACCCTAACAGTAAAGAATTTTTTCCTAATTTCTAATCTAAATCCTCCTCTTTCAGTTTAAAGCCATTCCCTCTTGTCTTTAAAACTGTTGGTAGACATGAGCAAGAATGTAGAATAATTGTAGAAAGCAATACATACGTGGTGATCAGGACTGCTTATTATTTTTCAGTAGAGTTATGAATAGTCATATGTATATGAGTGTTCAAGTATTGAAGCACAAGTTGGATGGGGCTTGGAGCAACCTGGTCTAGTAGAAGGTGTCCCTGCCCATGGTAAGGGTTTGAAACTAGATGAGCTTGAAGGTCCCTTCCAACCCAAACCAGTCTGGTTCTGTGTATGAAAGAAAAATTCATCCAGTTGGTGGATCACCTGTGATCATGATGGGTGAACTTTATTTACCCTCTCACTCTTAAAAACTGAGCATAATACCTAAACCATTAAACTATTATTGGGAATAGTTACTAAGTTTGTAGAGGCATATAGGTTGGCAAACTCCTTTTTTTTTTTTTTTTTTTTTTTTTTTTTTAGCTGAAAACTGAATCAGACATCAAAGATTTTCTGTGATTTTTTTAATACATACAGTAATAATTCACAGTGGAAGTACCACTATCAGTGGCAATGGTGTCATTTTTCTCAATGAGAATGTTGGCTGAGTCGTCTCTTAAACCCTCAGATTTAACCAAGTGGAATGGCTGCCTCACCATTGAAATAAACAATGAATGAACTGTATGTTCCTGTTTTCTTTGGATCGAAACAGGAAGTACTGACGTGTAACGCTTAGATTATTTCTTCATGACTTTTGCATGTGGGTCTGTTACGCCTTTTGCCATGAATAATAAAATCCACTTTATTATTCCAGGAAGCTTTCTCATTTATTTTTCTCTCGCCAAAAGCAGACATTCTGAAAATCATGTGGATGTGATCACTTCTGACTTGCTTAACTTGAGAATATTTCTATAAGACAATGAATATACCTTGCGTTAAAAAAAATAGACTTTTCTGAGACTTTCTCATTGCTGTTGACAAAATACCTACTTATCAAGTATAAATGGAAAAGATTCTCCTGTTAAGAAATACCTCTCTTTTAGTAGTGATTATTCTTTTTTCCTTGTTTATTTTAAAGTGAAATTTGTTGTCTAGCGATTTCTTGCACCCACCCTTCAAATCCAATGCACAGTGGTTCTCTCAGATAATAGAAAGCTGTGACATTTCTCAAGGAACGTTGCTAATTTGCTTGACTTTTGTATTAGCTGGATCAGCAAGTACTCAATTTATTTTTCATTCTTTGCTCTCTTTGACACTCAGTCACAGGGAGCATCCACTCTAAACTACTGACTTTGCCAGTGCCCATCTGGGACTGTGGTGAGGAGATGTGTAAGGAACGAGAGCACATTTTTAAATTGTACTTATCCAGGCCTTATTCACTAGTAATTCTGCAGATCCCGTCAGATTTTGGGAGATACAAGGAAGAGGGAAAAGATGGTGTTTTTAACTTTGTTTCGCTGAATGAACTTTGGACCTATTACAGAATTGTAGGGTTTTTTTGTGTTATAGGATTTTTTTGACCCATTACAGAAGTTTTTTACCCTCTAATCCCATCAATTCCACCTGTAAGACCTTCTTTGAGTGCTCTGTTTTGTAAAAAGCAGATCTTTGAGAAGGAACTCCTGAGATTCTATTTCCCAGAGTTAAATAAAGAAAAAATTCATATTTAAATGAAATATTTCATTTCTCCATGGTCTATCTTTTTGCTACATATGCAGCAAGGAAAGTGAACATGTTCTCTAGCATGTTCTGTCTTTTTTGCCGAGTATACAGCAGAGTACACAACCTGGCACCGACCACTGTGTCCTGTCATGAGCTGAGTTTCCCTTCCAGTATTTGTGCTCATCCTGAATTCCTGCTTCAGAGCTGGTTCGTGTGTGTCCTGTCTTGGCCGTGGGCTGTATACTGTGTTCCCAGTCCTCATTGTAGGTATTATATTTTGCTTTAGCACACAAGATAGGAGATTGTTGGTCTTTTCTCCCAGGTAACAAGTGACAGGTCAAGAGGAAACAGCTTCAAGCTGCACCAGGAGAGGTTTAGACTGAATATTAGGAACAATTTATTCCTTGAAAGGGTGATCAGGCATTGGAACTGGCTGCCCAGGGCAGCGGTGGAATCACCATCCCTGGAAGTGTTCACAAACTGTGTAGACAAGGCCTTTAGTGACATAGTTTAGTGGTGGCCTTGGCAGTGCTGGGGGAATAGTTGGATTTGATCTAAAGGCCTTTTCTAACCCAGTTGTTTCTATGAAGATGTAAAGTGTATTTAGAGTACCTTGCTCTGAGTTTTCACTGTTAATAAGCAAATGTTTCACATGCACAAAAAGCAACTAAATAAGCTACATAAGGTAAGCCTAAAGATCAGAATATTTGTAGCAGCTGTTGTTACAATCTTCAGTTTCAACTGATCAGAATTGAGACAAGGTTTTGAAGTATGTTGTAAATTCTTATGCACAGACTTACGTAAAAATAAATTGCTAAATAATAAATATGATTGGAGAGGCTCATTGACTCATGCCTAAGGGAGATGTTTGACTGTCTGCTTTCAACAGTACTGCCAAATATGCAGCGAAAAAAATCCAAGTCAAATCCAAAATAAAACTAAACATAAAGCAGCTGTAATGCTCTTTGATCACAGTAACAGTTTCTTGTAACATAGCAAAGTTAGATTTAATAACTCTGTTGAGACTTGAGATTGTTTAAAGTTGTTAAATTGTTCACCATGTTCAAGGATAACCTTCCAAGTGTTCTCAAACTAAACCACCATTCATCGTTTGGAAATAATCATTACACAGGGAAGTCAAAGAGGAAACTGTTATTGTCATCCTCAATTGTCTATGGCAGAGTAAAACAGGGTATCAGAATGTATTCATAGGTAGGTAACACTTTAGGATTGAGAAGTTGCTGATATTTTGAACTAAAGTTAGAATTTCAACTTTAATTACATACTCTAATTTCTGGTATTTGAGCTTAACTATCATCATTATCTCACTGTATGTAGTGCTTTGTCAGTATCTGTTACATGCATTATTGTTGCAGGTTCTTTTTTTACCAGCACATTTCTGTATGCTCCTTCCCCCATCTTCAGTCTTATAAGAACTGCCAGATTACATGTTCCTATTTCAACAAATGTTAATAGGCTCCATATTTGAGGTGATGAATTTATATTGGATTTTAAGGAAAATTCTTCTGGGGAAAGTGTTAGTGCCTTCTAATCAGTTATCCTTTAAGTTAGTAATTCTTGCTGAAAATCTTCATTTCTTTAGATTTTTCTCCAACTCTTCCACCAGTACAGAAAGATGCTTCTGAATGTTTAAATTTCACTTTGCTCTCACGTGGAATATGGTAGAATCATACCACCATAGGCCATTTTAGGACCCCCAAATTTATATTCAGTTTCTGGAGATAAGAAATACTACCTGTTTTTAGAGTCTGAAGCTAGATTATGAATTCCCAGAATAAATCAATCACCCCACACCTCCTTGTCCTTTGGCTTCCCTTTTTATTTCTTTCATGCCGGACAGAGCAAATGCTGTCATTTCTTTCCCATTTCTTTCTTTTTCTGGTAGAAATACAGACATTATTTCCTACTTTAAGTATTAAAAACCTTTGCAAGGAAGCTGCTTGTTTCCCATCAAATATTATTGCCTCAGTATTACCCTTTTCAAAGAAATAGTGTAGCTGCTCCTCTGGTTACAGGCTGTTATGCTAGATAATATGCAAGGATGTAACTGAAATGGTAGTTCTTGATACAGAGATGTTACAATTAAAGGTTAGAGTTTTCTCTTCCCATTGAGAGGCTGATGATCTTCTGAATCTTATGTTTCCTTATCATATTCTGTTGTCTTCAGGTTATTTCGTAAAATGAGATGTGTCTCGTACTTTTCTCTCTTGACAATTGGGTGAGAAGGGTTGATGTTACATTATCTTTACAGAGCAAATTGTTAACCTTTTCCAGTGCTGGCCACATAGGACATTTATATGCTCCATTAGCTTCCTTTCTTCCTGCTTCTCTGGAAAGTGATGTCTCTTCACATTTGTAAGTAGAAACATCCAAATGGATTGCAGCACACTGGTGATTTGAGAGAACAGTTCTTTTTAATCTGCACAGAGAGAGTAGGATTTTGATGTATTTTGGAAGCCATCTTTTATTCCCCCTTATTTTCCTTGTTTTCTTTTTTTTTTTTCCTCAACTGCTTTTGCAAAGCAGTTTGCAATTAAAGTTTTCATTACATATCAGAGATACATAAAAGATAATTTGGATACCACCAGCAGTGATGGTTGTGTGGCTGCTGTTAGAAGTGCAGCAAGAAACTAGGATAACTTGGTAACTGATAGTATGAAACACTTGGTGCCCAGGCATGGGGTTTCTGTTGTCAAGCCTATTTGTATTATAGCCATAGTTCTTGTTCTAGACAGTGTGCTGTGATATTTTGTTCAAGCTCCTACGTAACAGCTGAGCCAGAGTGAGTTATTAAGGCTTTGAGTCTTCTGCAAGTACTATTTAACTCAGTGTAGCTCTCAACAGAAAGGGTTACATAAAGCTAACATAGGGTTGTTTGGCTAAGGGTAATACGCAGAGTATGTAGGTCAGTTGAAGTGTCATAGATATGTCCAGCAGTAAATTGGAAATAGCCCAGATGGGTGACAGGGATTCCATGGCTTTCCAAAACATGAAAAGGATTCACAGAGGAGTTGTTGCCTGTTATGTTTTTCTCCTCATAGTCATCAGATGCTACAATTACATTAGGATTTCAGAGGGCTTCTCCCAAGGAGAATTTCACATGGTGTCATTTCTTGGGGAGGGGAAAGGTTCTTTTCTTTATAAAGCTGTTGGTATCTATTCAAAATAGTCCTTAAGCTCTCTCCACAGTCATCTTTTGACATACAGAAGAAATTTTTCCTGCTTCAATCTATCACCTAACTATAATTCAGTCACCAGAGTGTAGCGGTGATACCATTCCCTTTATGATTCACCTTCCTCAGCCTTCTGTGCTTGCGAAACTTCCATTTGGAATACCTTCTTAAGGCTGCAGCTACACTGGCTGGGATCTCCTGCCTTTTCCTGTGCCTTGACAGCCTTCAAGACTAGTCAGTTCATTTTTATTTTTTTTTTAATAGAAATGGAACAGTGTATGTCTTCTGGCATTATGGATAGCTTGAAAACAGAAGTGTCTTTGTCTAGCAGCAAACAGCACTGTGCAAAGTGTGAGCTGCAGCTAAGTTAACTTGTGTGGGTGCACGTGCTGTCTGAACATAGATTTAAAGCATTTGGTCCTAAATTAGCCTATGCAGCAGCAGATGGGAGAAAGCAACAATAGCAGTAAGAAATATCGTGAGCACAAGTATGATTTATATTTATAGCATCTTTAATTTTTAAACGGAGAAATGACCTGTTGCCTGTAAGCAGCCCTTCTTGATACCTGGGATTCTCTCTGAGCTATCTTGATTGAACATGTCATTCCTAGGAATCATTGTTTGAGGCGGCTGATGAATAAAGTCAAACCTCAAAATGCTTATGCTTCTGTGATGCCTAAGGTCAAATCTGTAGCAGGTGTTCTGTATGAATGCCATTCTTCAAGAATGTGAGCAGCAACACAAATATTTAGTTAGCAAAATATAAGTCATCAATTGTAAGCAGGTGGAGGCCTGGAAGAAAAATAATCTTGGTTCAACATGCGTATTTCTAAGTTAAGACTGGAAGTTCACATCTGTGTGATTGCTCAACTGACATAGAAACTTTTCTGATAATACATGAAAAGGAGAACTGACCATGTCCTCAAACATGCTCATAAAGATGCACAAACACTATGCAAAACTTTGATCTTTCTTTACATTTATTCTGATAGTAGAGAGACTGTAGTAGTAACCAGCCCTTGTAAAATCCATACATCTCAAGTCTCACATGGGAGCTGGACCTCCCAAGACCTCTGCCCCAAGGAGTTTGTTCTAAAGGTCTAAACTGTTCAGATATTCGTTCTGTCCATGCTGTTGAAGTTAACCTATGGAACCAACAAAAGAACAAGCAGAATGTCTACCTACCACAGGACTCCATTGCTAAAAGAGAAGCTTAAATTTTAGGATGCATCCAAGTAAGAGAATGATCTTTTCTTGACCTAGTTTGCCTAAAGCTCATGTTTTAGTATGTATGCTATACAAATTCTGAATTTCTTACTCTTGTGCACCACCCCCATCACAGTGGTGGTATTTTTGATAGTCAGTGTTATTTTCTGGAATCTGTGTCATCCTTACAGTGGAAATAGTGAATCTTGTTAGTTTTATGTATGTGTGATAAATACATTGTGGTAGGTAAATGTGATTCTTCAGTGTCTTGACACCATTAATACACTTTGAATAGTGAGTCTAGTGGATTACAGTGTTGTATAATGTGGCTGGTACATTATAATAATCTAGTGACCTGTATAATGCTTTGGTATCTGTTTTTCTCGCTTTTGCACCCATATAGAATGGTAGGGAGTTGCTTCTGTGAAGATCTTTGTGATTCTTCTTTCAAGTGATTCTACTTAGTGAATAAAATGAAGTTTGGTTGCCATAAGCATCTTCTGTATCTCTGTAGACTAAATTTGGTTCTCTGACTATTCAAATTTTAAAAATTGGGTTACTTTTAAGTCTAACAAAGAGTGTCTTTATCGTTGATCACAGTTCCTTTGTTCAGACACTTGTAGACACAGAACTTTATTTTAGGTTTAATTTTGTTTGTTTACTTTTTAAACTTAAATGGAAAAAATGCTTCTGGTTTCCTGAGGCTTTATACACATCTTCTCTTCCTCTCTTTGTAACATGCACACATTTAAAGGTAAGTGTCAGAGGCATTGATTTTCCCACTAGGAGCACATCACTATCTTCTTAATGATTGCCTGTCTGGCAGCTGATGAGAGTATTTTCCTTCTGCACTTAGAGAAAGTCTTATCCAAAGCCCAGTGAAAGGGGCAAGACTCTTTTAAAATACAGTGTCTTCGGATACAAACCAAAGACAAAGATTTGTCTCTCAGATTGCAACCTATCAATGCAGCCTCAGCCTAATGCTTTGAAGCACATATGAGGTGGTGAAGAGATTTTTGTGGTGGTTGTTGCACAGGCGGGGTATTTCTGAAAATATCTCTGAAATGTATTCCTCTTATAGGATGGATAAGGTGATTTTTGACTTGTATTGTGACCATCCAGTATTGTGCATGAATGTTCTACATCATTCACTTCCTGACAGTGTTTGTACTACACTGAAATTAAAATGATGAAGTGTATCTATTACTGTGTAGCTGTACCAATAGAATATCTGTGTTTCATTTATGGATACTTGCTAGCAGCTAATGAGGCATGTAGATCAATGAGTATAACAGCAGTACCAAAACTTTTTAAATGCCTTGAAAACCATGCATTTTGTTGTCTTTCCTTCTCAGGGACCATATCTGTGAACACACTACGTACACCATATACCGCACCAGGGGAAAGTGAAATCCTTGATTTGGATGATGACTTGTATCTTGGAGGCTTACCAGAAAATAAAGCAGGCCTCGTCTTCCCAACAGAGGTGTGGACAGCACTTCTCAATTACGGATACGTCGGCTGCATAAGAGATTTATTTATTGATGGTCAAAGCAAAGATATTCGACAGATGGCTGAAATTCAAAGTACAGCTGGAGTAAAGCCCTCATGCTCAAGAGAAACTGCAAAACCTTGCCTTAGCAACCCCTGTAAAAACAATGGTGTATGCAGGGATGGGTGGAACAGATATGTTTGTGATTGCTCTGGTACAGGATACCTTGGCAGATCATGTGAAAGAGGTATGTTCCATGCGATGGCTGCGTTTCTGTATTATCAAATCCTTCACAATGATTAAAAATGGTAAAATATCATTAACTTTTCCTGAGGCAGGAAAAAGGTCTTTGATTTCACCTGAAGCAAGATGGAGCCCTGCTCTAGACTGAAAGAGGTAACTCTAGTAGAAAGATCTTAGGGGCATTTCTAAGATGCATGAAGAAGTCTTAGTTGACAATGACGCAGAGGCAGTACTAGTGAATGTGTCTTAGAAAATGTCTCCTTTTGTGTCTCATCACACATTGCTGACTTCTGAAAAGCCTTATGAAAGCAATTTCAATTATTATGGCATTACTAAATGGTCACATTCCAGTTCCACACTGAAGTCTTGTTCTCTATTTATGTCAATACCAGTGTGTAATTAAACTTACTTTTGCATTCCCCACTATCTCTTAAATCCATAGCCACATCTGCAACCATGAGTCTAAGCAAAGAATCAGTGTAGGAATCTGTATTTCTTAACTTTTTTTTAATGATCCTAGTACTCAAGGAAACAGATTCTACTTACCTTGTATCACTGTGTATCCCTCTTGCCTAGAAGAGGTAAGTGTAAAGTTGATAAACCCTGTTTATTTAATTGAAAAGGTGTATTGGGGCCAGGAAGATAGATGTTGATGTTAGTTTGTAGGAAGAAAACAGTAATTTGCTTAAAATTGCAGACTGCACTCATAAAAGACTACATAAGTAGGAAAACAATAAAATACATTAGTTAACATCTTAGGTGTTTGTTTTTATTCTCTTTGGAATAGAAAATTTTTCAGTGCCCAGAGTCATATATTTTTCATCTTGCGACTGACACAGTATAGTTTCTCTTCAAGCTGAAATCTAAACCTGAGGTTTATTGGCTGGGAATGTTAGTTCTTTCCGTCTAGTTTGATTCATTGTTCTGGTTAGTAAGATGAAACAAAAATGTGTTCTTAAACACACATCAGGTCTTAATTTCTTAAGTTGTACATAAATAGACATGCATTTATGTAGAATGAATACCATCATGTTGTTGGCATTTTCACGTGGATTCTCTGTTTCTTCTGTTTTTTCTGTTTTCTCGTTTTTTTTAATATAGATATGTCTTTGGCTCATGGGCAGTTATTCTGAGATCTCCGGATTGTTGTGTTAGGGGTGAAGCTGGCAGAGGGCATAGCTGAGCTATCTGATGCATTACAAAAGCCTTCAGTTAAACATGTCTGGTGTACCACCCTGTGGCAGATGTCTGCTATTACAGATAGCAGAAATAAAAATAGGGTTTGCATTCTTTCTATTAGGGAGCTAGGAAACGTGTGTTAAAGAGAAAACCACACACACATCTGCAAAGAACTTCAAAGCAGGCTTCATCATAGCCTGTTTCATAAATATATTGCACAGGTGGTAATAGTTTATGTAGAAACCTGTGTCTTTTTAATTTTCTGTACTCTATTTTCAACCATCTTCCAATGCAGAGCTTGATTTTCCCAGTGTATTCTCCCAGTGGGAGCGGTGTGATACTATGCTGGCGGTGTTGGTTTCTCTACAGTGGTATTTGGTTCTTGTCTAACAGATCTATGTGTAGCAGTTCAGACGTTATGGGATCGTTTCCTGCTCTTCAGCTTCCCTCTCTAGAGGAAACTACACTGAAAGGAGATCTCTTTTTAGGAATATTCATCTCCCAAGTGGTCATGCATTAATAAGACTATAGCTTTTGGAATTGTGAAAGCGATGATTCTGTTGGCATCCTACCACACAAAGTAGTTACAGCTGCTTACCCATATGAAGTGACTGATACACGTTTGTATTTGGTGCTATAAGCAACATGATTCTAGTTGTTCAAACTAATTTACATAAAATAGGAACATGTTCTTTTCAACAAACAATACAGTTTCACAAAGAAGAGAAAGCAATAAATAAAAAGAGACTAAAATATTGCAGATTAGACTGGACTATTTAACTTAATGTTAAGTGATCAAGGTATCTTTGGTAAACAAAAGCGTTTAGCTGCTTTTTAGTACCATACTTTATTTTGCATGCTACTTTCCCTAAAATAGGAGTACTAATGTCCATATGTGGATGTACAATACAGGACCTGAAATAATTTTAGTCAGGTTACCAGTGCACAAAACACATAAAAGGCAACTCAGTCCTATTTTAATTTCAGTCTACTTAATGGATTTATTTATATCTATGTGCTTTTTATCCTGTTGCAAGTTATTCTTGATTTTATTCTTGATTTTCAGTGAGGTTAAACATCAGTATAATCTGTAGAATGGCTTTAGTGCATTATGGAAACTACAGCAGATGGACGGACAGATGTCACAGCAATATAATTTGTCTTTATCTTACTTTAGTTGTGGATCACAGTATGTAATTGCCTCTGCACAGCCTTTTGCAGGCATACACGTTTGGATGGCTATGAATAATGCACAGGAGTAAATTCATCAAAGAGTGAGAAGAAAAAGTAGGCAGGCAAAGATTTATCAAAGTGACATTTTGGAGGGGAAAACGTATTTATTCGTAATTTGTGTATGCATGCCCATGTTGTACATGCACACACAAATACGCATTAAATAAAAGAATAGAGCTTTCATTCTTTGCATTCTCTGGGTGCTTTAAAATTAGAAAAAAAACCCAGATGATGTGATGTTAGATGGTAGAAGATGGCAGTTAGATGGTAAATGGTGTTAGATGGTAGTAGATGTGTTCAGAATATTATAGTAATTCCATCTCTGACTTAAAATTAACTTATTGGTTTTGTGCACCTTTACAGTGTGGCTTAAGACTTCATTCCTTGAAGTAATACCAGTGTAGAAAATAGGAGGAATCATTTTGGCTTCTGTTCACTTAGTATCTAGTAATTAATTGCATATAAAGAATTTATTCCATCAGATGGATGGAAGGGTTCCTCATGATTCACCAAGGCTGCAGCTTTGGGCCTGGATGGACTAACGTAGCTGCTGGTAAATTAAAAGGGTCACAGAGCAAACCTGAACACGTGATGATCCAGATTGTTCCCATACTTTTGGCATGGCTTTGGACTATATTCTCTGTCACCTTCTGGGCAAAGTTTGTGTGGGAGACAGCAGGAACAGAGGGTGATTTCATGCTTTAAAAATGGTTCTGTGGGCTGCAACACAGTCCATGTATTGTTGCAGACACTTTGAAACTGAAAAAGTAGGAAAAAATTAGTTACTCTGTCTTTGGGACTTCAGAAGCACCACAAAGGGGTCCAGAGGAAAGAAGAACGTATTTTGTTTGTTAAAATACATGCAGTAAGCATCTGTACCTACCAAGCAGCATGTTGTTTAAAACAGTACAAACATGACTGCAAAAACATCATGGAAATTCAGATGCCTGGTACATTCCACTTTCACTTTAAATTAGCCATGAATTAAAGAAAAGCGTCTATTCAGAAAATTGTTTCTCCCTATAAATACACATCTGGGCATTTCTGAGGATAGAAACAGAGGTAGGAAAGTGTCTTGAAAGATTAGATGCCTCAGTTCCTTCATCAATCTAGGCAATCCCAGTCCAAGTGAAAATTAAGGTCCTGAATCCTCTTGTATAAGCATTAGCTGTGCATAGAATCATAGAAGAGTTAGGGTTGGAAAGGACCCTAAGATCTTCCAAGTACTTCCAACCCCCATGCCGTGGGTAGGGACACCTCCCACTAAAGCATGCCACCCAAGGCTCTGGCCAACCCGGCCTTGCACACCGCCAGGGATGGAGCATTCACAGCTTCCCTGGGCAACCCATTCCAGTGCCTCACCACCCTTACAGTAAAGAATTTCTTCCTCATATCCAATCTAAACTTCCCTGGTGGTAGGCACAGCACTGATGGAGGTAGTACATATACAGGAAGGAAGAGTATCCAGCCCTGGAGATTTTAATCAGAAAGAAATTGGAGGAAAAAATGGAGAGGGGAACCAAACCCTTCATTGGCTCTTCAGTTTTTGGTTTGTTGGGTGTTTTGGTTTGATTTTTAGCACAGAAGCAGCAATGGGTTTTAATTATCACGTTTATAAAAATATCGAAGAAAGAATCTATAAAATATTTTTATCAATCTTGGAATTCCATCTTACTGTTTATTTCTTGCTAATACCTGCATGCACTGATTTGCTGCCACAGAAAATTGCCAGTGACATTTTTGTAAGGATTTTCTGCTATTTTTATTTTCAGTGCTATGCTTCCAGCACTGAAAAGTGGTCGGAAAATTATTAATCCCTGCTGTGGAAACTCTAATTTTTTTTTCTTTAAATGAATAGCACATTCTGAGCTAAGCTTATAGTCTATTAGCATGTAATTTAATAATTAAGAGGAAGCTGAGCAAGAGAAGAAGGACATTCTGCCAACAGTTATGTGGAAACAGTTAACAGTGTACATCTCAAAGAAAGATGAGACATGTACCACTTTGGATTTAGTTGGTCCAAAGCAAAAAAAAAAAAAAAAGTAAAAGTTAGAGGCAAAAATCAATACAAGCTTTTAGCCAAGCTGTTCCTTGAAGGTTTGCATTGGTGGTGTAACTGCATTGCCTCTCCTCATTCGGATCTCCATCTTACTGATCAGGCTTTGCAAAGTAACAGTCCATTCTGCACAACTGAAGTAACTGCAGGGTAAAGTTCATGGGATTTTTAGAAAGTTTAAACTGCTGGGAAAAGTTGCATCAAACAACTGGAACAATCTCTAGTTCTAAAAAAAGTAAAACCAAGCTCTTTTTATTTCATCTTAAACTGTTTTCGTGCTGTTTTTCCTCCATTACTGTATTCCACCAAACACAATGGGAGGCTAAGAAGGCATCGCCACAAAGAATTACAAGACAGGTACCACATACAAGGGAACTCCTTGTGCTGACACAGGTCTTGTACATGTATTACTAGATAGCTTTTGACCAGCAGAACATGGAAATAGCAGAACTGAGAGCAATGCTGAGCCAAGTGGAAGAGGTGCTGAGTTGAATAGATGATTCACATGGCAAAATCCAGCTTGCCATCCTGAGAGAGGATCACAATATCACCAAAATACCGTACAGCCTTCTTAATGTAGCAATCACTTGTTCATGACTTAACCACAGAAAGTTTTCCTAACAACACTTGTATCAGCAGATTCATTTCAAATGAGTAAACTGAGCACAGTTATGTATTTCATTTTAGGAATAAGTAGTGTCTCAAATCTTTGGTTATGGCTCTCAGCAGTGCTAATTTGTCTTTGATTAAATCATCCCTGCTTCCTGCCAGTTTTACAGGGTTTTGTTTGTGTTGGTTTTTTTTTCTGTGATACCTTTGTGTTTAGAAAGCCTGTAACTTGGTGCTTCCCCTAATGATAGAAGCCAGTTGACTTGAGGGGGTTTTCTCATTGCCCCAGAGCTTTTAAGTCATTTGATCTTCTGTTCAGTCTCCTTGGTCTGTTCTTGGAAGGTCTGTTTCCAAAATGACTGGCACAGGATGGCTTAGGAGGATTGAGTATCTAATCACGTCAGGTCTGTTCACTGTGATGTTAAATACTCACAGGTCATCTCTGATTAAACTGAGACAGTTCCTTCTCTCCTTTTTCTGAACTTCCTAAAGGACTGGTTAATTGTAGGAATGCCAGCAAGCAGTACCCGTGCTGACTCTGACAACTTTGTTTTACATAATTGTAATTTAATCATTTAGCAACAGACCTGTATGGAGTTATTGACTATTATTCATCCTATGGAATTTGAATTTGCCCAGTTTGTAAATCCCTTGAATAGTATTAATGTGTCTTTTTTAATGGGCAGTATAAAATACCTTTTGTTTTCTCTCACATTAGCATATAATTTAAACTTCCATGCTGGACTTGTTTAATTGCCTAAATCATGTTTACCTTGGGAAAGGTCTCGGGAGCTTTTAATGCACAGACTGATCAGCTAGATGTAGGAATGAATTATAAGCCCTGGCTCACCCCCCTCAAAGAAACAAAACCAAAACCAAAACCCAACCCGAAACAACCATAAAAAAACCCCAAACAAACAAAAAAACCTAAAAAACCCACACAAACCAAAAAACAACCCAACCCAAAACAAAAACCAACAAACAACAACCCAACACTGAACAAAGCCAAATTGCCTCTGACTGTAACCTCATTGACTTAAAATCTCTTCTGAGGCTGGCAAGAATTAAGTATTCAATGTCCTCCACTGAAAAATGTTTACTATAGAACGTGCAGAAAACATTATTACCTGCATGGTTAGAAGTCATCAAGCCTGTGAATGCGTTCTTCTAACCTGTTACATCTACTGACTTTCATGCCTGTATTAGTAATCCCTGTTTTCCTCAAATTTGTATTGGGGAAGATTAGAATTATTAATGAATGTACCATCTATCATTTTTGTCTCCAATATGCTCGCAGACTTACAGTGGAACATCTTGTCCTTCCATAGACCATGTAGGCTGGAAGCCTTGAAGAGCTGATTAATCTTTTAACAGTATACAAGATAGGGAATGGAAAAAGTTTTGACAAGCTGTCATAAGTATTGGTGTTTAAAAAGAAAAAAAATGCTGTTTTAGTTATGATACTGATTAATGATAGTATGAGGGTATCAAGCCTTGAGAGTATTATTGCATGTGGGACCACAATGCTCCTTTGCTGCTAGATAACTCTAAGATAATGCAGCAAATTGAAGTATACAGAAGCTGTCTATAGGTGTTCTCTGCTATCTTCCTGCTTGTTCCTCGCTTGGGCGAGTAACTGGTATTATTTTAAGTGAGTTGAGGTGCTCTCAGGATTGCCTCTTTTTCTAAGAAAGATTCCATAGTATCCTGTTTAGACCTCATCTTAACACTTCAACACTTTCTAAGACTGAGAGGTTTTGGGTGGGTTTAAGAATATAGGAGACACATGGAAGAAGTGAATTAGTGGTAGGTGAACAATCAGATGTTCATGCAACAGGCATGTTCAGATACTGTGGTTTGCCTTTCATGTGGTGGTTTTTGTTATGTAATACGGTTAGTTTTATATGTCAATGGGGAGCCTACTGACTCATAGCTTGGGACAGAGGATGCTGCTTGTCACTGCTTCTTCCACCACGATGTGCCACTGTCAGTGAGCCTAAGACCTAGTTCCAAAGTCTGTGCTGATTACCTGGCTGCAATGCTTCATCCTCCTGCACAAAAATACTTCTTAGTACATTTAGGAAATAGATGTGTCCTTTGCTTTCTAGGAACAGAAATCCAGTCTTTCTGCTAACTTTCTTGTTACCAGCCTGGAGGCCGGGAAGAGAAGATTTTTGGCTGGTTGCTTTGGGGTCTAACAGGCTGTGACCACTCTGTGCCAGATGCCAGAACTGCTCGCTGGGAGGGTTTTCTGTGGTGTCTGAAACTGATGGTTATTTGCTTGTCTCAGGAGTTTGAAGATCTTGCCCTCAGTATGCCAAGTCCAGGCTCGATCCTAATGTTGTGGCTGTCATGTTTGTACGGGTGGTTTTGATTCTACTGTACTCCAGTCATGCTGGTCATGAAGCAGTCTGTGCTCCATTTACACCATGCTGGGGGTAGTTACCCATTTCACGTGGCTTTTTGCTAACTGGATGGTCAGTGTAACTGATAGTAGTAATGCTGATAGAATCATAGTTAAAGAATGGTTTGGGTTGGAAAGGACCTTAAAGATCATCTAATTCCAACCACCCAAAGTACCCTAAGGTAATTATCTGGGGGGGTGATGGTCAGGTAGGACCTTTCAATAGGCTATGAATTTTGCCTGAATATCTTTTACTGACTTTAACCTATTTTGAGTAGTACAGGCCTAGCCTTGCAAGCATTTTTTTTCACGTGTTTTTACCCATCTGCTTGAAGATGCCTACATGACTGGCTCATGCATTAAAGAGTAATTTAGATTCTTTGAAAAGCACCAGAATAATGCACTTAAAACCCACCAAAACCAGATAAAATCAACCCCCCCAAAAAAAGGAAACCAAACCCAAAACGGCATGAAATAAAACCCACACCGAAAACTAACAAACCCAAACCAACTTTGCTTATGTTTCCCAATAACAGTGATATGTAACATGCAATTTTTCTATGTCATACCGAGTGAAGATATATTTGTGTTCTCTTTGAGCAGTTTCTGTAAATATAATTCTTTAATAAGTGGTTTTCTCCTTTATGTTTGCAGAGGCAACAATTTTGAGCTACGATGGAAGTATGTTTATGAAAATACAGCTCCCTGTTGTGATGCATACAGAGGCCGAAGATGTTTCTTTACGGTTCAGGTCCCAGCGAGCTTATGGCATTTTAATGGCAACTACATCTAGGGAATCTGCTGATACCCTTCGCTTAGAGTTGGATGCAGGACGAGTTAAGCTAACGGTCAACCTAGGTAACAAATTCTTTCTCCAAGAAATTAACATTTTCTTTACATTTTTCTTTTTGCTTGCAAACATTTCTGAAACAGCCTGTTTTAACATTCAAAGTAAACTGAAATGATATATAAGCACATGTCGATGCAACATTTGTGTATGTACATACACACACAAATTCATGCCCATTATTATACTTTCTTTTGTTTTCTTTTGCATTTTTTGTGTTCTTTATATAGTTTAACATAATCATCACAATATTTTTGTACTATTGTGTCTTCTAAAAAGAGGAGACTGGTTCATCAGTGGTAGTTTGGAGCTAAATCATTATACTTCATTGTGGAAGGTTGGTCTCCCTCCACAACTTCTTCACAGTAGCACTTTCACATTTTAAATGTGCAAGTAGGAACAACATATGTAGGTCAGTTCTGTTTAACTTCTACCAATTAATGTACAACATGCAAACATATCAAAGAATCATGGAATGATTTGGGTTGGAAGGGATCTTAAAGCTCATCGAGTTCCAAATCCCTGCCATGGGCAGGGACACCTTCCACTAGACCAGATTGCTCCAAGCCCCATCCAGCCTGGCCTTGGACACTGCCAGGGATGGAGCAACCACAGCTTCTCTGGGCAGCCTGTGTCAGGGCCTTACCATCCTCACAGGGAAGAATTTCTAGTTTTAAAACTGAAAATGTCGTTGTCAGGTATTCCCACTGATGGATTTCTTGGTCTCCTCTTTTTAGGTGTCAAATCTACAGTAAATCCATCTCTTTCTTAAACAATTCTGTAGTGGTGTTTTTGTAGTATCGAACGATAACACAACCCTTCAATGCCCAAAGACTGCGGCCCTCAGCAAACAGCTGTGTGAACACAGGAGGCACAAGCCCTTTTACAGAAAAAAAGACCCAAAAAACCCCCCAAACCAAAGATTGGTTTTCTAGTTTGAAATATGAAAGTCAAAATGCTAGATTATGGGTTTTCTTTAGGTAAAAAAGAAAATTATAAGTAAATAAAAGCACTTCTTCTGTGCTTTAAGTCCCAGTCAGGACCTAAAAGAAACCAGAAATACACTCAGGAAAATGCACACGCCATGCAGTCATTCCCAACATGGAATGTTGATTTTAAAGGGAATTAGGTAATTTGTCCTAATTGCAGATAAAGTGATTTCCAGAAAGGGAGGAGAGGAAATAATCACCTAATTTTCCCTTCCTTAAAAGTGTTTCTCACTGAACTACTGTCCTGGTGTTTAGATCTGGGAAGAGAGAAGCAGCGCAGCGTGTCCGTGTTGACTCTCTTCCAGACCCTGAGTGCCGAGCCCGAGCCAGGCTCCCATGGGTGATGGCTCCGAATCCTCATCCCACAGGAGCACTTTCTGTAAAAGGGGATGTGCAGGTCCTGGTCCCTGGCTGTTTGCCACCACTTTTCTGATGCGGTTGACGACACATGACAAACTCAGCTATATGGAAACAAAATCTAGGTTTGATGGTATATATGTTCCTCAAAGGTGTAAGCCAGGAGTAGCTCTACAAACCAAGCAGCATGGCGTAGAGTTCTTTTTTATTGTAATAAGTGCAGGTAGCCCAGCAGAGGATGCTGCTGTAGGTCAGGTCATTCTCTTTATATAGTAACCACCACCCTCTGTCAGCTTTTGCCTTCTTCTGTAGTTCAAAGAAGTAAGTAAATCCATCACCAAGCAATATTGATTCTTCCTCCAGCAGCCCCTTTCTCTTTCCTTTTCTTTCTCTTTTTCCATGCAGGGGAATAACCTGAAAGTAGTCAGGATTCTCCAGTAAAGCAAGTGTCTAGAAATAAGTCATTATTTCCTGTATATTGACGTAGTCTTAAATGTAGTCCCTGTTCATTCCTTAAGTCTATACAATAAGAAAATATAACTACTCAAAACCTTATTTATAGGCCTGGGTGATGAGCTTTGTATTTTACTAAGTAGGTTTGGAAGATCAGCCTTTGAGGTATACTATACACAAGTTGTCCAAGATGTCTGGTTGTGGCCTGGCTTGCTCTAGGACCCATTGTGACGGAGCACTTTCTAATTGCACTGAGAGAAATTACCTGTTCTTTCACAGATGGGGAGAAAGCTGCAGCCTGCCTCAGTTAAGCATCTTTGACATTTCATCCTGATTTTTTGCACTTAGATTTGTCACCATGTAGCTTTGTTTGAAATTGGCCATTTTTACCCTATTTGTCGTTTATATTTATCAAGATTTATCGCAGTATATCTGGGTTCTAACAGTATGTAAAGACTGATGATATGGAGTGGCCATATTTGCATGTGTCTGTCCCCGGAAGGGTGGACTGTGATTTTATTGGATGTCTGCAGCTATTACCTTGAAGGATAAATTTTCATTTTTCATCTATTCTTCCCCATCTAGACTGTATCAGGATTAACTGTAATTCCAGTAAGTGCCTATTCAAACTTTTTAAAATGTTATTCCACCATTATGAAATATGCAAACTAGCTGAAAAAGAATGTGGGCAGCTTGCAAGCACTTGATAATTTGTTAATGAAATGTGATGATTAATTATCCTTGTGTAAAAAGTCATCATATACTTTAGTGGGTATTTTTGTCCTTCCTATAGGACATAATTTTCAACGAGAGCATTGAAAAGGAAACTGTTCTACAGGTTGTAAATGTACATAGAGGAAATGGTGCCTGTAGTACTTATTATTCTGGACAGGCTATCTTATTTATAGTAGCCATGAAGTTTTTTGACCCAGTATTTCTGAGAAGCTGTCACATATTTTCCCCTGCATCCTTGTTCAAGTTTTCTTGATGTTTTACCTCCAATCTGTGATGAAGACTGTTGGAACATAATTGTCCATATTACAAGAATTTCTATTTTATAATCCTTCTAGACAATTAACTGTGCTTACTGGCTGCTTATAACACAATTGATTTTGCTGAATCTTGTTTTATGGAAATGTAATACATGACCAGAAGGACATTATTATGAATAGCCATATTTCTATGATGATTTTTTACACTTTAATTATGTAAGAAACCTTAAATTGAACATTTTTTCTCTGTGATATGCATGTTTATGAAACAGAGGGAAACATTTGCCAGATGAATGGACTAAATTTTAACTTCTCTGATATTATTTGGATTAAGAGGCTATATTCTGAAAGGAGAAAAAGGACTGTGATTTTATTTTGAGTCTATGGAATTCCTGAATGGTGTCAACAAAGTTATTGATAGTAAGTATGGTAGATTTGAGTTTTGGGTTGGCTTTTCTTTCCCTTCCTAACAGGTTTTACGGGCCAGAGAACTGACTTGATGCAAATAGAGACAAAGTTAAACAGCAAACTGCACAGGCAGTTTTCCTAAAAGACATTAACATAGCATCCCATAATAGTTTTGTAGTCTACAAAGAGAGAGCTGCAGTTATTCATAATGTGTCATCTGCTAATAGATTTTTCAATGAGTAACTTTGGCAAGACAAAATATACAAAAAATACAGCATTTGTATTGAAATGCCAAGTTTTCTTAGGTCAGGTTTTTAATCTAAACCGAACTTGAATCCAGATACTGTTCGGTACAGTAAAGGAAATGCTTATATGTACCAAGGCATAAAGATAGCTTCGTCATATTAAAAAAAAATATATAAAATGTTCAGTTACAAAACGAAGGGTTCCATTTGCCACAAATATTGCCAAAATGTACATGAACATGAAAAATCTCAGCAACGTTTTTTTAGTCAGTCACAGGGCACTTTTTTTTTTCTCCTGTTGAAATCCCACTTCGAAGATTTCCAAGTATAAGACAAGCAGCTTTTTGGACAGAAGTGTAATGCGTTTGCCTGCAGCTGGTAAATTTGTTTTTCCCTAGGGAAAGAAGTATTGCTTTTATCTTCACTTTCTTAATAAAATCAAAAAAATCCCACTGAAAAGGGAATTGCTAACATAGGGGGGGAAAATGGGAGTACAGCACAACAGGTCTTTTGGGTTTTAATCTTTTTTGGACCAAATAAGGTGTCATAAAACTAAATTAAAATGATTTGTAGGTTCCATCTTTAAGCAAGATTTGGATCAAAAGAAAACCTGCAAATACAAAGTAAGTAATAGCCTCCAATTTGAGGATCAGAAACAGGAGAAATACATGGACTGAATTGAATTAGTGGTTACTAGTTCTTCTTGGTCTCGTAGTCAAGCAGCGTAACCTTTGTACAACATATCCTTGGTATGAAATACTCATGGGTTATTTTTCTTTGCAGTTTTATAGCCTTTTTGTTATTAGAAATGAACTTTCATGATTAGTTCCATCTCCCTTTGGTGCTTGTGTACTGAACAGGGGTTTCAGCTTTCAGTGTGGTAAGTACTTTGATGCTTTCTTATCAGTACTCACTGTAGTTTTTCTACAACCAGATGACTTCTCATGAGCAATTTCTGTGTGTTACTTTTTAGCTCATGAAGAAATTATTGCTGTAAACAGTCCTTAGAAATTGCTTGCTTATTAGACAGCATAATGGATTTTAGTGGATCAGAGACAATTCGAGAGCAGCAGCATCCAAAACTTGATTCTTAATTTACTAAACAGTGAAACAGTTCAGTGCCTGTCTTATGGGGTGTACTGAGAGCTGGATGTACATCAATCCTTGTTTTATGTTGATAAAAGTAAATCTGGGTTTCATGTTTGAGAAACTTTCTTCAAATTTTCCTGATTCTGTTGCTTAGAAATTGCTCATCTTAATATAATTTCACTGTTGGGACTGAAATAATACATGTATTATAGCTAGACTAGTAACAGAGTTAAGATCAGGATGAGGCTGTGATCTGGTTTGGATTTGGAGAGACAGCTTTAGGAAAACTGTAAAACCAAAAGTGGTGCTTGACTTGAGAGAAGGAAAGGTAAATATGAATCTAAACACCTTATTTCCTGCATTGAATTACAAACCTAGTGAATAAAATATTGCACCTCCTCCTCCTGTTTTTCCTTGAGTGCAGCCTGAAAGCTGTCTTGTGCTCACTGCAGGTTTACTGACAAACTGTTGGCTGGTCAGAGCTGAGACCTTGGTAGCAAATGACAGTTCAGCTAAAGATGAAGCCATAACAATGTCCTGTGTTGCAGAAGAGGTGGCATTTTGTGATTTTCTTTGTTTGAAATGCAGACATTTTCAAGATTTCAAGATGTCAATCTGATGTCAGGTGGCTACTGAGCTTCTCTCATTAATGCTGTTATGGAGACCGCTCGCTACATACCATTTTTATGGAACTGAGTCCAACTATTTAGTGCTAGGTTAGAAGATTTTTATCTTTATAAAACATTACACCAGTAGAAACTCTGTCTGATGTCAATTGGAAAAGACCATTGCTGAAATGTTGCTTTTGTACATCCTTAAATCACTTCATTGTGTTCTTCAGACCTGCAAGTTTACAAAACGAAATTGTCTGTCAGGCAGTGAAATAAATGGTCCTAAACTGCAGGTGCATGGAGGCTGACATCAGGAGAAAGGGGAAATCTGATGTTATGAACAGAAACAGCTACTATGGTTTCAGTATTAGTTTTAATAGACTGAGGAAATAATTTAAAAATAAGACTGCAATGAACGATGTTGGTTCAAATGATGTGAATATGCAGCATTTGTTGTCACTATTCCTGTAAAAAGAACTGTAAGTTAGTCGCTATACAGTCCTTAGGCATTATATGCAAAATGGATGAGCTAATCCTTAAAAATTGCCTAAGGAGAAATGCTGAAAAAAATATTTTCCTCAGAGAGGAAAATAATTGTTAAAGTAAAAGTTAATTGTAGACTGTAAAGCATAAATTATAAACATCCTGCAATGGTTGGGGTTCGAAGGGACCTTGAAGATCATCTAGTTCCAATCCCGTCGTGGGCATAGACACCAGTGAATCCTGTTGAACTGAATGTAGTTTTTCACTGGTACTTCTTTGAGACATAACTTCATCCCATGAAACGTGCATGGCAGATCAGTAACAGGTTGTGAATGAGTTACGAACAAATACAGGGGTGCTCTATTTCCATGTTTCTCACTGCTGCAGTGTTAAGGGCCCTATCTTGACTTAAATTCTCTTTTTTCCCAGTTTTAATGCTCCCAAAACACTAACCTCTGAAAAATTCCAGGTACCTGTAGCCCAGAGGCTGCTGGGCTTTATGTGCAGTATACTTTTTTCACAGGCATGTGCAGTCTTACCTGTTTTTTCATCTTTTGTGGGTCTTTTTGCATTGATGTAATTTCAGACAATGAATTGTCTATGCTTCTATATGAGTCAGCAGAGTAGGCCCATAGGATTTGTATTAATTGATACGTTATGCAAATAATAATGTTAGCTGGGAACTAGCTGGCTTTCATTTCTGAACGTGATACTTTTGTCCCATATGGTAAGATACAGGGTAATAGCTTTTTTTGAACGCTGCTGTGAAAGATGTAGCACAGGATTGATTTAGGTCACTTCTCTGGTACAGTTTAGCTTCCATAGGCAATAATTCCTAGAGTAATCCCACTGAATTCAGTTATACTCAAATATAGGGCTGTCAGAAGAAATGAGTAAGAATTGCAGAATGTTAGGAAGCAGGGGGCGGAGGCTACTGGGGCATGTTGTATGCTGTTCCTCAGGGAATGCATTGGCCAGCTTTGCTGGCTGGGTGGCCACCTTTCCAAATTAGTCACTATTTCCTGGACATTGAGGCTTTTCCTTCCAGTGAAGTACCCTTTCTGCCTAGGTTTTCATCCATTCTCTAGAGCCTGTATTTTTTTCCTCTCTCATTTTATTTTCTCACTCAGTTTCATTTCTCTGTTGTTCCCTCTAATCCTCAATCTCTTTTCCTTGTTTTCTGTATCCATCCTTTAAAAACTTGACTGTTCTGCAGATGCGCACATTAAAGGTAATTAAATTAACTTACTCTGTTTGGAATATGTAACACCTGTTAGTGAAGTGTTTTTTTTTTATCAAGGTATCCTACAAATCAAAAGCATGATGAGGAACTGTGTCAGATTATTGGTAAATAACAGGGGAATTATATGTGTTGAAGAACCAAATAGTATTCAATTACAATGTATTTTGACTTTACACATAGATTTTAAGCAGTAGAAAAGCTTAAATGAAGACTCTGTATCCTTTTGAAAACTGCTTGAAAAAGTGCATTTTGTTGAAAGTCCCCAGTCTTCAGCTGTGATCTGATGGAGATTGTGAAATTCAGGGTGATGAGCAAATCACTAATCCATTTTGATGTATTATCTTCTAACTCTTTAGTGAAAAGAATTCTTATAATATATTCTTTGCTCCTTTTTTGTTGTTAGCAGCAGAAAATCATTGAAGTGATACAATACTGTAGCTCCCCTCCAATGTAAGATTTTGTATTTGGCCTGTTTTCTTACATAAGATCCTTACGAACTTCGAGGTGTTTTGATCTTTTTCTCATTCAGTATGGCTGTCGGCCTTCTAAGAACGTGGCAGAGAGCTTTACCATGGAGGATACAAGGCAAATCAGCAGGGTACTTGCGCTGCAAGCTCAGTCAAGGACTCCTCTCTGGGGAGTAAAGTTTGAAATAATTATAAATAATTATTTTAAAACTTTGGCTGTACTTTGCAGATTTAGAACATGGGGTGGTTGGATTCCTTCTCATTCAGCACTATTACTTTAAAGACCCTTTTTCACATGATTTCCCGAAAATCAGGTGTCCTGGGTTCAGCAGTAGCAGTCATTTTTCTCCTTCTTAGTAGCTGGTGCAGTGCTGTGTTTTTGATTTTCAACCTGGGAACAGTGCTGATAGCACCGATGTTTTTGGTTGCTGCTCAGCAATATTTACTCTGACCAAGGACTTTCTGAGTCTCATGCTCTGACAGGGAGGAGGGGAAGCTGGGAGGAAGCAGAGACAGGACACCTGACCCAAACTGACCAAAGAGGTATTCCATACCACAGCACATCATGCCCACTATATAAACTGGGGGCAGTTACCCGGATCACTGCTTGGGTTGGGCTGGGTATCGGTCGGCGGGTGGTGAGCAGTTGTATTCTCTCCCCTTGTTATTTCCCTAATCATTATTATTTGTGGCAGCAGCAGTGGTTTGTGTTATACCTCAGTTACGGGACTGTTCTTATCTCAGCCCATGGGAGTTACATTCTTTCGATTCTTCACCCCATCCTTCCAGGACCGGGGGGGGGGGTGGGGGGGGGTGTGTGTGAGAAAGTGCCTTTGTGGTTTCTGGATTGCCAGCTGGGCTTAAATCACGACAACAGGGTCTGCTGCTGTGCAACAGAACTCAAAACATATGTGGCCCTTTTCAATCAAGTTCTGATTACAATCTACTAGTTAACAGAAACCATGATTTGAATCTAATCAAAAGCAAATGAAATGGAAAGACATATAAAAAAAGGAAAACTTCTTCTCTATTCGGAGTCCCTCACTGAAGTCCTTAGTACTTAGTCCTGAAGCTGAACTGATACCATCCTGTATCTTGTTTCAGGCACTCTGTTGTGAAGCGAGGTTGAAAACACCTAGGCTGGGAAGAAGAGTTCAGGTTTGAAAGCAAAATAGCCTGTATAAACATAATCAAAAGGATTAAAATAGTTGAGAACCCTGAGTTTATTCTGTACAGCCACAGAAGGCAGTTAGGAGAGATCCTTCTTATTCTTCAATCTCTGTTAAATGTGAGATGAGAAGTGATGCTGCACAGGTTATGTTATGTAAGCTTATCCTGTTAATTTGCAGGGGTGGTGTGGAGGCAGTAGGAAAATAACCTCTGGTAGACAGAGTGGATTACTTATTTCAGCAGTGTAGAGTTCTGGTGTCCCAAAGTGAATTCATATTGCATCTAAGCAAGAGCATCCTGCAAAAATAGATGTTATTTACAGAAAGGCAGAAACATCACTTCTTGAGATGTGGAATGCTTGAATCTGTATCAGTTAAGGAAGCGAGATTTTAGACAACTGAAGGGAAATGTTGGAAGGGTTTCTAGGTAAATACCTACATCTTCAGTTATATACAGCAAAACTATTTTTCCTTCTTCCTGAATTAGACCTCATAACAGCCTTCCAGTATCTGAAGGAGGGCTATAGGAATGCTGGGGAGGGACTCTTCATTAGGGACTGTAGTGAGAGGACAAGGGGTAATGGGTTCAAACTTAAACAGGGGAAGTTTAGATTGGATATGAGGAAGAAATTCTTTACTGTAAGGGTGGTGAGGCACTGGAATGGGTTGCCCAGGGAAGTTGTGAATGCTCCATCACTGGCGGTGTTCAAGGTCAGGTTGGCCAGAGCCTTGGGTGGCATGGTTTAGTGTGAGGTGTCCCTGCCATGGCAGGGGGGTTGGAACTAGATGATCTTAAGGTCCTTTCCAACCCTATTTTATGGTTCAATGATTCTATGAATTTGTCTTTTAAAACAAGCTGTAAGGTGAACCTAGGAAATACCTGAGGCCCAGTTTTAAGGAGTTTTCAGCTTGAGGAAAAGCCGTTGAGTATGAGGAAGAGGATACATATTAGGGGAAGCCTCCTGAGGGGGTGCTCTACTTCTTAACTATCTGCATAAAATAAAAGGCTTGCAGTCTGCGTTGTGTTGTGACTCTGTGTGATATTTCATATGGATGTAGTTTGGCTTGACAGAAGATTCTGAGCAGGTAACGGTGAGGGTGAGTTGAACTTCTGAGTGTGAGCTTTATGCCTTAGTGGGTGATTAAAACCAAACAATCTGTCTTGTGATACACTGATTTCTCAGGTAAAATGTATGTTTTGGTAAACACAGATCTTGCAGGGAAATACTCAACTTATCTAAAAGACAGCCATTTTTATCCCTTCCTTATCCAGTTATAGATGTTAAGAGGAAAAAAAAAATCTTGAATTAATAATGGACATAGGAAAGTTTGAATCAACTAGTTAATTATCATAGAATCATCATACAATGGTTTGGGTTGGAAGAGACCTTAAAGGTCATCCAGTTCCCATCCCCTGCCATGGGCAGAGACACCTTCCACTAGACCAGGTTGCTCCAAGCCCCGTCCAACCTGGCCGTGAACACAGGCAGGGATGAAGCAGCCACAGCTTCTCTGGGCACCCTGTGCCAGGGCCTCAGCACCCTCACAGGGAAGAATTTCTTCCTAATATATAACTATAAAAACATCTTGAGAAGTGACTTGCACAGGTATAATTTATCAATGCCAGTGGTGAGGCCACTTAAGTTCCTCTCTAGCTCAGGCCTGAACCTGCTTAGCTGGACAGAATTATCATGTTAACATAGCAAACAAAAGCTTTAACCTTCATTAAAATAAAAATAAGTGCTTTAGATTTGCTGGCTGACTATTTAATGGTCTGTCATATTTACTTCCTCCCTACTGACAAAGCTTTCAAGGTTGGCTGCTTGGGATTGAAGGCTTTGCTGTATCATTGCTTCAGCCTACATCAGAGATAGCAATAAATTTTCTTTCCATGCCTAGATTCTACTTGTTGCTTACAAAACCTCATCTGTGTTTCCTTTTTCTTAGCTAACAGAGGGGAAAATTGCCATTAGTTTTCTGGCAGACTGTCAATAAAATATCATCTCAAATTCTTTTACTAGAAAATAGATGTTTTCCTTGTTTCTGTGTATGACTCTTTCCTTTCTTTTCGCTCTTTTCATCCATCTTATTTTTATCTTTTCAAGTCCCACATTCTATGTATGGTACTTTAAAGATACAACTGATTGAATGGGGGCCTCAGTAATCAAATATATAATAATAGTATGTCTGTGGTTTTCTTAAGGCACAGTGGTGGGCTCTGCAACACTGTAAATAAGACAGCATTAAAAGCTTAACCATCTAGTTATTTAAGTGAATTTGAAAGTTCATACAATGAGAGCTGTCCTAATCAGTGGTGAAAATAATCATTAATGTTCAGATGAAAACTTGCTTTTCTAATGCTACCACATAAATGGGTTTAGAAACTTTGTTGTAAATGTTTCCATCAGTCTTCAAGATTGATGAAAAGTAGTAGTAAACTTCCCAGCTGTGATATTTCAGTGTATAGTTAAATGTCACAAGGCCAGGTATAAATAGTTTCAATTTAGTGTATATGTGGGGCTGTATGAGTCAGGGCCATGGTACTCTCAGCATTGATATGCTGCTCTGGTTCATCAGCAGAGCCTAAGGATATGGTCTGCCATTGACTGCAGTTGTTCCCTCTGAACATTCAGCTTGAACTCTTGAACAGGAGTGGGAGCCTAAGATCCTCCAAAATACTAAATGAGACAAGAGGGCTCTTGGAGGATGAGAAAGCAAAGATTGCTGCAAGCTTGAACCTCTCATTTTGCCTGTCGAGGCAAAGCAGCCTCCAGGATGTGCTAGATCTATAAGAACAGGTTGTCTCGAATTAATATTGTCTTGATTTAATAAATCCTGATTTATATGCAAGGAAGTTGTATCTAGTTCATACTTCTTCTGTCAAATCTTTCTTAAAAGGACTTTTCAGAAGAAATAAATGAGGCCTTTCTACTATTTTAGTGGGAAGAAGCAGTAGAAAGTATAGCAAGTCCTAAATTTCTCATATTTTACTTTTATGCTTTTCTTATTTAGCTTGTGAGAAGCAAGATGACTTAATCACACTTCAGGACTCGGGATTTAAATTATCTTCACCATTGTTTTTATGACAGAAAGTGGATGTTACAGTCTAATCCTGTGGAGATATTGAGGAGTGGTATTCTAATCAGTAGTAGCAAAGCAATTGAATACTCTTTTCTTCTGGAGAAAAAAAACTATAAAAGCTAATGTATCATCATTCATGTTAGTGAACTGGGTTGCAGTGGCAGTCAGTTTCAGAGTAAAGCTCTGCTACCAGCTGGTTCCACAGGAATCTCTACTGACATGTTCATAAATGATTGAGAGAAGAGGAGGAACACTGAAATGACAGTATTTGCAGATGCAAAAAGAAAATTTAGGAATACCAAATGAAAATCACAGAATGGCTGAGGCTGGAAGGGACCACTGGAGGTCATGTAGTCCAATCTCCCTGCTCAGGCAGGGTCACCTAGAGCACATTATTCAGGATTGTGTCCAGAGGGCCCTTAAATATCACCAAGGAAGGAGACTCCACAACCTGTCTGGGCAGCCTATTACAATGGTCAGTCACCTTCACAGTCAAGGAGTTCTTCCTCATTTTCAGGTGGAACTTCCTCTCATCAGTTTTGTATCATCAGCAGACTTGCTGTGGAGGCACTCCGTCCCTTCATCCAAGTCATTGATGAATAAATTAATGCCAATATTGACCCTTGGCAGTCTCCAACTAAACTGTGTTGCTGATGACAGCCCTCTGAGACCTGCGTTCAGCCAGTTCTCAGTCCATCTCATTATCTACTCATCCAGCCCACACTTCCTGAGCTTGCCTATGAAGCTGTCAGGGAGACAGTGTAGAAAGCCTTAAATTAAAAAAAAGTATGGGGTGTGGGGAAAGTATGGATTGGCTTTCCTAAGTAAGGGTAGTGAGACAGACACTGGGAGAGGTTGCTTGGGGAAATTGTGGCAGCCCCATCCCTGGCAGTGTTGAAGGCCAGGTTGGACGGGACTTGGAGCAACCTGGTCTAGTGGAAGGTGTCCTTGCCTGTGACAGGGGGTTGGAACTGGGTGAGCTTTAAGGTCCCTTACAACTCTTAACAATTATAACATAAAACTCCAAGAAACTAGTAAAAAAAAGCCAAACCTGAGAGGATATATTTTTAGAAAGATATGATTATGCAGCTGTAAGAAGCATCATGAAGGTAATAAGTAATATGAAACTGAAATGCTTCAGGGACTTCTTGTGATAAGGCAGTTTCTATAGCTCCAGTAGTCCCTAATATGTTGGCCACTGGAAGCTGTGACTGCATTAGAGTAGTAATTACTGTGCAGCGGCCCTGCTTTGCTTAGCTGCTGTTGAAGGCACAGGCTGGGCTAGCTGGGCTGCTGGTCTCACCTGGCAAGGCCACCCTTGTGTTCCTAAACAGATGTTTTTAATGGAACAAAAGTTTGTCATTGGCACTAAGGTTGATGATCTAGATGCAGCCTTAGCTCAGAAGTCTGTAAACTACTAGCTCCTAGGAGCTCACAGCAAGTAGGGTAGAGTCCCTTACTACTGTTCCTTTCCTCTCTAAACAAGAATTGCTGGTCATTGTCAAAGGCAGAATGCAAGGCAATGCAGAACTCTGGTATGACATATTCAGGAAAGCACTTCTCTGGTATGCACCATTTCCCCTCTTATTTTGCAGCTTCTCTTAGTAATCATTTTATCACTAGTTTATACCCTGTATTCAGAGCAAACAGGAAAATGCTTGGGTAACTTTTAAATATCTTAATCTGTCATCAGCTGGATTGTATACAGTCATTCTAAACTTTGCAATCAGATTCCATGAAAATTAGAAGATTACCATGCAGATGGCAGCAGATGACACAAGCCAATATATCAATCAATTCTCAGAAAAGAAAACAAACTCTTAGTTAAGTGACAAACCCAGTCAAAATAGGATGAGCCATTAAGTAATTTGGATCTTTTGTATATACTAATAATTGTAGGTAATATTTTTTACTTAGTACTAAAAGTTTTCTGTCAAGAAATTTTGTCTGTAGCTCTCTAAAAAGAAAATAATTGTTGGCATTCACTTATAG
Source organism: Ara ararauna (assembly GCA_028858755.1). NCBI lineage: Eukaryota > Metazoa > Chordata > Aves > Psittaciformes > Psittacidae > Ara > Ara ararauna. Next base: position 116,619,694 of record CM054379.1, on the reverse strand, counting down.
GAAAAAATAACAGTAACTCAGCACTGCTTAGTTGAGGGTGTTTCTGAGCTTATACTCAGGTTGGAAATACTATCAGACATCATGCAAATACCTTTATTTGCTGTTCACATTATTCCTTATTTGTTTCTTAGGACTGTCTGTTTCTATGAAATAACACTATTGTGATGCTTATGTGTTAATATTTTCATGGAAAACATTTAGAAGTGCTTGTAAGTGAAAATTCTATGAGAAATGCTGCAGTTTTTCTATTAAGATTACAGTTTGAAGAGGTTTTTTAGTTGATAGAAACTTAGAGTTGGGTTTTTTTCCAAATATCTGTCAAAAAAATATTAAAGTCATGAATAGTTTCGTTCAGAAGGCATTGGTATATATTAAGAACATGCTTGGAACTTTTTCTGGATACGCTGCCTTACTGACTCAATGCTGCTGTGCTCATCTCCCGAACATTTCAAGGAAAAGCAAAAAAATGCCACCTCTCTGCAGATAGGTATTGCTTTTCTGATCGATGCCATCATTCTGTCCTAATACATGCTTGTGAAGAAGTCATGTAATGAGTGGTTTGGGTTGTTTTTTTAATAAAATGGACATATGAGGGTAAGAGAGAAGGGAGAGGGGAGAATACAGAATCAGGGAATGAAATTTGAATGAGATGTCTGGTTCTCAGTAACACTGCCCCTGAGCACTTCAGTAGGTCTAACATCTGTTGAGTTGAATCGCCAGGTTTCTTTCTGTCCTTTTCTTATTAACAGATATTATGAATAGACCGCTTCTACATTATAAAAGAAGTGCGACCAATTTCAGTGAGAGTCAGAATAGATTCTGTTTCTTAGTGTTATGTGATTAGGAGAACCAAGCCCAACTGTCTTTTCCTCAATCAAGGAAAGAAAGAAACAAAAGGAAGAAAACAAGGCAAATTGAAATTTTGCTTAAATTAAAATGATTTTCATACATTTATACTTTCATACTGGAAGTCTGGAATAAATTTCTGGGAAGCAGTTATCTTACTCCTTAAGCATTAAGATCAGTGGGATCTGATTATGGACAGCAGTGAACAGTACATGGGCATAAAGCCTTTTCTATATGTAGCCCTCTAATGTGGAAGTAGAGTTCTCTGCATATTTGCATGAATACAAGTTCACAGAACCTGGTTTCTGAGCCATCCGGGGCATTTTGATGGCTCCTCCCTTATTACACTTGCAGAAAATACCATGTAAGTATGCATAAGTTTTAATTGTATGACTGTTTCCAAAATATGGACTTTTTTACCGTTGTTTCACTTCTCTGCAGCCAGCCATTATTTCAGCAGTACAATCTTGATGAAGTCTAACAAACACTTAGCTTAATATTGGAAACACATAATTGCTTCCTTATTACCTCTTCTTGACAATGACTTTAATGAATTATATTCAGGTAGTTGTTAAAATTCCCATCCAAGCACATTTCTTTTTGAATGACCTGTCAAGAGGTTAACTTATGCTCCCTTACAGCTGATTTCTAGGCCTCAGTCCATCAGACAAGTTACTTCGAAGGAGATATTACTCTGTTGAGTTGGGACAAGAAGATAAAATTGGCTTTCTGAGACGCAGTCCCCTTTGGGAAGTGTGCAAAGAATTCTTCAGCAGTTACTTGTCTAGGCAGTCTTGAAGCAACAAGACACAAGATGAAGACCAAGATATGGAATGAGAAAAAGCTATTAAATTGAAAAGGGAGCTGTGATTATTGTAGCTTATACTACTTCTTTGGTATTTTCTTATTCATTTTATATTCTGTGAGATTTTCCTTCAAGGAGTGAAGTACATGTATGTAGAAGTAACATTTCAGTAGCTGAAATTTCTTCTGTCTCTGCATGTTAAGTCTTTTCTTGCTAATAATAAAATCAGACTGGAAAAGAAAGACCAAATAGGTAAGTGAACAATTCCATCTTTCACTCACATGCCAAGAACTGTTTACATGTGACTTGTGGATATTGGATCAGAAATGAAGAATAACAAGCCTACATAGTATGCTCACTACCATCTAAGGAATTCTAATTTTAGCAAGATTTAAGCACTATAGGTTTTGAGGATGGGTGAAAAGTACCTGTTGAATTTGTGTTGTGGTTACTGCTTGAAAGCAAGTGTGCTGAATCGTAGGAGGGAACACCGTACATCAGGGGCTTTCAGGGAAAGAAGTATTCTTGCCCCTCCAGCTAACATTTTGCAGGTGACAGAATGCACTTCGAAAGTCAGTTGACAAGCTAATGAGCTCTGAATAAGAGCACTAACTAGAAAAGACCACAGTGTGGATTCTTGATTTCCTAGAGTTGCATAAACCAAGATACAGAGTGCAACTTCAAAAAGTGCAAGTAGGAAATTCTTTCAAGAAGCTTACTTGGTTTTTTCAGTAAAAAACTGTCATTCGCTGACACTGAGCACAATCCTTAAGAAAACGAATGGCAACAGAGCATTTGAGGGATTCTCTAATGTTGAAATCATTTCCATCTATGCAATTTTGAAAGTCATGCTGCTTGGAACAGCCTGGAAATAACAAGATGGCAAAAGTATGTACAGATTGACTGTACATACTGTTACCTGCAAATACTTGAGCAGCCATAATTGCAAAATGAAATTCTCAAAGTTGCAAGTGAACAATGAAAACAAAGCTAAAACCATTGCAGATGTAACAGTTAACTTCAGTTTTATGTAGCCACCAGAAATATATGTCTGGGAGAGGAATAGGCTTAGAAGCAGATGAAGTGTGACATGAAAAGCTTAATGCAGAATGCAGAAAAAAAGCATTGTTGACAAGTAAGAAACGCACATTGATCTTATGGGTAAGAAATAAATTAAAGAAGCTGGAAGAGTTGCTGAAAATTTACCTTTAATCAAGTGCCATATTAAGTTCATGCAAACTGTCACAAGCAGAAGTGTATCTAAGACAGTTGAGTAGTTCTGTTCCCAACAAAATCTTTATTGGAGTAAGTATGTAGTAATTTTTAAAAGTTGTATTTGGGCTATTTTTACAGGGAAATTTGTATAGATTCCCTGATAATTATTATTCAGATTGGTTTTTTGCAGGAAAGGAGTATCAGACCTCACTCAAAAGTGAAAGAAACATTTGAAGAATATTTACAATATTGTCTACAATTTGGGTCTGAAAACCTCAGGGTATTTTTCCTTTGAAAGAAATTTTGCTTATAAGAAAGATTCAAACAACTGTTAATGTGTATTGTTTTCCCTTATTAAATAGTACTAGAGCATTGAAATCTTCAGATACGTATTCACTTTGTATGACTGCTGCTGTTAATATGTAATCTGCCCTGCAGCCCTACAGCCCGACAGCCCATGTCATTGAAAACATCGTGAGTCTTAAATTATTTGTGAAACCTGGGGCAGCTGAACTGGTGGCTTTTCAGAAGTTCAAAAGGTCTAAAAGTAATCATGAACTATTGCACTGTAGTGAGGGAGCTTTACAAGGATAAACTTGGAATGACATGGCATAGCGATGGAGAAATACAGATCATTAAAAGTGTGGTTTTGCAAGTATTGTGTGAAATAGTTTTGGAATGTACAGGAAAATAAGCATAGGCCGTATATGTCTATTGTGTAAATCAGAAAAATCAGAGACCAGTCTCACAACCACTCAAGTCAGCAGCAGCAGTTTATGTTTCACTCTTTGTATTCAATTACAAATAGATTAGCAGTTTCCTCTTTAAGTGCTCCTTGCTTGACTCCTGTCTACATAGAAGCATTCAAGAATAAGCAGTGTCCAGAAATCGTGCTCTTTGTTCTGTGATGAGTATAACACTATTTTAAAACATTTAAATAATTACCAACAGTTGCAAACCTTTAAACATTATTCTCTTCACCCTTAACTAGGCGAAATGTCGTAATTCAGTGTTGTCATAAAGAGAAAGGATATGAGTGAAACTGAGTTGTTACTATTTTATAACACCTATATGTTAGGATGAAGACACCTGTAAATTAAGAGGAACTTATTCTTAAAATAAAGTCACAGTCCAAATTCTTTTTCTTTCTATGCCAATTAGTTACCAACCTGCTTATTCTTAAGCACAATATGGAAGATGTAACGGTCAAATGAGATATTTAAATGTGTTTTTTTCTGTTATGTTTATTTTTGCCTGAATGTAAAGGTACTGTTTCTTATGAAAGGGTAAATTATGGAGAAGCTTACTTAACTTATATTTTAAAATGTCCTTTGGCATTTTGACAGCCATGGTTTGATATAAATGGGCACAGTCAATATCAAAGGCAGAAAGGCTAATGTGTGATCCAAGCTGTTTTTGCATCTTTCCAGTTGTCAGTTACAGTGTAACCAAAGTACAACAAATATTCCATTTCTCTCAGGAAAAAAAAGATCAAGTAAGTACCAACTTTTTCCTGCAAAAATCAGTAAGTTAGGGTGTTTTTTCTTCATTGGTTTTAACTGGAATGGAAGAGGGCAAACTTAGCAGCAAACAGTAGCACATGTTCTTCAGACTCGTAAAGGTGTCTGCACCATTGGGGTACACGTAGACATATGCTGTATCTGTTCCCTGTAGCACCTCCATATATGGGTCTTTTCTGTATTTATTAGCTGAAGGCTAGCCATTTGCAGATCAGCAATTCAATTGCAGATTATCAAAGTTATTTAGATAGCAATCTCGTGGGGAAATCTTTCTTCCAAGTGAAAATTCTTCCAGGTCACTTTGGTCTAGAGGATTCACCAAAGTTCCTATGGAAGCTGAGGAAATGTATTTGAATAGTAACTTCTAGAGATGATGTTAAAGGAAAAGGGTGTTGCCAAGTGTATCACTCCATTTCTTTGAAAGGTTAGAGGAATATTCTTGCTGTTCCTGGAAATCCAGGAGAGGGAAATGTATGTGTTTCCGCTTTTGTGGTTTATAGGGATTTTGATTTGGGTAGTCCAGACACGAGTAACGAGTCTGCTGAGGTAAAAATCTAAATCTTCTTTGGAAAGCAGAAAATGAACTCATCCCAGGGTCACTTTTTCCCCCTTAGTTTAAGCCTACATTTCACAAATCAGTGCTACTGACAGAACTCTGAATTCACAGAGAATGAATGAATATCAGAGCTCCTGGCTGCCACTGAAGTCATACCAGAATGATGAGATTTCCTTTTAAAAACTGAATTAGCATATTGTTCAGAATTGAGGTTTCATGTTTGTCTTGGTACTATTTTACGCAGGTGTTGCCAAGTCAGTTCTTATGATTTTTCAATCCTATTCCCATTATAGAAGGAAAGAAAATCCAAACACTAAAGGCTGCAAGTGGATTAGCCATTCTTTTCTCTACTGGTTTTATGAAAGTTTTGTTAAATAGGAGTTAAAAGCATTTTTTCGTTGAAATGAACTCTTGGTATCAGAAAGCTCTCTGTAATACAAACATATAAATGTATCCAGCTTAAAGTTCATGGAATCTTTAATTCTAGCAGCCATGTCAAACTTGAGGAGATTGACTAAAGGTCACACAAGTGGTTTATGAAATGAACCTGCTGAATCCCAATTCAAAGTCCTAGGATTTGAGTGCATTTTAAAGAATTTAGCATGATTCAAGGCAGGATATGACCTTACAGTGTGTTTATAAGGCTGCCTGAGCTTTGCAAGTGCACTTTGGTTTTTAACCTACAGTAAATACAAAATGCATAATCTTGCACTGAAGCTTGCTTTAAATTAGCATGGAATTGCCATGTATTGAAAGTTCATGCTCACCTTACCTACAGCAAAGTCAATTGTCAAGTTCAACAGACTTTCTGAAGCTTTGGCTGCAAATGTTCAGCTGTGAGCTGACAAAGCAACAACCGTATGTTTCAAGCTCACTGACTTTGTTGCGCTTTAGTCCAGGGCCTTGGGCTAGATTCATAAAACCTTTAGTACTGTTAGAACATTTTCGAATAGTCGTGATCCTTAGAGAACAGTACAAAAGAGAGCCTGCACTCTTATTAAAAATACAGGGATCTAGCTGGCTTCTGGTCTTAGCTTTTAAAAGATGCTTTTCTTTCATTATTTCCAAGAAGAAGGAAAATTGCATGTCCTTAGGGCTGTTTGTGTTTCACTTGCTTAGATATATGAATTAAATTGCAGCCAATTCTCAACAATAAATATTTTAAGTAATGTGTTAAGAAATGTCTCTGATCTGGGTAAGGCATTTCATAATGCAGCAACAGCATCCTGTCACATATTTGTGAGTTTATGTGCAGTTGTAATTACAATTTCAAAGCCATTTTTCAAAGAGATATGGCTCAACTTAATATGGACCCAGCTATTAACTATCAAAACACACTTCCAATTTTGTGAGTATGTGTATGTGTTGTACATATACTTTGGCGTGGCAGGGAGATCTAAAGGACAAGACTTACAACTCGAAAGCTTACTACTTTCTGGCAATTCTTTCGTTCTCCATCTTGGTGAAATTCAGCAGTGGTCCCCATTCTGTTTATGGAGAATGGGCTTTCACAAGACAGGAGCTTATTATGAGATCCTTTCTTGGCAGACACTAAGAATCCTTAGATTCTACTTTGTCCAGTAGATCTGTCTATGTTTTGTGCTCACACCTTGATTCCCTGGCTCAATTTAGATACTTACGTGGCACCAACAGTTAATATCTCACAGCTTTAAAGAAATTAATGGATGAGCATGTGTGCTAGCACACCCTAATGTATATAACTTGCTTAAGGCAAAAGGTAGATAAGGTTGGGAGAGGGCAACTGAGCAGCTCAGACCATAGGCAGGGTAAACAGATTCATAGAAAAGAGAGAAAAGAAATGGCCAAATGACTGTAGAAAACTTTGTGTCCTCAGACCTGGATATGGTGCTTGATCCATGAATTGGCTGGGTTTTATATCCCTCTATGGATTTTTCTTCCCCGGTGCATTCACTGTGTATGCTGGTTTTCCTTACTGGTGAATTGGATCAGTATTAAATGTAGTCTGTTTGTAGTTTGGTCATGTAGAGGAAGCCAGTAGAATTTTCAAACATACCTTCTTTAGCTTTCTGCATTTCTATATGAGTATATATTTGTTACTTAAACTAATGCGAGCAAAGCCATTTTCCATCTGAAATGAAGGATAATGAACAGTATTGGCAACTCTAATCTTCTTTTTAATTCCTGAAATGGCAGGTTTTGTTTTAAAAAGTAACAAAAATACATTAAGCAGCCAATACTTCACCCAAATTGCCAAAAGCATTTTTACTTATAACAAAGCTATTGTGGGCTGGAGTATTTTAGTCACGCAGTGCAGATTGATGTGTTTTGCTTGTTATGATTCAGTGAATGTGCTGTTCTTGTAGAATTTTCTGTATGAGTCTGTTATGAAGACAATACAGTTGACAAAATTTCTTTGACCTGCAATAAGGCTTTCTCAAGTTAATTTATCAATTAGCTTTTAATGATAAACTGATACACATCATTGATCTTTAAAAGGTAACTTTTTCTGTTAGTAAGAAACATGCATGGTCAGGGGATTTCAGGATGATGCAGATACAGCCATTTAAAATACAGTTGATTCACTATAATAATTGACTTTTTAAATTCAAGTTTGCTGATAAGTCATTTGGAAAACCAGAATTGTTTCTGCAGCAACCACCACAGAAAGGATAATGAAGATGCCTTCCCCTATTTACCCTAACAGACTGTCTTGTGTTTCTGCATCTAGTTCTGGAGAAATCTTCTCTGAATATTTTGTGCTGCATACTGGTGTGTAATAGAAATGCCTCAGAAGTCGCTGGAGCAGAAGCCCGTGTTACAGGTGTGCTAGATTTACCTTGGAAAGCAGGGTAGATATAAAGATGCCACACAGATTCTGGATCAGGTATTTATAATACTCTGATGTGTCTCTCAGAGCCACTTAGCTGTCTTTACTTTAAAATTCAGCTTGCTGTATATGTATTACTTTAGCTGAAAAACACCATCTGAAATCCTGGCATCTCAGACCTCAAACCAATATTCTTGATTGAGTGATCTCAGGGTTTTGTCCTTTTGTCCACTTACTCTCTCAAATTTCAAATGTGAAATGCCACCTGATACTGATTGCTGCAGTCTGCATAGCTATCTGTTAGAAAACTAGGCTGGAAACCCTGATCTTTCTTATACTGACCAGTAAGTCAATAGTAGTTATTTGCCTGTAGCTATCTTGGGTTCTGTAGGTTAGTATAGCATTCACGGAACCATCCAGTCTCCCTTGATAATCTTTATTCACTTTGTCTTTCTTTTGATACTTCATTTTTCATACCGACTTTTGATCACACAATTGACAGCTCCAAGCAAGTTTGTGTGGTATTTTAGTATATGCTTAGGTGGATAGCACTGTAAGAGGCAGTAATAGTTCCTGTGCTGGGTTCAGACAACTAGTTTTGAATGTGTTTTGATACAATGCCAAAAACTGGTGTTTTCTTTCAAAGTGATGAGCTTGGTTTTTATGAAGTTCTGTTTGAGTAGTTGGTTAAAAGATCTAACTTAAGTATCATAGGATTGATACCTGTAAGAGAGAAAATACGTGTGTTACCATAGGTTAACATGGCCACTTGAATTTTAAGTGCTTGAATTAGGCTGAACAGATTCCTCAGAAGATAGTAAAAAGAATAGGAATCCCCAGAGAACACTTGGAATATTCAGCACACTGAAAATGAGGCGTTGGGTTTTTTTTTAAGGTTCATACTTTTTTCCTTTAACTTTAAAAAGGACCAAAGGCAGATTAAGTTCTATGTGCTGAACACAAAGCTCAACTTTGGGTGCCTAAGTAAAACTATAACTTAGGATATGTGGGACTTTACATTTGTATGTCCTAGCTCATAATGAATTGCATCATCAAGATTTGTGCCTCTATTTGGCTGCCTGTATTTTCCTATGTAACAAGGTGGTTGTACAAGAAGCTACCTGCTTTTAAAGGAACTTGCAGAATTAACTGGCATGATAGGCTATGAGCAAATTGTAGGAGCCATAAAAGTGCCTTTACTTTTTATTTGGTACTATCTATTCGCTCTAGGGAGGCATAAAATCTACTAGTTATTTAAGCCTTTAAAATAGGAAAAGAGCTGAACATAGATGTTGATAATAAATTTCATACTGATGCAAGAGGAGATACTTTAGTGGTTTTTTTGCAGGTTAGAGCTTGTCTCGGGAAGGGAAAGTTTTTGATTAAGGTATTAGTATTTGAGAGAATCAGTGGCAAAAAGTGAACAAGTCCTGGGTACTTGAAGCAAATTAACTGTGTCCTGTCTAGAAAGAGACAGATGAGTTCCAGGGGAAAGAATGCATGGGAAATGTGAGTGGAGGGATGTAAGGCTGGAAGAGTAGTATGGAAAACAGAATTCAATCAGGGCTCTTTCTTCTCATGGAAGATATGTAATGCTTTTAAAGAAGAGGGTAAAAAAAAAAGCACAGTTGCCAAAAAAAAGTGTCAATGTGCCAATTCTGATTTAAATACAACAGCACCTTCTGCTGATGTGATTTTAGTGAAGTGGAATCAGATCTGTGTAAAGTCAGGGAAAGACTGGAGAACAGTAGAGATCTAGTAGATTTCAATTTGTAGTAGATTGACTATAAACCAGGATGGAAGAAGGGTCTGAACTGTTATTATCTCAAAATATGATGTTTAAATTAATTTCAGGTCACTATGTTTGAAAATCAGTGAGGAAAGTACTAATATAACCCGTGTTTGAGGTTGGCCAGTGCCATTTAACTGGATATGTTAAGACTTTTCTTCAGTCCTTGTACTCTTGTGGGGTATTAAGGGATTCCTATGTGATTTGTTTTAAAACATTTAGAAAATGTTCTTCTAAATTCATTGCTCACAAGCACATTTACTACTTTTGTAATGCAAAAACTTGTTCTTGGCCAAGAAGCAGCCCAAGCAGTACGTTCTTTACAAGAATGGTGGGCATCTGTCCTTCCTCATCCACCTCTCCAGCTACCATGATACTTTGCAGAGGCAACAGGATGTGACAGGCCCATACACAATATCTGGGCACTGGATCCTGCTGTTCTGTAGTTCCTTGTGTTCTCTATGACAACACAAAACCCCTCTTCCCTGTTAGAGATAGGCTTCAGGAAGGAAAAGCCTCTTTTCAATGCAGGGTAGCTAGTTTCTACGAGGCTAAGACTGCTTTCAATGCATTGTCCCATAGCGTGTTATAACCAGGTTCATCTTTTCATAGCCCTTTCTCCACATGTCCCCTTAATCCAGTTTTGGACTGTGTGCAGTGTGAACAAAGGCATATTGCAGGTAGTTCTGACCTGTTTTTTTTTTAATCAGAGTAGTCTTGCAAAGGAAACAGACTGATGCATAGGAAAACACATTTAATTTTACAAGAAGAGACTACAAGTCCCTAACCATTAAAAGATAGATAATAGGCATGTTTGCCTGTATAAATGTGAGCAGCCAAGTTGGATTTGATATTTATATACACTGAGGCACCTTTACATGAATGGGACCATACAGAGGGCTGTTAATGTGAGAGCAAATGAAAATTCCATATGATTTTAGGTCCCTTAGCGATCTGGTGTGGGATACAGGAGTGGGACTAGCAAATTCTAACATTTAAAACAATGATAAGTGATGATTTTCTGGGCAGGTCTGTTGGTTCGCTAAGATTTGTACTCATACTACTTAAGCAGGTTTTGTAAATCCTTTCTTTGTCTCCAAAATCTAGTTAGAAATTGCTTCCATTAATTCACCTAATAGAATAAAGAATAGTAAAAATTTCTTAAAGAGCATTACCCACTGCATCTATATCACCATATCCAAGGATAACAGAATCACAGAATGGTTTGGGTTGTAAGGACATTAAAGCTCATCCAGTTCCAACCTCCTGCCACAGGCAGGGACACCTTCCACTAGACCACGTTGCTCCAAGCCCCATCTCACCTAGACTTGAACACAGCCAGGGATGGGGCAGCTGCAGCTTCTCTGGGCAACCTGTGCCAGTGCCTCAGCACCCTCACAGGGAAGAATTTCTCCCTTATATCTAACCTAAATCTACCCTGTTGAAGTTTGAACCTATTCCCCCTTGTCTTATCACTACGGTTCCTGATTGAGAGTCCCTTTCTGGCATCCTTGTAGGCTCTCTTCACTTAAGCATTATGCAAACCATGTCTCTTTCTTGTCAAAGAAAGTAAACAGGTAAGGAACAGAACAATTCAGGTAGTTGGCACCAGTGAGCATGTACGCGTCTCCTTCTGCTGAGTTAGCACACCTTTCCTAGGCTAGCGTCAATACTGAGGCATAGAGAAAGCAACACGACATTATTGGCATCTCGCTGCCTTTGCTGTAGCTAATATTTTTATTCCTGGAGCTCCCCTGACATGCTCAAAATAGCAAAGATTGCATATAAAAGCAGAGCAATAAACCAGTAGTAATTAAGAAAAATGCTGATGAGAAAATAGAAAAAGGCCGAGAGGAAAATTGTCCAATATGCTGAACAGCTACAGCAAGCTATTAGCGTCTTTTTCTGTCTGTGCAGTCCTGAAGCCAGAGAGGTTTTGCTTTTAGAAAATGCTATATAGTACCCATTTATTAACAGACCTCATCCATTGCAGCCAGCTTGTACTGGGTGGAAAAGATTCCAAAAAAGAAATGTGGGAGAGTTTCAGACCCAGTGGCATATCACTTTGAAAAGAAGATAGACACATGGATTGCAGTCACGTGGGAGGACATTGTGGAGGGAATGGTCTGTCTCACTGTAACCCTAGTGTTTTTATGTCAAATGCTACTTAATTTCATGCTTCATTTAGTTACCGGCAGCCTTTATTCTGCCTGAAAAACAGTTCAGGGAGGTCTATTTTGCAAGAGTGTATTTTGTTATTGTAGTTTAGCTTTACCTTTTGGAGAGTCACTACGTGGGTTTGAGCGCGTGAGTTTTGACTGATTGCTTCAGTGTTTGGTCAGTCACCTACTCCTCAATGATAGTTCATAGTCAGGATTTTTCTTGCTTGCTTTCTCTTCTTGTTCAACAGTGTAAGGGACTATTTCCAGAATAATTTTCTTCTGAGAGTTTTTTCCTAGATATTAAAGATACCTTGTTTCTTGGAGTTGTGGATACTGCAGTAATAGCAAGTACTTTGTGCTATATGTAGAATTCTATTTGCTTCAAAAGTGTTTGTTGTACTGCTAACAAAAATAGCAGATTACAGTAAAAGGTATCCGTTAAACAAAAAAGGAGAACATGGTTTGAAGATCTGCTGACATCAGACAGCACTGCATCTGAATGTTAGTGAGTCACCTGTATGATAATTAATAGTTGATCTGAGAAGTCCTAATAAGCAAAGGCTGAGAAGCTGACGCAGATGAAGAAAAATCTAACACACGTGCATACACATTTACCACTTGCACCTTTCCCCAGACCTATTTTTAATGAATGAACAAAAATCTAACCTTCTAAGCACATGCTGAAGTTCTTCTGGTTGAAGTATCCCATTTTTTAAATGGGATTTATATATGACTCGGAAGTGCATAACTAAATCTATGTTGACTGTGCCTATTTATGACAACCCGGTTCCTTAAACGTGCATATACAATACATTTCTATAGTTAAATATGCAATAGAAGATAGTTTTAAGATAGTAGCTGTGTATTTTGAGGCGTGCTTATACTTCGTAATTTTCTTGCTTGATGTCACTTTTGGTGAGTTTTAACTTTTGCCCAGCCAGTTTCTCTGTATTTCTCTTTCTCTTTGTGAGGTTCACATGTAAACTGATGTAAAGATTGCATAATGACTGTTTGGCATATCCTACAGGCAAAGGTCCAGAAACCCTTTTTGCTGGCTATAACCTCAATGATAATGAGTGGCACACAGTGCGGGTGGTTCGGCGAGGAAAGAGTTTAAAGTTAATGGTGGATGACCAGCAGGCCGTGACAGGTAGCGTGGCGTTGGGACTCTGTGTTACTGGGGGGAAGCACAAACCAAAACATGACAGAAGTAAAATGCCTTTATCTGAAAGCAGCAGATGCTTTTTTTTCTTTACTTGGGTAAGATACAAAATCTGATTTCTGCATCTTGAAATCCTGGTACTACAAGTGCGTTATTACACTTGATATTCATGTTACTCTAACACTGCCATTGGAATTAATGAAAACCTTCATGCTGACTTAAATGAATGTTTTTATACAGTAATTGGAGAGAAGTGATTTGATACGTCACTAATGAGAAGGCAAGTAAAATGCTTTTGGCAACACACTAAATTTATTCTAAGCTTCAACTCAAGACATTGCTGTGAGAAAGAATTTAATAAATGTTTGAGGGATTTTCTATTGTGTTCTAAATCTTGCATCAGCTGCCCTCCATAATTAAATGTTAGGCAATAGGTTTTTCTCAAATAGCAGTTGAAATGGGAGAGTAAACATGGCACGAATGCTAGCAGATGTTAGAAATCTATTCCTATGTATATATTATAGTAGGGGAGACTTTAATTTTTTTCTGTTACAGACAAGGTCTACATATGTGTTGTTAATGGCAAAAGACCTGGCTTCTGGCCTTGATTCCTTGCACAATGCAATGTGCCTGATTTTGTGTTAGCTATTCAGTGTTTTCATTTGTTTCCATGTAGTGTTAAATAGCTTTTATCATTAGTTATAAGCTGTGTTAAAATGATAGCAATTTTAATGGGTCTTAATAAGAAACCCCCTTCATTAGTAGTCCCTTTTCACCTCAACGCAACCCTAAAAACCATGTCACTGGTAGAAAAATTATTTCTGTGTATTCATATAGTTGCAAAGACACATTTTCTACCATCAGAAATTATGAATAGCTCTTCCAGAGGTGAAGCAAAAATTTAGTCTGTGTATTTGATGATGCCTTGGATCATGACCTAAACCAGTTAGTTTTTTTGTGGAAGTATATGGTATTGGAGGAACTATACTGAAAAATATTAGCCTACTGCTTCAACTGCAGCTCAAATAATAAGACTCCCTTGAGATATTCTGGTTGGGGGGAGCTGCTTAGTTCTGAATCAGATAAAGCATCTCTAACCAAATGCACATTTCTTGGGCTTGCCATGGCAGATTTCTTATTTACAAATACTGCGAGTTACAAAAAAGTACTGTTACCACCTTTGGGTTCAGTCCCAGCTGCTCAGCTCAAAATATGTGTGAAGGATTAGAATACAAACAGGAGGTTTCTATCATACATAGTCCAGTCAGGTGAAGTAATAAGTAGAGAGTGTAGGGCTGTAAATTCTTTTTGTCACTCTCCATTGCAGATAACTGTAGTTGTTGTCAAATATGGTCTCAGTAAACAACTGAGACTCTGAAACCGGCTTCTTGGAGAGGTGGTTCATGCCTCAAGCTTGTCAGTGTATGAGGCATTTGGATAATGCTCTTAAAACATGCTTTACCTGCAAAGTGGTCAGGCAGTTGTACTAGGTGATTGTAGGTCCCTCCCAACTGAACCGTTCTATTCTAGCTGTTAAAGCCAGTGAGTGTCTTCAGTTGCCTTCTGACCAAGCAAAAGTGTTACCTGTGGGTCCAGCTTTCTGGTCCAGAATTTGTGTTCTTCCCCATGCCAGTATCTGTATAAGAAGCTGACCAGTTTACTTTAAGTCCCTCTCAGTTCTTTCAGCTGGAAGTTGGCTACATTTGCATAACCCACAGATGTTTAATGTGCTTTATCCAAGGGGAAAAAGTTATCCCAGTTTTTTGCAGGATAAAAAACTCCCTGCAGGAATCTGTGTAGCCAATCTGTGGCCTCCTCCATCAGTGAGGAGGGAATTGGCATGAGAGAAGGAGCAAGAAGGAACTTGAAAGCCTGATAACATGGGAAATCAGCTGTTAGTCCCAGGCATATTAAATTTTCTACATGGAAAATCTTTATTGCCATGTAGCACTAAGACGTTTTTCTTTAATTGCAACACAGTATGTTGCCAAAGCCTTCATGAGCTTAAGTTTCAAATGTACACAGTGCGATTTAATCTGCAGTAGCTTTGAATTTCCTGAAGGGGTAGTAGAAGAGCTGCTATAACAAATTGGAGTGCTCTTGTTCTGAACTGCTTAGAGCTTTTCTTTGGATGTCTCAACAATAAGAAATGTGATTAAAATATAACCTGGTAGTTATTCATGTGAAAGGTTATTACAACCTTGTAGGGAGCATGAGGAAAAAATGGACTTCCAGAAATTTCAGGTTCTCTCACCGCTCACTGGGTTTTCCTTTTTTGATTCCATTTCCAATATGGAAAAAAAAAGGGGATCCAGAAAGCTTAAGCTGGAGGGGAAGCCATTAAAAAATTAATCCTGACTTGACATTTTTTGCAGGTTATGAAATATCACCTGCAATCACCATCGATTGAACTTAGGTGTCTTTGAATGCCTAATTATGGATAAATAATATCTTTCAGAATCATAACGACCTTTCATTGGAAGGCATACAGATGGTTTTGGAAAATTTATTCAGCATAGAGGAATTTAAATACTTGCCGTCCCGATGGATCTTGTTTTCTGGATATGTATAGAAAATAAAAATGGACTAAAGGAGGCCACTACAGCTGGGTAGCGGAAAGGATACCTAGCTTACAGATACGAATCATAGGATGGTTTAGGTTGGAAGGAACCATAAAGCTCATCCAGTTCCAATCCCCTGCCATAGGCAGGGACACCTTCCACTAGACCAGGTTGCTCCAAGCCCTATTCAGCCTGGCCTTTAACACTGCCAGGGATGGGGCAGCCACAGCATCTCTGGGCAACCTGTGCCAGTGTCTCACCACCCTCATAGTAAAGAATAACTTCCTAATGTCTCATCTAAAATACCCCAGACACTTGAAATTCTGACAAGTGAGGTTGAACAGAAGATCTTTTGATTATGATGTCCCATAGTGCCAGGTAATGCGTTCTATGCACCAACCTGACAAGTGTTAAAAAAAACCCAAACAAATGAAAACCAAAACCCAACCCGATAAGCTCAGGCTGCATTCTGTCTCTCTTTTTTTTTTCATTGCTGTAGTTGCAAATAACTGGAACATTGTGTGAAGTCTCAAGTCCTGTTAGCATGTTTGTACAACTGAAATGTTAGAGATTTGGGATGTGAGCCCAGAGTCTGAAACTTTATTACTATGCTCAAGAAAGAAGTACATTTAATATAGTGAGGATACTGTGCTACAGGCCAAAGCTTTGTGGATTCTTGCCATGACATTTATGCAATGCCATCTTAAGTGATATAAGTCGAGAATACGTAATGTTCATCTCTAAACCAGGAACTTCAGCTCTCTGTATGTGATCCAATACATAGGTCTTGGCCTTGTAGAAAATTACAGATTTGGCATTTTTCAAAACAGCTTCCTGACACAGTACCGCATGGAAGAACCCACCTTTGCTTGTACAACAGGGAAAGTAGTGTCTTTATAACTGGTGTTTGGAAACAAGAACTTCAAGGTGGCTCTCCTTGGGTTTTAAGGAGCCTCTTGCAGTGTTTGGCCATATGACTGCAGATCTCAAATGCTGAGGGTGTTCAATGACATCAATATCACAGAATCACAGACCGATTTGGGTTGGAAGGACCTTAAAGCTCATTCAGTTCCAACCCCTTCCACAGGCAGGGACACCTTCCACTAGACCAGGTTGCTCCAAGCCCCATCCAGCCTGGCCTTGAACACTGCCAGGGATGGGGTAACCACAGCTTCTCTGGGCACCCTGTGCCAGGGCCTCACCACCCTCACAGGGAAGAACTTCTTACTAATATCTAACCTAAATCCCCCCTCTGTCAATTTAAAGCCATTCCTCCCTGTCCTGCCCCTACAGGCCCTTGTCAGAAGTCCGCCTCCGGTAGAATTAGTTCTTATATAGGACACATCCTGAAGCTAAGTAAACTGCTTATAAATATTTATCATAAAGTATTAGAGCAATTTGTGTGCATGGTCTGAATTGCATTAAAGCTTGCAGATCTATTTTTGCTCTAACTTCGCTGCTGCCTGTATTTATATCTCAGTGCTGAGATTTAACCTGTTAGTGAATCCATCTCCCTGGGGAAAGCCCTAATATCTACATTTACCTTGCCCTTATCTTTCTCCTGTTCTCCCACACGTTCACAGACAGTTGTTTATAAAACCTATGAAGGTACAGCTGTTTAAGCTTGCCCCAGGGTTTTTTTTTCACCACTGCTTAAATTGTCCAGCTCACACTCTTGTCTTGGAGGGAAGGGATTCAGGGAATACGTTCAGGGAAGGACCAACAGAACTGTTGAGAGCTTTGCACTGCAACTGTAGAAACTTGTATTATTGGCAT
Organism: Ara ararauna; assembly: GCA_028858755.1. Taxonomy (NCBI): domain Eukaryota; kingdom Metazoa; phylum Chordata; class Aves; order Psittaciformes; family Psittacidae; genus Ara; species Ara ararauna. Next base: position 116,602,493 of record CM054379.1, on the reverse strand, counting down.
ATTTTATTAATAAATACTGGCAGTTTTATGGCAGTATTTATTCCAGCTTGGCCAGGTCTGCTGTTCACCTTCTTTGTATTCCCTGAGAGACAAAACAGTTAAGGAATTGGGAAAGTTACGCCATGATTTGCAAAAGGCAGATTAAGTGATAAAATTTGATTAATAATAACAAGCTGTTTTGTCATCATACCCCCACAATGTGACCATGAATCAGCCTTGTGATAGTACTGCCCTACTTCCTTAAAATAAGCATGGTAAAAAAATTAAGCTCCGTTAGAAAAGAGGACTCTTCAGTGGACACCGTTTTGATGTGTTGGGTCAGGTGTTTAGTAAGTAGCTTAAAAACTCAGCTGCCTTGTATGCAGTGTACCCTGGCAGTGCTGATTCTTTCCTTCAGATTAGTTGTATAGTCAGCAAATTTTAGGCTTTCTGCTGTGCAGGAGTCTGCATGACAAAGAAAGATCCAAAGTTAGCTGTGGGGCTTGGGTTTGGCCACCTTTCTGATACAAGAAAGTCCCTTGCTGTTTTCAGGATTACAAGACACTGATATACACCCTCACGGGCTTTTTGCTTTGTCCATCTCTTAGGCTCTTTCCCCTTCTTACATAGTTTATCCCCACAATTTATCCCCATGGTACAAAGTTAGGTGATTTCAAGCAACTGTTCACCCTTGCAGCACAGGGGTTTGCAGCAGAGCCAGCATTAAGGTATATGAAACAGCTTCAGCAGGAATCCTTCCTTCCTCTTGCTGAATGTTGCACTTCTAAGGAAAACACATGGAAAAATATCCCCCAAATGGTGATGATGTAGTTTTAGCTCCAAAATTTGCCTTTGTGATCTTCATGTTGTGTTAATTAATTGCAGTTGCTTATAGTACAACCACAAGTCTTGTTAATTGTAACCAAAGTTGAGGGATTTGGCGGTTTGATATTGTGAGTTGGTATGTTTTCATTTAGAAATCTTGCTGCTTGCCTTACCCAAATATACTGAACTCAGTGGAAAGGCTCCTGGATGTTTGAATGAATTAGAAGAGTCTTCTTTGGAGCCAAGAATTGACCTTGTGCATTCTGAAAAGTGTGAAATTGATGCAGATATGTAATCACATGATATGCCTTTTGACCTCCCATTTCAGATGCTAACATGTGTTTTCTTGTTACTATTTAAAGGTCAAATGGCTGGTGATCACACACGACTGGAATTCCACAACATAGAAACAGGAATAATAACAGAACGGCGCTACCTGTCTTCTGTGCCTTCTAATTTCATTGGGCATCTCCAGAGCCTTACATTTAATGGCATGGCGTACATTGACTTGTGTAAAAATGGAGACATCGATTATTGTGAGCTAAATGCAAGATTTGGGTTCAGGAACATCATAGCAGACCCTGTAACCTTTAAAACAAAAGCAAGTTATGTTGCTTTGGCAACACTACAAGCATATACATCTATGCACCTTTTTTTCCAGTTCAAAACAACCTCTCTGGATGGATTGATACTTTATAACAGTGGCGATGGAAATGATTTCATTGTGGTTGAATTAGTAAAAGGGTATGTATGGATTAGCATCATGACAAACCCAGTCTATTCAGAATGTATAAACAGGAGAAATACAAGGGAGAGGTTAGGATGTACATCTTTATCTGACTGGGCATATATGGTTGATGAGTGTTTCTTCATGTTAAACTTTATGCTTTATTGTGACTTTTTCTTCCAGATGAAGCTAGATGCCTGAACAATATGAAAGTAAATAATAGGTATCACTTCTATAGTGTTTACCACAAAGAAGTATTATTCATAGCCTCCTTCTTGTTCTCTCTCTACGTATGTATGCATGCGTTGGTACATGGAGTGTTTGTTACTTTCCAGAATCTTGGGACTGCAGCTCAGCTCATCTAAGCAAATGGTGATTTCTCTGAATTAAGGTTGTTTCCACATCTGGTATTGGTTGTTGTCTTCTGCTTTTACCAGCACTACCGAGGTGTACAAAGAAATAGGAAATCTTAGACCTATTGATTAGTGCCCCCTTGCTATGTAAAGAAAAAGGAAACTTTTCCAATTTTTTCTCTTTGCCCAGGTATTTACACTACGTGTTTGACTTGGGAAATGGTGCAAACCTCATCAAAGGAAGTTCCAATAAACCTCTGAATGACAACCAGTGGCATAATGTAATGATATCAAGGGATACCAACAATCTCCATACTGTAAAGATCGACACTAAAATCACAACACAGAGCACAGCAGGAGCCAGAAATTTAGATCTCAAAAGTAAGTACAGTAATTCCTGTATGACCTGCAGTAAGGCTTGTTACAGAACGATAACGTGAATAAATCATGTATGTAAAGTACAGTATAATTTTGTAATACCATATGAAATGGTATTTGCTGACAGTTAAAGTGATCACAATAGGTGACATCTTTATGTTATCCTGACAATGCCAGGGTAGTGGTAGTTCTGCACAATTAGGTACAACTTTAAGTGTGTGAAAATGCCCCAGGAAAGAAAGTAGGAATTGGTAAGAACACAGAGTGGCCAATATACACCAAAACGTAATTGGGGAATGAAGGAGCTCTAAAATGTCTATAAAAAAGCTTGATTTTTACATTAACATAAGCTATATAAGTGTCATGCAGAAAACACAGCCCAAACTTTATAGTATGACTACAGAGGGTTTGCAGAACTGATTATCTCTGTTAAAGAATTGGGGAACATTTGACCTGTCCCCTGCACAGCATTCCACGTATAATGTACCTTTTGTTGGGAAAATAAAGACTGAAGTATTTAGTTATCGTAAAATATCTTGTCAGTAAAGTGATCTTACATGGCAGCCCTCCGAGGAATCAGTCACCGAATGTATTGATCCATAAACATACCTAAATAGGTAATAGGTTGTAATTTCAAATGCAGGGTGGGATCGACTTCTTTTTATAGGTCTAAGCCTACATTTTGTAGATCCAGCTAGATTTTTAAGATCCATTTTTTATAAACCAAACTGATACATGTGTATAGTTTAAATAAGTAATAGTAATTTAGTAATAGTTTTAAGAATGGGCTACTGAAAAGCTAAGTTGCATCAGAGGAAGATACCTCTTTGAAAGGATCTGTAAGTATACTTTTGTACTGCTACTCATTTAATCAGACAGAAGAAAAATAGGTTCTGGTCATGTGAAAAACTCGTGTATTTAAACATCCCTTATAAAAATTCTTGTTAGGAAAATCAAAATTTCATAACAGTCAAAGAAAATTCAGTGTCTCAGAAGTCTCAGAATGTTCAAAGTACATATTAATATTCCATCAAGAGCTTATTCCTTGTTGGATTTTCTTTTAACTACCCCTGAGTCAGAGATAATGAGCTGACCTTGGTAATTATTTTGGATTTTGTGATATTTAACATTTGCTTCACTTGAAAGCGCTGTTAACTTTGTAAGAAAGACATATTTTGATATTTCAGAATCTTCAATGAGAGATTCTTTAGCAGAAATGCTTGATTTAGAAATTAAAGCTTTTCGGATGGCTCATGTGCCATTCTTAAAATTGTGTTTGAAATTTGTGCCATGCTGTTTCTCATTTTTGCATCCTTGGAAATATGTTCGATGTTCACTGATACAGTGTAATATTTAATCGTTATTTTTGAAGCTGTAAAGAAATCATCCAACTATTCATTGACATTTTTTGCAATGATAAGTACTACTTTACATGTATGTGTATGTAGGTATATGTATTTAATCTGTGGGGTTTATTCTCAGTATCTTAATTGGACATAGGGAGGAAAAATCAGCCTGTTATGAGCTGATAAGTGAGTTAACACAGTCTTTTTATTCTACATCTTTTTCAAAATGACTGTGGTGATTTGATACGTTGCTTTATTTAAGGGAAAAGGTTGAACAATATGCTTAACTGAAGGCACTAGAGGGCAGTGTTATCTCGCTAATGCACTTACTGCAGTCACAGAGGCAGCTCATCAGGGAGGATAACCTGTAAAATCCAACATTCCTTTGTTTTCCTCACTTTGAAAATTCTGCTTTTGCTTTTACCCTTTTGAAGTGAAGCTGTTTCCGTAGCTGGTGCATTTTATAACCTTGAATTCCATCTGAAAAAAACCCTAAAGAGCATGAAAAAACATACTGAGGTTTGAAGTGAGGAAGGTGAATGGTGTTAAATGGTGATTTTCTGTAATTCGCAACCAGGAAACGTGGCTAGTAAAAGAATAACAAGCCTGACATATTCAGTACAGTAATATGTAGAATGCATCTTGCTCAAACTGGTCTAGTATACACAGGTCCTCAATCTCTGGTTTGGAGTGGAAGGAACCTTAAATATTATCTCGTTCCAACCTCCCCTGTTTTTAATGTGTTCTACTATATTTTGCTCAGTCAGCTTCCTTTAAATATGGCACAGCATCTATCAAGATAATTCTTGTTGGATTTTGGGGGAGTTCAAGCCATTTAGTCATTCCTTTGTATTCAGTTGCAATGCTTTCCTGTAGCTTATTGCTTTCTATTCCGTGTCAGTGTTTCTTATGGTGACACATCACTGTTACACTAGAAACACGCCATTCACTTTACTGATACAGCTATGGTTAATTCATTCCTGTGTTATTTTAGCCCTAGCAACAAAGCAAATTCAAACTTACACTTCCTGGTAATGATATCAATAATTCTGTTTAATCAGAGTTCGCATTAGGTGAAACACAAATGTGTAACGATAATATAGAATCTGTGGCCTTCTTGAGTAATTGTAGAGTTACCAGATTTCAGATGCTGAAATCCAAGCTAATCCTGGAAAGATAAATCACATACATGCAATTTTTTGCGAATACACAGGGAATTTGGTATGAGGATAATGACACAGATTGCGTTGTAGAGCCTGCACAGCATGCCAGTTGCCTTGGAATGCAGACAGTTGCCGTGAAAGTATGGGAGAGGATTTACACTATATATTTCCTTTTGGGTGTAGAATTTGTCTGGATAACATAGAAAGGTCATTATTATAGACCTGTGTTCCCTGCATAACCTCTGGTACCTTTTCAGTGGATTGGAGTGGGTACCTATGGAAACACTTAAATTCTCCAGCTTAATTATTGCTGTAATTAGATGGGTAAAGTACAAATTGGAGACAAATAAATGAATGAAAATTGTTCTGTGTTTTGATTCCAAGAACTGCGTTATTTTTCCTAGCAGAGAAAATTACCACAGCGTACTCGGGTGCAGTTCTAGCAGATAACCCATGAAGATAAACGAGTCTTAACAGCAAAGGCAGTGCAGCTCAAGCCTGCCAACATTCAGCTGCACAGCCAATTTCCTTTCATGTATTTCATGAGCAGATTCTCTGTCCTGCTTTCAGCATAACTCAGATAGTTAGCATAGCTACAGCTCAAGACATTCACTGACCAAAGTAGTTCGGTAATGGGGAATTATTGCCACTGTGCTTGATGCTTTTACGGTCTGAGGGGTCTGAGTAGCCTCGAAAGGGCATGAAAAGGCAGGTGAAAGTTGAAATTCGACTTATGCTCGTGTTCCTTGGTCTTGCTGAAGAGAAGATGTCTCCTTTGTTCAAGCCTGCAGTTATTGCAAAATCTGTGCTGTCTCTTCCCTCTCCACATTTTCTTCCTGTGGTGTGGGAAATTGAAGTACAGCCAGATTTTTATTTTTTTTTTAATAAATATGTGAAGACACGCGAGCTGGTTTTGAGGAAGAACATCCTTGAGCATGGTTTTGTGTACAGTTTACCTACGAGGGTTTCATCCTCCTTTTGCTTCTCTTATGGATAGAAGCACTATTTCAATGCCCAGAGTTCTCACCCACTTTCTTTAAACAGCAGAAGTACAAAAACTTACAAATCCACTCAGAATTCTTTTGGCATATCTGTTAAAAAATGAAAATATTTTTAGCATTTTAATTGTTTATAAATTGAAATGAAAAGTTGAAATGTTGTAGTCTTACAAAAGGAAAAGCTGAGGAATGCTGCTGGTGGTTTAGATTTAATAATAAGTAGTCACAACTTTTCTAAGAGTTGGTAGCTTCAGTGCTTCAGTACTTCAGTATCCCATCCTATTCCAGACTTTCTAGCTATGCTGTATCCTCCAGGATGAACTGCAGTCATCCTAATTTTGATATTGGGCTGACTGTGCTTTCTTTTTAAAAGGAAATTGTCATCACACACGCACTAAATAATTGTCGTGGTTTAAGCCCAGCCATAACTCAGAAAACCACGCAGTCTCTGTCTCACTTCCCCTCGCTCCTGGAGGGATGGGGAGGAGAATCAAAAGAATGTAACTCCCAGAACTGAGATAAGAACAGTCCAGTAACTAAGGTATAATACAAACCACTGCTGCTACCACCAATAATAATGATACGGGAAATAACAAGGGAAGAGAATACAACTGCTCACCACCCACCCACCAATACCCAGCCCAACCGAGCAGTGAACTAACCCTTCCAGGTCCCTGCCCCCAGTTTTTACATCCTGGGCATGACGTGCTGTGGTATGGAATAACCTCTTTGGTCAGTTTGGGTCAGGTGTCCTGTCTCTGCTTCCTCCCGGCTTCCCCTCCTCCCTGGCAGAGCATGAGACTCAGAAAGTCCTCGGTCAGACTAAACATTACAGAGCAACAACTAAAACCATTGGTGTTATCAGTGCTGTTCCCAGGCTGAAAGTCAAAACCACAGCACTGCACCAGCTACTAAGAAGGAGAAAATATGACTGCTCCTGCTGAACCCAGGACGATAATTCTACCCAGCTCAACGTTTGTGGTTTAATTTTTGCTGCCTATGCATCATTTCACACGTTTTTAGAATCCTAAAATCCCACACTGGAAGGGACCTCAAGGATCATCTGGTCCAACTTTTCTTGGCAAAAGCTCAGTCTAGACAAGATGTCCCAGCACCCTGTCCAGATGAGCCTTAAAAGTGTCCACCACTTCCCTGGGTATATTATTCCAATGGCTGATTTTTCTCATTGGGAAGAATTTTCCTCTTGTTTCCAATTGTAATCTTCCTAGGAGTAGCTTGTGCACATCACCTTACTCTTTTCCATGTGACTGCGTGTAAAAAGGGAGTCTTCATCTTCCTTGTAGCCACCTTTTAAATACTGGCACATGGTGATAAGGTCTCCCTTGAGCCTTCTTTTCTGCAGCCTGAACAAACCCAGCTTTGTCAGCCTTTCCTCACACAGCTTCCTAGTCCTCGGGTCATCTCTTCTTTGGACCCTCTCCAGCCTGTCCACATCTTTTTTGTACAGCAGGGACCAAAACTGGACAAAGTATTCCAGGTGTAGACTGACAAGCGCTGAGTAGACAGGCACAATGACATCTTTATCTCTGCTGGTAATGCCCTTGTTGATGTTCCCCAGCACCCTGTTGGCTTTCTTGGCCACAGCTGAATGCTGCTCACTCATATCAGGCTTGTGTCCATCAGGACCCCCAGGTCCCTTTCCACAGAGCTGCTCCCCAGCCTGTGCTGCACTCTTGGGTTGTGTTTTCCCAGGTGCAAGGCCTTTACACACTTGTCTTCATTGAACTTCATAAGGTTCTTGTTAGCCCACTAAGACCTGCTTTTAAGACCTGTTTCTTTGAATTGGCATCCATCCTTTCAACTTGTCTCTCTGGTATTCTCTTCCACATGACCTTCCCAAATGTCAGATTCCACTGGAAATCATATGTTTTTCCGGTGTTATTATTTCATCTCCTCAAAAGATGCTATTCATATTAGAGCATACATAAAAATCAGCTTCCTTGGAATTAAAAAACCTGTCTAAAAATCCTGTTGTCTGTTTTATTTCTGTAGCTCTTCACTGGCCTCTGGCTTCCTCTATTCCTTTGTGAGATATGACTGCTGTTGCTATGTACATCTGCTTTTTCATTTGCTGTTTTCTCCAATAATGTGTGAACAGTCTAGTCTGAAGCATTTGATGGAAAGTAATGATATTAATTTCTGGTATTACCTCAGTGGTTTAATAAACGCACTGAAATATACTTCTTCCATGTACAAAAAGAATCACTTGGCAATTAATCCATCCTTATCAACTTTTAATGCAATTAACTAAATTACCAGTAGATCAACTAGCCTGGCATATTCATTGATGATTTGTAATATCATTTAATCTATTGATATTTCATTTGCCTGCCAAAGTAGGTTATTCATGCTATGCAAAACTGAACCAAATTAGTCTTGATCATAAAGAAGATTTCTTGTTCCAGCAATGGAAATTGAAATTGTTTCAATTTCATTTAATATTTGTTCCTGTTGTTTTATAATGAGCCCATTATTGTTGCTGCATTATGTGCTCTTCTCTATATTACAAGGTGTCTGTCAATGGCAGTGAGACTTTGTATTTCTATTACTAAGACACCAAGCTTTGAGAAGCACAGAACAGTGTTTTATAAAAATGCAAATTTCTACAAATGAAACAAGTATTAATGCTTTAACTTCTTGAATAAACATGGAGGAGCTAATTGTATTGACCTTGCCAGTGGGCTGTGAACTCTTCATGCAGAAATAACGTTCTGTTCCAAATACTGTCAACAGCAAATAGGTGTTAGGCCTGTTGGTGTAGACAATGGCAAATGCAGCTGCTGTCTTCCTGTTACTGTTGGCAAAGCAGCCTCTTCACAGAGGGGAAAAATAAGGAACTTAAAAATGAGAGCTCTTCTTTGAGACTTTTTGTGTCAAAGATATATGGACAGATTAACAGCAGGTGATCGGAGAACCTGGTCTAATGCAAATTCCTTTATCCTCCTTTCTTTGCAACTTGTCACATACCGCTTCTAAACAGCTGTGCTGTCTACCAGGCTGTGAAAATAATTTTGGCAACAGTAAGCCTTCAGAAATTGCATCCAAATTTCCAAAATCATGAAATGGCAGTGCTGCTGCGTTCAATACAAATGAAAGAAAATACTCTAGTGCTTGTGCTGAGTTCTGTGAAGGCAACAGCATTGCAGTAGTCTTTCAGATCACTCCATGGTGCGAGAAGGTTTGTTTTCCACTTCTTCTCCCTTGCTCTTTTCAGTCTCTTATAATTTATGCAACTGTATAGATTTGTCTACATTAGTACAGCTTTTTGGCATGCAGGTTATTACCATTGCTGATGATGGAAATTCTTTCAAGCCCTTCTGAAATACTAAGTGAAATTTATGCTAAAGAAGGAACACAGAAAATATGTATGCTTTTAAAACTTGCCAAAAAGCTGGATATTCAGTGTAAATATGTGCCCCAGACTCCTTGCCCCTCCTCCTCCCTCCCTCCCCCCAAGCCAGGAGGAATATCCTGAACTTGTATTCAACATGTGCTGCCCTGGCTATGGGAGCTCTGACTGAGCAGTCTTTTTTGCAGAAGAGCTGCTTCCTGTGACACCCTCAAGGCCTGGAGATGATTATCTTGATCCAGAAGATAATATTACATACAAAATTTCCCTCTGCAAACCTACGTTCGAAATGAGATTGTTTGACCTTTCAGCTTTTTGGTAGTTTTATGTGGAGAATCTCGCCTGAATTACTAGCTAAAGGAAGAGTTTTGTAGATGATGCCCTCTGAGGTCTTGGATGCCTGTTAGAAAGAGGAGATCCTTGCTCTTAAAAACAAGCTCTGCAAAGAGCATGTGTTGGCTGTTAGAGCAGAGAGTGAATGAATGACTTGAGAAGAGTATCAGGAGGAAGGGAAGCCTGAGTATACCATGCCATGCAAATGCCTGCTTCATTAGATTTTGTGTATTTTTCAGATGTGTGCACCATACAAAAGTGGTCAGGACAGGAAAGAAATGAAGGATGTTTGATGTGCTTGAATGCCTCATCTCTCTACCACAGCCATCCCCCTCATACAGAGTAATTGGCATAGCGTCAATTCTGTGGGAGATGGATTACCACACACATTTATATGGCAATTAGATTTTATGATTTACCATTTAACATGCATCACCAACTTTCCTCACAGTCCATTGGACACGCAGACTGCTTTGGTTTTCAATCTGTTTAATCATTTTCAATGCCAATGCTTTCCATCTAGTCTTTGGCATAGGGGGTGGGAGGAAGAAGTAAAGAGAGAGAAAGTGGCTGGGAATATGAGAATTGTTATTGTCAAGAAAATGCTACATGTTTTTGTGTAACTGTTTCTTGTTTGAGCATATATATATTGTTTGAGAAGGGGATTGTTGGGGAAAAGGTGGATTTTAACCTGAGGAATCTAGGGGAATGTTCAGACTTGAGAACTTCCTTTTGAGTATCTGCTTTTGTCTGTTGAAAACTTAGCTTATAAGAACATTACTGTGTCATTGCTGTTTACACACACACACATGTTCTGTCACATGGCTTTACTTGCTTGTAAAACATATTTGCATAACTACTGAGCAGTTCTGAGCAGAGCCAAAAAATATAATAGAAATAAAAACTGAGCACCAAGAGGTGGAGTAGAGAGCACATCCAGGAAGTGTTCAAGGCCAGGTCGGATGGGGCTTGGAGCAACCTGCTCAGTGGAAGGTGTCTCTACCAGTGGCAGGGGGTTGGAACTGGATGAGCTTTAAGGTCCCTGCCAGCTCAAACCATTGTACAATTCTTTGAAATAGCTACAATATGTCTTACATGCCAATAAGGATGACTGAAGAAAACCAGTAGTGCCAGCATTTCAGTGGTGGTGATTTCTGCTTTTGAATACCCTTAATACGGGGTATTCAGAGAAGATACTGAAAGCAGTGTAGAATTGGGCTGCAAAGATCAGTTTCTGTATTCCTTCCTGAAAGAGTGACTTGCTAACCCAGATTAATTTTTTTGCCTGTAATTTTTTTCCCTTGCTTGGTTATCAGCAGGGGGAATGTGGAAGATAGAGTGCACCACTTCTCACATCATAAAAGCGCCTCTTGCCCAAAGTATTTGAAAGGACAGATAACTCAGCAGAGCCTGGACAAGTAAACTAGCTACCCTTTCCCTTCTTAGGTGAGAGAGAGTCTTGAAGTGATGGAATTCATCATTCCGACAGAAAAAAATGTTAGAAAACCCTACTTTCCTTCACAAAGAAAAAACATCACATCAAAATCAAAAGACTCCAACCACACATCAATACCGAAGCTACAGAATAGACTCTTTGAAGTGAATAAGTGGGCATAAAACGCTAAGTTTACATGTTCCTGTCTTCCCTCAAATGCCCTTGCAAGTGGTAGACAAAATTCAGTCATGCTTTGCTCTAGCTCCAAACAGGCCTGTCAATGTGCAGCAAGTGCATATTACCTACTGTAAAGGGAGATTTGAAAAGCCATATGCTGGAGCGTATGTGCTGCAGAAACTGTGTGGATGCATCATTTAAGGCTTTGTCAACTGTCCTTCAATTTATTATTGGATTATGATCCCAACAGGCTGCTTGGTTTGTTGCAAAAAAAAGAAAAATAAATAAATTTCATCAACATTTAAAAAAAAATGGAACAAAAAGTAACCATTTATTCATGAATAATTAAAGTGGGGAAAGACACTGGGATCATCTCTTATCTACTAGTCAAGACCAGTTCGTTTTCTAAAGTGTGTGTGTTGAAACTCCACATCTGAAAAACAGGCACCACTGTCCATAGCACAAAGTAAATGGTAGGTAGGTGCTTTTGTATGCTGGAGAAGGGAGAAGGTCATTAAGGACAAGTAGGCACCTATATTTTATTTAATGTTGAAGGCAACTAGGTACCTACCTGACATTTTCATTTGAGAGAAGGTTTCTTGGTTCATAAAATCACAGGCTGGTTAGAGCTGGAAGGGACCTTAAAGCTCATCCAGTTCCAACCCCCTGCCACAGGTAGAGACACCTTCCACTACAGCAGGTTGCCCCAAGCCCTGTCCAACCTGGCCTTGAATACTGCCAGGGATGGGGCAGCCACAGCTTCTCTGGGCACCCTGTGCCAGTGTCTCACCATCCTCATAGGGAAGAACTTCTTCCTAATGTCTAATTCCAGGATTTGTCTATTGTGTTTATGTCAGGATATAATCAGCTTTTGTGAGAGTAATTATTTCTACATTTCAGTTGCCTCCAAAATACCATGAGCTGGGATTGTGTGGGTCATCTTATGTTGAATTCCACCTGGTGCTTCATTGTGCAGCTATTAAGATACTCCAAAGTGATTTCTATTGATCCTGTAACAACAAATTACCTGTTTTATGAAGGCCTTGAAGGAAGTGAGCTCTTTTCTTTTGAGATTCGGCTTTCCCTGTGGTATTTCTCAGTCTTTGCAGTCACAGTCCTCTTCGCCTGCCTGAGGGAAGAAGCTGTTATATGCTTGATCATTTTGAAATAACAACTTTGGAGAAAAGTGTGCCTGACACCTCAGCTTCACCACAGTCAGATGTTCCTTTGTATTTTCATATGCCATATGAAGGAATTGTGGAGATGCCCATTGTGCTTTCAGAACCCACCATGTAATGCCAGGGCTATCCCCCTCCTTCTTGGAGAGCAATACATCTCTAGCACACTGCAGAAGCACTCTTGTTCCTAGTTGTAGTAGTGATTTAATGAACTAGACAGAGAAACTTCTTCCAAATAGAAACAGAAATGAACAGCTGAAAGTACAGTTGAAACCAGCAGCACGAGGCACAAAGAGACGGAGTATCTGCTTTTGGAAAGAGTGATGGATTTGAAGATGCCTTTGTGCAGCCATATAAAAACATTTTAGGGATATTGTCTTTCTGAAAAAGCCAAGCCATAATTCCTTCTACTGTTCCATTTCCTCCTTTTTGCTTTGTTTTCATTCATACATAGAACCGTACATGAATGAGTGGTGTTCATTTGTTGTCAAGAATGAACACTAGATATGTACAACAGAAGACAGATTTCAGAGAGTAGAGGAGCCTCACTATATCCTGGTTAAAACTACTTGATCCCTGAGGAGTGTTCACATGTTGCTGTTAAACATTATAAACACAGAGATATACTTCCCCCTCTGCTAGTGCTTGAAGACAATGGTAGTCATTAAATTAAACAAATAGCATTTGCCTGCCAGCACATATCATGGAAGAATTCTTGGCTGTGGGCATGAATCAGGAAAGGAGGAAAGTCTATGAAGTGACCCATCATCAATGTCAGTAGTGCCAAATATTAAGATACTTCTGCTAGTTATCCAGAAAAGAAACAAGTAGATCAGTGTCTTCAGTTGTCATTTTACCTTTCTTTGGTTTAGCATTTGCAGAGTTCTTATTTTGAAGAGATGTAGAGACTTGAGATAAAGAAAGGATGTGTTACAGAAGGATTTGGCAGTATTTGTTTTACCAGCAGTTGTGTGTGACTCACTGTTGTGTGATGCTCATAACTGTGATTCCAATAATGAATACATTAAGAACTCGGGCTCATTTATTAGCGGGCAGTTTGTTTCTGTGTTAAATTCACTTGCTTGTTCTTCAAAGCACGAATCAGTCCTAAGTCAGAAAAAGAATACATAGGTGTAAGCAAGGAAGCTCCTGTGGAATAAATTAATATCTACATTACCTCTAAAAGATATAAATTAAAGCTACTGAACTCTTCTCTTTGTCAGTGCTTTTAGTAGCCTTCTATGATGGGGCTACGGAACTGATGGACAGGGGTAGAGCAGTTGATGTCATCTACCTGGACTTGTGCAAAGCATTTCACACTGTCCCACATGACATCCTTGTCTCTAAGTTGGAGAGACATCAATTTGATAGGTGGACCACTCGGTGGATAAAGAACTGGCTGGATGGCCTCATGCAAAGAGTTGAGCTCAATGGCTCAGTGTCCAGCTGGAGACCAGTAACGAGTGGTGTCCCTCAGGGGTCGGTGTTGGGACCGGTCTTGTTCAACATCTTTGTTGGTGACATGGACAGTGGGATTGAGTGCGCCCTCAGCAAGTTTGCCGATGACACCAAGCTGTGTGGCTCGGTTGATACATTGGAGGGAAGGAATGCCATCCAGAGGGACCTTGACATGCTTGTGAGGTGGGCTGATGTCAACCTGATGAAGTTTAACCATGCCAAGTGCAAGGTCCTCCACGTGGGTGGGAGCAATCTCAGGCACAGCTACAGGTTGGGCAGGGAAGAGATTCAAAGCAGTCCTGTGGAGAAGGACTTGGGGGTGTTGGTGGATGAGAAAATGAACATGAGCTGGAAGCGTGCACTTGCAGCCCAGAAAACCAACCATATCCTGGGCTGCATCAAAAGAAGCGTGACCAGCAGGCCAAGGGAGGTGATCCTGCCCCTCTACTCTGCTCTTGTGAGACCTCACTTGGAGTATTGTGTGCAGTTCTGGTGTCCTCAACATAAAAAGGACATGGAACTGTTGGAACAAGTGCAGAGGAGGGCCACGAGGATGATCAGGGGACTGGAGCACCTCCCGTATGAAGACAAGATGAGAAAGTTGGGGCTGTTCAGCCTGGAGAAGAGAAGGCTGCGTGGAGACCTCATAGCAGCCTTCCAGTATCTGAAGGGGGCCTATAGGGATGCAGGGGAAGGGACTCTTCATGACAAACTGTAGTGATAGGACAAGGGGTAATGGGTTCAAACTTAAACAGGGGAAGTTTAGACTGGATATGAGGAAGGAATTCTTTCCTGTAAGGGTGGTGAGGCACTGGAATGGGTTGCCCAGGGAAGTTGTGAATGCTCCATTGCTGGCTGTGTTCAAGGCCAGGTTGGACAGAGCCTTGTTGGGTGATATGGTTTAGTGGGAGGTGTCCGTGGGCATGGCAGGGGGGTTGGAACTAGATGATCTTAAGGTCTTTTCCAACCCTAACTATTCTATGATTCTATGAATATAACTGACCAGTACTGTTATTGCCATGATTTATAGGTATAGCTCTGAAAGTGCTGCCTTCCCTTTGATTCCTGTGGCCTGCAGGGAACATGCCAGTGAAAAACACTGTAGCATACTTTTTTTTTTGTCTCAGAAAAATTATGTGAGGAAACAATTCTCCCTCTGTATAAGAAAGGGGGTAGTTCTGTGTGCTGGCTCCTAATATAAGAAAGGAGAGACAAGATGAAGGAATATCTCCTTTCAAACTAAGTCCATTATTTGAGTCTTCTCTAGAGATCAAAAAGAAATTCAGAAGGAAATCTTGGAGCCCTCTATTCTCTCACCATTTATTTACTGCCAGCTGTTTTGTTATGCCAGCCAATATGTTTTATGTGAATTCTTTTCCCTTATAAATTAAGGAAAGTTAGGATAGTTATGGAAAAAACCCAAAAACCAAACAGAACCCTTTTTCAGGAATACATGTAAAAATCAGGATAAAGACAATTTTAGAAAATGTATTTACAAAGGTAATAGCTAAACTTCAGTTCTGGAAACTATGTCTCTTGTCAAAAGCCCTTTGTAGCTTTCTTGTTGGCCTGTTTAGGCACTGGGAGCTGTTCTAAGGTCTCCCCAGAGCTTTCTCTTCTCTAGGCTGAACAAGCCCAGTTCTCTAATCTTGTGTCTAGAGCAGAGCTGCTCCAGCCCTCGGAACATCTTTGTGGCCTCCTCTGGACTTGCTGAAGCAGGTCCACTTCCCTCTTGTCCTGGCAGGAAATTACTTATTCATTGAGATGAATGTGAAAATGAAGCATGTGATTAACCACAATAAAAACAGCTATGCAAAACATTTGTAATGGCAGAGGCAAAAACCATAACCATGTAAAATCATAAACTACTTTCTATTAAAAGAACCCAAGCTTATTGTTAATTCCAGTTTTGTTTGTAATTAATCAATTTTGTCTCTGAGAGAAAGTGTGTTTTTATGGCATGAGCTGCAGGTTTAAACCACGTTTGATACTAAATCTGGAAAAGGTTTAGCTCAGGGTCATAAAAAAATGCTTGTATATAATTTATAATCAGTAAAGTTTTACAAGTCAGTATGGTTGCTCAATACCTATATGTATTAATGTAGGGTATCAGCTAGTGCAGAAGCAGTACTCAAGTTATTTTGAACATCACCAAAGTTAAAATACTACCCAGAGCATGTCTTAGTGGATATTGTGGCTTCAGTGGCGTATAATGAGCAGTTCTAATTATCAATAATCTTAAGGATCTGTAAGTACACACCAGAGTTACAGTTTATTTCGACTTGACTTAATGTATCATGCTGTCATGCACATGATACGTAGATGAAAATATTCCAGTGTGTATTTTCAGGAGCAAATATTCCGAGTTCAGTTTCATATGCTGGTACACCAACCTGGACTTCCACTACCCATCCATCATAACTGACAATTGCTGTATGACTGTATATAGCAATCTTGGTATGCCTGAGGGATGGATTTTAGGAACTGGCAGGGGATCAATCTGAAAGCTTGTAGTTTTAAAGGTATAACCAATCACAGAATGAAAATAGTTGTTTGGACACGGTATATGTTGGGAGGTTTTAAAAAGAGTTTGCACGTGTTTTGTGTAATAGACCAAGTTTAACCTTTGTAGCATGGGAGTGATTTTCTTAGTATTTTTCTCTGGCATTTCCTTCTTTTAAGTCTATGGGAATCAATTGAGATGGATTATTTCTCTGTTCTGAGCTGACAATGACTGAAAGCACAGAACTTCAGGAAACCTGGAAGGGTTTTACTTTTCGAATGTTTCACCTGAGAAAAAGACGAAGAACCTTTAGCAACAGTTTTTACTTGGTTAGCAGTTCAGCTGATTGAGAAATACAGTTTTAAGTGCTGTGAATGAATTACATCCCATTTGTTGGAACATAAGAACCACCATATTTTAATCTGTTATGTCTAATATCGTGCTTCTGAGATTTATACTGTACCTCAAAGCTCTACAGGAAGGCAATATTTTATTTTTCAAATTATGTATGCAGAGGGGAGAAAGCTTGAGGTTTAGTATATGATGCTATAAAGGTTGCTAAGGCTTTGGGTTGGATAGCTTATAAGATTAATAGTATGCATGTTCCTGAACTTTTAATCTCTATTTTACTAATTCAAATACAGTGGAATATTAGGTCTGGTATGTAGTGACTAAAAATTTTTCACAGTCTGGTAGACATTTGTTTCTTTCAGGCCATTTCCTTGCAGGCAAACTGTAAACTATTACAAATAGCACTAAATCGCAGTTCTTTGCCAACAGTGACTATGCCAGAAGAAGCAGGAAAAGGTGTGACTGGGGCTTAGACAGATAAGGAGGGGATTAGAAGTAGCCACATGGGGTAGCTGGTACATTCTGACTTCT
This sequence comes from Ara ararauna, assembly GCA_028858755.1. Lineage (NCBI taxonomy): Eukaryota > Metazoa > Chordata > Aves > Psittaciformes > Psittacidae > Ara > Ara ararauna. Next base: position 116,585,388 of record CM054379.1, on the reverse strand, counting down.
GTCGCTTTAAGATCTGCCTACAGATCTTGGTAAATACTTAAGTAATGAACCATTTTGCATTTGAGTTGATGCAGAAGCACTCTTAGATGCATCCTGTGGCCAAGGCTCCAAAATCATCCAGCCTGGGGGACAGGAAAGCACAATATAGATTAGAATGTATGTTCAGATAGTCTGTTGAAAATTTTTGCTAGCACAGAACATGTCATCAGTGAGGTAGAGTAGCAATTTTATCACTGAGTGATGCTTGTGTGTTGGATGGTCCCATAAGCGCTTTCCTTCATACGGGTTCAGAGCTCATTGGAAGCTCAGGGGTCCTCATCGTGTGTGGCTAAGGGGGCTCACAAATAGGCATGCTCAGAGCACTCCTACCAGGCTTGCAAAGATAGTTGCTTTCTCTGAGTTAGAGGATAACAGAGCAAGAGAGGAAACTTGTGCAAGGTGTAGGAAAACATGGTTTTATTCCTTTCTGTCATGACTGAAAGAGTTGAGCACGTCTTGCCTTGCAGGTGGAGGAGTGAAGCCTTTCAGCGTGGGCTATGTTCATGCTGGCCGTGCTTCCCCTCTCTGGCCAAACAAAGCTCAGGTTCTTCTCTGCAGTATGTCTTCAGCAACTCTTATGGAAAGCACCTAGTTAAACCTGTAGACTGGCACTTAAGGCACACTTTAGGGAAGCAGGTTATGTTGATTTGGAGATCACTGTTTTGCCAACAGGAGAAACTCAACATGTGAAAGAAAAGGCACTGCCTGAATTGTTTTAAAACAAAAAAGCACCTACCTCCTACCCTGGTGCTTAAGAGAGAAGTTATAGTTATGTCCTTTCAAAGTAAGTCTCAGAGCTATGAATTACACAAAGGAAGAAAAGGAATAGTTTTCAGTCCTGAGTGTGTTGCCTGAGGTTCTTCAGAGAGCTGTTCATGATATGTATCTATCATCACAATTATTTTTGGCAATAAAATCATTTTTTCAGTGTGCAGATCACCATTTTAAAGACCTGTAACTCCCCCTGTTCCCACACGACTGACACAGGGTATGAATTTTGGTGGGGAGAATCAGTCATTTCATTGCTTAACAACGATATATATTAACAAGATATTTGAAAAATTATATTTTTCCCAATGAGAACAATCAGCCATTGGACTAATTCCACCAGGGAAGTGGTGGACTCCCCAGCATTGGACACTGGCTGGACAGGATGCTGGGACATCTAGTCTAGGTCACGCTTTAGGCTGGATGTGGTTCTGGGCCACCTGATCTAGTTGAAAATGCCCCTGCTCATGGCAGGGTTGGACTAGATGACCTTCCTACTCCGATTCTATGATTCTATGCTTTGCCAAGAAAGGCTGGACCAGATGATCCTTAAAGTACCTTCCACGTGGTACTCTATGCTTCTAAGTTTCTCCTTACATATGTCCCTAAACCCTTTATTTCTTGCCATGCTTTTAAATGGATGATGCTGGATATATAGGCTTTGGGAAGATCCTGGTGCTCTACTTACTCCCTTTTATCTCTGTGTGCTGGATCCATAATGGGGATGATCTGCCCATGGCAGGGGGGGTAGAATTAGATGATCCTTTTAAATCCTAACCTTCTATGATTGTATGATTTGTGGTGAGGTTCCCTGAGTATGCTAACAACATACATCAGTGCTAGGTGTGTTACTACGTGGAGATTCTCTGACTTGAATCCTCATCTGTGAAATAGCTGTGTGTATGAGCTGGCACATGAACAACATGTTCAGATACTTTGAAGTAGTTAGTCATATGAATGTGAAGTATACATCTGCACTTGAAAACATGCAGTCCTGCAATGTCTTTTTATGTCACACATGCTATCAGTGTTGTCTTCCACATTTATTTTGAAGAATGTTTTTCTAAGATACAAAAAGGCCAGAAAGACAGGTCATATATTCTACAGGCTTTTTCTTTCTGTACCTAATACTTATTTCTCCTTAACAGGTGATTTGTATATTGGAGGAGTAGCCAAAGAAATGTATAAATCCTTGCCAAAACTGGTACACGCAAAAGAGGGTTTCCAAGGCTGCCTTGCATCGGTTGATTTGAATGGACGACTCCCTGATCTCATATCAGATGCTCTCTTCTGCAGTGGGCAAATAGAAAGAGGATGTGAAGGTACTCAATAGGCTGATGTTTTTTTATACCTTAGTGAAAATATTATGCAGTTTTGTTGACATGTACACTCCATACATGGAGAGACCCTATTTTACGTGCTTCTAGTTGGTCTTGTTTGATCCTTTCTTCTATAATGACTGCATATTTGTAGTATTATGGAAAGTATTAAGCGTGTGCTTGCCCTACAGCGCAGAGACTGATCTGAGTACATGAGTTCATCTCTTAAATGTTTGATGGAAGTTCCAGCCTTCTCCAGTTGCAAGATATTTTGCTTGTATTTTGTTTGCTTTTGATGTATTTTAATTAATGATAGAGACAATAACGATTAGCTTCAGTGAAATCCTTTATGTCTTCATAACACGCGGGCATTAGCTAATGCTGAAACGTTAGATAATTAATTCCATTTTTAAGGCAGACATTTTGAGTTGATTAATTCAAGGCTAATTTATGAAATTATTTAAGATGAATCTTCCATCTTCTCTATTTCGCTCACCCCTGAGATTTGTATTGTTATGAGCCTTCCTATCTGAAATCAGTAACAGCCAAATACGGTTTATCTCACATTTTTTATGTCTTTATTGACTCCTCTGGAATATTGTGGGATTTAATGGAGGACAGAATTAGAAGAGGTGCGTTTGTAATTCAGGGGTGTCAATCTCTAGCTATTTTTCCGGCTGTCATTTAATCCCACGTTATTCTTACTATGATTTATGGAATAATTTAAATTGGTTCTCTGTCCCTGCATATATATTTTATTCACGTAATTATGAATTTGGTGGCTACATTCAATTTTACATGTTCTCCTCTCTTTCAAGTGCCATTCTTTTCTGGACAGAAAAATGTGTAAATGATACTGTAGAATCTTGATGATGTTGATAACCAAGTTTGCAAACAGACATTGTAAAAAATCCAAGCAGAGCTGGGGGTTCCCTCAAGCTTCACGAGATAAACCTTTCTGGTGGATAAATTCTCTCTTCTTTTCTTGTTCCTGCACTATATTTGTACAGGTGGAACATTTTTATTCCTTACCTGCTACCTTTAGTTAACGGTATAAATTCTATTAAGAGCACATAGAAATATGTAAAATTCTCAACTTAAATTTCTTTAGCTTTAGTTCTATCAGGAATGGAAAGGTATGTATAAATTAGTTTGTCACTGGGTTTAGAAAATTAGATTTTACTTCCTGTATGACGTTAGCAAGTCCCATGCCTGCACCATTCCTTCAGAGAGTCAAAGTGCACCTTAATTCCATTATGCATTTCACAGCTTCTTTTGAAATGATGTAATCTTCTAAATGAATTGTGGGTACTTCAAAGAAGTACTGCCACAGGCCTGGAGTGTGAGTTCACCTTTGAAACCAGTGGCGCAACTCAGCTACCAGTGGACTTAAGAAAGCCATGAACAATTTAATAAAGGCAATACAAATATTGTTCTTTTTGGTGGGCAGTTGGCTTTTTCAGGCACCGATTATCATCTGTCACAAGCACAATGGTCAAACTAGCTACGCAGCCTGGCTCCCACAGAACCTCATGAAAAGTCTTTTTCCTGCAGTAGGAACTCTTTAACAGCATTCCCTTGCAACCTTTCTGCTCAACTCTTGCAAGTTGACTCTTCCATCTCTCTTGTTTACTTCAAGTCTCCCTTTCTGACCCTGTGAGTCTCTTGTCTGCAGACCATAGATCAGATGTATGAAAAAAATGTTCTGACATCTAAAATACAATGTAAGTCACTTGCAAATGTAGCTGCCTCTCAGAAGGCTTTCGTACGCCTCAAGCTGCCCATGGCGCTGCTGCTGTCTATAGACTGACTCCATCCTTGCAGAGCTGAGCAGTTTTGCATCTAACTTGCACTGTAATGGGATGTGTAAGCTCTGTAAGTCCCCCGAGATGTTGAGTCCAAAGAACTCGGGACACAGCAGCAGAAATCATTTCCAACCTGTAAGTATTAGTCTCTGCCACTGTCAGTCAAAGACAGCAGAATGGACTGGTGGGTATATGTCCTTTGTTAAGAACTCAGCCTGTTGCAATATCTTTTGTGAGAAGTGAGGCATTTAGATTTGATGTTATTCAGACTTGTGGGATCGAATTCCCCACCTTTCTGATAACCCAAAACAAAAAAACATGGGGTGAAAGCTCTTTTTCTCTCTTCTGTCAAACTGTGAACCCATAATGTGCAGCTGATTAATTATATCTGTTAGGATTTTGTTCTTAAAATATCAGCATTTCTCAGTAACTTTACTGTGCATATTAAAAAATCTCTCTTTGAAATGTATTTTTTTGCAAATCCACCCATGGGATTGGTGTGGCAAGTTGCCTTGCATTTTGGTTCAGCCACAGGCTGATAGATATCTCTGTTCTCTATCGCTCAGCATTGAATATCATTTACACTTGGCTGAATCCACCTTGTTGACAAATTTTCAATGGTTAGAGCAGATAGAAAGTAACAGCTAGAAACATAAATATGCTAAGTAGCTCTTCAAATTGTTAACAGCACACCCCAGAGCCAGGTTGTAAGTGTCAGCCCAGTTCTTCTCTAGTCAAATCCATTGTAGTTTCTTTCCATACTTTAAATAAAGCAGAATTCTACAAAATGCAGAATGCTAACACCAATTTTAATAGGTTTAGGAGGAAAATGCCCAGTGTGCGCGTATGTGTACACGTAATACAATTTTTGTATTAAATGAGCTATATGGAAAGCTTCCAAGTATTAATATACATGAAGATGCTTGGTGGTGAGATACGGAACTGGGTTTTGCAATATATAAGAAAACATTGTATGTGCTACTTAATAATGCTTTTTGTGTAACATAGGGCATGTAAACCCTCACATAAGACAAATGTAAATGAGAGACCAAATCCAGTCAATTAAAAAGTCTGCAGTGAAGATTGGAAAAATTATAATATTTAAATTGAATGTGAATCAAAAGGTGAATGCTTGAGAAGAGTCTATTACAGTATTTTTACTAAATAGTTTAGTTCTGTAATATATATAGCAAATATGAATCATAGTAGATATTACAGTGTTTACCAACATTAAACAACCCTCCTCTGTTCTGTAAAGTAAAAAAGCCTCCTTTTATTAAAAGAAATTCTTACATGTAAGCTAGTCTTGATGGCAACTTTGGAATAATGACTACTATGTGTAAGCCAAAAGCACTAAGAATCAGTTTCATAAAAAGCAAAATACCCTGCTTTTTAACAAGATCATATCTGTGCTTTTATCAAATATGTGTATTTTAACAGGCACTTAATGTGCCTGCAGGGTCCTGCAGTTTATGTACTTTTAAGTCCTTGTGACTTTTGCTCTACTTTGGCAAAGATGAGGGAATTCAACATTGCATAACTAAAGTGTAAATAAATCCATGCATATATAACATTTAAACACCTACAGATATTTTCACTTCATCTTTGTAAAGTTTCCGAGTAGCAGAATCTGGTGAGAAAAAAATGTGTCTTGTCTTGTCAGCTACGGGATTCTGTCATTATAATCCCCAGCTCCAGCACGGGTGATGTAATGCCCAAATGTTTCAACTTCTGGGCTCAAAACTCCAACAAAAAAAGAAGTCACTAATGCCCAAATGTTTGAACTGCTGAGCTCAAAGCTCCAGAGAAAAGCAAATCATTGTTCTGTGTCTGCCTACTGCAGTAAAACAGTTACAGGTGGTGCTGGTGGTGTTATTATTAGTAGTAGTATTATTGGTGGTGTTATTATTATTAATAGAATAGTTTTGCCAAAACAGGGATGCAGCATACACTGCTCTTGTTCTTCATCGCACTGGTGACTGTCACTTAAAGCCAGGAGGCCGTTGAACTGACTCTAAATCATCTTGCTCTGCATTTTTCTCAAATACTGGCAAATCAAACGAAAACCCCACACTGAGATCTTTGAAGGAGCTGTAATGTGACAGAAGGGTTAAGTGGATTTCTCTCTGCAGGATGGTTTAGGATATTGATATAATCTCTGGAGTAGTTTTGCCCTGTCATCAGTGACTAGCCGTGGGAGTTGCAAATGGATATTGATGTCTCTTCTCCAAAACACTTTAGTATAATTTTATAATCCCAGAACCAAATTTTATCTTGTAGCATCAAGATGCAACATGAAATGTGCGTGTGAGCTCATAGTAATCTGTAGTTCACTATCTGTACTTCAGTCTGCTTTCACCAGTCAAAAGGAAAGGGCTAGAAAAAAGAAAGGCCACAGAGGATGACAGTGCTAATTACTCTTGAATTCAGTGTATCTGAACATGACAAATGGCTAGTCAGGATTCAGCCATGCATTTACTCTGCTAATGCATTCATATCTATCCAAGGAAGAAAAGAAACCCCAACTTTTAATTTTCCTTCATTACATGTCATCAGCTCAATTAACCATTATATTTGTAGTAAAATACTGGCAAATTACTGCTTTCTTATTTTGGCTTGCCTGAAGATTTATGGCTATTAGCATTAATTTGTTTGCATTATATGGCATTTCTTTCTCTCTTTAACAGCAGCATGCACTTTACTCTGACTGTTTTTTTTGTGTGTTTGCTGCCATTTCAATATTGCTTACTAACATTTAATATATTTTGCTTTTTTTTATTTTGCTGACAAAGTTGCATTGATGAAAGCTGATTTGCAAGGTAGATAGCCCTGTGTGTATCAAACAAGACTGAAACCCCCAATGCACAGTTGGATTCCTGCAGTAAATGCTCTGTACATTTCAGAACTAAAGCGTGTTATTTGGTTTCAGATTTTGTCTTTCGTACCTCTAAAACATTGGGCTCCATGAACCTTTAGTTTCCAGCATCGCTTGCATAAAGGCTTTCAGTCTTGAATATGTTTGTATAGTGATTGCCTTAGTGCTTTGATCATTCCTTTTCAAATTTCTTTACATTTCAGTAGTTGAGTTCTGATTCTCTAGAACTAGAGTAGCTTTGTTTTTCATGCATATGTCACATTTTGGCATGCCAATTCATTAGTAGTATGATTTTTTGCATTTCCCTTTAAAAAAGGAACCTGCATGGGAACCCTGAAGCATGTCAATCAGTACTTGCCAACATTCCTGCCCAAAAAATTCCCAAACTCTTCTCAATTTTAGACCTAAATAATTTAAAATAATTTGTGGGTTTAAAAGCTTTGTATAGCGTAGCTTCGTTTTATTTTTATTTGGTTTGAATTTTATTTTCCAATCTTTCCTTTCATCTCCCAGAGCTTTGCATTCTGTAGCATCTGGCTTTGCTGTTTGAAATGTATTTACAGGAAAATAATGATCAAGTGTTTAGAAAACGTTTAGCCAGTTAATGGTCTGACACGTGATTAACAAGTAACCTGCGGTAAAGTTGACATTCCCACTGTACCTGGAAAAACTCTGCTTCAGTTTGTGCATTCCTGTGTGTTTGAGATATCAATCTTAAAGCTAAATCCAAACCACCCTTTTAATATTACATGCCGCTACAAAATTAGCGAGTTTATGTGCGTTTTACTTGGTAACTCCGCTCATTTGTTTTGAGATGTTGGCAACTAGTTAATGCGATCGAGTGGGAAATACCCTTTCTTTGGGAGGCAAAGTGCAAGTCCTTTTTTCATATGTTCTCATCAGGCCCCAGCACAACATGCCAAGAGGACTCGTGTGCAAACCAGGGAGTGTGCTTACAGCAGTGGGATGGATTCAGTTGTGACTGTAGTATGACCTCCTTCAGTGGACCATTGTGCAATGACCGTAAGTACACTAAAACCATGCTGATCTGAACACTTGAGAGCTTGAAGGCAGTATTTGAAGCAAGTGTCTGAAGCTTTAGATTATTTTGCTATTAGATATTTAAATGAACTAGCAAACTCTGTGCAAATCTGTAAGGCTTTTAGGAAGAGCATAGCTGAAATATGCAATATGAATTTTGGACAATGTGCGGTATCAAGCACTGACAGAATTTGGTTCTATTACACTTGATTGCATGTCTAATATACTGATGGTTACCTGTCTGAAATAATCCTCTTCCTTCATAAATGTTACAAATAGGGTTTTTTTTTTCCCTGCTTGAAAAATCCTTTTACATTTTATTATCTTAAGCTATATTGTAATTTTGCAGCATTATATCATGAGGGCTATAATTACTGTGAAACAGTTGACAAGGCTCATTATCTCCCTTTGTAGATTTCTTTAGGTGACACACTAAGCATGCCAATAATAAAAGCATGCCGAGTGTTTTAGCTCTTTTAAATTTCATCTGAATAGAACTACATAACATACACCAACCATCTGGTCTTTCAGGAAAAGCTTAAATGTGTCAAAAATAAGGGGCCTGATTCACCAATGTCATAAGCTAGTTTTATTCCAATCCAGCCTTATTGATCTAAATAGAATTATGCAGAAGTGAAAGGGGAATACTAATGCAAGAGCCATCATGATCCACAGTAATTGATTAAAGCAAGCTACTGAGTTTTCTTTTTAATTCATCACATTTGAAATACCTAAATGCTGCACATATTTATGTACATGTGAAGACACTCTAAGCTGTGTCGTGGTTTAGCCCCAGCCAGTAACCAAGTACCATGCAACCAGCCAGCAACCAAGTACCGGTGGGATGGGGAGGAGAATCAAAAAAAGTTAAAAGCCATGGGTTGAGATAAAAATAGGTTAATAACTGAAATGAGGTAAATAATAAAATAATAGGAAAAAGAAAAGAATAAAATCCAAGCAACACAAGTTATACACAGTACAGATACTCAGCACCTACTGATTTCTTGTCAGTCCTGACGCAGTGATTGCTATGCTTCCTGTTTCTGTACTGAACATGATTTTCTGTGGTCTGGAATATCCCTTTGGCTAGTTTGGGTCAGGTGTGGTGTCTCTGCTCCCTCGTGGCTCCTGTGCCCCTCCTAAATGGCAGAGCATTAGACTGAAAAGTCCTTGATCAGGGTAAATGTTCTCAGACTAAAGCCAAAACACAGCACTGCACCAGCTACTAAGAAAATTATCCCAGCTCCAACCAGGATACTAAGCATTCTTATTTCTGTTTGTATGCATTTATCTGATGAATGACTGATGGTAGAGAGTGTTGGTATAACGCTCTCAACCATCTAGTAGATGGTAGTCTAGTCAAGCGTCTTCGATTTTTACATCTGGTTCTGGTTCCACTCGAAAGCAAGGTGTGCCTCTTTGGAAAACCCTAAAATACCCGAATAACTACAGTATGAAAAGCTTTTGGCTCATATTATAACTAGCATAAGGCTAGCAAATGAATTATATGCAAAAGCTGAATTCTTGAGGAAGTTCCGCTTTCCTACTCTTGACTATGTTTGGAAACTATGGAAAGGACTTAGTCTGTTTCCCTACACTTGCTGTCATGGTAGAAGTGAAATGTGGTATCAAAAAACTTCTGATAATTTGAGCAAAGGTTTGGGTGTACTTTATGCATGTTTGCCCTTCCCAACAATGTGAGTGATTAGTCATACTGCTAAACATGTATTTTTAAGGATTTCAGTTCCCTATCTGCTACAGGAGAAAAAGATTTGTTTCTATTTTACTTCTAAGTTGTTATTTCTGTTCTTCTGTCATCTGTGAGTTCTTCCAGAAGTAACTAAAAGCTATGAATAAGAAAATTATCTGTTCCACATCTAGTAAAGGAAAAACTGTATAGAAATTTGTCTTGGTAGGAACTGATGTCTGGACCTGGAACATTCTGTGAATTATTTTTTCAAGTGACAGCTATTGCATAAAATTGGCAAAATGATGAACTTACACAAGATATTTACTAACCTGTAAAAGCTCTTCTATATGGTAACATGGACTACATTGCACACAATCAGATAATTCTCAATATACTATTTCTGAGGATGGTAAAGAGAAGTACCTTTAGTACATGGCTGCCAAAAGTACTTACTTTTCCCCCAGATAAATCTTTCTTTTCTTAATGTGAAATATAAATTTATCCCAGATATGGGTGTTTTGTAATAGAATGCAGAGTCTGGTAGATGTAGTATGTTTGGTTTCTGCTTTATCTTGACTCCTCAGACTAGTTCAGATACAAAAATCTGCAAAGCAAATCTAACAAGAGAGGGTTTTTAGGGTAGATGCTTCTCAACAGTACTGTGCAGAGGGGAAGGCTCATATCTCCCAGTGTTTCTGCAACATTTCCAGCTGGGCAGGCCTCAGTGTATCCTGGTATGTGGGTCCATTCCTCCCAGGTGCAAGATTTGTTTTTTTCCTTTGTTTTACAAGGTTTTTGTCAGCTCACTTCTCCAGCTTGTCAACATCCCTCTGATTGGCAGCACACTCATCTGGTTTATCAACCACTCCTCCCAGTTTTGTATCATCTGCAGTTTGCATAAATGTGCACAAATTACCTTGCTGCATCTGAGTTGATTCTTTCAGCATGTTTCCTCAGTGCACAAAGATTGGATGAGCATCATTCCTAGGCTTTACATTGTGAATGTTTCACATGTATCATTCTTGTCTCTTTTATTTCCAAAACAGAGTTTGGAGGAAATCATAGAGTCACAGAATGGGTTATGTTGGAAAATATAACAGAACGGTTTGGGTTGGAAGGGACCTTAAAGCTCATCCAGTTCCAGCCCCCTGCCACAGGCAGGGACACCTTCCACTAGAGTAGGTTGCTCCAAGCTCCGTTCAGCCTAACCTTGAACACTGCCAGGGATGGGGCATTCACAAAATAATGAAAGGAATAGTTTCTCAAAAAGTGTTGTAATACATTCTGCTAATACAGGGTGCAAGAAGTTTCTTTAATCTTTCCTGTAACAGCAAATTACTACTCCTGTGCTGTTCAGTGGATTATTCCAGCTGAAAATGTGCACAGCTTAAAATGAAGAGTGAGGCTGGTTGTTTCTCTCCTGATCTGAGAGTGTCCTGTGTGTGTCAGCTGGAGAGAAGGAGCAGTTCAGGGAATGTATTCCTACTGAAAAGGACCTGGGCCGGCCAAGGGTAAAGCTGCAGTTTTACAGCTGTAGTCAGGAGCACCCAGAGTTCAATCCACAAAAGTTTTGCTTAGTTGCAAATCTCAGTATTGCACTACAGTGAGGATGGGGTCCCTGCAGACCATAAGCCTTCATGGTGGCACAGATGAGAACATCCTGTGTGCTGCAGGTTCCTATTTACTGGGAGATAAGGCGGGGGAAGTTTTGACCCCAAGATGCTATACAGGTTATAATTTTCTTGTTTGATGTGATATGATACTTGGAGATTCAGGGCAACAGTGCTATTGAGATGTGAATTGCCAGAAGCGTTACACCGGTAAGTGCAAAGCAGACCAGTGGCAGTTGTTTCTGCAAAATGAGATTCTACAGAAGACACTACTAAAAGGACAGTTAATGGCTGTTCTTACAAAGGGATGGCTGCATGCAACTCCTCTGAGAAAATACATTATGAACTTTATAACTATTGCAACAGGTTATGTAGTGAAAACCTATCCTCTCAGGGAATTCAGCTTTTTTTTATAAGAGTTGGGATGAAAATTAGTTTGGCAAAACAAAATAAATCTTTAAGAGATTATCTGCGTTCTATAAGTTTACATCTGTTTTTACTCGGCCAATCTTTAAGTATAGCTATATTAGTGAAGGTAATAGCATGTTTGGGGAAACAAATACTGCTATTATGGCATAGAAAATAGCAGACATAATAACATTGTCACATTACATTAGTATAGAAATGTTCTGTGCTAAATTACAGGACAGCTTCAACACTGTCACTGTAAGGGATTAATGTAATGGCGTTGTAATTGTGATGGTATAAGCTAACACTGTGTCAACACTTCCATTAAAATCCATTTCTGAAGGGTTAGAACATCACCATACAGTGTCTTCTGATTAGGAATTTGGCATTCTCAACCACTACAACAGAACTTTTAAAAAAAGCTCTGTTTTATTTTGACTCTTTATCAAGAAAAATCCAAAGGCTTCATTTAAATGGAGAACTGTGTCAGTATTGCAAAATGGGGTTAGGATATTCGATTGCATTGTAGAAACACTGCCGTTCAGCTACGATTGTATCTGTAATGGTGGGTAGATTTTATTTTAAATGTGTTTGGATGTTAATAAGCTAATAGTTGTGTATCGGGACGATTTACTTGGAGATCAGACGAGTTCAAGGAAGGCCTGGTAGGGAAAGAGGGAATCCACCTACCAAGGTGCAGAAAAAGCATCTTTGGCATAAGCTGGCCAACCCGGTGAGGAAAACGGAGATAATTCACAAGGAAGTGAGGAATTCATGGACTCTAGTGTGATGGGAAGGTGTGATGATCTGCCCAGGGACAAGTGATGAGCCAGCTGAGAGCATACGAGTTAGTGTTAGATGGCAGATCAATGCCCAACATGATGTGATGGGTATCTGCTATAGCCTGCCTGATAAGAAGGAAGAAATAGATGAGGCCTTCTTCAGACACGTTGAAAAAGCCTCACGTTTGCAGACCTAGTCCTCACGAGTGACATGAATTACCCCCAGTACCTGGCAGCAGTGCGGGTCACAGGCAGTGTGTGGGACGTCTGGAGTGCATTTACTTGCTGACGCAGTTGCTCAAGGAGCCAGTGAACGGACGCACGCTGCTGGACCTCGCACATCCATAGAGGAAGAACGTGTCAGGGGTGCGATGGTCACAGAGTTCAGGCTCTTACCCGGAGCCGCACCGCCGCGGAGACAGCGGTGACCGACGGGGGCAGACACCAGCGGCGACGGCACCGCCCTGAGCGCGAGCGGCCTCGGCTCGGGGAGGGAGCGGCGCGTGGCGCCTCAGTTCGGGCGGCCGTTACCTCAGGAGGCGCGGCGGGAAAGGCCCGGAGCGCGGCGGGAGCGAGAGGTGAGCTCGGGCCGTGCTCGCGGGAAGGGGCTGAGGGGCGGCGTCCTCTGGCAGAGAGCTCAGGAGACAAAGTCCTCGGTGCTGGCCAGGACAGAGGTCCCTCGTGCCCGGGCGTCCGGCTGAGGTGAGTGCCGGAGCCTGCGGCGGATGGCGGGTGGTGGCGGTGTGGGACGTGACCGGGCCGATGGTTTGCTCTGCGTGGTGGCGGTGCTGCGGGAAGAGCTGGAGCGGCTGAGGGGTGTGAGGGGGTCTGGGGAGATGGACTTCTCCCAAAGAACAAGTGGTGGGATAAGAGGAAATGGCCTCAAGCTGCACCAGGGGAAGTTTACACTGGATATTAGGAATAATATATTCACTAAGAGGGCAGGCATTGGAACAGGATGCCCCGGGCAATGGTGGACTCACCCTCCCTGGAAGTATTTGCCGACCGTGTAGGGTTTAAACCTCATGGTTTAGTGGTGGCATTGGCAATGCTGGGGGAATGGTTGGACTTAAAGGTCTTTTCCAACCTGTCTAATTCTGTGACTCTATGATTCTAAGAAGGTCATTAGGGGTAGCCAGCATGGACCTATGAAGGGGAGATCACATATTATTGAATAACAAAGGATTCAATACTTAGGTTTTTGTCATTTTTTGTTAAGCTTACAGTCTGTGTTCTGATTTGCAACCGTGGTGAGCACTCAAAATTGAAAGCGTGTATCCTTTCAGAAAATCAAATCCTAATTATTTCAGATGGAGCAGTGAGCAGTGGATTCTTTTGGCTGTTAGGGTAGTAGAAACTAGGCACTGTAAAAATACATTAATTAAAGTTTATGAGAGATATGGATATTACAGTATTTGACATTATAAAAATTCCAGGAGGAACTGAATGTTTCTCTCCCCAGTGTAGTGTTTGGAGAGTGCTTTAAGTAATATTGAGGTTGTACTTTGAACTACAGAAGTGTTAAATATTGAGTCAGCATTCAACTTCTGCAGTTAGTGAGGGGTTTCATAGACACCAGCCGTCTTCGCTGCAGAACTCTGAGCAAGATGGACACATCATCATACTGACAAGAGTCTTATGCTTTCTGAAGGTGTAATTAGCAACTATGTAATAACCCATAGGCAAGGAGGGGTAATTTAATATTGCACACAAGTGTAAAGCTGGCTCTCCTTAGGTTAGCAGTGGTTTGTGTTTGTTATGTACGTGTATATAGCATGTTCGGGAATGCAGTGGCTGATATTAATGCAATCTCTGTTTTCATTCAGTCTGGTATTAGAAAATGATGGGATTAAATCATCTTACCACCTATATTTCTTTTCCATTTATCAGTCATTTCCCATTGATTTAACTGTTTCAGATACTGTATCCTTTGGGCCTTTTGACACCCAGAGTGTATGATCAGTCATAGTGCTACTTTTCCTGGAAGATGTATACAAAATAAGCTGAATTAAACCGGTGACTAAAAGTTAAAGTAACCATGTTCAAGGCAGTGTTGGAGGGGGCTTGGAGGCAAACCGGTCTAGTGGAAGGTGTTGCTGTGGTAGGGTTTGGAACTTGATGAGTTTTAAGGTCACTTCCAACCCAAACTAGTCTGTGTTTCTATAAGAGCTACTCAGTAGTACTTTGTAAAATAATACTATTCCTGGCCAAGACTTGGCAGTTGCTAGCCACCAATATAACATGCTATTAAGAAAGAGGATAGAAGAATCCTCAGAGTACTTTAAAACACCTTTGATTTCCATCTCCAGTAGCTGAGAATTAAAAAACCTGTCCTGGATAACATACCAGTCTAAATACTTCAGTTTATTATTTTGCCCCAGAGACTCACAGTACATAGGAGAAGTAAAGGTAGCTGTGCACAAAATTCCAATGCAGGGCAAGCTGCCGGAATGCACTAATTGAAGAAACCTCAATTTGTTCAGCTTGTTGTAGCCTCCATAATGAATACCTGGAATTTCTGGTGACAAATATCAGTGGCCTAATTTATATAAACTTCACAGGAAGTAGGACTTCACACACACGGTCTTGAAAGTGCAGAAATGTTGAGGTGTTCAGGAGAATCAGAAAAAAAAATGTAAAAAAGAGCAAGGCAAACAAGAAGTGTTCTGCCTGTGAGCTGTGGCTGTGGGCCACGGTTCATTTCCTTAACTTTTGTTTTTATTGGGATCCTAATCAGGAGAGACTGTACTGTGAGCTGTCAGGCTTCTGTGGTGTTATTATCAGGGCACGCGTTGCTCTAGCCTGAACTCAGGAGACTGATGCACTGATGACAGCAGTTTTTCAAAGTTTAGTGGCCCAGCTCTTAGCAATGTGTTTTGGTTTTATTTGGGTTTCTTCTCCCTCTCCTCTTTCGTATGGATTTTGTAGTATGTAATTTTTGGCCTCTCATCAAGATCTATCAGTTTATTAATTGTGTAAGTTAACAGGCATGCTATTGATGACAGTCTGAAAACAAGTTTTAGAATTTTTCTCTATTTTACAAGCAGGTTCTGGAGTAGTCAGTCAGATGAGCTATATCATGCCTAAAATAATGGAGTAATTTCTGTTTTCTTTAAATACATTACAAACTATCCCTTTAAAAAGTTAATATTAAGTTGTTCGACAGTGATTGTATAAGCTCTTACATGTGAGAATATTTCTGACAAGCAATAAGAAGTTTTAAGTGGGATACTTGATACAGGAAAAGCCTAAAAGCAATTTCAAGGTAGCTAGCATACATTGTTATAGTTGTGGCTCAAAGAGAAGCAATTACACAACATTTCTGGCCTGTTTCAGAATATTAAAAATGGAGCATAGTGTCAGAAAATTGCAAGCTTCTCTCTGCCTCTGGAGGGATCAAGGGAGTAATTAAATTGGATTTTGGTATGTCAATAATATCCTTCTGTTATTAATGGCATCATAATTTTGTAAATCAAATCCTAGAAGTGTTACCAGTGTCATAAAGGTGAAAATGATTAAGGGTTAATTAAATATATTCTCATGGAACTAAAATTGTTCTGTTGGGTATCATTGGATTCCTTTCTCTAGAACTTTCAATTATTACAATGTAATAGCATACTGTGTACAATTCAGGCCTGAAATTTGTGTTGCCAAAAGCTACTCACAGTAATAAGCATCTTGGGTAAGTGCTGTCACTTTTCTTTCTCTCAGATTTCTCTGAATACTCTAACAATATAATATATTAAAATCAATTTTAGGTAACTAGTAGCTTTCTGAACAAGATTAATCACTATAGGTGGCACAGCTGGAGCAGAAGTTTTAGCTGTGTAATGGTGTCAATTGTTTCTCTCCAACAAGCCCAAAGAAAGAGCAATGAGTGTTAGCTTTTTTAATAGGCGATAGCTGCAAGGGTGACAAATGGTGAGAAAGAAGAAAAGGCTTTCCCAAGCAGCATCTTCTATAACTCATAGCATAAGAATAACTCAAAGCGTATATATGGAGGTTGGTAATAAATATCTATTTTATGTGTGAGATACTTAAACACAATGGTGCTTCAGAGACATAAAATTATTCAGTCTTTCTAAAGTCTGTGGAACTGGACTTGGGTTACTAAGGCAACCTGGTCTTCCTCAGCATGCATTCTGGCTTGATGGATAGATAGGTAGCTTAGGTTCAAACTACATACCTGTGAGGAACTAGTACACTCATTGCAAAATGAGATTTTGTTGATAGCTTCATACCATTTTCAGAGCCTTCTGTGTATTCATTTTTGCCAGGTGCTGCAGAAAATCGAGGCAAAGCAACCTCTTCTGTTAAAAGCAGAGTAAGCAAAGTGAGCTGAATCTTATGTGGGTGAATCAAGGTGTTTTGGAGTCCAAGTTAAAGAACTGTGTAATTCCCCAGAAGCTGAAAATGGAAGCTTACACTGGGGTAATGGGAAAGCACAGAGAGGGTTTATAATATTGACATTTTTGCAGCTTTCATGGTTTTGTGCCCATGTTCCAGGATGGATGTTGTACCTGGTTTTGATCACTTTTGGCCTGCCAGCACCACCTCACCAGCAGTTAATCTGAATGAAAGTTCCCTGTTTTCTTACCATGTACATCCGTAAGCATGCTTGCATTCTCAATATCACATGGGATGTTTAAGATCCTGTCTTGACATAGGCTTATGAGTCTTGTGTACTGATGTGTTTGGAAGTCTTCATAGCTATTTTCTGCTTAGGTATTTTGGGAAGTTGTGAAAGAAGGTAACAGAATCAGTAATAACAGTATGAAAAAATACTGATGGAAGCAGCACTCCTAGGGATGAAGGAATTTTAAAAGGGTTTAGTGCTTGGTTGCTTAATGAAGGCAACTGCAAAATGAAGTCCCAGCTTGGGAAAAACTACTTCATATTAAAAGCAGTCAATACTCAGGTTGGATACTGAAAAGTTTGAGCTGTGGAAAAGAGGGTGAGGAACAGCTAATGCTCATGAAGCTGTTTGGTGCCCACAAACGCAATTTAAAGTCCGTGTTAAGGATGCTTGTCAATTTGGTGCTAATTCTGGAGGAACGTTCATGCTGTTAAGTTTTATGCTATCACTCTTTGTAATGAAGCTATACTTTGAATTGAAAATGGGCATATGAAGAAGCACATCATTCCACTGTAAACATCCACACACTAAAAAAACCCATTTAAAATGCATGATATGCGGTATTCAATGTCAAAGCATATTAATATTTACATATACCATTTCTAAATCATCCAAAGCTCTGAGTCTGCTTTACAATATAAGGAAGTCCTCCCTATAGCATATTTGTAGTTTTAAAATTCTCTCCCCTTTAAACAGTGTAAATCTTAAGAAAGCTTCTAATCAAATCAGTGGTCTGATATTTGCATTATATTAAATATTTCACAGAGAGCTCAGAGTACTTTGGAAACTTGACACTGCTCAGAAGTATCAGCTGTGGAGGACCACTGCCTCCTATCCAGGGATACTGAAAACAGGAGCTGAGTGTTCTCAGTCCCTCTGAAAATCAGGCTTTTGATCACGTATATGCTACAAATGTTACCGTGTGTTGGGGAGCAGAAATGTACCTATGCCTGCTGAAATAAGGCCAAGACAGATGTTTGCTACCAGCAAGCTGAAATTCAATTACAGTCAAGTCTCAAATCATGGGTTGAATGGCTAATTTGTATATGTTGAAATCCGGAGTCACTGTATATGGCCCATATCATTTTCCCTCTCCCTCAGCCATGAAACCCAGTTATTGAGATTGACCCCAGAGGTTTTAAAAGTGCTTGGCATTCTTTCTACTCTTCTTTTTCTCCTCTTTATCTTACCTTCTGGATCACCAGAACATGGGTTCAGGTTGATTATAATAATGAATTTTCTTACGGTCCAGTAGTAATTGTAGGTTGGCTTTCTTGCCTGGTCAAAAATTCATCAAAAGTTGATTTTAACCACTAATCCTGTAAATGACTTTGGATCACCAGAACATGGGTTCAGATTGATTATAATCATGAATTTTCTTATGGTCCAGTAGTAATTGTAGGTTGGCTTTCTTGCCTGGTCAAAAATTCATCAAAAGTTGATTTTAACCACTAATCCTGTAAATGACAGAGGTTGTATCTTTGCTGTTGTTAACATGAGTATTTAAAGGAAACAAATTATTTGGTGTTTATTAAAAATAGCCTTTTCTTGTAACTTCATGAAATGTGATCATAGCTGTCACCTGTTTGAGCTAGTTTTATTGCCAACTTGTATCTCTAGTTTTGACTTTGGGCCAGAGCTTTCCTGAAGAGTGTCAGAAGCACTACAACCCTTCAGCATATCAGGAGGAGCTGAAGGGCCTCCTTCGCCTCTCACCATTACCCATATTGTGATTAAAGCCCCCCTGCATTGTTTTTCCTTCAAGCAGTTGCCTGCAGTACAGTATACACACAGCAGTTACCCAGTGTTTATGGAAAACATCAGAACCCTGCAAAATATGCTTAGGTTTTACTGCATAAGCAGTAAAATTGGGCAGATTTAAAAAAAAATCAGATTTACTGTGCATGTAGAAAGCCAGCTCTATAGCTCTTTCTCATAGGGTTCAAGACTGCTCTGAAATATCAAGTGTTGTACACATAAAGACCTGATATGCATATGGGCATCAGCTTGAGATTCCTATGGATCCAGTTCAGGCAAGGTGCTAGATATCTGAAAACCTTGGAAAAATTTAAAAGTCCTCTAATTTTAGCCAGAACTCTAAAGTCAAAGAATAGCATGTTCAAGGGGCTACTTGTGTATCTGTTTGGTAATTATCTCCTGCTTGGTCTTTTTTGGCCAAGCTCCGCTTTAGCACCGAGCTCAAATCTTCCCTGTTCTATTGAGTCTTTTCTGTTTTTCATCGGTTAAAAGGATGGGGACACAATTTAATAGGCTTCCTTCTGTAATCCCTGGGGGGAAGTCTTTACAGCAGGAAAATATTCAAAATGATAGTATCTCTGTAATTGAATGCACTAGCAGGAATAAATGAAAACTGTTTCCAAATTTGGTGGACTAGTAGTGGCATGTCAGATCAAGTTCAGATACTTTCAGAAATGAGCAGATTTAATTTCTCTACAGCTAAGGCATGACACTTTTTAGACAAATAAAAAAAATCATAATTTGGGGAAGATTCTACTGGGCAAATATAATCCTATTTCCCCCTGAAATTCTGCCCCAAAGCTTTTATCTTTTTTTTTGCCACTTCTTGCTGTCAGTGTGTATTGCAAGTGATATTTAACTTGAACTACTTAATGCAGCTTTGTTGGGATGACAGCCAGCTTCAGAGAAAACTTCTGTAACCCCAACAAATGCACTGTGCTGAGAGGTGATATTTTCACAGATTAACCTTTTCCTGTGGATGACGCTGTATGCAAGACAACAAGCCTGTAATAGAAATACTTTGTATTGTAGTTTCAGAAGTCCAGAAAGGGTGTTTCTTGAAATTTGACTATTTCTGCTTTGTTTGGGTTTTTTGACCCAGATGACCACAAGATAAATAAGTCATCTAAGGAATTGCTCCAGCTTGTTCTCAGCCACATTCTCCAGGAAGAATGAAGTCAGAATTAAGGTGTGTAATAGTTACAATGCTATAAAAGAGATTGTTGAATTAAGTGCTTTGGCCAGCGTCAGTTTTGAAAGCCATAACTGAAGGGTATTCTGTATGCTTATAGCACAGGAACAGTATCCTAAGGAGCAACAGAAAATTCCCATAACACACTTCTAATGTAGCTCTACATAGAAACACTCCCAAAATAGGAGTTCTTCTTTCTTTTTTTTTTTTTTTTTTCAAATTGCTGATCCCATGTACCCTTTGAAACTGGGGTTTCAGTGGAAGTGGGGATGTCACAGATATTTTTAAGTCATGTCATGTTATTCAGCATCACCAGTGCAACTGTAGTAGCTGTGGGGGCACCAACTGGGAACAAGTTTGAGGGTCTCCAACTTCTTAGGCCAGCTCTGCATCCTAAGCCAAGATCTTGTAGAACTACATCTTTACCTTGATGTGCCATAAATAATTACTGTTGTGAGGGGATGCTGGGAACAGACAGTTATCTTTCTCAGTTTGAGAATAGTAAGTTATTGATGTGTAAATATTGATGGAGTTGTATGTTAAATAGGTTTTAAAACTGGAATGCATAAGAAAGAAGGAGTCAGAAACAATGTGGAAGGCTGTAGGGATTGATAACCTTGCATATAGGTATTGGCAGTTATACAGCCTTAGGTCATAAATTCTGGGCAGTGCTGTGTAGTTTGAAGCACAGTTTTAATCAGGTAAGGCAAATCAGTTTTTAAGAATAATAGAAAGTATGGGGAAGAAATTCCATAGGATATCTATACAAAACCGTAGTCATTACTACATTAATTTAAACTGAAATCTGGACTGTTGAGAAGTACCCGTACACCAGTAAATTCTAGTTCCCCCATGTAAATAACCTGAAATTCAATTTAACATGTATGCTTATGTGAGTAAAAATGTCAACAGGTACAAAATGATCAAAGTGTTCTTATATGAAGACAAAAATTTCTGGATTATTACTCTCTCAAAGATAATTTAAATCCTTTTTTCATCACTATTAAAATACATTTGTCTTTTTTACAAAAAAACATTGGGGAAGGAAGTTCAAGTGTGGTTCAATAATGAGCATTTTGAATTTTTTTCCCTGTCTCATATATATACCAGTAATCCCCTTTTCACATTAAGATGTCTTTTAAAATTCACAGCTCAGTTTCTGGATTTTTTACGTGTGAGCAATTTGTCTGTTATCTTTTTCCCAGCTTCCAGATGAAAAAGCTATAAATCCAAAGATGAAGTTTAATATGAGCTTGCATATTGCAGATGTTTTTAAGTTGTGTGAAAATGCAGCCATTTCATTAGATGGGCTTGCTTAATTGGGAAGAGCCTTCATCTTTGTGGGCAAGGAGAAGTGATAAAAGGAGCACAGGAAAAATATACAGCTCAGAGGTCCCTGAAGACCTTTAGGATTTAACCTTCATTTGCTTTTTAATCTTAGAATTCTTTATTATTTTGGGGAAGCATGTGGTTTGATTCTTCAGGTTGGCGGGTGGTAGCAGTTCCATAATTACGATCTTGGTTGTATGCTGCCAGTGCACAAAGGGGAACCATGGTAATCCACTCCAGTGTATTTTCAGTAGCAGTTGCATATTGCTCATGCTTTTTGATGTAAAACCCTCTGTAAATCTCACTGGAGTGATAAAGTTACTGAAGTTATACAAAAATAAACATATTTAACTTCTGCAGAAAGTAACAGAATCATCAGCCATCCTACACCACTCTGCCATAGATAGCAATAAAAATGTTTAATAGTCATGAAGAATTCACATTCTCTTTTTTACTAAGGCTTAGCTATTTAATATATAAATTATTTAACCTACACTTGTCCTTAAAATATGACTGTGTCATCATTTACGTTCAGTTTCAATCAGCTTCTAAACAGAAACCATTTAGAATAGTATTTGTTTCTATTGCCATATATGCTGCAAAACTTCTATTTATTAGTATTTTTATTCCATCTGGGTATGATTTATCTCTTCCCTCAGCTTAGTAAACATTTAGGTAGTAATTCTCTGTAGTTATTTATGACTGGACTTGGGGCTGTTTTCGAGTACTTTAAGACCTTTATTTTTTTTTCCTCTTGGAGTGGCATAAAAGGGCCTTAAGTCAAACTACAGCATACCTGCAGGGAGCCAAAGTAATTACCTTAAGAAGATAGAATGCAACCGTGCTGTTGGAACTGGAAGTCTCCCCTCTGCCCCCAGCCCCAGGACAGCAAAACAAATGAAGAGTGTGCACCCAAAAAGGAGATCAAAAGTTTTCTTCTGGCTCTGACTTGATTGACCTGGGTGGTCGGTGGGATACTCGGATACACTCCAGTGGCGATGTGTCCCCTGTTCACTACCCACAAGGGCTTTTCTGTCAGGATAGGTAGAATAGTTTGGGATTCATTCCTATCAGATGTAAGTGGAACACAAATAAACAAACTGTTCATCTAAGCTATGATTCTGTAGCATGCTGCCTGTTCATATTAATGTTTGAGACAGATATTAATGAATTTATTCATGAGGACATATGTGTCAATTCTGCAGACAGTGTTATAAGCATGCGGTGATGTTGTGGCTATCATGATTAAGTATCATCTCTGAAAGCTATTTCTTTTCAGTGAAGATATTTGCCCTGTATTTATGCTATGGATAGTCAGTTGTAAAGATCAGATTGGGAGCAATTTCTTTGATGTTTGTAAAGGCAGGAAATAATTTTTTACCTATCTGAATAGCAGTTTGCAGTGAGTAAATTAAAATGTTACTGAATGGAGGCTGGCAATTATTGCCAGTTGTAACCTGAGTGGCAGGCTTAGGTATTTGTATTCCCATCAGGGCTTTATTTCCTGTCTTTGCAACAAATAGCTCTTCATACAATCATAGAATGGTTTGAGTTCAAAGGGACCTTTGTTCCAACCCCCTGCCATGGGCAGGTACATCTTCCACTAGAGCAGGTTGCTCCAAGCCCCGTCCAGCCTGGCCTTCAACACTGCCAGGGATGGGGCAGCCACAGCTTCTCTGGGCACCCTGTACCAGGGCCTCACCACCTTCACAGGGAAGAATTTCTTCCTAATGTCTCATCTACATCTCCCTTCTGTCAGTTTAAAGCCATTCCTCCTTGTCCTGTCACTACATGCCCTCTTGCTTATTGTGTCTGTGCAAATTGGGATGACTGTATTCATAAATCAGATGTATTAAAAAAAATCCTGATTTTTTTTTTTTTAAGTATTTTGAATCTTCCTGTTGGCATATTTCAGTCATTCTATTTATGGGCTAAATTCTGCTGTGATCGAGTTTATTGATAAATCTGTCTTAAATTCATTGGAAGCAAGATGGATTTCTAAAGAGGCATCTGTCTTTGAGCAGCCATGAGTACTATCTCTGCCTAATGAGACTAAGGTCTTCATGGCTCTGATACAGTTTCCAGGGTTGAATGTTTTGAGCCTGCGCCTGAATGTGATTCTGCTGTGGAGCTGTATGAACCACGGTATGGCACAGGGCCATCATTAAATTTACTGTCCGCTTCTGTGGTTCCTGGCAGTGCAGTCTTGTGTACTTGAGAAGCCATCAAAATCAGCTCCTCGGGCAAACCATCCATTAAACTTCTTTTCTTGAAAGAAAACAATAATGAATCTTCTGCTAATTTGCTGCAATTTGTGTTTGCTTTGTGATTGTGCAGCCGAGCCTGGCCATGAAACTCTGCTAATCATTGAGAAGTTATTGCCTGTGTGCAATCAGACATCCAACAACTACCCCTCCAGAACTAAAACAATATTCCAGAAGGGTTTGGTTTTGTATCTCTTGCATGGTTAGAGTCTTACAGCATGTGATTTTGCACTTTTTTATCTGCTTAAAAATCCTTGAGTATTTTGTTTGACAAAATAGCTGTTCTCGCAGTGTACCTTTTTTCTTTTATGTCGTGTAGTTTAATGATAGAAAATGGATGTCTCGCAGATAAAATGACATGCTGCATACTATTGTGTCCTGTCTCAAGGATTTAAGCCCTGTAATCTTTTAAAAATTGATCATTAGTCACTTATCTTCCGTAATGTTACCAGTGGCTAAAAATTTGGAAAACAGTTAAATTAAAAGAAAAAAAAGAAGAATAGGAGGCAGTAGGTAGCACTTTGTGCAAAGACCATTAGAAATGAATAGAGAGTGGGTAGGAGAAGCATATCTTACTAAAGATTTCAAGACCCCAGAAATCCAAGGTGGAAGAAAAACTGTTCAAGTGTTCTAAAATATTGGGTCATTTTTCCCCTGTCTGGAGACGTGCAGAATTCTGTGGACCCTGTGTGAACCTTGTCATCTCATGCAAAAACTACAGCTCCATTCAGATTTTGAATAAGCAATTTCCATGCTATTGTATTTCTTCATAACTTGAAATCTGTGGCTGTGTTGTTCATCTGAGAAGCTTAATGCTACAAAGTTAATGCAAAACTATTGTAATTGCCATTTTGGAGAGGATGAGCATCTCGAGAGGGTGGTGCTTTCTTTTAATACTTCAGTATTAGTTTGAAGTTATAGATGAATTCCCACATCAGACAACCATGCAGGTGCAGGGGTGAGATTTTATTCATCGCGTGCAGCAAAGTTTGTTCCAACAGCCTGAATTTTCAGGTGACTTGATTGGTCAAATTCATATCAATAGCTGGGATTTGTTCCGGTGTTTGTGACTGCAAGAAAGTGCACTCTAATGTGCAATGGATAGTTATTTGCATAATCATGCTGTTTTCCTAACTATTTCTAAACCCTAGAAAGATGCTGAGAGTAGCTTGCGCTGGGAAAGTTTACTTTTTGTCAATGCTGTTAGCTAGCTAAGCCATTTCAGACTCTCTCACAACATGCTCTATATTACATTATTCTGCTCTGACTTTTTCTTATTTTCATCTCGCTGTCATAATTGCACCAGAGGCTTTAACAGGTTAGGATAAACCCATGATCCATCTCATCCACTTTTCACTGTTGGCCAGATACCAGATGCTTCTGGGGAGAGCTTAAAAGCTGAGTGGCTGAGCCTACCTATAGGAAACACTGAAATTTAAAGGTCTTTTTACATTTATTCCTGGGCAAGCTTTTGTTTGTTGAGCAGTGAAATACCTAAAGGGAAGGTATGTAGGGGAAGGGTATGTAGTGAGAAGGCTGGGCAGACGAGCTCTGTGTTTTGCAGTTTTTATCAGAATAATGCCAGATCTTCACATAGTTTAATCTTTATTTGCAGCTACAAATAATCCTGGTTTTGGGTTTGTAAACGTACCAAAGGTTGATGCTTTAGCTACAAAAGCTCTGGATATTTTAATTAAATACTTTCTGTTAAGTGTTTTAGCATTTAGAAGTATTGATTCTATGCTGAAATCTCATTTTGTGTAGTATAGAGTAGCTATGATGATCACAGTACAATTGCAGCCTCAGTGTTCTCTGGTAAGGGTGAGAAAATTGCTTCGACTGAAATGATTTGCAAGTTTCTGCACATTGAGAAGTTGCCAGCCAAGATTCTGCTCTGCACAAATGTGGATCTCTCACAGTGGGAATGTACTTGGGCAGTTGATCACCAAGAGATGCTTTCCTCTCAAATTTGCTTTCCCTAGTTTGGGGTGGTTGCATGTTAGTTTCAGGTGTCTGTTGTGGACAGCTACGTCTGACCATCTACAGCATCATTTTAGGTAATTTTGCATCCTTGTGAAACTTGTTCAAAACCCATTTTAGGGCAGCCTTCTGTGCTTTCCAGACAGGACAGCCTGCTGAGCTGGTTAGGAAGAATGTTTGTATGTATCACTTAAAAAATAGATTGGAAACAACTAAAAGACCAAACCAGCAGCATGCTGGGAGAACAAAGGGATGATTATGTATGTGGTGTCCCTACCTAGAGACATGTGACTTTTGGGGAAATTAAAGGAAGCTAGTGCTCTCAGGCAGCTCTGTAAACTGAGGGAAGAATATAAACTGAAAGGTGCAGACATAAGCTCTGATGTGAGGTTACTGAAACCAGCCTTTAACCTTTGTAATTCAAGTCTCATGACCCGAGGAGCGCGGCTTCCCATGGCTGTATTCACATGAGAGAAAGAATAACTGGTTTTCCTTTCTTTTATCTTTCCTATCTTTCACTTACTTAGAAAAAGAACATCTAAATAGCAAGTGAGCAAACCCCCTCCCTACTTTCTGTTCTCTTTATTGCCAATATCTTTTGGGTCTAAGTGTTAAAGTGAGAAGTAATAAGCTTGAAAACCATTGGGGGGGGGGGCAGAGGGAGGGCGGGGGAAGGGAAGGGGAAAACACCAGCTTTTTGGAGGGTTTTACTGATCGCTTGGTTGTTTTTCATTAGCCAGGATACTCATCCCAGAAGGTCATAGACACAAAAGGAGCCAGCTTTCTTATCTTAAAAGATGCCACAGAGGGTAAATTCTGCAAGGGCAATAAATTGGGTTCCAAAAGGGGTCCTGATCGTACAAATACTGAGATAAGGTGATTTGTTCTTGTAGCATCTTATAGCTCTCCATAGGGCAACACTTGTCACCACTGTGTCTTCTGATTTCATTACTGCTATGTGCCTTTTCTGCTTGGGTTTATAGCTTGAGGAAATGTGAACTTACCCATTTGGATGTGTTCTTTTAGTATAAATCTTAACCTCATATTTTTTTCAGGCCTTCTACATCCATCCTGCAGAAAACATGAAATAGACAATAGCTCCCAAGTAGCAGATGAGGAAGAAATGATGTATTTTAGGAGTTGGTGTAACAAACTAAGGAAAAAGTGCATGGGTGCTTCAGGTTTTTGCAGTTTCAGAAATGGTAGTTGGTGCACAGTGAAAGCTGAGGCAGCCCAAAGTGCACAAAGCTTTCTTTATTCCAGGGACATACAGGTGATGACATATATCTACGTGCGGGTCACCTTAGGGGAAAACAGGCAGAGAGAGAAAGGAAAGTACTCTAGGTGACCAGCTGGGGAGAGTTGTTCTTCCTGGGTATGCAGCTCTGCACAGCTGGGAATCACAGTCTTTTGACAACTACGGCCATTTTTTTTTTCGTCAGACGGATGATACATTTCATCAATACCTACCCAACCTTCTTCTTGCTGATGCTTGTCTGAAAGCACTTTTGCCATGTTGGCTCAGACTGGAATTAGAATGTGTTGCACATCAAACTAAAGTTTGCTATGTCTTGTGCACACCTTTTATTTGGTAATGTGTATCAGATATTTGAATGGCTGTTACTCATCTTGCTAGTTCTAATATAGACTCACTTAACAGTCTGGAACCAAGTGCTGGGCTGCATCCCCAGCAGCATGACCAGCAGGTTGACAGAGGGATTCTCCCCCTGTGCTCTGGTGAGACACCCGCTGCAGTCCTGCATCCAGCTCTGGGGGCAGCAACACAAGAGAGACACGAAGCTGTTGGAGTGAGTCCAGGGGAGGCTGCTTGGAGGGCTGGAGCACCTCTGCTCTGGAGGCAGGCTGAGAGAGCTGGGATGGTTCAGCCTGCAGAAGAGAAGGCTCTGGGAACACCTTAGAGCAGCTTCCAGTGCCCAAAGGGGCCAACAGGAAAGCTGTAAAGGGGCTTCTGACAGTGGCCTGTTAGGGACTGGACAAGGGGAATGGCTTTGAACTGACAGAGGGGAGATTTAGATGAGACATTAGGAAGAAATTCTTCCCTGTGAGGGTGCTGAGGCCCTGGCACAGGGTGCCCAGAGAAGCTGTGGCTGCCCCATCCCTGGCAGTGTTGAAGGCCAGGCTGGACGGGGCTTGGAGCAACCTGGTCTAGTGGAAGGTGTCCCTGCTTGTGGCAGGGGATTGGAACTGGATGAGCTTTAAGGTCCCCTCGAATCCAAACTATTCTGTTATACTGTGATTCTATGAATCATGTGGGAGATTGAAATGGTGGCAGGTACCTTAGTGTAGAGCTAGAAACTGAAGCTACAGGTGACAGGGTGAGGAGACAGTGGAGAAAGAGTGTATGATTTAGACATTGAAAAGAATCACTGTGCATAGCAGAAGGCTGCAAGAATGTGGGTTTGGGAGACCAGGCAAAATCACATCCACATTGTGGCCTCAGGGTGTGTAGGAGGAGCCTTGAAGTGAAAAGGCAGGTTGAAACTGAATGGGAGGCCTTCAGCAGTACAGGAGTTAAAGCACAGTGCAGCATCCTTAAAATCTTGTTTCTGAATGTGTCCAAAAGCGCTTCATTTTGACAACACAGAGCAGATAGCCAGCTATGTCAGGCAGCTCTGTGGCACAAGTACTCCCAAGCACATGCCATAGTAGCATTAATCAGCTGCATGGTCTCTTCCCTTCTTCTTGCCACTACACATCTAAGAAGTGATAGATACAAGTTTCTCTCTAAGGAGTCCTTATTAGATCCATCCCCAACTATCTGACTTAGCTTGTCAAAGAAATCGACCGATGTTTATGTACTCTGGAGAATATGAACGCGGTCTTCCTCTATTTGTGGCTTTCTCAAAAGCATCTGTGTAAAGATCTGAAGTATAACTCCCAAGATCCACAAATTCATAAGGAATATTTTTTCTGGAAAAGAAAAAAGTACAAAACTGAAATCCTTAATCTACTTTCTGTTTTCTTTAGTAGATAGATAAGAGTTGAGACAAATGGGAAAAAAGCTCTATATAGGGAATGTAAGACTATTGCCACTGCTCAAATAACTCAGAATCACTCGTCACTCAAAGTAAGAATTTGCCATTTAGAGAAAGCATCAACCTGAATAAGAAATTACTGTAATTAAAAGAGAACATGGCTCTGAGGTATTTCTTAATGCAGTAACAATGATGTTTGCTCTGAAATAGTTTTGCCGTGGAAAAAAAATGTGAAAAAAGAAGTCAACCCTGCAAACAGGACTATATTCAGAAGCTCTTGGGACGTTCTGTTTCTGTGTTTCCATCCAGTTTGTTAATAAGCTGCTGATAGGGCTAAGACATTATCACCTGCGATTCAAACTCTTCCACTTGATTTTCAAGTTGTGCTTGTGGCTGTAACCAAGACCCGACCTTAGTGGTGTAGAAGTTTCCTTTTGTCCTGTTAGTTTTCAGGTAACCTTAACTGCTCTTTTGGTCATAGTCATCTGCCAAATTTGGACTGCTTCTTAGAAGAGCTGTCCATTGCTTTTTGGGTTTTGTCAAGTTTAATTAATTCATTCATTAATTGTGGAGACATTCAGCCAACCTGTATCTTAACAATCCAGCATCATTATCTTCCTGTTCTTGTTTATTTTTTTTAATGGAACAACTTGCATCTTGGATGACTCTGCTAAATTGGCAGCTGTAAATAGCTATGAAAATCAATTTTTTTTTATTGAAAATGGGGCCACAATTAACATTTTATTCTGAAGTATTTTTACCAGCAGGTCAAAGGAGGTGATCCTGCCCCTCTACTCTGCTCTTGTGAGACCTCACTTGGAGTATTGTATACAGTTCTGGTGTCCTCAACATAAAAAGGACATGGAACTGTTAGAACAAGTTGAGAGGAGGGCCACGAGGATGTTCAGGGGACTGGAGCACCTCCTGTATGAAGATAGGCTGAGAAAGTTGGGCCTGTTCAGCCTGGAGAAGAGAAGGCTGCGTGGAGACCTCATAGCAGCCTTCCAATATCTGAAGGGGAGCTATAGGGGTGCTGGACATGGACTCTTCATGAGGGACTGTAGTGATAGGACAAGGGGTAATGGGTTAAAACGTAAACAGGTGAAATTTGGATTGGCTATAAGGAGCAAGTTCTTTACTTCCTGAGGCACTGGAATGGGTTGCCCAGGGAAGTTGTGAATGCTGCATCGCTGGCGGTGTTCAAGGAAAGGTTGGACAGAACCGTGGGTGAGTGTGGTTTAGTGGGAGGTGTCCGTGGGCATGGCAGGGGGGTTGGAACTAGATGATCTTAAGGTCCTTTCCAACCCTAACTATTCTATGATTCTATGATTTTTATAAATCTTAGTCTTTAAAAGAATTTGAATTCAGTTATACTTGAGGCTCTGTCTAGGTTTACAATAAATTTCTTTCTCTCTCTTCAGCCTCAATCCTAGACTTTAAAATGCACTGCATACCTGACTGAGCAGTTGAAGTTGAGGTTTTTTTGTCAAGGTTCTCCTACCTGGTGCAAATGTACTTCGGAGGAGACCTCAATTTATCCAGTAAGAAATAGGATTAAGTCTCTATGGTTTAGCTTGTTTCCACTTGAAGAGAATTTGGAGCTTGACATGGATCTGAGACACCAGAGTACCCAGCCCATACGGAAACCTGTAGTTCCACATACTTCCAAGATGTTTGGGTGTGTTTAATTCTCTTTCTTTTAACCATGTAGTGTTGTTCATGTTATCTTCTTTCTGCCTAAGCTAAAAAAATATAAATCACTGATTCTTACCTTATTCTGAGTCTGAAGACACTTTGCATATATCGTGACTGCTTTACCTCTATTCCCTTTCAGATTTCCCTCACCTAAACTGGGCCTATCTGCAGTGACTGTTAACTTAGGCTAATCTGACAAATATTTATTTAATGCTGACTAGATCCTGATCACAGTCGCATCTAGTGCTACCTTTTGACATTTTATATACCTTGCATTTCTGCACTGATACTCAAGTGAATTTTTACTCTGCATGTTGCATGCTTTTGGCCCAGTTTGTCTGTTTTGTTGTGTTGTATCAGAAAGCTCTTCCTTTCTTTTCTGTATTTATTACCTATTTAACTGTGAAAGCATAATAACAAATGCTTGGTTAAATTCCAGCACTGCCTTTGCAGGGATCCTTTGGTTGATTTGGAGGTCAGACCCTCTCAGCTTCTGTTTCTCCATAATAATCTTTGCCAAAAGAGCATTAGGAGTATTTTAATTCTTTAACATCTGTAAAGTCTTGAATCATAAGACACCTTGGCATATGTTTCAAACATCTGGCTGAAAATAAGGACTTATAAATCCTGCAGAGAAAGTTTCTGTAGAACAGATTAGACAGCAAGCTTTATGGAGAAGGAAAAGCAGGGATGGGCAAGATGGAAATAAAGGGAGAGAAAAGGAACAGCAAGTATAGAATAAAGGAAAGGCAGATAATGGAAGGATAGTCACTGATAAGGAACAGGTAGCTAAAAACTATTATTCAGTAAATAAAAATTCTAAAACAAATAACACAAGGCTAAGACAAAAAAGAGGGAACAGATTAGCTGTTTGTTATAATTAAATATTTGCTTTATGCTAGTAAAGGGAATTAAAATAGTTGAAGTCATATCTTTCGATAGATTATCCCTCATTGTGATTGAAAAACCTTTATTGCCTGTAGAGGTGAATTAATATTCTTTTGAGAAGGTTCAGGAAGCAAATGTAGCTATGGTTTTATTTAGTTGTAGGTAGAAAATAACTGTATTTTCTGCTTATCCAATATGGACCTTCCAAACTCTTGAAGTAAATAGTAAATCTAAAAACTTCACCAGAATTTAAAACAAACAAAGAAAAGGATATGAATTGTGTGTATGAAATTTCACCTAATGAAAAAGTATTTCAAGTTTTCCGGACTTATTTCTCCAGGAAAACGTGTGAAATGTTTTAATTCCACCCTGCATCCCCCAAATGGCATGGTAACTGTAAGGACAGAAAATGTGATAGGCCTCAGTTGCTTCTAAAAAACTCATTATAGACGATTTAAGCTGAATAGCCTTTCTGGTTTTCAGCCAGTAGTTTCCTTCTGATACCTATTCCTTGGAACATTTATTCTCTTTAAAATTGAAGCAAAGAGAAAGGAGAGCTACCATGTGTTTCTTTGTCAGGCAAGACAAGTTCATTATTTATGATTTTTTAATTCCTCTGATACATTTTTATGATACAGCAGATTTAAAGCTGTATAAAAAGTTCCATGCTGCTATTATTTAGAAGCAAAAAACGAAGAAAACCAGCATTTGATGTGCTCTAATAATTTGAACATTATCTATAATACTAATTCCCTTCAATGACTAAATAAGTATAAAGGGAATGTCATAGCCATTCAATATCTATCAGAACATCTGGCATTGTACCTCAGTAGCATGTAAAGCCTGCTGCACATGGAACATGTCACTCTGTTAATGTGTTTCTGGATGACTCTGAATGTGGCTTTATTCCTAGCTTAGTTCAGAAGCTGCATTTGGAACAAATGTTGAGTGCGGAATGGATGATGCTATAGACAAAAAGGAACTCCCAGTAGGATGGGGAGAACAGTGGTTTTGTGTGATTGCCATTTGAAGATACAGATGGTGACTCTCAATATGTCCACTGAAGGACTGTTGGCTGTATTAGAATTGCTACAGTATGGAAGTTTAAGAGAAAGATTTAGTAAGTGCTGAAAAACCTAAAACTTGGTCCAGAACAATTAGTTGAATTGTTTGTGGCTTCCTCTCCTCCCCTGTTCTGTCTCGTTTTGTCTCTGTGTCCTTCTGTTCTTTGCAAATTGGGTGGAAAGTGCAGTATAGTTTGATAGAATATGAATCTACTGTCAACATGTGCTGGGAAATTATAGCTTTAGATATACTATTTTTTGATTAACCTTTGTAGCTAGTGCTTAGGAGGGCAAAATGGCAGAGGCTAAAATTGTGATCATAAAGCTCTATATTCAGGTGAATCAGCAGTGGTGAGGGATGACCAGTAAATATCCATGAGCAATGTATTACGAAAGTTCCTTGAAATGTTAATGGTACAAGAACTATGATTGTCCTTCAGAATGTCATTTCTGATGACAAGAGCTGTTGATTCCTTATAATTAAAGCTAGTGATCTAATTTGGTAAAAGCCAACCTGAAGGTGGTTGTACTTTGAGATCAGATGATTTTTAGATGTTCAGACACTTCACTCCAGTTTTCTCATGGTGAACATCAACATTTACTTGCAGTACAGAGTTTGCCTTTTCAGCTGGGAAGATTCACACAGCAGTTAGCACCATATTTATGACACTTTCTGAATTCCGTATTTTAGAATATGAAGGAATCTCATTCTATTCTACAAATACCAATAAAAATTCTTTAGCACTGCAATACCTAAAGGCATATAGGCAAATTTCTCTTTTGGAATAATAATAGCACCCTAATATTTTCTGCTGAAACATTATGTTCCTAATTTGTCTTTGGAATGTGTAGGCACTCTCATTCAGGTCTATACAAAACTGTTTAAACACTATAGTGAGTTTTCGGAAAATGAAAGGTGAGTTTGGAAATAATAGTGCTTTTTCATTCCTCTAGAGGCTTTAGAAGGTATTGGGAGCTGCAAAATTTATCTCTTTTATTTTGTTACACTGATAAAACTGCTTGTATTTGTTGCTTAGGACAGAGTCAGTGTAATTCAAATAGACCAAATCCTTTTCTGAAAAATAATACAAAAAGAGCAAGAATGAAGTTATTAGTAAATGTAGACCTGTGGCCACTGTATTTATGAACGCAGACTCTTTGGGGTGTTCAAAGGCATCGTAGATTCTGAGAATGAGAGTTTTCATGATAAAGCAGATTCTGCCAGCTCCTATGTGAAGGCAAATGCCTCTTGCTAGTGAGCATCCCTATCATGACTATACATTGGGTTAAGACTACCTGTGCAAAGCCACAATCACTGACTTGCATCTGTGTGAGGAAATCTTGTTTCCGTACGTGCTTTATGTCAGAACCAGTTCTTGACTACAAGTCCTAAGTTCTTGGTTGATAATTTTTGTAATATTTAGGAGTTCACTGCTGAGTTTTCAAAGTGCACTCTGCTGAATGCAGTGCTCTTGGACAACCATTCTTCTGTCTGCAGGCCAGGAGTCAGGTGGTGATACATATATTCTGGGTTTCTGCATCAATCCAGAAAATGTCAATGGCAAATGAATTACCCATGTCATAAGTATATTTTGCTGTATCAGTGGGAAATTCCCATATAGGCTCTAACTGTTGTGTCCAGGGATGCTCTGGTGTCATGGTTTAAGCCCAGCCGTAACTCACGCAGTCGCTCTCTCCCTCCCCCCCGTTCCTCCCCCCCCACTACCAGAGGGAGGAGGAGGAGAATCAAAAGAGTGTAACTTCCACAGGTTGAAATTAGAGCAGTCCAGTAACTAAGGTGTAACACAAACCACTGCTGCTACCACCAATAATAATAATGACAAGGGAAATAACAAGGGAAGAGAATACAACCGCTCACCACCCGCCAACTGATACGGAGCCCGACTGAGCAGTGATCTAACCCTTCTGGGTCCCTGCCTTCTGTTTTTACATCCTGGGCATGATGTGCTGTGACATAGAATACCTCTTGGCTAGTTTGGGTCAGGTGTCCTGTCTCTGCTTCCTCCTGGCTTCCCCTTTTCCCTGGCAGAGCATGAGACTCAGAAAATCCTTGGTCAGACTAAACGTTTGAGCTGTAACTAAAAACATTGGTGTTTGATAACACTGTTCTCAGGCCAAAAGTCAAAAAACCAGCACTGCACCAGCTACAAAGAAGGAGAAAAAATGACTGCTACTGCTGAACCCAGGGCATCTGGGATAAAGAAGCATTGTATAAACGTAGGTCGTTATTGTTAAGTTCCATGATTTGAATCCCTTGTTTTGTGATTTTTTGCTTTAGACTCTGTGGTATCATGTGAGTGGGGAAAACCCAAAAAAATCCAAATAAAGCACAAGGACATCCAGTCTACCCTAACGAGAAAAAGAATTAAGGAAATCATATTTCACAATTAGGCATTCATTTGGAAAGAACAGCTGCTCTATATCCTCCACATACTATTTTGCTTGTGTTGTTTACTGATTACAAAACACAGCATATACTTTTATTGACTGTGTTTTCCCCTACAGTCTTCCAGGAGTGTAATAATGAATATTCACATTAAGAAACAGCTTCAAGGTTTCAGCACCAGCAGCAGCTGTGCTTCTTACAATGTCTGCAGTCACTTGGGTTGACTAGATGTAAATAATTTACATGTGCTGTATATAGCAGCCCTTTCAGATCTCCATATATTCATGCTAATACATAAGTTAGCTTTTGCTGGCAACCACTCTGTTTGTCAAATTGAAACAAAAAGTAGGTTGTAGCTGTTCAGGGACTAGTCTCCCAGTTGCCCTGAACAACTGCCTTGTGCAGTACAGAAGCCATCATAGTGAAGTGTTGAATCTCAAGATCTCTGAGGAATATTTTGAAGCTAATTATTACTATCAAGAAAGTCCTTGAGGTCACAAGGCTCTGAAGTTTTTTACAGACTTTGTCTAGTTACCTATTACTTCAGAATTTATGAATATCCAAACACATCAAGCAGCAGACAGTAAGCTTTTTTGATATACAGTAGCAACATCAATCCCTCATATTCTTTCATTAATGATATAAAGCTGTAGCAAGTACAGGAAAAACTGTTTTTTCCTTCAGTATCTACCATGGAAGTTTTACATCTCATGACAGATCCTTAAGTTTATACTTGCAGTTTATGCATGCAGTGCTGTGGATGATCACAAAAACCTGAGGAGGCTCTGTTTGAGCTGTGAACTCACACACCCCTGCCTATGAATGTATCTCTTGCGGAGCTGACAAGCAGTGTAAGCAAGTAAAAAAATCCTGTTCCCCAAGCTGTCTGTGAAGGTACACTCTACACTACCTGTATCTATTTGCATATACAGGTAGGGAATATTTTTTAGGAGAAATTCATGTCCTGTCTCTGAGGTTTGGTCAAAAGAGTTAATTGTAGGATACATGGGGCTTACCTTGTTGTTTTGCTTTTCTGCTTTATTTTAGAGGATGTCCTCTATTTAGCTCTGTTGGCAGTTGTTTTTGATTATGATTTCACCTGAAAGTGCCAGAAAGATTTGAACTAGATATTACTACAGGAGGATATATACAGTCAAGAAACTCCCAGTGTAAAAAATTATGCTGCAAAGTGATATCCAATTGAAAATGAATTATTTATTCATTTTAGAGCAGTACGGAAAATATGCACAGAATTGCTATAGGCTGATGTATATTCTGCAGCTTTCTTGTAAGTACTCAACCATGGGTTTTTGCTTCAAGTTCCCATCAACCATCAGATAAATACCTTTTTCAGTTTCTCTTTGATTAGTCACTTTAATTAGCTTTCCCTGTGCATATGCTTTTTCTTTTTTGTAAGCTGAAAGGAAAAACATGTCTCACCTCTGCTGGCCAGAATAGTGGTGAGGATGTTCAGGTATCAGTGCTTTGAGCTATAACGCCTAGGTAAACAGCAAGCAATTGCTGTTGCAGGAGGGGTATCACTGTCTGGCTAATGGTTGCACAAAGTTAGGTGTATTCATGATACAAATACACATGCCTACTTAATTGAAAATGAAAAATTTAAACACAAACTCTCCATCCAGATAGTAAGTTCTTGCCTCATTTTAGTCTATCAGAATGATTTGGGATGGAAGGGACCTTAAAGCTCATCCAGTTCCAACCCTCTGTCTTGGGCAGGGACACCTTCCACTAGACCAGGTTGCTCCAAGCCCCATCCAACCTGGCCTTGAACACTGCCAGGGATGGGGCAGCCACAGCTTCTCTGGGCACCCTGTGCCAGGGCCTCAGCACCCTCACAGGAAAGAATTTCTTCCTAATGTCTCATCTAAATCTCCCTTCTGTGAAGTTAAAGCCATTCCCCCTTGTCCAGTCCCTGCAGGCCTTTGTCAAAAGCCTCTCCCCAGGTTTCTTGTCAGCCACTTCAGGCAGTGGAAGCTGCTCTAAGGTGTCCCCAGAGCCTTCTCTTCTGCGGGCTGAACCATCCCAGCTCTTTCAGCCTGTTTCCAGAGCAGAGGTGCTCCAGCCCTCAGAGCATCTCTGGCCTCCTGGACTCATTCCAGCAGCTGCACGTCCCTCTTGTGTTGTTGCTTCCAGAGCTGAATGCGGGACTGCGGGGGGTTGTGTGTGTGGTGTGTGTGTATGTCTCAACAGAGCAGAGTAGGGGGGGAGAATCCTCTCCCTTGACTTGCTATATCTTTGCTGTATGTTCAGTGCACCCCTTTGATGCATATCAGAAACATGGGGAGGTACAGAGAGTTGACATTTTACTTTCAGAACTGAAACTAATGGAGTAATTAGTGGCATTTCAGCAGCTTATGGTGAGTAACCGAGTGCCAGTATTTTAACAAGTGAGCTCATGATACAGACTGTGTCACAAGGGAACACATGCTCAAAAAGAGGGGGATTCAGTGATTAGAGAATTTATTTGTGGTATTTTCTGCGTTAAACAAAACTGCTTGGCTTTTCCACAGGAGAAAGAAGCAACATCAAGAAGTGTGGGGGAAAAAAGTAGAAAAAATAATGTTGTGCTTAGCAGCATTTTAGAAATGCTTATTTTGATCCTGAAGATGTAAATTGAGGCAACTGACTATGCAGAACAGGAGTTAAAATATTAGGCTTAGAATGAAATTTTAAGTGTTTACTATCTGGTGCAGTTTGGTTTTTCCAAAGGAAAGTCTTTGCTCCTTAGGAATACTTCTGTAAGGCCTTGGAACAGTCCTCTTAGGAGGCAATAAGCATTACATACACAGGCAGATCATGCCAGATGGGCACAGAAATCACTTCAAGCCTTCCTTTATTTTGAGTAGAGGGTGGAGGGAGAGGAATAGATACCCTTTCTACTTAAACATGCTTATAGATGCCTACTGACATTTTGAGAAGAACCTAACTTACTAGTTTTAATAATAAGTATTTAACTACTTGCAAAAAACCTACTTATGTGTCTTAATTTATTTTTAAACTTACAGTCGACTGTCAAAATTGGTTTGTAGAATAAGGTTCTTCAAGTTTGATGTGGCTCAGGTGCTTGCATCACGTGATACTTTGTTTTAGCATTCAAATCACCTGAGCCTGAGGTGCTAATAAATGGACTTATGAGTCTGAATCAAAGGTGTGACTGAAAATTGTGTAAGTGTATCCAGCGAGCATCAAACACATAGGTGAGGTTATTGTTAAACCCTGTAGGTGTTGAGGCTCTTGAGTCAAACCTGTTTTGATGTGTAGACACGTGTAAGCTGCGTAGTCCAGTCTGAAGTATATTTTGCCACACGTGTATTGTTAGCATGGGGCAGATATACTCAAGGGTTGCTATAATTGCAGTTTTAGACAACAGTGTAGGCATAGCTGAAGTGTTAAATGCTACACAAAATATTGTCTTTAATTCTTAAAGAAAGTGAATAATTGAATGGTTAATTCCTAGACAAGTCCAATTATTATTGTTAGTGTAGCTCACATGCATACTGTCAGCAAATATTCTACAGTATTTTCCCAATTAAAGCTCTTCAGCTTCTAAGTACTACTGTTTTCATCTTTCCCCTTCAGTAAAGTTTCACTGTCAGGCTTGTCTCAAGTCTCAGTGGTTTTGCAATGACTTGTCTTCTGTGCAGAACAATTGCTACTTTTTCTCACCACCTCTTTTTCTTGGTATTTTTTTTGTTTTGCCACTTACTATTTCAGTTCATAAGTAGTGGTTTAAGAAAGCAAAATAATAATCTGCTAAATGTTTGAAATGGAGAACTTTAAATCATAGTTGCATATCTAAATTTTTAGGTTTTCCAACTGGATTTCTCTTAACAGTATATTATTATAAATAATGACTCCAGCTTTCCGTCTGCCATATAAAATGTGATGTCTCTTACTATAAGTGACATGGAAACAAACATTTCTGGTGAAGTTAATCCCTGTGGGAAAGTGGATCATAGCCTTGATGGGTCCAGTGGAAGAGTTTGTGAATTAATATATTATTAAAGATGTAAATGTAAAATCAAGGTAAATGCAAAATGAAATGTAAAATTCTGGAACAAGTTGATGTTGCAGGATTGCTTTCTTATACTTGATTGTCTGTTGTGAATTAGTCTTTTGGTTTCATAGGAAATGTCCATCAGGAGCATTCTCATTAGGAAATCTCCTGAAAAATGTTTGAAACAAGAGAACGCTCTAACCTGGAGTGTCAGTAATTTCGTGGTGAGTTATGTGTCTTGAATATAATAGTTCAGCATGGCTCAGTTGACATGGTTCATTAGTTATCATCAAACCCCTAGATCATCTTTGTGCAGAAGTCCAAAAGGCTCTAAATATGCACATGCCATGCAATTATGTGGTAATCAAAATAGAATTTAACAATTTTGGAGTTAAATTGAAAATAGATAGTCCTTTCAAAGCCTTAGATTAAAGAGAGACAACCATATGTGAATCGGATGCAGCACTGCTGAATTATCTTGTTCAGAATCTGTGCTTTCCGAATAATAGACAAGGTAACTGTACAGATTGATTCCTTTGAAGGATATGACAAGCATGATCTATGGCATAGCCCAAAACTCATTCTTTGCTTGAAGATTCAGCCACAAGAGCTTCATTTTTCCCAGTTCTGATATTGTGGAATTATATCCAAGTTGTGTCTTAACTTGGGAAGTCACTAGAGGGAGAATATAAATTACACTCCTACAAAAACATACAATTGATTTAAATTGGAAAATTGCTATTTTGGAATGCAAGACAGCAAACTACAATTAACCACTGTTCTTCCTCTCATCAGACTTCACAGTGAGTCTTCAAGAAACATAATGCAGTCTTTTAAAAAGCTTATTTAAAAATATTTCTCAAATACTGTTAAGCATCTGGGGAAAAGGGATATCCTTATTTAGAATAAGTAATTCAATGAGTTAATATTTGAGAACTTAAAACTCATTCAGTTTGCATAAAGCCTCCAAAGTTTTAAAAAGCTCAACCTTTGGAATTATTTTTGGATTCAAGCATTTATGAAAGTTCCCTGAAATATCCATATGGAAGGAGAAACTGATAAACTGGAATATTAACCCGAAGAAAACAGCTGCTTCAGATCTTTGGTAGGTTTTAAAGGGTGTGTCATTTTGTTCCTAAAGCATCTAGCATCTAATATCAAAGTATCAAGTATAGGCTTTTTCAAATGCTTGACACTGCTTCACATTGCTGAGGTTCCCCACAGAGACTTACTACGTTAACTTAAGTCAGTTGTATGCCCTCCATCTAGAACCCTCATCTCTCTGTGCTGCAGACTCTTACAACTCAAGTTTTCAAACCTCATGAAGCAGAACTGCCCACATAATTGTTTGCATAAACAAATGTTCTCTTTGAGGAACCTGTAGCTCAGAAGGCAATGCTTAACAGAAGAGAGATCCTAATTTACCTGAGGAAAATAAAACTGTCCACACAAATGTATTTTCTGTTCACGTGGATTATTTTTTGTTTGACAATCAGTCTTGGTGTGATAGGTTTTTAAGGCTTCCATAAGGAAGTAGATAAGATGTTGCATTGCTGAGTCCTGCACAGCTGCGGATCACAGAGGCCATAAGGGACCAGATCCTGTTTAGCATATTCCATTGCAACATTCTGTATATTCAGGATTTCAATCATTTCTGAAGGCTGATGGTGAAAACCTGTCACCAGGTCATCTGTCAGCCTTTAAGAATAACAAACTTAAAGGTCATTTGCAGAAGCATTCTTTGAAAGGAATTTATTCTAATTGCTTATTTCCACTCCTGTATTTAGAGAAGGAATTTTATTGCTTAATAGGTATTTATCCCATATAGTGAAATTTTGCACCTATGCTAACCCAGTGACTCAAGCAAACAATGAAGGGGCAAATCAGATAGCTGTTTTCATTTGTAAGACCTATAAATTCAGTATCTTTCATGTTCTGATAATGCTTTTAGCTGTCTTGATGCCTAGTTCCTTACTTTGTGGTGTCTGTAGAAGTTCATGTATTTTTTTTCCTCATGGAGTGCTACAAGAGCTTTTGCTTAAGATAAATTAGAATAGGCTGCCAAGGGAATTGATGGAGTCACCATTTCTAAAGGTATTTAAAAGGAGTGTAGATGTGGTGCTTAGGGACATGGGTAACTGGTGGACTTGGCAGTGCTGGGTTAACAGTTGGGCTTGGTGATCTTAAAGGTCTTTTCCAACCTCAGTAATTATGATTCTGTGTTTAAAACTGTCTTGCACAAAGTCCAACTTTCCTGTTGCTGCTAGTGCACACGACAGCTACTTGAGAGGTGAATTCAGTTCCTTGTATTTAGCCATCTCAAGTGATTTTAGATATCTGCAGAATCTGTTGAACAGCTGTGTCCTTCAGGAATGGTAGCTTGGTAACTGAGATCTAGGTGCCTAAAATATCACTAGACACCCATGATTAGGTGCTTGAATTGCATCCTTAATGTCTTAAATGCTCAGATGTTGTAGGCTTATGGAAGGGACCAGAGGCAAGTCAGGAGTAACACAGTGTGTGATGAAACTACAGGAATATCTGTGAGAAAAGATACAACCTGTGATGATGCATATGATGTGTTATGTTATATGTAAAGAACTTTTTTTCAGAACAGAGATGAAATTTTGATGATTATATTTTTATTAATTTATTTATTTATTGTAGTGGGTTTTTTTGGAAAGCAGTGACAGGACCCAGATGCAAGGCTTTGGAAGATTTTCCAGGAGCAGCAGCTGGCTCCTTGGCAGTTTCCTCAGGCGGTTGTGTTGATGCTTTGGAGTTGCCTCTGGCTCTGTTATGTAACAGCTGAGGAGCCTCCTTATATGTTTGGATGCCATTTCTGTTAGATACTATTGAAACACCTTTAATATGAGGAAAGATGAGTGATTTTTTTGGTACCTGTGCAAGATAAGTGTGTATATATATGAGGAGTATGTATCATATATATAATGATGCATGTGATATGATGTGTATATAATATATGTTATAAATTCCTTTTGGAATTTTCTACTCTAGAAAGTGTTTTGCAGTGAGTTCTTACCGAAAAGCCTTACAAAGTAATCACTAAGTCCTTCCAGGTAGGTGGAACTATAAGACTGGAGACTGATGCTGCCTGAAGCCTGTGCCCATTGATGGAGCTCACCAAAAGATACCATTTTCTTTTTTACTGGCATCCAATATGAATTCTTAGCTTAGCTACCCACCTTCCCTACACCTGCATAGGTTTACTGTGCTTTTCCATTTTAGTGAGTTAGTTACTAGCTGCTGTGCTTTCCATACCTACATCTAAAAGTTCACTTACATTCAGAAATTACTTATATGGCTCCCAAATTGAAGGGGGGGGGGGGGAAGGGAAGTGAACACATGTTCTTGTTACACTGTGCCATATGTTGTAGTAAACTGGGTGTATGAATTCCCTTATGTGGGTTTTCTTATCTCTGCCCCTTACATAACTTTGACATGAATGGCCAAATAACTTTGACATGAATGGCCAAATTGCCAGAGGCAGCGGCATACATTTTTAGCTCATCTTGCATTGGATGCCTAGTTCTTGCAGTGCAGCTCACTACAAAAGGTAAGGATAACATCAGCAGATATTTTTTTGAGCATTCAAGATTGCTTGGGAAGTTGAGTGGCAGTATGGGTGAACCTAGGCATTTTGAGAGCTGTGTCATCTTAACTGAGCCTGCATTTCACTGCAGGTGTAAACTTTTGCCACACTTGTTCCTCTGACTTACAGGTCGGAAAACCCGAGACAAAATTAATAAAGTAGTAATCAGACAATCATAGAATGGTTTGGTTTGGAAAGGACCCTCCTGCCACTGCGCTTAAAGGCTCCGTGATACAGTAGATGGCAGATGGAGCAAGAATTTAAATAAGGTGCTCATCCTACAAACTATCCAACAATGCAGAGAAAGCTGACGCAAATTCCTACTGAATCACAGAATTATAGAATGGTTTGGGCTAGAAGGTACCTTAAAGCTCATCCAGTTCCAGTCCCCTGCCACAAGCAGGGACACCTTCTACTGGACTAGGTTGCTCCAGGCCCCGTCCAGCCTTGCCTTCAACGCTGCCAGGGATGGGGCAGCCACAGCTTCTCTGGGCACCCTGTGCCAGTGCCTCACTGCCCTCCCAGGAAAGAACTTCTTTCTAATATCAAATCTAAATCTCCCTTCTGTCAAGTTAAAGCCATTCCCCCTGTCCAGTCCCTGCAGGCCGTTGTCAAAAGCCCCTTTCCAGCTTTCCTGTTGGCCCCTTTGGGCACTGGAAGCTGCTCTAAGGTGTCCCTGGAGCCTTCTCCTGCAGGCTGAACCATCCCAGCTCTCTCAGCCTGTCTCTGGAGCAGAGGTGCTCCAGCCCGCAGAGCATCTCTCTGGCCTACTCTGGACTTACTCCAACAGCTTCGTGTCCCTCTTGTGTTGTAGGCCCAGAGCTGGATGCAGGATTGCCGGGGGGGTTCTAACTTTTAACACCAGAATGATTTGTTCCCAAAGGTTAGAAAAAAATCCCACGCTTCCATAAACCTATCAAAAAGCTTTGATAATTAAAAAGATGCACTCCATCAGATTTTTAATCTTTTTGGTTTTGCTTAACAAAGATCCAGTATCGCTTGCAACTGTCCAGCCTTTCTTCCATGCCTCACACACTGCTTCTGAGGAGACAGATGCTCCTGCTTTCTTTTCCTGTCTTTAGGGAGTTATTGCTCAGGTACTGGTTGCTGTTC
The DNA here is from genome assembly GCA_028858755.1 of Ara ararauna. Lineage (NCBI taxonomy): Eukaryota > Metazoa > Chordata > Aves > Psittaciformes > Psittacidae > Ara > Ara ararauna. The sequence continues at coordinate 116,542,098 of CM054379.1, read as the reverse complement.
CTAACTGATGTAGTGTTTTTTGTGTGGCCATGTAAGGCCTGAAGTTTTAAAATAGGAATCTGGAATGGCAATGACATTTAGACTGCAGGGCTTTTCATTAAATTAAAGGCACAGGGGACACTCTAATAATAGGGATGAAGTCGAGAATGGGCAAAGAAGAATTTGATCAGATAGCACTCTTGTAAGTTGATTATGCTTATGTAAGGGAGAACTGGGACTGGAAAGGGGATAAGAGGAGAAGAATCAACAGAGAGTAAAATGACATCAGGAAAAGTTTTTATTTCTACTGCATGACTACTAAGAGCTGAGTAATGTGTTTTTTATTCTCATATGAATGGACCTAAACTTCGGGGATGATCTGAACTCATTGTACTACAAGGCTAACATGTTCAGTTCTTCCCGTCCTGTTCTCTTCTTTATGCTTGTGCTTTGGTAAATCTAAAAATAAATTGAATGTAGATCTTGTTTATGCAGGAGCGAATATGAAGAACATATTTTCTGCACATGCAAATGATCTGGTAGAACATGTTTCCTGGACATAGTTTTAGATACTTACTTTAAAGCAACAGAGATACTAAAGAGCATGCCTGTGAAGGGTTTGGATACCCCAGAAACTTCAGAGCATGAGCTCAGACACTGATATTTATACGATGTGTGTGTTTCCTATTCATAGGGAAAGAAGCAGGGTTTAAAACACTCCAGGAAGATTCTTGAACACTGTACATGTCATTGATGTATCCTTTGGATGAATCATTTGCTTTCTCGAGAGGCAGCTTAAAGGCCTATGCCTGTTGAGAAAAGCTTTCTGCTTTTTCTGAGAGTGAATGGAAGATAGTACACAGATGAAGAAAAATTTTCCTGTTAATGATAGTGCTGGACTCTGAAATGAAACCCAGGAGACAGATAGATATTGCATGTATTTCAAAGGGTACTGAAATTCCCCTACAGTAATCTGACTGGGGGGTGGCGTGGAGCTGAGGTTAGGTCATGACTCTCTTCTTCCATCCACAGTGTTTTGTAAAATGAAACACAGGATGGAAACTTGAGTTTCAGAACATCCATGAATTGTATTTCCTTTGATTAATGCCCTAATGTATACTGATTTGTTAGCAAGGCTATTAACTGGGTTTTATTCTAGGTCTTGTAAGTGGAATCACCAAATCCAATATTTGACTGGATATATAACGGTGTCACCATTCCCCCAGGGGATGCTGCTCTCTGGGTTGAAATGACACACCGAAATATGTTTTCACTAGGGAGCTAACTTCTTTCTTACTTACACAATCATAGAATGTATCAAGCTGGAAGGGACACATAAGGACCATCAAGTCCAACTCTCTGCTCCTTGCAGGACTTCCTAAACCTAAACCATGCGACTAAAAGTATTGTCCAAATGCTTCTTGAACTCTGTCGGCTTGGTGATGTGAGCACTTCCCTGGAAAGCATAGAATCAGAGTTGTGATATATATGTCATATGTTGTGATAGAGCACGCTATGCATTCGTATGTCAGGCTCATTGTGTGACAAAACATGCTACACAGACCGATCAATTCATTATGCTTTTTAGTTACTCCATTCAATGGGTCAGGTTGTGTGATGCATTAATATGAAAAGTTTTATCAGTTGGTTTGTTTTTAATTTGCTATGGGGAAAAAAAGAAAGAGATGCTAAGGTTTTGATCCTCACTCTGCTTTTATAATACCACTTGCTCAGTCATCTTCCAGAGGAACAAAGTTTATCTGAGATGCAAAAAAAAAAAATCATTTCTCACCATGTTTTGCAAAAGTATTTTTAGCAGCAGTTTTTAGTGCTTTGTTTGCAGCACTGAGTATTGTCTTGGCTCAGCCACAAAGCCACCAGACTTCAAGCATTTACATTTTTCATGCTCTCCAAGAAAGCAATTCTGATATTCTTCATCAGTGGTTGTTGGGTATAAAGGAATAAAAAAATCCTGTAAATTATCCTGTATCTCAGTCTACCCCTACTTGAAACTGTGTTGTTCTCAATTGAATTATTATAGAAATTAATGTAAACCTTGCTTTTTTAAGAGGTGATCCATTGCCTTATAACATTTTGAGTGTAGAGATCTTTTATCTTGCAGTCTGCATTGCTGTTTTGTCCTACATGTGGTGTTTTAGCCATAGTCATAGAATCAACTAAGTAGGAAAAGACCTTCAAGATCGTTAAGTCCAGCTGTTCCCCAGCACTGCCAAGGCCACCACTAAACCATGTCACTAAGTGCTCATTTGCACAGTTTGTGAGAACTTCCAGGGACGGTGATTCCACCACTGCCCTGGGCAGCCTGTTGCAATGCCTGACTGCTCTTTTGGGGAAGAAATTGTTCCTAATATCCAGATTAAACCTCCCTGGTGCAGCTTGAGGCCATTTCCTCTTGTCCTACCACTTGTTCCTTGGGAGAAGAGACCAGCCACCTCCTGGCTCCATCCTCCTTTCAGGTAGTTACAGAGAGTGATAAGGTCCCCTGAGCTCTCTCTTCTCCAGACTAAACATCCCCAGTTCCCTCAGCCATTCCTCATCAAGCTTGTGCTCCAGAGCCTTCACCAGCTACACTCCCTCTCTGGACCCTCTCCAGCACCTCAATATCTCTTGTTATGAAGGGCCCAGAACTGAACACAGGATTCAGCTGCCCAGCTCTCCACGTAATGTAAAGAACAGCACAGATGCAGTGCTTGTATAAGTTTGACCTGCTTCCACGTTTTCTTGTTTTCCCTGTTGACTGAGTTTAGCAGGGAAGTTTTTAGCCTTGTGGAGGAAAATGCTGTCTTTGTGAGTTTAATTTCCGCTGCTTCTTATAAATTTAGTTGTCAGTTAATGCTATTACATATACGACTTGGGATTTAAGGAAGTGTTTTCCTATGTGAAGGTATAGTTCCTGGGAGCCTATCTACTGTGGATAGGGTAGACTCTATTGTACCAGTAGGTGACAAGTCACTCAGCAATGCTTATCGCACATCTAACAATTACTCAGTGGCTGTGTTGTTCTAGATGGTATTTTATTACAATATGGGCACTGGAGTTGCTAAAACTAGTTTGTGATTCTTGATTCAAGTATGTTTTGCTCTCATATTCTAGATAATATGGTTTTGGGACAGGAAAGATACCCCTTCGTGACTTTTTGCTAGAAAAATTCAAAATTAAAATAGTGCAATTTGAGTGCACATGTAGACTCCACTTGGATTTCTGGAGCCAACAAATGTCAAAGGTTTCATATGGATTCAGTGCATAAAATGAAAAATGAGAAAGTAGCTAGTGCCTGATTTTCATTGTATTTAATTTTGTTTCAAGCAAGGAAATGGGGAGAGAGAAAATATACGTTTCAAGAATTAAGAGGTTTTAGTATCTTTTGCAAAATAATTGATTTTGGTGAAAGATAATGATCAGTGTAGCAGATTTATCCTAGTCTGTGCTAATGGTAAGGGCATAAAACGTGGTGCTGTTGTAGAATAAATTGGAAAAACACTCTTCACTGTTATTTAAAGATAGGCCAATTAAATACCTACTGCCTTGTCAGGATTTTCCTCCAAGCTGCAGTGCAAAAAAGTATCAAACTTTTAATTTAGGGAGTATTGTATTATAATGTAGGGAGTGGTTTTACTTCTACAAGAAGAATATGAATAGAGAGGTAAAGGTTTAACATTCTCTATTACTGTATCCACTGTATACTGGATTCAAGTAAGTTCTAAGAAAGCAAAACTTCTGGAAGCTTCTTATTCTTTTATTCTTGTCTTTGGCTTGTCTGGAAGAAGGTGAAGGGCATGTCAGGAATGTTAAAACATTTCCCATATAGCAAAAGCTTCAAATACTGTTTTAGAGCAATAAGCATCCATTTATTTTTTTTTTTACTCTGGTGATGTATTCTGTGATTTATAATTAGAAGTGTATATACATCATTAACAATCATTAGTAACAGTTCACTATAGCATTAGCTACATTATGGCATAATTTCCTTGGCCTTTCAAATTTGCTGTTGGCACAGCAACACTCAGTAAAATTGTGGAGGATGTATGCTGGTAAAATACACAGGAGTTACATGTTTAAAACCAGTAAGTCTGATTCATTACAAGAGTTAATTACTTGTATTTACTATTCCATACAATTGTAAACTGTCTTTTGTAAAAGAAAAAAATGTATATCTTTGTATATAATCTTATACTTGTTGTAGAAAAAACTTGTAAGGCAGACATCTAGCAATACCTACAAATTTATTTTTGCTGAAAGCTGTGGCAGAAGCAGGAATACACAATAGGATTAAGAGGAAAAGAGACACCTATTTTTGCCAATATATTCCATTTTGAGTAGCTAAATGGGTAAAGAGAACAGTCATTGAAGCACTCAGCCAGCTCCATTTAGGATTTGTCTTACTAATGCACACTAAAGGATTATTAAATTTTAGATTAGTAAATGTAGACTTTAAAACATAAATGTAAAGGACTTGCCAAATGTTTTTTTCCCCCAAAATATAATTTATGGCTTTGATAGGCCAAGACGAATGTCAATATTTTGCATTGAATCCGTTCTTAAAAACAAATACATCGCTTCTTAATTACTCAGTAGCTTAAAGCTGTTCTTGCGCTGTTATGAGCTGTAATGTATGTAGGTACATAGAATACGTAATCTATCAAACAGATTGCACTTGCTCTTAGTCAGAGCTCTTTACTATATTTAGATTTTTTTATATATAAAACTTTATAAGTGGTTACACTGAAGTCAGTGGCAAAACTAAACTGACTAGAATTAGCCAGGATTTCACCTCTTGTTGAAGGATCTGCAAAATAGAAAAGGATATTATAAAGTAGAATTTGTAAACCAAAGCTGTCTTAGCCCTTTCATTTTCATAGCTTCAGAAATTTTAGGAGATTATTTAAAAAGTATTTATATTGCCAGACTTACCTCTTTCATCAAAACTTTCCGGTCATTGTATCATGCTTATTATCATATAATAGAATCATAGAATACTTTGGGTTGGAATGAGGGACTTTACTAGTGATATGTAAAGATCTAGTCTTGTGCAAGCATTCCAGAGATGTACTTCAAAAGACACTCTGCATGTGAGAAACGGGTTCCAACAGGCAAAGTGAACTATGCAGAGGTTTTGTGCATCTCCCTAATTCCCCTTCTTAGAGGATAGACAAATAAGGAAATAAATTCTTTGTCAAGTTGCTTTTATTCCATAATGTGGCTTTAAGCAGGAATTAAATGCCATTTTTCTCCATTGTACTAAAAAATGAATGTACTGCTCATTTTAAATGAATACAAAAATTATTCATTATTGAATATCAACTTTCTGTTCAGAGCTTTTTCCCCCAGTTTAGAAATGTAGACAGTTTTAATATAAATGCTGATACAACATAATAGCACTGGCTGGTGATATTATGATAATCAACCAAACCTATTTGCTGAGGGCTTTTTCAACACTTTAAATGGATGAAGGCTGTTCATAGCAAGGAAGCTATGATGGGAAACCTACAAAGGGTTGCCTCATGACTTTGAATGTAACAAAACTTGCTGCAGCCAGCGATCAGTATTCTGATGTATTTATTTCAGGCAGAAGCTTGGTTTCTCCTTGCAGTTTGATAGACACTGAAAACAAAATAGGCAATAAAAATTGAATTTGGTTACCATTCTTTCCTAAGATTTGTATGGAGAAGATTGTGTACCAAAATCAAAGCTACAGCTCGGGTAAGTGTACATGAATCATGTATTTACATCTCTAAGGGTAACATTTTTACTGTTCTTAGTTCTCTGGTTTAGCTGCTTTTTCAGACAGTCAGTGTGCTGGTAGGTAGGTTTTCCAGAATAGTGCTTCTGCCTATCATTCCCTAAACCTTTGGCCTAAAATTAAGTTTCTATTGTTTCTGAGGGAAAGTACATGTGGGGGTTAATGTAATATGGAGTTGGCTTCATCAGGAAGGCTAGGTTTGTAGAGACTGATAATGGCGTTTGATGGGGTATTGGAGGAAAGCAACAGATGAGCTGCCTGCCAAGAACCTGGAATACCAGGAATAGTTTCTTTCAGTAGGAGTTTTGTCTGAGTAAAGATTAGTGCCCAGTATTTCCCCCAGTAGTAAGGGTGAGTTTAACAAAGTAGGTCTTAAATACAAGTCACTAATGAGAATGTGATAATCAATGGAGAGACAGGAAACTAGGTCTAAATCTTACTGCAGTGACCCATCTTGATTAATACGGGTAGTTAATTTCATCTTAAATTGATCAGAATATTTAGATGAACATGGCAACTCTGAAAGCCTGTCTGACTCCATTTTATTCTCTTATCTGTGATTCCAGTAATCTCAATTTAAGCTTGCACAGAGCTACTATGCTTACACTGCACTGCTTTGCTATCTCACACTTCCCTTCCTTAGTACTGGATAATAGAAAGTACATTTTTATCATCTAATGTCCCTGACTTTGTGGCAGTGGCATGACTCTGACTACATTTAAAGCTATAATTAATCACAAATGAATATTGAAGGCCACCAGATCTCCAGCTTTTCACATTACTGTTTTGTTTTAGTATTTTGTAGAAGGATCTAAAAATTCTGTACTAACATTTGGTGCTGCATGATTTTTTTTTTCCTGACTTTTGGGGAAAAACCCCTCCTCGTTAAAAAAGAAATTATTGTAGGATTTAGTTTTGTACAAGATAAAAGACACAGTATTAGATACATTGAATCATACATGTACACACATACATAAATTCGTATTTATTATTTAGTACCAATATGGAAGTTGGATGCAGCTCTCAGTAGTGTAAATGCCATCGTGACTGCGTTACAGAGCGCCAATAGTTTCCTGTATGATGCTGGATTATTGATATTTGAGTGTTTAACAGGGTAATAGTCTGTAAGGCCAGAGGGGCTTTCCTTTCTTGGGTTTCTTGTTTTTGACTTGCAGAGCACAAAAGGTTGCAATGGAAAGGGTGGTGGTGAAGAAAATAAAAAGTTGAACCATAAACGTTTTTTTTTTAATCTTCTAAAATGTAATGGTGGATATATTAGATAAACTCTGTCAGCTGAAGGAAGATATTGTGCTGGAGAACTGTGGTATTATCATGGCTAAAACTTAGGAGATTCTGCTAATTTTTTGTGGCGACGTATCAAGAAGCTTTTGAGAAATGTGATAATTTCAGTAGGTAACAGTAGTGAACGCTGGTGCTGTTTGTTTCTTATGCAGGGATAAATCATAGCTACATACATTTTACAACTGTAGGATTTATAGTCTCAAAGTAATAAGAAGAGGGTAAATACTAGTTTTTGAGAGGAACAATTTCAGATATACAGTGGTTTCTGGATTAAATTACATTACAATAAAACCAGAGCACAGTAGCTCAACTAAAGCTTCATAGAATATGATGGACTGTCCATATGCCTGCTTTTTGCTTTGGTATTTTCTTTTTTAAATAGTGGAGGAGGAAGAAAAGGAAAACTATGCGAGCCCTTTCCCGAGAGCTAACATGTGACACTGCTTTGAGGCTTTAAATGCTGTAGCTCCCGTGGAGAACTGCTGCTCTCCGATACCTTCCATGCGATTCAGTCTTTAGCATCCTTGCCTTGCTATAGATAGCTCTGTTGTTTAGTAACATATTGCCTGTTTTGAAAGACTGTTAGAACTTGCTTGAAAATAATAGGGAGATAAAATATGAAATTTGCACAATTCAAGACAAAAGGTCCAGCCCTAGTTCTAAGTGTGGGTACATGTCAATGAATACACAGTAACATTGCGTGCAGCAGAGTTCACATGGTGCATGGAAAACCCACCTGGAGTTCCCATTCAGCTCTGGGGCCCCCAGGACAAGAGGGATGTGGAGCTGTTTGAATGAGTCCAGAGGAGGCCACAGAGATGCTCCAAGGACCAGAGCACCTCTGCTATGGAAATAGGCTGAAAGAGCTGGGATGGTTCAGCCTGCAGAAGAGAAGGCTCCGGGAAGAACTTAGGACAGCTTCCAGTGCCTAAAGGAGCTGACAAGAAATCTGGAGAGGGGCTTTTGACAAGGGCCTGTAGGGACAGGACAGGGGGCAATGGCTTTAAACTGACAGAGGGGAGGTTGAGATGAGACATTAGAGAGAAATTCTTCCCTGTGAGGGTGCTGAGGCCCTGGCACAGGGTGCCCAGAGAAGCTGTGGCTGCCCCAACCCTTGCAGTGTTGAAAGCCAGGCTGGACGGAGCTTGGAACAACGTGGTGTAGTGGAAGGTGTCCCTGCTTGTGGCAGAGGGTTGGAACTGGATGAGCTTTAAGGTTCCTTCGAACCCAAACCAGTCTGGGATTCAGTGGTTCTATGATTTTCTGCTTTGAGCTGAGCTTTTTTGCAATTGATGTTGCAGGGTAATTGAGGAGCCACACTGCACCAGCTCTGCTCCACAGTGCAGCCAGGTACCACTCCCTCCATGCCTGTTCTCCCATTTCATTCTCTGACTACTCTCTTGCATTTTTCTGATTTGCTGCTTCCTGTTGTAAACATCTATAGTTAAGCATAGTAACTTCTATGCATTTAGCTTATTTTATAATTATAGTAAAAGTAAAACCCATAGGGTGCAAAGTAATTTTTCCTTTGGAAAAAACAAAAGGCTTAACAACTGGGAATTTGGAAGAGGGAGTGGAAAAAAAAGAGTTTATCTCAATTAGCTACTGTCATTCAGTAGCTTCCTCGTGGGATAACTTCATTTCTTTATTCTGTTGTGTAGAACTAATTCTATTGTTATGAAAGAGAACAGATGAAAGGAGTTAAAGAAGTCTTAACTTCAGCAAATCTAGTATATTAATTGTCCAAATTATACCAAAAGAAAAGGGTGCTGTTTCCGTTCTGCAGTTTTTGCGTAGAAAGCAATTAAGACTTTAAACCTGTAGGCATCCATCATGCTTATCACCTTGGACAGATGTGTGTTCCATGAGACACTCATGAGCCCCCACAGAGGCTGAAGATTTCTAAGATTCCTATGTAAAAGAAAAGAATACTTGTGAATCTACTTTCATAACGTGTAGGCAGTAAATAACATTTGGCTTTTAGAATTTCTGCATTTCAGACATTTACCAATGCTGTCATTAAACTGGGTAGCCAAAGGAAAAGCAGTTGAATGGTTCCCCTGAGAGCCCATACCTGTAACAGTGCATGGAGTATGTGATCTTTAGATTGGAGGTCTTATTTCTCAGAGAAAACATAGCCATGCACCTGGATTTTATGCAGGGATCCGCATACCCAGAGCGTGGTCATTATTCAAACTTTGCACTCTTTTAAGTTGTATAAGCCTTCACAGGTTCAGGACAAAATACTGTACTTGATTTTCTTGGTTTGCCTGTCTTCTGACATGCGCTTCAGGTAAGCTTTCCATCTGTTCCTCTAGGTTCTTCATTCCCCCACCATATGTGAAAAGTATCTGTTGGTTTTGGCAGTGAGCTTGTGTCTGTTGAAACAGTGATTGCTGCATAACTTCTTCCTTAACTGCAGAGCTTCTGAGATGTGCAGCTTATGCCCTGGCCAGATTCCCAAACTGAGTATTCCCTGCTTTTCTCACTTGCAGAGCCCAAACGAAGGTAGCTGGGAACAAAAAGTTTGTGTATGAAAGCATATATAACTTCTCTGTATTATATCCATTAGACCAAGTTTGAATGTTATCTCAGTCCTGTGTGACGCAGGACTTAACCATGGTCTCCCGCATACCAGGAGGGTGTTTCAGTCATCGGGCTACTGGATAGTCCTGGTAAAACTTTCTGTTGAAATTATGCTATGTTGTCTGAGTATTTCCATATTCATTGTGTGAGGGAAGGATATATAAGAGTAATTACTATAGTTTGTTAATTAAGGCATTCATTCTTATAGGACATCCAAAATCAAGTCCTTTGTCCCTTTGCCTGTGAATATTGAATGACTCATATGTAGTGAAACAGCTTCAGCAGTTCTACTACATAGCACCTCACATGTTGATATGTAGGACCCTCCTTTGGGATGCAAAGAAACCTGGTTCAGGGTCTCAGAGCAGATCAGCTACAATAGGAATCTGAAACAGGCCTCTTACCTCATCATTCAGCTTTTAGGTACAGTGAGTGAACAGATGCTGGACAACCTTTCCTCTCTTACGAATTAAACCATCCTCTAACTAAAATGTGTGTACTGACACGATGAGAGAATACAATACTTTTTTCTGCTCTCTCTAAAAGATAGAATACTTGAGTGGCTTCATTTTAAGCTTGCACACACTCTGTAGTTAACTGTCATTACTAGATATGCATTTGCAGTAGAAAACAGTAAGAATGTCACGCTTGCTCAGTGCTGAGATAATAATATCCCAAGCACAATGGCCAGTGAGCTTTAGTGTAGGCAGAAATTAAAATATCTCATGCTGTCTAAATCAGTGATAAAGGCTGCATTTAAATGGAGACTTCAGATAATGTTAGATTAGTAAACAGTTTTATGTCAGTTGGAAGTAATGAGGTAAGCTTTAACCTCAAGAGTCCTATTTAGATGCAGCATAGCAAAAAAATCTGGAGCTGAAGAATATTATATGCATACAATATAGAGTAACAATGGCTGCCTGGGTATTAACTGTAGATATATATAGGAAAATAGAAAGAGTGTTGGTTATATACAGTCCTTTGCATACCTTAGTCCATATAGCATCCTTGCTAATTATTATCAACATTCCTTTAGTCAGTTTATTTTCCTTTCTAGTCCATGTGCAGTGAAGGAATAAGATGCTGGTTGTGAATAGCATGCATAATGTGTAAATGAGACACTTAATCCTATACAAAAATAACTGTGTGAGGTGCAGTTTTGAGATTAGATTTCAGTTTGAAGCTCTTAAAAGTAAATGCACCTCAAGCTGTTCAACCGCCTTCTTGAGGAAATTGGAAAATTCAGTCCTCTGCTGTCTTACAGTAGTACAGATAATGTATATTGAAGAGAAAATAGTGAAATAATAGCTATAGTTACATCAGTTCTTGCTTTTGAGAGATTACATTTATAGGGCACATGTGACATTTTTTTATGTTCTTAGAGTGGGACTTTATTACTCAAATGTTTAAATATAAAATAACGAAAATGTTTTCCTTCCCGCAGTTTTCGCAGATGTTCTTTATTTTTAAAGTAAATATCAAAGATACTTCGAGCCAAATTCTTATCTCAGTTCTCTCCAACCAAGCCTGCCAGTTTCAGTGCACTTGCTTAAGCATGTCTGATCATGGTTTTCTCCCCTCATATTTTCCCACTTATTCTCACTGTCATATGCTTCAGTAAAGTCTAAGTTCCATATCTAATGTTGGATACCCTCAGGACAATCCCATCAGGCTCATGCTGCCAAGTTGCTTTCTTGTTTGTTTTTTTTTTTTTTACAATAGCAAAGGACTTTGATCTTTATTTACAATGGTAAAAAAACCCTACAAATTAAAGGAAAAGAGTGTTAGAGTTGTTGCAAGAAGATTTTATCAACATGTCTATAATGCAAAGGAAGAGAAAGCATTTTTTTTTCCCCTTTCCTACCTTGGGCTGATAACGTGAGTGGAAACTGCAACTATTATGTCCGCAGTCAGTCTTTGCCATATGTTAGTTTGCCATATGTTACCATATGTTTTATCAAATGCAGGGTAGTCTGTGGATGCAACTGTACGTTGTGTCTTCATTATTTAAAATGGTATGTCTTTCACAAGGAGACTTCTAGCTGAAGATACCTGAATGGAAAGCCTTTTAGAAGACAACTCACGACATAGTTTTACCTTTTTCTGTAGCAATTTTCTTAGGCTTTGGAACCAGTTGCCCAGGGCAGTGGTGTAATACCCATCCCTGAAGCATTCACAAACCCTGTAGATGAGGCCCTTAGTGACATGATTTAGTGGTGGACGTGGCAGTGCTTGGGAATGGTTGGACCTGATGATCTTGAAGGTCTTTTCCAACTTTGCTGATTCTATGATTCTGTGGTTTTTCTCAAAGAAGCTACAATCTCATATTAGCTATATATCTGCACATAACACCTTTTTGTGGCAGAGAAGATGTGTTCTCTTCATGTAATATGCTAGATTAAAATCTACTCTCAATGCTTAAGTAAAATGTAATTAGCTGAGTGTTTAAAAGGTCTGAAGCTGTGCCAGTGTTATGTCACATTAGCAGCAATTTCTTTTAAAGTATTTTTGGCCTTTTTTCCTTCCATGGAGAAAGCATTATGTTGGCATTGAAAGGTTTCAGAATTAGCGTTGCACCTTAAAATTAGACATACTTTAACCACCTAGGAAGGATTTGGAGAAGTCCCTGTATTAACTCGAGTTTGAAAACTACAGCAGTAGCCTGTATCTTTTTGTAGGAAGACAAATATAGTAGGAACATGATCAAGACTAGTTTCCATAGTCACCTTATATCAGACCAAACTTGCCAAATTCAGTTGCCTTTAGATGTTTCTCTACTAAATGCTTCTACTAAGAAGGAAGAAAAAAAATTGCTTTCTACTCAGTGTTTCTTAATAGCAAACTAAGGGGCTTTACTTTCTTTTAAGCGGTAAGGCTAAGCAGTGCAGCCCATGTTGTTGATGACTTGAACAGAGGAACAACATCCCTTGCCTAGGAACTGTCTGCCTAATAAGCTCCAAATCCGTTCATGTCAGTCTCTGTACATCAATCAGTGCAAACCCATCTGCATATATATATATATATTGCACAGTGATGAGTATCAAATTAAGCTGTGTGGGCTTTTCAAGCTTTGTCGGCATTGAGTTTCTCATGGTTCAGTGCCCTGGCCCAACAGTAGTATCCATCAGCAGTGAAAATGAGCTGGGTTAGGAGGAGGAACAACCAAATAAACCCGTAAACATGGGTGATTTGGGGAGATTTGGATGCACAGCTTTCTTGCAATGATTTTGTTAGATGGACTTGCCTGTGTTACAGGTCTCTTGGAGGATGAAGTGCTGGTCAAAATAATTCCAGTTCCACAGCACTCTGGCCAGCATACAGTAGTAAAACCAAGTATGTGTGGTATCTGGAAGATGGCTGGTCAAATAGCTGAATATAGGAGCCACTTGGAAAGGAAAAAATCAAGGCAGAAAAGGGGAAATTAAAGAAAGAACGAGCATCTAGGTAAAAAAAAAAAAAAAAAGAAAAAAAGTACTGAGTCTGCTGTTTTAGTCTTTAATGCTGTTGTTACTCATTCATGCTTTCTTTTCCCTGGTTGATTATTTTCTGCACACTGGATCTTTATCCTCTTATCTAAATGCTGTGATCAACCCAAAACGTGGTTAAAACATAGTTACTTTCCAGTGATTGTTTTTTTTTGTAGGAAACCTTTGTCAATAAACACAGCTAGTATTCTTTCTCCCTCATCCAGCTTTAAACACCTGTTGTTTTTCCTTTTGCATGAATGGTTTTATTCTTCATGAAGACAGATCTTCTGCCAGCAGATACTGCTAAGGCAGATTCCAAATCTCCATCGCACCCAAAGTCCATAAAAATCTTCTTGATTTCTCTATTCCTTTATAAAGCTTATGGCTGTAAGGTGACATGTATGATTAGCACTGTTGGTTTGAAATATATGACAGTTTCACCCTGTGCTATTAAAAAAAAAAAAGAAATTTTAAATTATTACCACTCGATCTGCATTTCTCATGATCATTTGAATGCTGAAATCTGTAATTGATTTATCAAAGACTAGGTGCAGATTACAACTTGAAAAAGAAACTCCTCTAAGATTTTCAAAGATGACAACTGTCTGATAAGTTGATAAGTAAGTTTAATAATCTGCTTCATTAAGTAGAAGCAGAAATTAACCTGCAGGGACGTTGACATGTAAAATACACCCATCAGTTGCTCAGTGATAGGGGTTTTTTGATTGTAATAACAAATCTATTATCAAATGAAGCAGTTTCTTTGGCTGTCCGTCTCTCAATTGCACAGAAGGGTAGTGCTTAGCACAATGAAATCAATTAAACAGGGGAGAAAACTGTAGTTTTACAAATGGCTACCAGTTGCTCTGGTTTCTTTCTAAGTTGTGGGGTCTGCCAGATTCCTTTGAAACTCCTTTTGGAAGCTTCTTGGGCAAAATCAAGGCCCAGTAATTTATAATTCCACTAACCATCATTTCTTAAGTTCAAATAGTGTCAAACCCTAAAAGAAAACATTGGATTTATCTTTTTTTTAACTTAACAGGCTTACCTTTCCCATTTATCAGGCTTTTGTTGCCAACTTGACAAAGTTCCAAGGATAACCTGTGTTATTTCTTGTGAGCATTCAGACCAGAGGCAACTTTTAACGAAGCACTGGAAATCATACAGAAAATACTGTGTCATTAATTGTGACAATTTAACTATGACATGTATTTTTGATTCTTTTAATACTGAGTTATTCCAGACCTTTTAAGGTATTCTAATGGTGTGCAGAGAAAATTATCTTCTGTAATATTCTTGAGATTATCTTCTAATCTTAGTTATCCAGACCCCAGCTAATTTCCCGTCTATTATTTTTTGCTATTACTGAGCAATCCATTAAAGTCTGAAGCTCCCAAGCCCCTCTTTTCAGTGGCCTTGCTTTGCACGTGGATGTGCCGTGCACCTCCCAAACTCAATGTCTATTTTTAAGCTTGCTGAATTTTCAACTTGTCCATGCAATTTTATCTTGTTTTTAGGCTTCTGCACAGCAGGCAGCTCCCTGGATCAAACCGTTGTACAACATGCATTAGGCAATATTAAGGCTCGTCAATTAAGTGCTTCTTCTGCTGAACAGAAGAGGATCTCCTTTATCATTACACTCCACCAGCTTTCTAATCCTTTCAAGCTATGAGTCTGATGATTATTTTACATTTCTACTGTACCTCTAAAAATGCACTGTTCTTCCTCAGCCTTGCTACATGCTTTATTTTTATATTGAGTTCTTCACTGTCGCTTGCTGTGTACTGTCAGAGAGAAGCATGTCACCAGTGCTGAGAGGAATATGTGAGCAGCAGCCAGTTTCTCTAGTAACTCTTAGCAGATTTATATGCCAGGGTTAAGCAAATGATTGCAAATTAGTGGTAGTCTTCAGAGTAAAACTTTTATTTTTTTAGAGGAAACAAAGTCTTCATGTTTTTAAGTTTGTAGAGATAGATATGGAGAAAACAATTTCCAAGAGACAACAAAACAAATTAAGAGAATTGTTATGGTGTGCGAATGCCTGTAGTCTGGAGAACTAGTAGATTGATCAGGATTGCCAAGGGAATGGGTAATAAGTTGTTATTGGTGATGGTGTTTTGGTTTTGGTTTTTTTTTTTGAGAAGTTTGATTTCTAGATAAGTTCTACATGAGGAAAAAGTTTTTTACAATGAGGGTGTTAAAACCCTGGCACAGGTTGCCTAGAGAGGTGGTGGAGCCCCATCCCTGGAGACATTCAAGGCCAGGCTTGATGCGGTTCTGAGCAACCGGATCTTGTTGAAGATGTCCCTACTCATTGCAGGGGGTTGAACTAGATGAGCTTTGAAGGTCCCTTCCCACCCAAACTGTTTTAGGATTCTGGGATAGTGTTTCACAGCGGTACTTTCTGATCCGTAGATACTTCTGCTCAGAGCTTGAATCCCGGTATTTTGCTATCAGCTCCATGGGGAGCACTAAGCCTCTGGTCTTAGGCACTTACCCAGTATCCCCAGGAAACCAAAGCTCAGGCTCTGGAACTCAGGTTTTAATTACACAAGATACTTCTATGGGCAAACTCAAGGTATGTCAAGGAATATTTTAGGCTTGGAAAGCAAATTAAGCTATCTGAATAGACATGGTTTCAGATCCCTTTAGTGCACTTTGCATTAATCCGTTCTAATTCTCTTGCCTATCCTGAAGGCTCTCTGATGTATTCTGGGATGTCATAGGTTTTGCTGTGTTTCTGTGCTTGTATCTGCTGTCTTATTTACTACTATCATTAGCTTTCAAACTTTTTGCCATTGCCTTGTTCCGAGTTACCACTGAAAGGTGATTCTGATGAAGAGCAGAAAAGAGAAAGTACCAGCTCATGTGCTGAGATAAGGTATTTAGTTACTAGTTCTTTCAACTTTGGATATTACAGTTAAGGAACCCTTGTTTTAAAAAAAACCAATGCTACCTTAATATTAAAAATAAACTCAATATAAAAATAGGTTGGTGGTGACTAGCGTGGATCTGTGTGTGAATGGAATCAATTCAGGTATTGTACAACAGCATCTGGTGCAAGCTTAATGAACCTTTTGCAGGTACATTCTAGCTATATCCTTCATGAATGCAAGAGAAACTCCACAGTGGTTAATGTGAATAATGGCATAAAATGATAAAAATACTCATGTTTTCTAAAGTTTTAGTAATATGATTCTTGATGTCCTTGCTTCCTGTAGTGTTTTAGTGCTTAATTGTGGATTTATCCACAGTATGTGTTGACTAGTACTATTTTTATGCAGAAGAATAATACAATTATCTTCTTGTTTTGATCTTTTCTCTCTACTCCCTTAGTAATTTTCTGGCTTTGTTTACAGCAGTGTAATCAAAAGCAGTAAGGGTGGTGGGGTTTATTTGTCTGCTTGGTTTTGGTTTACTTACCTAGTTCTTTATTCTGAACTTATGGTCACCACTGTTTTGCATTGTAATATATGCAACATCATCATTAGGATATATCTAAGCGAAGAGAGAAGAAGTAATAAAATTTCATAGGAACATATAAAGCAAGGAGAGAGGAGGAGAGCAATGTCTCACTCACTGAAATATTACATATATTGTGCAACAACCACAAAATACGTAATGTATTGTATGCAAGCCACTTTCAAAATAGTGGGTCTGTTTATGTGAAAAAATGAACATGTTTTAACCCCACAGAAATTCCTTTACAGGCATGTTCTTAGTTCTTTAACTTCATTGATTGGAATTTACATGTCTTATACAAGAACAAATCTTTTTATAGATACTGCAGCAGATGGCCAAACACCATGCTTACCTACAATTATATCCCAAATTAGTGTGGATGGTTATATCATCGAAGACAATAAAGGAACAAATGTTCACATGCAAATCTGAACCATCAAAGGCCTAACTTACCCTGCAGAAATCCAGTGGCCAAGTAAAGTCTAGAACCTACACCTACTGCTCCCAAATACTTAGGTGAAGAGAGGGGTTAGAGTTCTCCTGGCTGAAACAATTCATTAGTTTGTGTAAATGAGTTAAAATCACATCAGCTGAAATAATATAATACAGATTTTTTAAATCACAGCTTTTAAAAACCTTCATTTTGAAACAGTGTTTTTAGAACCTTGAAAGTACAACAAAACCTAAATTGTAAAATACTGATTGTTTTAATTTGGCTAGGAAAAATTGTTTTAGATAAACACCAATGACCATTACTTTTGAGTTTGGAAAAAAGGCAGGAAGTCAATTATTTATTCAGTTCTCTTTGCAATGACAGAAAATAGCCCTAACTTCCATCTGGCTAAGTGCAAAGGTGGTTTCTTCAGCTAGGAGATAGTTCATGATAGCCTTTCTCACGGGTAGTCAGGGTACTCAGTGCTGGCCTGGGTAGTGGGGTACTTACTTAGTCAAACCAGGGCTTAATATTACCTAAACATCTGCCTGTGGAGAAAGTGTAATAGAAGATGCGTGCAGCAGCCATCATCTCTCACGTAGTTCCTCTCAAGGTTATTGCAGGTTAGTTAGCTGATAAAAGGATGCCTTTGCGTTTCACCTCTGACGCAGCCTGAACCAAATGGTGTAACGTGTTTTCGTATCTTGCCGTGTAGACAGATAAAAGTATTGCTCAGTATATTTTCCTTTCAACACAAGTGATACGGCTTTCATTGTTTCTCTAAAACAAATCACACTCCATCTTGAAACCCTAATTCACGTAAGTGAAGATTAGACTTGACCCATTGTTTTGGCTTTTTAGGCACTTGCCTTTATATGTGTTGTCTGTCAAATTTTCCGGAGTGGTCTTGTCAGTACCATCTCCCTGAAGTGACTGGTTACAATTAGTTTGTGTGTATCTGAGTCGGAGGGTGTGGAAAGCAAGAGCAATACTTCCATATTACCTTTTAAAACAAACACAAATATAAGAAATTATTAACTGTTTCATATTTTTCTTTGTCTATATTCATCACAAATCCCTCACTAGCATGATTTGTTTGATATTTATTGTTCACAGTTGATATTTGATAAAATGTATTACAGTACAAACTTACTGATTCCTAAATTCAAACCTTCCTTGGAATTCATAATGGTTTTGACTGGTTTGCAATTATTTGAAGATTTTAA
Source organism: Ara ararauna (assembly GCA_028858755.1). Classification (NCBI taxonomy): domain Eukaryota; kingdom Metazoa; phylum Chordata; class Aves; order Psittaciformes; family Psittacidae; genus Ara; species Ara ararauna. Next base: position 116,523,882 of record CM054379.1, on the reverse strand, counting down.
AATACCATAAAAATCAAGAGGACTGCTTTGAAAAATGTCATTAGAAAAAGAAATAATATATGCCCTTCAAAGAGAGCTGTTGTTTATTATTTGTTCATGCTGTTTGTATAATTTTAGCCTTCAGCATCACTAACTGAATTACAGGTGAACCTCACTTTCAGTTTTACTGTTTTTTTGCAATGTGTGCTGCGTTTGCTTACAAAAAGGTAATTAAGGAGAGGGGACGGACGATCTTTTTCTCTACTTCACTTTGGAGTGGAATAACCAAGATGCCAGTACTAATGCTCACCAGTGTGGACCACATTCTAGCTTAATTCTGTATGCACTTTTGCCAGTGTCATTATCACCAGTGCTAGTGTCACTGGGTACGTATGACAGTTAGAATGAGAGTGTGTACAAGAAAGGCACTGTATGGCAAATGAGCCCATCTTACTTGACAAGTGTAGACCATCACAAAAAAGTGTTTGTGACAGTGGCCTAATGGGATGAATCAGGAACACGATTTTTGAGTGCTGATGTTCTTAAAGGATGGTCAGACCTACTAGGCTTCAAATGGCAACTCCAGCCTGAATCATCTCTACTCCAAAGCTGAGCAAACCACTGGGAGACATCAGATGAGAATGCCCATCAGTATCTCTTCCCCAAAACCCATCTGAGAAGTGCTGCAGAGTTTCTTCTCCCTCCCTCTTCACTGGCTGGCATGCTTCCATCTTGCATCCACAAACTGCTAGCACATGGAGGTGGTGGAAAGCAGAAGTTGATAGTTATTTTTGTTCCTTGTGCAGTCCTTCAGAACTTATCCATATACCTTGTATTCATGAGGCAGGAGAGAAGAGCAGGGCTTTGCTAATAGCATGACACTGCTGAATTCAGCAGCAAAAGCTTTATGGAACATAAACCAAGTTAGTGAATCTGTGATCATGACTACGTTAGCACAGGACTTACGGTTGGCTTCTTAATAGCCTACAATGATTTATTGCTCAGATCAGATTGCTCTGTGATAATGAAATATCAAATGTGTCTATTAGAAAGGTTTTTAACACAATCCGTAAGGCCAGGTCACTTGCCTTGTGACGGGGATTCATGTTCCAGTGTGAATTTCAGGCTACAATCCCCAAATGGTTTGCTATGGTTGCTGAACCTGTCAAGCAATTTGGGTTGATTCTCATTTCCAAATGAAAAGTAGAATGCTTTCCTGTTGTTTTGGCTAAGACTAGAGGATGCCCAAGGCTGGGGGTTTGGAGCCAGGTGATTTTTTTAGGTCCTTTCCAACCCAAACTATTCTGTGATTCTTGTTTATTCTAGCTGCATTTCACACCACTACATTTTCAGACTTAATTTGAATATATGGTCAAAGAGAAACTTACTTTGGGCACTGAACATAAAAATAAGAACCTTAAAAACGCCACTGTGTTTTGTGGTGGAAATCCCTGTAGTTCAGGTTGCATCCAAGTAGTGAACTTAATAGCATTCTCATCATCTGTGGATCAGACCATCTCTCTCAGGATGACATCTTTAATCTTTGGGGTGCACCAGTCCTGCCTGTGCCTTGATTACTGTGGCCAAGGAAGTCGAGTCCATGGACCTCAGTGGAACCAACAAGCTCTTCAGACTGCTTCCTTAGTGTCCTTGTATGTGTTTCCATACTTGGAGGAAGAGAAACTTGGAAAGATTGTTGCTGAAAGACAGCCTGGTCATGCTGCTTCCAGCCTGTTGAAGTACAGCTCAGTTTATCTTGTTTTACAAATAGGTGGGTATTTTGTCATGGCATGACTGTCTGCCTATCAATTCAAGTGACATTGTATTAGTCTTGAAAGCCAGAAGAACCTTTTTCTTTGGGATGTTATCTGCATGGTATTAAGATTAGATAAAACTAGATTAGGGTGAGCATTACTCTGAATTTTTTTCTGCATTTGCCCTTCTGCAGAAAGACAGTTTGTCTGTTCTGAGTAGAATACAGAGATTCTGTTTCCTGCATTAACACGCATACTTAATACTTACCAAAATGGGCTTTATGCCTGTACTTTGTTAACAGCCAGTGGCTCCTCAATTATAAACTTACTGCTGTGTTGAAATCAGTGTATGTATGTTGACTTGCATCAGTTGAGCATCTGTCTTATGTATATTTTAGTCTTAATTACTGCAATTCTCAATCTAGCTGTGACTTGAGCTCCTTTTCTTAATCTTGTGATCTGGAAATACTAGCTTCCTATTGCCCTCATTTAATTTAGACTGCATTTCCACCTAGCTGAAAATGGGGATAATATTTTCACTTCTAGGATAAGTAAAGTTTATTAGTTGGGGTTTGTATGGCAAAAAGCAGCATAGCAATAGGAAATACTTGAAACCACTTAAAATTCAAGGAAATATAATGTCACTGAAGAACATAAAGATGTAATTTAGGGACCATATGTTACAAAAGTATGTATGTCGTTTTCCATGGAGGATTATGGAATTGTATCAGTAGATGGAATAATTGTTTGATTTATACTACTTCACGTTGTAAATGACTGAGTTCCTGAAATCAAAGCTTAGGAAACCTTAAAAACAGAGAGTGAAGAAGAGAAACAGATTGATGCAATTACAAGTCCTGTCAACAGTTCAGATCTGCTGCCAACGTTATTACCTGTAAAACATTCTGACAGGAAAAAAAGAAAAAGACATTGCTAGTGGACTGTTCTGAAAATACAGCTTTGTAGTGTTAATCATGCAGTAGTAGCTCTGGATGCTTACGAAGTATTATCGGTGTTTCAGAAAGCTGCAGCAAAGCATGAATTTAGTAAAGGAGATGATCCTAAGTCTTCCGTTATTATTTAGCTTACAAGTCTTTATAAAAATGGCAGTATTGTTTTTTTGTGGGTTTTTTTTTTTTTTTTTCATTTAGTAAACTACTAATGCATATGGGATTCCTTCAATATTTATTGCCTTAATCAGGAAAGCGTATGAGCATCAGCTTGGGGACTGCTGAGAAGCTCTGAAATGTTGCAAATGATAGAGAACCCCAAATTTAAAGGCTTTTAGTTTTTGTCTCTCTCACACACATGCGAGTACATAAACACACACCCACAACTCACCCTCTTTGTCCTTCTCTGTTCATTTCCCCATGCTTTGTTTTATAGCCATTGTGATCTGCGCAGCAGCCAGTGTTCACCATGCAGGCTAGGTGAATCCTCAGGAAGGCAGAGAAGACTTTTTTTGATAGGAGGATAAGCATGCATTGTCATTTTGGAGGGTTTGTTAGGTTTTAGGTTGTCTTTTTTTTTAATTATTATTATTTAAAATGTGATCCTCTGGGAACTGTATTTGGAGAGAAAAGCAACCCATAATGATATTCTTTTGAAACAAGTGATGCTTAACTGGCTGAAAACCAGAAGGAAAATAATGACATAAAAATTGTCCTTGTTCGGGAGCAAAGATTATATGTAATTGGACAGTTATGAATCAATGAAACTGCAAACTTTTTCATGCATCTTGGCAAAAAGTCAGCCTTCCATGTGTAGGGAACCAGGGTCAGAACACATCTAGAATAAAGTAATATCTTTAACTTTGTGTGCTCTTGGCTGGAACAAGGTAACTTTGATATCTCCATTTGAAATGTATTCCATTTCAATTCTGGAGCTTTCCTGAAATACAATGGGGAAAGCTTCACTTTTCAAGAAAACCAGCACTATGTTTAAACATCTATGTCATAAGTATATTAAGAGAATAAATAATTGTGAGCTACCAGATTTGCTGTCATGTATTCTGCAGTCACTTGAGTCCATTGGTAGATTTACAGTCTGGTAAGTAAAATGTTTCTAGCTTTTATTTAGCATTATATTGTGGATTTCTGTTTCTGGATCCTCTGCTGCTTTTATTCTCTGCTTCTACTTTCTACACATCCCTTCAATACTCCTCCAGTATTTCCTAGATCTTGTGATAGCATCTTATTGGGTAGGGTTTTCACATTCCTCTAGTGATGTGATTTTTGGAATTGATGGGTATGGCATTGCAGCTGTGAATTTGATTAGATAATAATGAGGTTTATTTTTATCCATCTTCACTTTTTTCATCACTATTCTTGTATTATTTAGATGCTTTATATTTTCTCGATGTACTACCCTGCTGAAGAACCTGGAATAGAACCATGAACTGAGATTAACTGGTTTTAAGTCTGTATTTAGAAAATTGTAGAAAAGTACTGTGAAGCAGGAAGATAATGCAAAAGGTGTCAGAAAAGACTCTCATGCTTGAGAACTTTATTTTGAGGTTATTCTTTTTGAATGGAAAAGCAGTGGATGAGGGAGCTGCAACAGATTTATTTTTATGTTGTGGGGATTCAGTTACAATATGGATCAAAGGAAACAGTTTCTTTGAAGAACAGTGGGCAGGGAATTACTGACAAGAGAGTGTCCTGCTGCAAAGAAATTCAATAGTCATGATGATCTCTAATGAATTTAATAAATGAGGGACAAATCTCAAGGTACTTTCCATGCTAGCAAAAAGGCAGTCTTTTCCAAAGAGGGATGTTAAGCAGCAGAAACTTGCTCTGGACGTGGTCTCACGCTCTTCGCAGCAGTGCAACCTACCAGGGAAAGAAAGGCGAAATTACGAATGTTAGGAGACTTGTCAGGGGTGTAACAGAAGGAGATTTACAAAGAAATAAAGGAAGGAACAGGGGATTTCTACTCCTTCCTATCCTCTGTGGCAATGGATCGTAACACCTTCTCCTGTGTTGAGACTGCAGTTTTCTCCCTCACAGCTCTTGCAAGCAAATTTTACTCAAGCTTTAATTTGAAATATTAAAGTTCCTTTCAGTCATGTTTCAGTTCACTTTTGAAAGTTTCATGCACAGTTGTCCAAATCTGTTCACTGGGTGCTTCTTCATTTAGTATGTATTCAAATAGGACGCCGCAATGTCCAACTATCTGAACTATCAGGGGTAATCTATAGAGAAAAAAATCATTTAGAGCATGATGTTGAGAGTATTGTTCAATAAAATACTATGATTCAGTAGAGAATTAAGAAGATTTGAAACTGGCAGTTTTCTTAAATAGAGAGATTAAAGGTTAAATCCTGTGAGAATGGACAATTTAATGAATATACTCTTGAGCACACTGAATTCAGGAGCTTGGCAATGTTTGGATCCCATACGTGTTACAGGTAAATAATGTGGTCCAAACTTAGGAAATGAGGTCTAATCAGGACAATTTTTGTCAGTGTTAAAAGCTGGCAAATACACACATACACATATAAATAGATGTTTGTGTGTATGTCAGCTGGAAGTTCATGTATCACACACAGGCTGTTCTTGTAAATCCAGAAGTAAATGATGCAGGTTCTTTTCTACTCATCTAAAATCTTTGTGCTTGGTGGATTTTCTTCTTTCTTCCATTCATTTGGGGTTGTTTTGTTTTGTGATCTAGAAGAAGAATTCAAGGTGAAGTGATATTTGTTTTCTTATTTATTTGTTTGCTGTTGGCCTAGATAAGGTGGCTTATTCTCATCTTTGTTTTCTAAGAAATGCTTCAAACAGGCAAATAGAGTTGTCATCTCTAGTAACGTCACGTATGGGGCAAAAGAGATTTTTGATAAGAAGTCTACTCCTACTTATTTCAGCACCAACTCTGGGCAAGGGGAAGCCTAGAGGAGAATATTTTCATTCCTGCAGTTTAACGATTTCCAGCACAAATGATTGCATGCAGTAGTCCTATTCATAGAAATATAAAAATAAAAGGGACTGAAGGACATCATCCCACTCCTGAAAAGATAATCACTTACATTTGAGTAGTTCTAGAAAGACTTGTGTCTACGCTGTTCTGAAATAATGCTTAACAGTAGAGACTCCACCATCTTCTTGGTGATCTTTCACAGCATTTCCTTATCCTTACTGTTGAGAAGGTTTTCATAACATCTAATCTGAATCTTAATTGCTGCAGTTCAGCACACTACTTTTTGTGCTATCCATCATTGTTATTGAGAACAGGTTATTTCCTTATTCTTTTGAAACAGCCTTTCATGTATTTGAAGGCTATTATCATGTTCCATCTCAGTTGTCTCCTCTGTAGCCTAATTCTTTCAAGCTTTATTGCAGCTCTTGTTCTCTAGACTCTGGTTGTGTTGCTCTCCTCATATTTCTCTCAGTTGGCTCATGTCTTCCAGGAGCGTAATGTCCAAATTTGTACCTGGTATTCCTGCTGGGGCTTTATTAATGCTGAGCTGAAAGGAAGCATTACTTCATACTTTTGCAGGCTATACTTGTGTTTGTACACTCCAGTATGCTGTGAACAGATGCTGACTCATGGTGTCACCCTGAGCCACGTTCAGGCATCAGGCTCACACTAAAACTAGGCAGCTAAGGAGAAGTATTGATCATTTTACCCTTCCATTTATCTATTAGATCAATATGATCTACGGTTATTGAAGATTGATCAGCTAAAAAGATGCGGAAAAAAGTCTTTGTCTTGAGGAAAAATACATTTGTGGTTTACCACAAGAAGATATCAGTGATCAATGTTTACTTATTTCAGAGTGCTTGATTCATTCCATTCACTAACCACTGGAAATGTAGTACCCTCTCGTATCAGGAGAGAAATCATGTATTGCGGATTTATGGCCAGGTTTGTGTTCATGCTCTGGGTTTTCTCAGTCCTTGTGTTTATAGTCACCTAGGTCTGAAAACATCCTAATGAGGTTTATGCTATGGCTAAACATTGATGAAATATCTGCTGATCTCATCGCTGTGGCCAAAACTCTCAGTGGTACAGCAAGTTGTCCTTTTCATATGAAAATATTATATCAGAGATTCTAAATGAATTAACAAAGCGTGAAGTGATGTTTACCACCTGGCTCTGTACTGAGCAGTGACGCAGGGATTGCCTGCTGCTAGTTGTATTTAAAACCAGCATTTTCCTGTAGCACTACTGGAAAGGAAAAAGCAAACTTCTTCAAATGCATAATTAGAATTTTCCTTCTGGAAAACTAATCTTGTGAATCTGCTTATTTCTGAGCTGCTTTAGTGGAAGAAAGCCTTTACTGTATTGCTTACACATTATAAATCTCCTTTGATGAAAAAAAATGAAAGAAGTGCAAACAGTGATACATTTTCTAGACTAAAAAACTTCTTCATATACTGAGTTGTATAATTAAAGCTCATCTTGACTAGGGAAGTTACTTTAGAAGTCTTTAAGGTTGTAAGCTATTTCCCCCTGTGCAGTTCAGTATCTCTTTGACAGTTAAATATGATTATGTTATATTGTATATAGATCCAGTGTTCTAGAGGAATTCCATAAGAAACAAATGCACTTATGGGATATCCTGTGTATCTGTCTTGTGATTCTGTATCTAAAAGATATTTAATTTAATGCCATAAACATTGCTCTAAATCTCTTTTTGCATTAATGATAAATTGATCAGTTGTGTGAAGTAGGTGAGAATTAAAAATGGTTTCTACTAATTTATAGCTCATACAGATTTTGTTGGAATGTGTTACCACTAAGGTAGCATTCCAGGTCTTTTAGCTTGTGTAAGTTCCATTCAGGTCAATGGGATGTTGGCTAAAAACATACAACTGGAAAGTATGTGGCAAAATGAGCCTATGCTGTAATTCGTAAACCTTTTTTGTGATTGTAATTCTGGTGTAGAAGTTCCTTCTTAGAAACAGGAGGGCTGCTCATTGTCCCATACAAGTGCAAATACTGCTTTCTGCCACAGTGGGAAGGTAAGTAACAGGGATCCTGGCCCCAGGTTTTGTGTTATGTGACTTATCACTTGACCTGATGCAGGTGGTGTGCCCCATCTCTCACTGAGCTTCATCACTAATATTTTAAGTCTGGCAGCAGTGACTAATAGTTAGGTTAGAACAATTATGTTTTCATTAAAGCTGGCTTACAGAAGCAAAGTAAATGGAAACAGAGGTTCTTAGTACCCAGTACTCTAAATTTATATCTTAATATTTAATCTTCCTTTAGTACTTTTCTGTTCCTTGAATAGGAATTGAATGAAAGCAAGGTGAAGGCTTTCAGGACATTACTTAGAGAAGGAATTCTATTGAGTAAAGTGCACTGATCCCAGCTGTAAGAACTTAACTAATTTTAGGTCCATCCCTAACTATTCTATGATTCTATGATTAAAGGCAGTTCTGAGAAGAAAGTATTTGAGAGAACATTTGCTAAGTCCCAAATAAAAAACAGTGACAAAGAAAAGGCATTTAGGTCTTTTTAAACCACGACTACAAAAAAAATGATGAAAGGGAACATCATTTTCAAAACGAAGTCACTTTTAAAAATGTGATTCTTTAAATTTTCATTATTTGTTTCCTTTATATTTCACTATAAATAATCCAAGAGCTTTTCATGTTCCCAAATGGAAAGAAGAAAAGTTTCACTGCAAGTTTTTTCTGAGCTCCATTGCTGTCACTGCGTTATAAAGCACTTTGATACATCTGGATTTGAAGAACTACACTAGTACTGAGCTTTTTTTAAACAAAGCAGCCACAAATCAGTAGCATATACAGTCCCAGCTCTGCTAACAACACAGCAGTTTTGCAGGAGGCAGGGCTATGCAGAAACTGTGATAATTCATATTATGTGATTGTCTTCCTCCTGTGCGTGGCATAATTCTGATTAACATTACTGGCAGTACTTTGTGTGCATCAAAGGGAAAATAGCTCCAGGAACTGGCATCCTGTTAAATGTGGAATAGCTCTTACAGGCTAGTGTGGTTCAATGTGGTGGGTTTTGAAAACTTCCTCAGGAAAACCCTCATCTTTTCTGGGCAGTAATGGTGAGCTGTGTAACGACAGCTGGCCAGCAGTGCACCCGTATTTTGTGTTGGAATTTATGAGGGGTTTAGCATGTGCAAAGATTGAAAGAGCAGCTTCAGACCATCATCCTTTTTAGGGCCCCATTCTTCTCAGTTTACTTGTTAGAAACAAAATTAGATCCAAGGGTGGTAAAAGACAGCCTCTAGCTTTCTAAGCCTTTAAAAATGTGTATGCATTGTGTATTTTTATTCTGAGTGTATCCTTTATCGTGCACTGAAATAATAGGTAAAATTAGGCAGGTTTTGATAGCACCATCAAGTTGCAGCTGAGAAATCTTGCATTTTGTTTCCTGTTTGTCGTGGTTTAAGCCTCTCTAACTCATGCAGTCTCTCTCTCACTCACTTCCCCCTCTTTCTTCCCCCCGTTCCTGGAGGGATGGGAAGGAGAATCGAAAAGAATGCAACTCCCACAGGTTGAGGTAAGAACAGTTTAGTAACTAAAGTATAACACAGATCACTACTGCTACCACCAATAATCATAATGACAAGGCAAATACAAGGAAAGAATACAATCGCTCACCACTATACCCAGCCTGACCAAGCAGTGCACCCCCCATCCTTCTGGGTCTCTGCTCTCTGTCTTTACATCCTGGGCATGACGTGCTGTGGTATGGAATAACCTCTTTGGTCAGTTTGGGTCAGGTATCCTGTCTCTGCTTCCTCCCGGCTTCCCTCCTCCCTGGCAGAGCATGAGACTCAGAAAGTCCTTGGTCAGACCAAAACATCACTAAGCAGTAACCGAAACACTGGTGTTATCAGCGCTGTTCCCAGGCCCAAAATCAAAAACACAGCGCTGTACCAGCTACCAAGAAGGAGAAAAATGACTGCTGCTGCTGAACCCAGGACACTGTTACAACCTGTTTGTTAAAAAATAGAATTGTAGAGTCATAGAATAGTTAGGGTTGGAAAGGACCTGAAGATCATCTAGTTTCAACCCCACTAAACCATGCCACCCAAGGCTCTGTCCAACCTGGCCTTGAACACCGTTGGTTGTGACTCTTAATTTTAATTATGTAGCAGATGCCTCATCTTAGCTAGGAATAACTTCAATTTAATTCCTTAAAAACCAAAATGCAGGTATAAATTAAATTATTTTCTGTTTCCAATCTCTTGGTAGCTGCAGCTATTATTTGCACATATGCTAAGGAGAACGAGCTTTTTCTGTCAGACTGTCTTTACAGTGATAATGCTTTCCCATGCAAGTTGTCCCATCAATGAGATATTTACAGGATTTCCATTTTTCAATGTATAAAAACTAAGGAAGGCCCATGCAGCTGTAATTATTATAAACATTGGCATTTATCATGAAGTGATCTCAGAGTGCTTTAAACACAGTATTGTGTTTAAAATATATATATGTATATATTTAAACACAGTATTTAGCAATGTTCTTGTTAGAGCTTTATAGATACAGACTTGTAGGTGTTGAAGACTTAATCCTGCAATGCACTGTTTAATAGTGCTTGAAGATGAAAGCCTCTGAAACCTTCTGTGTGAAGGGTGTAATGCTACCAAGCCTTATTCATGCAAATCGTCTTTATCCTTGTGACTGATAACATTGACCTAGCTTGTCAATTAGCTATTAAGGGACTAATGGTTTGTAGTGATTTGTCCAAGGTTGCACTTGAAAAGCTGTGGCAGAGGCAGCTCTAGAGCTTCCATCTTTTCCATACTACCAAAAGGAAGTCAGTGTAGGATGATGTTTTAGATGAGGGTATGGCACATCACCTGATAGCCTAGCCATGTATCATCGCAGAAGTGGTTAATTTTACTGTGTTACTGAATGAGAGATGTGCATGGTGACAGCAAAATGTAGATAGATGTCTTCATTTGAATGCTTCAACAAAAGTCTGCATATTGTCTTTATTAGAATCACCTATATTTGCCCTTAGGAGAAGAACAGAACCCATGTATCACCAGACACTTCCCCTCGTTAATTATCTTAGGCTTCTGTAGGAGCTTTATTCTCCTTGCCCTATCAATAGGCCTGCTCAAAGAAGTACAACATAAAGGGTTTTATCTGTGTTATTGATTGAGTAGAAAGTGATGTGTTTGGGACTGCTGGAGCTTCTCTAGTGAGTATTTATTTAAATTGGGGAAAAAAATCAGTATGACTTAAAAAAACCCCCAAACTAGAACTTTCATTTAACATTACAAAAGAGGGCATTGCTTAATCCCTGAAGTAGGAAATTGCTTTTCTTCATGATCCATTGCTTTCATACTATTTCTGGCTGCTGGTGCTGAAGGAAAGAAAAGCTGTGTTCTCACTCTTGTTTTCACTGTATCTATTTTCTTATCCTCTACAAAAACTTGGCTGCTAATTTGTTGTTGAAATAAATAAAGGGTGGGGAGAGCCTGGCTATGAAAAGATCTCTTTGTCTCAAATGGGCATTTGCAGATAGGGAACCAAAGCAAAACTTTAGGTGGGAAACTGAAAAAGGGAAATTAAGGATTTGAAATAGCATATCAAAGCTGAAGTGTATGAGATATTGCTTTTCTTTGAGATGCTGTTATGGGTTTATACCTAAATTCGGCAGCATGTTCCCAGAAGAGGAATGTTGCTAAGGAGTGTTTTTTCTTGTATTCTGGTCTTGTACACATACAAAGAGAAAAGAAAATGACAATTAAAAGCAAAAGGCATAGCTGGCTGCAGATGGTGGTATCTTGTTTCACCTTGGTTAAAGCTCATTCATTGTTGTTAAAAGCACCTATTGTTTTATTGCTTCTAATATGCATTACAGAAATACAGTGTGTTACAGCGCAGGGCTGGAAAACACTAATGGACTGTGACTAAGGAATGATTATTTAACTTCAGAAGTTACAATATTTAGTTAATGATTCCCTGACATTGTCAGGACAGGTCACAGATGCATTTTGAAGTAATTATAAGTTACCAGCAGTGGTTTATACTTTTCCCTTAGCAACAGCAGTAGAAGTTATATTTTTCTCTTCTATCAGTGGTGACTCCTGTTTCTTTTTTCAATCTGACTGCTTTTTATGTTGTGGGGTTTTTTTAATCCATTTAGCCTTGCAAATCAGAATCAAAGGTTATGCTAGCAAAATAGCAATATGAAAATCATTGTGACAGTGAGTTTTTGATACTAGTGTATAACAGGCGAGATACATGTAGGTTTGATGTGGAGTTTTTGCTTGTTCTAGCTGTATGAGGAAGATGGCGAGACCACACCATATGCCCAATAAAAGCTTCATTAGAAAGGCATTAGTAGCTTAATCCAACTTACTCTGTGGTTTATTTTATTTAGAACGTAATAAGGTAAGTTCATTAGTTTGCAGACTTAATGTCTTCTACTGTACCTCAAAGCAACCAGTAGCAATTCCACTGAGACGCTGCAGATCTCACTAACACCTGTCAAGATAAACTCATAGCTCTCTGGGGGAATCACCTTGGCAACGTAACTGAGGAAATCTGGGAAAAAAGTAAGTCTTTCACGCACAAAAGTGTGTTACACGGTATAAACTTGATTAATGATTTTTCACATGCCTCCGAGGTCATAGATCTCTTTAAAGTTAAAAAAAAAAAAACCAAATCAATCTCTGAAGAACAAATATTTTGGAATGTACAATGCTGTGTTTGAAATGTATTTTAGAGGACTTGACGGGCGGAGAATAATTATGCAATTTGAATTGAGCCTCAGAAAGGCTGTCTGAGACCAGCAATTGAGCCTCCATCCCCCTAGGGCTAATATATTAGATTACAAGGATTATTGTAGTGGCAGTATTTGTGCCACAACATTTAAGATTATGTCAGCGTTTCCATTTTAAATCTGTATGTTCAGAGGTTCATAACTCAGCTATACTGAGTGTGCTTGGCACTACAAACAAATGCAGCTTCTGCACAATGGTGACACTTTTTCTGTGGAATAAAGAAGAAGGGGAAAGAAAGAAGTTTAAAGCTAAATAAGTATTTGGGCATTTTACGGTTATGAATGCCAAAAGTTAATGCTGTCTTCTTACAACTCTTGCTTTTTAAATTCAGCTGACTTTTAACACTACTGCTGTCTGGAGTCTAAAAGCACTGTATTGGACTAGGAGAGTGGACAGAATGGTAGCAGGCTTTCTTTGCCTTCTTCAATAATGTTGCGGGACCAATGTGCTCAGGGAAGGCAGGAGGTGGAGCTCCACTGTCCATCTTCTTCTCCACCAAGGCCAGGAAGGGAGTGAGGTGATGATCATGAATCATAATGAGTGGTATCTTAGAAATCCTGTCAGGAGAACCTGCTAAAAAATGCACTCCTGACCATTACTTAGTTTAAGCCCTCTACAAATACCATTTGGGGTTCTCGGGGCTGTCACAGGGCTTCCCACACACAAAAAAAAGGCAATCAGTTTTGCCTTGCAAGGTCTTTAAACCCAATTTCCCCATTTTAGGGCCATTGCACTTCGGGTCTAGTGTGAGCTTGGCCTTGACATGGCATTTAATATCTCAGCTATTAAGTATGGTAAACAAGAACAAGAGCTGCAAGCAACACCATACATAGACTTTTCCTATTTTTGGAAGCCTTTATCAACAAATACGCTTTGCATGTATTTCATATGCTTGTACTGGATACAAAGGAGCACAACGCTGGGTTCTGTTATTGGCATCCGTCACTGATCAAACTTCTTGATGACTAATGTGTAACCTATTTTTGTGGTTCTTTTTTTTTTGTCCCTAGCTGGAGTATTTGCTGAGGAGTTCAAATTAGTATCATTGAAGCTCTAGTCAGGGATCTGTCTTCTCTGCGGCAATGCAGTGCCAATTCCTGCAGCAGCACTGGTGGGAATCAGACTTTTGCAGGTTCTGCAGCAGTCTAATTGCCTATAGAATTAGCTGCTCATGCAGTAGTCCAGAGAGAACTTGAGCGCAGCATGCCCTGCTTGATATGGGACTACAAATCTCTTGAATGCCTCCACGTATATATACATGTGGATTTGGCCTTAATTCCCAGGGCTTTATATTGCAATGAAAGGGGGAACCTACCCAGAAGCGTTAGCACCTTCTGTGTGAAGTTAGACCAAAAATAAACAAAACGAAAAAAAAGGGAAGAAAATATGAAATAAAGTGGCATTGCAGCACTGGTAGCCAGCAGAAGACAGCCCCCAGTGGAGTATGATCCATTCTCCTCAAGGCAGGTCAAACCAGGGCTAATGTAACTAATGGTAGATGGACTTGGCAAAGTGCCCTGAAGAGTGATGGACCAACCAGGGCCATTTCAGACTAAGAGAGAACTTCCTTTCAGAATCAGAATTCCCTGCTGGAAAATATTTTCCTACCAACTCCTTGTATTCTAAATTAAAGGGATCTGCCTCATGTGCTTGTTTTCAGTTAAATGGAAAAATAGATATCAGCTTGCTTTTGACAGCAAGGGATAGAGAGGAAGAGATTGTTTCTGTCTTTGTACATGCAGAGTCGAGAAAGACTAATTATGAAAATTTAAGGCAATTTGAATGGACAGATTTATGGACAGAAACATTTAGCAACTGTACCAGGTTTTATTTTGAGCTATACCTATAGAGGGAATAGCTGCACTACAGAGTAAGCAGCCTAAATATTTCCATTGTAAACTTCTTTTTTTTTTTTTTATGATCACCAAAAATTTGAATTTCTATGTATTTTTTGGCTGCACAAATACTCCATCTATCTCTGCTAGAATTGTATTTTTTGCCTTCCAAGTTTCTGAGTAGTTCATAGCCATTGGCTTTCTTTCTAAAGTAAAGGCTTTCTGCCCTAAGTTATATAGGGTTAGGACACAAACTGGCCACAGTTATACATGGATAACAGGCCTTGGTTCAGTATCTTGTAATTCATTGACTTCTGAAAGAAACATCCTCTGCTGTTTTAGAGAGGAAAATTAACGCCTCCAGTGTTACCAGACATTGAAATGTCTGAAAATCAGACACTTCTAGGACTGGGAGATCCTGCGTACAGGTCCATAAATTCATCAGAGTTTTATAGTGGTAAGTGAAACATTAGCTTGAATGTTTTCTTCTCTAAACCACTGTTTGTAGGATGAACAAACATAAATTCTGGCCTGCTTAACTGTAATTGCAAAATGTCCACGGGTTTTCAAATGAAGTGAGATTCCATACCCAGTAGCGGAGAAGAACTAATAGAAAAACACAGAAAGTGTATTAAAGTGTGCATTTCTCTTCTATCTGTGTTTGCTGAATAGTGCTTGAGCTTCAGGAGTTTAAGAGTGGCTGTTGCAACACTAATTGCAGGATTTCATCTCTGGAGAGCAGAGGTGGCCAGAGAAGCCTGGTTGCGTAAGGCAGAACTTAACCTAAAGGAGCCCTGAATTTAACTGACAGCTTCTCCAAGCCTGAGGCATGGTCTGCGCTTGAGGTTTGCTGATGTCACCAAAGTTGTTCATCTTAGCTAATACAGCTGTATTGACAAGAATTGGTGTAGAGAGATATGGTTGTCCCAGAAGGAAGTATCTGATTTTATCCAAGGAAATAATGTAAATTATACTTGTGAAAGTGCTTTTTCTGTTTGTATAAATCTTCTTTAGGGGCATTTGGTGTTATAGGACAATGGCAATAGAAGAAGCCAGGGAAAGATGTGTTTTTACTACTCAGGATATTCTTGCTCGTAAACTTAGGAACTTGCTTGTATTGACAGAGTTCACTTGGTGGAAATAACTTGATTAAAAGTCACATTTACTACCAATGTGACCTGCACAGGGTGTTAAATGGTGTTAAAAAGCCATTAACTTCACTGAGCTAAGCTTCCAAAATAACAAAAACTACCCTGTGAACTGTGTATTTTATTTTCACACTTTATTTGCTATGCCTGCAGTGGGATATTTGTTTCCACAAATTCTTGTTTATTGCTCTCTTTTGTACCACTCCTTCCTTCAAGTGAACCTTCACATACTGATGCCACAGTGTTTATTGTGTTGGGGAATACATGATTTGGTGTCTTTGGGGATTCAAAACAGATTATTTCAACTTCAGCTAGTTCCTCAGCTAACAGAGATTCATACTCACATGTCAGCAGGGGATAAAAAAATTAAGCAGTTTAAGTAAGAAATGCTGCTTGTCATTTGTTTTCGGAATCCTAGAATTCCAGGTTGGAAGGGACCTCAAGGATCATCTGGTCCAACCTTTTCAGGCAAAGCATGATCTAGACTAGATGTCCCATGTTTGCTTGCAGATGCTTTTAACTTCTAGTTTTCATTACAAAGTTTAACTCTTGGTACTAAGACAGTCAGATAAGCTTTTTAAATAGAATCATGGCATCATAGAATTCTTGAGGTTGGCAAATACCTTTAAGATCACCAGGTTCAACTGTTAAGCTAGCACTGCCAAGTCCACCACTGTTCCACATCTAAATGTCTTTTAAATACCCCCAAGGATAGTGATTCCACCACTTCCCTGGGCAGCCTGTTCCAATGCCTGACAATCCTTTTGGTGAATAAATTGTTCTTAATATCCAGTCTAAACCTCCCCTGGTACAGCTTGCGGCTGTTTCTTCTTGCTCTATCGCTTGGTACCTGGGAGAAGAGACAGACACCCACATCTCTACAACCTCCTTTAAAATAAAACATTAAAAGACTGGAAGTATCTGACTACCAACACTTGTTTCAAATTGAAAATAAGCACTTGCTGTTATCATAAAAACTGAGCAAGAGAGGATTTTATTTCCTGGAATTTCCATCTTTTGCCTTCTTGTCCCCATCTGCCTTTCACTTGCTTTCATACACACTTGCTTCACCTTCCTTTTTAGCTTCCTGTTATTCTTTCCACTTTAAGCCTTTTTATGATATTTTCTGCAGATTACTTCTTCCCATTTCTCACCCATGCATGGAATTAGATCATCTTTCTTCAGTGAAACTCAGATAGTCCTCTCCTGTTTGTAACCGTGGTTCAGAGTGCAGAGCCAGGAAAATGTCAAATGTTATTAAAATTAGACCTAGTACATACCAGGTGCTGAGCACATTGCAGATCCAGAAAGGGATGCCTACATAGGCAGGAGTCATCCCATTCCCATTTTAAGCAGGTACTTAAATAGCCTAAATAGCTTTTTGTGGAGATTGGCCTTTGTGTCCTCAACTCTTGGTTTGGCTACGCAGCAGCAAAATAATCCATGAATTTAACAGTCCCTAAGTAGTGTTTAACATAATAATGTAACACCTAAAAATGACCCATTATAATCCATCTGATGAAAGAAACTTCTCTAAGTAGTCCCCAAACACAGATTTAAACTCAAAACTTTAGTGGCAGTGATGTGTGTGCACGGCAGAAATAGTACACATTTAATAACACCAAGCACTTAAACACCCTTTTTATCTTCAGTAAAATATTAAATGGAGCACTTTTGAAGTACCTAAACATTTTATTCATTTGTCCTTGGTATTTAAGCACTAAGGCCTCCCTGATACAGTAGATGGCAGATGGAGCAAGAATTTAGGTAAGGTGCTCATGCTACAAACATATCCAACAACAGAGAAGAATGCTGACACAAAGTCCGACTGAATCACAGAATTATAGAATAGTTTGGATTGGAAGGAACCTTAAAGCTCATCCAGTTCCAACCCCCTGCCGCCATGGGCAGGAACGCCTTCCACTAGATCAGGTTGCTCCAAGTCCCGTCCAACCTGGCCTTCAACACACTGCCAGGGATGGGCAGCCACAGCTTATATGGGCAACCTGTGCCAGTACCTCAGCACCCTCAAAGTGAAGAATTTCTTCCTAATGCCTAATCAAAATCTTCCCTCTGTCAGTTTAAAGCCATTGCCCCTTGTCCTGTCCCTACAGGCCCTTGTCAAAAGCCTCTCCCCAGGTTTCTTGTCTACCCCTTTAGGCAGTGGGAGCTGCTTTACGGTCTTCTTTGAGCCTTCCCTTCTCCAGGCTGAACAAGCCCAGCTCTCTCAGCCTCTCTCCAGAGCAGAGGTGCTCCAGCCCTCAGAGCATCTCTGTGGCCTTCTCTGGACTCACTCCAACAGCTCCACATCCCTCTTGTGTTGTTGCTTCCAGAGCTAAACACAGTACTCCAGATGGCAATCTATGCTGTCTTCAACCCTAGTAGGACAAACTGTGCCCAGGCTGGAAGGGAACTGTGTAAAGGCTCAGTTGCAAGGTTATAGCTAGCCGGGAAACCTGGAATGGAGAGCCAGCTGTGCATTCCTCCACACCCACGGGGATGCTCCCACTAAAAGGCAGCAAGACACAGCTCCTGTTGGAGGACTTCAAAACAGTGGAGCAGAACTTAGTCTAGACAGGACTTGCCGACTGCCACTGTATCCCAACAACATCGTTGCCAACTGTACCATCACGCAGTTGGCAATACCGGCTTCCTGTTTCAAAGGAGTGATAACAATTTTAAGTTACTTGTCTGTAGGATGTCTAGAATCATTAAGAACAGTCAGCTTCTGCCTGTTTCTAAAACTGCAGCAACATGTGAACAGTTTACAGAGAAACTAGTTCTAGTGGCTGACTGAAATACTTTGTGTCCTGAGTCGGATTGATAGAAAACGTGGTGGTATTTACGGAAAAGATTTCTAACACATCTGAGGTGCGTGAACAGGAAATGTACATCAGGGGCTTTAATTTTAGGAGATCTGGTGAATCCAGGCTGAAGTTTCTTCGAGATTTCTTTCATTCTTCCTTAAGTCTGAAACTTAGAGAATTGATTGTATTTTATGTTCTAAGAGGTGGCAGTGCATGGCAGTTGCAAGCTGATAGTTTGAAAAATTGGGGTTTGTGACTTCCCTGAGAGGCTTCTTTAGGCAGGTTGGAGAATGAAGTTGCTGTGACATCCTCAGGAGTTGCCTTTCCCCGGCGTGGTCCAGGGAAAGCCCAGCCCACAGGGCCATAACCGGGGTGCGGGGTAGGGGGGGTGTCCCCCTTTCTCCGGGGATGCATCCCGCGGGGGGATGCGCGATGGGAGGAGGTGGGGAAGGGGGGGACAATTCGCGTTGGGCTGAGCAGAGCCGGAGCGAAAAGCCTTCCTTTTTCCTAAGCCTACGCAGCTGAGTGAGGGTTGTGACTTCTCTTTTGCAGCCGCGTTGGGGTTCGAAAGTGCCTCAGCGAATTGCGGTGGTTTTCGTTTAAATTAACGCGAAATGTATAAAGAAAAAGAAAGGGGGAAAAAAAGGCATTCTCACACCCACTGCTCGCCCTCTCCCTTTCACGCATCCGCACCCCGCACCCATGATCTCATGCTGCTGAAGGCATGGCACAAGATCTACGGCGGGCTGGAAACGGGGGAGGGAGAAGAGGAAGAGGAGGGAGGGCAGCAGAGCGGGGGGCCGGGATCGTGCCGTCGCCGACCTCCTCCCCCCCCCCCCCCCCCCGTTCCTTACCTGGGGTGCGGTACTGCAGGGCTGCGCCTCGGGAGGTACGAGGGCATAGGACCCGCCGAGTGGGGAAAACGTTTTCCCTTTGAAGCAGTGACATCTCCTCCCCTCAGATGTGGGGGGGGGGGGGGGGGGGAGGGGGCTGGAGTAGCCTATTCCACTGCTTTTTGGGTGAGAGCCCCGCTCCAGGGGGCAATGCGGGCGCAGCCCTGCAGATAAGGTTGGGGATGCTGAGACCCAAACCCGCCTTATTTCAGGCTAGAAACCGTGTGGGGTTTTTTGTATTCAGCCCGGTCTGCGGTGGGCAGACGAGTAGTGCCGTGAAAAATAATAAAATAATTACAAAAATAAAAGATAACTCTTTGTTAGGCGGCTGCTGGGAGCCGGTGCTCCAAGAGGCAGAGGGGAAACACCTGACGGGCCAAGTTTAGCCCGATGACAAGCCCCGAAATGGTTCTTTTTTTAGGGTGAAAGCAGGTTTTCGAGGCACGGGTACACCCAGAGGAGGGGACGCGCTGCCGCCGGAGCGGGGGGCGGGAAAGGGAAGGAGCGGGGAGGGGGGGAGCGGCGCCGTGCTCCCGGCGGCAGCGGCGAGGCAGCGCGACCGTGCGGGAGCCGAACGGAGCCGCCTCCTCTGCTCGGGCTCGTCCTCCGCATCGCAGCCCCGGTTCGCTGCTGGGGGACTGCGGATTTGCATAGCCCAGCTCCTCCGTGTTTGGGGGGTTTATTTTTAATTCATTTTTTATTTTATTATTATTTTTTCCCCACCTTCTTTCATCATTCTCCCTGAAAGACATCCCCGGGTGTTACTGCCAATACTCAGAGCACTGAGACTGCCGGAGCAGCGCGATTATTGTCTGTCGGCGTGTGTGTGAGTGCGAGTGAGTGTGGATGTGAGTGTGAATGTGAGTGTGTGCGCCGGGAGCGGGAACGCGGGGCAAGGGCTCTCCCGTTCGGCGATGAACGGAGGGACGAGCGGCGGCAATTTGATTTCCCGGCGCTTTGCCGGCGCTGGCTGATGGAGCGGCACCCCTTCTGCTCTCCCCATCCAGCAGACATGGGGCAGGACCGCCCGCGCTGTGGATTACCGAGGCTGGGGGAACGCTTGGTGCTCTCGTAGCCCTCGCAACTGTGGAGCGTTATTCCATGAGCACCGGCCGCGGGAAAGGCTAAACTACCGGTTGTTGGAGCGGGGGCTTCCCCCTTCTGCCACCACCTCTGAACTGCTTGGATCCTCCGCTGCTGGCTATGTCTCGGATTGTTTTGGGTAGAAGAAGACCTGGAGAAAAAGATCCTAGCCGGCTTTCCCAGCGGAAAGAGAGGGCTCACCTGGGGCGGTGAGCCGCAGCCGGCGCCGTGCCCGTGTGTGCCAGCGCGCCTCTGCCCAAAGTTTTCCCTTCTTGGCGGCGGCTGCCGCTGCTCCCGAGGACGCCGAGCCCCGGAGGATGGGGGTGCTGCTTAGGGGCAGCGCGGAGCCGGGGCCCGCCGGCAGCGGCAGCCGCTCGGCCCTGCTCTGGATAGTCCCGCTCACTCTCAGCGGCCTCCTCGGGGTGGCGCGGGGCGCCTCCAGCCTGGGCGCGCACCACATTCACCATTTCCACGGCAGCAGCAAGCATCATTCAGTGCCTATCGCGATCTACAGGTCACCGGCTTCCTTGCGAGGCGGACACGGTGGGTCCGGACGCCACTCGGTATCTAGTGTGCGCTGCAGAGCTCAGGCCGGGGCTGAGGTCGAGGGGAGGAAGAGGAGCGCGGAGGGTGTGCGGGATGCGGGGCTGTCCCGCCGGCTCGGAGCGGGGCGGGCCGGAGTCCCGCGGGGTCGGTGGGTGCGGAGCGGCGGCTCTCCCGTTCCCCGCCCTGCCTGTAAAGCCCTTCATGGCCCCTCCGGGTGGCAGCGCCGCGGCAGCCCCTGCCCCCGGCCAGAGATGGGCCCCCCGAGGCGGGTGTCTGCGGGAGGCAGGGCAGGGAGGGAGCTTGGTGAGGAGCGCGCTCCATCCCATTCATTACCTTAGTCGAAAGTCGAACTAAAGCAAAGGTCAGCTAATTAAACAGGGAGGGGTCGGGGAAGGAGTTCAGACTCGGAGAAGGCAAGGTGTTGCCTACCATAGTGGCCAGGAGAGGGACGAAGATGAAATTCTTCACAGGTGCAGATACATTTTGCTCAGGAATTGCAGCGCTTTGGTGCTTAGTTTCTGAAGTGACAGGGAACTGCTTCAGTGCCCTTTAAACAGCCCTGTTATAGTTTTTCTCCTCCTTTTTGCATGCATACTTGCAGGATCCTGTACATAAATACATGCAAAATATGCATATGTTCAGTGTTACCAAAAGCTGTAAAAGAAAGCGAAACATGAGGCTGTGGTTTAAGGATTTAAAGGCTCCTTTTGTCTCTGAGGGAGAGAAAAGATAAAGAAACCCCCTTGTTGGTCCCTGATTAGGTTATACAGCTTCATTCTTCTTCATTTTCTCATCTCGCCTTGCTTCATTTGCACAATCATGCGATGTCATTTCCAAGGTTTCGAAGTAGAAAACCAGATCTTGTGCTTAACCTTTGCATGTCTTGTGCAGGACGACCTAGTTGCAGGCACCAGGTAGTTGGGATTGATTGGATTTCGTTTTTCCAGTGATTAGCAATGCTAGCGTTAGTGGATAGGGTGGTATTGTTCACCTGAAAATTCCCACTGTGTGCTAAGTAGATTTCATACTCAACTTCTAGAAAAGGCAGAGGGCGCAGAAATGGCTTTTCTTAAGCATTTTATTAATTAAAAATGGGGAAAAGTTAAATGTCTGGTCTGATTCCAAACAAAACAAACCTAACCCTCCCCAAAACCCCAAAGAGCCTGAGAAATTGAGGCCACCACTCTGTAGCGCACTGAGGCAGCCCAAGATTGAGAATGCTGCATGTTCTCTCCTGTATGTGCTTAAAGGGGAAAATGATGTATGTGTGTACACATCTGTGTATATGCTTATTATTCTTTCAATTTCTGCCAATGTAAGAATATGCAAGCTAGTTGATCCTATGATTCTGTGATCATTTAGGGGCTTGCTATCAGGTTGAGGGAAAGCTAAAAGAACGAGGGGGAAAGAAACATGATTGTAGTGGTACCCAGCTACAATTCCTTAGGATGCATTTTAAGATCACCCCTTTGGCCAGTTTTTAAAATCATTGTCTTGGACCCAGTTTAAGGGTGGTGGTGTAAAAACGCAGCTTTCTCAGGAGAAATGAGTCTTGCTCTAGAAAATTAAGTGGTGGAGCTGGTACATAAAGACTTGGTAGGGAAGCTTGGGAGCCTCTCCAGAAGTTAAGATGCTGATTTGACAAAATGAAGGATGTTCCATGTCAAAGAAGGCATTTTAGGGTGTTTACTTGATAACTCTAAATGCTTTGGGTTTTCTGCCTTTCTCGGAAATTCTGTTATCTGACAGTGGTTTAAAACATCTAATTCCTGAATTCATTATTAGTTCTTCAGAGAGAGGTTCCCATTTGATTCGCTAAGCCTGACAGAAGCATTTCTGCTTCTGGCTGAGCAGGGTTGGACTCAGCTCCTGTGGAGCCTGTCACTGCCTGTCCAGGCATCATCAGTCGGACAGAACTAGGTGATGGGTAGGGGATGCTTATTCCTTATCGCGGCATCTGAGTGCCTTTCTCCAGCATCCCCAGTCCTTGCTTGGCTTAGCCAGGTGGGAGTGAACATTCCATTCTCAGGCTTGTCTCCTTCAGCGTCAGCTCCATTCAGTTTTGCAGTTATTAGAACACTTATTCTGTTGTAAACTGATAAGATTGTACGTAAATGTTGCAGTCTTTATGGTGACTTCCTATCTGCTCTTTTGTTACTTTGTCAGCTTTTCGTAGCCTCGTACCTGTTAAAAGTCAAGTAGAGCTTTTAGGGTCAGTTAGTCGATCCCCCATGAAAGCGTTGCTCTCTAATAATTGTGACTCAGAAGTGTCAAAGGAAGGAGAAATGATCCCTTCCTTGCCCAGGCATTCAATAAATGCCTCCACAGACCTCATACATCCACACCCTCCTCCTCTTAGCCCTGCCACCCCATCGTCTCAGCAAATGTTGTGATTTTATTATTTCAGTTTTCCTTGAGCCAACCCAATTCCAGCTAATAGTATAAGCGAAGCCAAAAGCCCAGCGTGGTTGGATTTTTTCCACTTCTTTTGAAAAACCAAACGATAATCTTGCTGGAAACACACTTGTCGAGTAATTTTGTTGGGCTTTTGCTTAGCAGTATGATCTCATGTGGGTTTAGGGGACGGTATTGTCGCAGACACATAAACAGAATTCCAACCAAGCAATTAGCTCACCCTATTAAACAAAAAGTAGTTCAGCACACCGTTTTTTAACACACTAAAATTTAAACATCTCTCAAGCTTGATCAAGTGATTTTTTGACTTTGCTTTCTGACTCTCATTAAACTCAGGAAGGTGAGAGGTGGCTGAAAGAACCCTAAATCTAATGACAGGAAGCAATAAGAAAAACAATTCTCTGGATCATGATATCAGCAATGTAAAGGGAAGTACAAAGAAGTAAGGGAGAGTCTGATATTCATAAATGTAAGTCTTGGGCTGCTCAGTAGTGGTCTCTGCAGCACGTGAGCTCTGTGATGATTTACGTTCACAGCTCTCCTTGCTCCATTTAAGAAGGCAGCTATTGCTTCTGTTATAGCTGTGTCTACCATGCAATCTTTTTGAAGGAGATAGGGTAGCTCATACTGCAGTACTTCTACATTACAAAACTGTGGATTGTCCATGGCAAGGCCCACATAAAAGGGAAGAGATTGCAGCTTTCTCAATAACTTTAAATGAAGAAAGATGGTTTCTTTAAGAGTCCAGAAACAGTGCGGATCATGTTTGGAGTGAAAATGCCATGTTGAATAAGTAAAAAGTTTAAAGTGTAGCCATATGGATGGCTGTCACCACTCTCATTCATCCCTTCCTTCTTGCTAACACCTCTTTAGCCTCTACTTGGGTTTTTTGTGGCCCCAAATTCTTCATTCCATTACCAAATGACAAGCACAATGTGTCCATTTCTTCCTGCTGCTTCTGTTTCCTTTGCTCTCAGGATCTTGTTCAGACTGTTTTCTGACAAGTAAAAGTTGATGCTGGGTTTTTTAAATCTGCCAGATTAGGAGCAAGGAGGTGACTAATGAAATCTGGTGTGAGCATGTGCTTGGAAAGAAAAGGCAAAAATGGGGGGGGGGGGGGGGGTGTAGGATTGGCATGCTCGCAGGGAGAACTCAAAGTGCTGAGCAGTAGTTAGGGGTTGTGCATTTAAAGACCTGGATTATCATGAACCTGGAAGGGATTTGACTCAGTGAGACTCATGACCAAGATACAAGCCAAAGGGTTTAGGAGGAGTGGGGACAATCTGAAGTAGAGGTAATAGAGTACTGGGGAGGCATTATTAAGGAAGTGGTCATTTGGGGTGGAGAAGGGCTAGGGACTTCTGTGATTGAACAGTAGATGTTCAGATGTCCTATCCCTGGAAGTGTTCAAGACCAGGTTGGACAGGGCTTGGAGCAATCTGGTCTAGTGGAAAGCGTCACTGTCCATGGCAGGGTGTTTGAGCTGGATGAGCTTTAAGGTCCCTTCCAACCCAAACCATTCCACGATCCTATAATTTAAAAGGTTGAACAGAGCTAGTGAAAAAGTGCTTCAGCAGCAGAGTTCCTGAGCAGGGAGAAGAGTCTGTGGAAAACAAGAGCTTTGAGTAAGAAAAGTTGGCATGTTTTGGAGGTGAGAACTGAGGTTGAGCACTGGGATGGTGTGTTACCACAGCATGTTCCCTCCTCCAGTCTTTCCTATCCAGAACGTGATGTGGCAGCAGGGATATGTGTATTGATCTCCTACTTCTGAGCTAGGCCAGCTTCTTACTGTCTCTGCTTCACCATGAGGTTCATGTGCACTGGATTTATCCATGTTATATCCGTTCAGAGAGACTTCAGTGGGGGAACCAGCAGCTCCCCGTTACTGGAGTACCAGACTGCAGGCTGAATCACTCAGGCCTTCTTGAAGGAAGGTTTCTGTTGAACTCTGCAGCAGCTTTTGCTAAGTAATAATAGCAGGACCAGAACTGCAACACTGCAGTGAAATCATTTATACCACCATTGTGAAAAATACCATCAAAACAACTTTGAAAGATGTGCATATAGATAGATTTCATCTTTGTAAGAAAACTGCATGGAAAGACTTGTTAGTGAAGTAACAATAATTTTATGGCCTTTTACTTCTTTTAAAAAATAAGCTGGAATGGCTATTTCTGCATATAATGATAGTAAGTATGTTTAGGGGTTAGGGTAAATGGCATTTTTCAGTTAGAATGTGCATATTATGTTGCAGAGAAGGGTTATGTTTTGATTAAAGCA
This sequence comes from Ara ararauna, assembly GCA_028858755.1. Taxonomy (NCBI): domain Eukaryota; kingdom Metazoa; phylum Chordata; class Aves; order Psittaciformes; family Psittacidae; genus Ara; species Ara ararauna. The sequence goes on along the minus strand of CM054379.1, from coordinate 116,498,407 downwards.
TCAAACATGAACATTTCCAGATGTTCAAGCATTGTTACTCAATGTGATATTAGAAGTAGAAGTGCAAAAGTATCATCTTCATGTTATAATTGCCTTTTTTAGAGATCTTACAAGCCTGTTTGTGTATCACAATCTTCTTTTTTATGTCTCTCATTCACAGATTTTCAAATACTTACTAGTTCTCCTGCTCTGAGTGCTTCTCACACACAACTGAGACATTTTCATGTTTTAAGACTTCAAAGCAGAGCAGCTTCCTCCCTGTCTTTAAATTATATACATTTTATATCCCCCTTCGAGATTTCCAATATGCTCCATCAGTTATTATCCCCATCTGCCGCCAAAGTATTAACATCAGTTGGAATAAAATGAATAACAAAGCAATTCCAGCCAGCACAGTGGTTAATTTGCTGTGCAGTTAGATACGCATATTAGGAAGTGTGTTTTCTATGTTATCATTTCTGTCAGTATGGCTTGTCAAAGAGGCATACAGTCATCTTCAGCAGTATTGTGGACAGTCTGGAGCACTGTAATCAAAAGTGGAATGTTGCTCATGGATTTCTGATAAGCATCTTTAGACAAGCCCTACTGCCTTAGTACACGCACAGCTATTGATTGATGCGGGTGCCTTTACAAGAGCTAAATAAATAACAACGCTGTTGTCACTTATCAGCAATACCGCTTTTGCCTCAGCCTGCGGTAACCATGTTTTTCTAGATTTAAAGCATGTTTTATTGTCTTTTAATCAAATTCTCTCTGAAATAAGTTATCAGAAGAAATTAATTTAGCGTTCAATACAGTGTGCTTCCTGCTGTTTCTAATTTTCCTAGATGGATTTTTTCTGATAGCAAGAAGTTGACTTGGCTTTAAGGGAAATTTCTTTCTGTCTTTTATTTTTAGTCCAGGGGAGAGCTCTGTAGACAAAGCTCTGATGCCCAACTGCTATTCCCAGTGTGAGTAAGCACAACCAATTCTACAGTCCTAGTAATTTCTCAGCTTTCTCCCACAGATGGCCATTACCGTGGTTAACCATAGGATGAGATGTTTGATCATTATAATTTCAATGGATCATGTAGTGTAGTTCACTGAAGTTAATCCTTTGTCTTCTCCTTGGCCAAAGCTTGCAAATTCTTAACTTTTCTGAGTAATCAAGATGACATTACTGACCTTTTTCTTGTCTTTTCCCAGTGTCAGTTAATTTATCTCTCTGTTATTAAATTTGATGTCCTCAGATCTGCCACAGTATGTGTCAAATTTTTCTAAGCTAACAACTTCCTTTCCAGTTTGTAAATACAGTGTAGGCAGAGCTGATAGGTCTTGCTGGGATAATAGGCTGACATGTGAATGTAGCTGTGATTATAAGTAAAATGAAACAACCTGATTTGATGAAAGTGTATTATAAAAACAATACTGTTCGATAAGGTTAAATGTAACAAACATAACGAAGAGAAGCCATGTACTTACTTATGCAGTGATGAGATTTGTTAACCGCAGATGTAATTGCTCAGAACAATAGAATTTGCCCTTAGTTGATAGAAAAACTGAGGCAGTAAATAAAGTGGGAAAGGAGGAGGGGAGAGGTAGTGTTTCTGGATGTCTCCCCGTATTGCTGGGATGGGGTGGTGGGGAGGGTGCTGTGCTTGAGAGCAGTCACCACCTCTGGCCCATGATTACTGATTCACTGTAGAAAACTGTAGCAACTTGGTTCTGAATTTCTGTAAGCACTAAACTGGATAAATCCATCAAAACAGCCCAGATGAAGCATGTGACAGGCTCATGCACTGTAGGTAGGATCAGAGTCAAAAAGCTTTACCGTTTCTGGGGCTTGGGTGATAAGAAAAATGTACACATATGGCAGATACATGGTGTCTGTGATCCTGAAGGCAAGACAAGGTTGAAGCAGGGGCAGGGTTTACCTGCAGAGGTGAGAACTGTGTAGCCTGTTTTTTTCTGTTCCATGTATTTGAACTGTAAATGACGCAATGATGAGTCTTCCTTTTAAATACACATAGGTGTTTCTGAAGAGCTTGCTGCTCAGTCATGGAGAAGCAGGAAGGCTCAGCAGTAAAAGATTTACTCAGATCACTCTGCTGTTCTGGGGCCTGAGTGGGGGATGCCTCAGACACCTACTCAGAAATGACAGAAGTGTTAACTCTTTCTTTAGCTCTCTTTTAGTGCAGCTGTATCTGCAAAGAAATGCCAAACATGCTTCTAAAGCAAGTTGACTGCTTTCCAAATACGTTCTTTTATCCCTGCATATCTGCAACTGAGTTAGGGCTTCTTTAATTTGCTTCATTAATTCAGCTCATTTGCAGTTGTAAAATAAAAAAGAGCAGAGAATGACTAGACTTGGAGAAACTTCAGAAAGCTCTGAGAAACTTTCCCCACCTTGAAGAGGAGTCAGATGTAGTCTTAATGCATGTTGAATCATTGGAGTTGGTTGGCTTTCTCAGTGACAGCAGCTCTAGAGCACTGGGAAGTAGGTGGAATGGCTTTAAGTTGGCAGAGAGGAGATTTAGATGAGACATTAGGAGGAAGTTCTTCCCTGTGAGGGTGCTGAGGCGCTGGCACAGGGTGCCCAGAGAAGCTGTGGCTGCCCCATCCCTGGCAGTGTTCAGGGCCAGGCTGGGCGGGGCTTGAAGCAACCTGCTCTAGTGGAAGGTGTCCCTGGCCGTGGCAGGGGGTTGGAACTGGATGAGCTTTAAGGGCCCTTCCAGCCCAAACCGTTCTATGATTCTGTCATTCTTTGAGGAGCTATGATGGAACTGAGGGCTAAGAAGACACTGTTTCTGATCATTAGCCTGGGCCTGATTTGCTGTTACTGAGATCAAGCACAAAATTTCCACTTCATGACCTGATCTGTTGTGCCTGTGGGATGTCTCCCGTGGAGACAGCACCTCTGATGTGGTCCCCCTCCGCCAAAACGACGCTTCTAAAGCTGTGAATGAAACTTTGCAAAGATTAATGCCAACACGTGTTTTAAAAATAGGTTTGCTGCAGTTAACGGATGTGTTCACTTTCTTTCACATAACAAGAATTACGAGGGAGCTTTCAGCGAAAATAATTAATTGCCAATTTCAATGAAAACATACGAGCATGAATTGAATCATGCTGTTATTTTGGGTTGGGATATTCAGTGCCCACAGAGAGGGGTTTAGGAGCTGTGACAAAACAACAGATGTGAGATTAGCCCCTTTTGCTGTGTCTGAATGGATGCGTCCTAAAATCCTGGTGTTCCAGTTGGTCAGAACATGCTGTGGCTCCCATCCAAGCCCTCTCCTTCCACCCGTGCTCTTCTTAGGCTGGTTTGTGTTTGCAGTTTCCCTTTCTGTGGATTTTAAATCCGCCTGGGGCATATACCCCGACCTTGGCATTCGGAGCAGCCCTCAAATATGTATGTCTGTTATCCTAAATAATGTTATACCAGGTGAGGTTCAATGAAATATTAGATAGGCAAGGTGGAGGAGAAGTCTGCCATTATTGTATTACTTAGAAATCCCCTAAGATTGAAGCCAGAATTCTTTTTTTAATGGTGATTTTTAACTTCTGTAGAAATTTTCTCCCATTAGCTCACAAAGTTTGCTCTTCATCACTCAGCACAATTTGACAGCTTGAGCTGTTGTCTGACATGAAGATAGTAAGAATCACTGTACGGCATTTAGAGGCAGAAGCTGGTGAAGAAAGAATAGTAGCAACATTATTTTACAGCAACATCAGCAAAAACCAAAGTGAAATGGTTGAGTATCTTACTGTGCAAGACATTGCAGAACTGTAGTTAAGCATGCAGGTAAGAGGAGTCGTTGGTCTGTGAAGAATAGTGGAGTGCAAATGTGTCAGACACTGAAGTTTCAGTTCGTAGCTGCCAGTGATTTCATGATTGTATGATTATCTAAATGAAAACGCAATTTCTACCTAAGCACGCAGCAGCTTAGTTTCAAAGAGCCTGAGGTCAGCAAAGATAAATAATTAAATAGGGAAAAACAGTGATACATCTGCTAGATATCTATAGGAGCGGTTACTTCAGTTGTGGCAGTTATTGACACTGTTATAAATTGCAAGTGACTTAACTGAAGATACCTCAGATCCTATCCATTGTGTGATAAAATTTGCCTGTCGGGGAGCTTATGCCTTACACTTTGGGAAGGTGGGTTTCAGTGCAATATGTGTATCTCATATGGCTTTTGCTGGCTCCTGGACTAGGTACAAATGTCACTGTTTCAGTACAAGGTCACTGCTGGAGGCGTGAGAAAGGCTCACCCTGAGCTGGTCATAGCAAGTGTGGTGTGAGTAAATATGTATGTCAGGATTTTGCAAGTATTTTCTGTTTGTTTCAAGTCATTAACTTGATCTCTGCTGCTTATTTGGTAATCACTCTCCTCTTTCTTCCTTTTTTCCAAATGTGTATGAGTAAATTTATAATGTGCATAGTGTGTGGTGGTACTTTTGTGTGATATAAGGGTGAGTTAGTTGTCAAAGTATAGCTTGGAAAAAAGGAAAATCAGGGGTAGAAAAAGAGCAGTCATTATTAGTAAAAGATACTTAGTGTAAATTAGTTCAACATTGCTAAACCCCCCCTGTTTCTCACTGTCATGCCAAAAAGTGGCATGCATACCTTAACCCTTGCCCTGTGTGTGCACTGGTATAGAATCATAGAATGGCTTAGGTTGGACAGGACCTTAAGATCATCTAGTTCCAACCTCCCTGCCATGGGCAGGGACACCTTAACTAGACCAGGTTGCTCAAGACCCTGTCCAACCTGGTATCTCCGGCACTACAGTGTATTTTAGCAGTAGGTTTGTCTGGAATGTTTATTTCCGTTTCACAGAGAAGAGCTGGGACACGGTAAATCAGCTTCTCATTGGTGTTCCCTCTTGAATGGTTCAAAGAAATCATGCAGTGGTCAGATTGGCCATTGGAAAATTCCCTCTCTGTCTCTTGTGCACTTGCCCATGGTATAAAAGGCGTATCTGGGGCATGGCCAGAGTGTGTAACACTCTGTTGGCAATTGGCATAGCTTGAAGCAGATTCCACGCTGATTTAGCGTATGCCATGCCTCAGTCATCCCTCCATAAGCAATTCATTGGGTAGTGCTTGTCTCCCAGCTGTGTCAAACAAAAAACTGAGCACAGCAGAGGTTAAGGATTATTCTGTTCAGCCTTTGCTTGTCAATGACTAGCCCTCCAGTTTATTTCAGGAGCGTGCAGCTTTACCTATCTAAATGTGACAAGCATCTAGCCATAAGCTACACAGCAGCCTGAAATGGGAAAGGAATTAAGCAAAGACTCACTGAGTTCTGTGTTGCTGTTTCATTCTATTGTATTGTGCTAATACTGAGAGCTGGGACCATTAAAACAATGCGCTAGTCACTGAACAAATACCATCCTTCCTTCCTGTGGTGTGTAGGTCATACTGTGGGATTAATAGAACTGATTTGTGAAAAAGGGTGATGCAGAGAAATGGGGGAGGGGAAAAAAAAAAGGAAAATGGGTCGAGGAGGCAGAGCATACCTTTGTTCAAGGAAAACAGGAATATTTTTTTCCCTGTACTAATTTATGATTTTTTGTTTTAACAGGAAATATTTTCTCAGATATTTGGTTTGACTTTTATAGAGCTATTGTAATTATTTGAGATGTAGAAACGGCATAAAATCCTGATGGTTGTATATGCCAGTATGCCAAGCTTAGAGCTGTTGTGCCTTCACAGAGGAGACTTGCCTGTCCTTTGGTATAAGTCAAATCCTTCCAAACTCCCCATCAGTGCTTACATTTTTGGGGCCATATGGGGGGCAGTTCCCTTAAATATTGTTCTCTGCCTGTCTTGCAATTCCAGTTGCTCGTGGTATCTGATGTCTATTTAGTGAGAAGGGCAGTCATAATACATTGAGTCTGGATTTGAACTTGTGGCTTCACATCATGTCATTTGGTTTTACAGATACAGTTTGCCATTTAAATGTTCCCTCTCCAGGAAATTGCTTTGGATGTTTGAATGTGGGCGTCAGTAGGCAAGGTGCTTTCTCTCTATTCCATAAGTGAATGCTGAATGGGGTGAGGATTTTGCTCAGTGGAAACACATCTAGCTTTTTTCAAAAGGATTAGTTGCTGTATATTATATGTTACTGTAGGACTGTTAAGCCAATTAGCAGTTCATCAGAATGATTTCACAGGCCATTATTTGTGAGAATGACTGGGATGAGGCTTTTTAGATTGCACTGGGTCTGTGTGATTTACACCACTAGATGTGAAGAATCAACACAGAGGGAAGGTCAGCATTAACTTCCATAATTTCATGGAGTGTTTTTTTGATTAATACATCATGTCACGCGTCCTTTATTTCTTACCTTAGAAGATGTTATACTTTTTAAGATTTATTTATATTATGGTGGCATCTAGAAATTTCAGTCAGAGGCTGTGAGCCCATTGTGCTAAGCAGATGGATTGAACAGAAAAAGACAAGAAAGCTGGAGAAATAATCATTCTCTGCTGCTGACAGTACTCTCCAGGGTAGGTTTCGAAATAGCTCAAGAGCTGTGTAAAATTAATAAGCTGTTCCTCATGTACTGAATTCCTCTTTCATACTGCACTGGCATGAGGGATCTCTATGGAGAGAGGAGGGGCTGCAAATAAGATTTGCTAGAGGATGGGGTTGAAGATTGTCCCTGAAAGTCCAGATTTGACTGTGACTCCAATGGACGAGTGCACTCTTAACAATATGCATAAAAGTGGTGTGGGTGGAATTTGTCTAGTACAAAATCTCTGCATCAATGAAGTCAGTTTAGTCCCTCAGAGCAAGGTTTATTAGGCATAAAATTTGAATAAGTGTCCTTTTGTTTCTTTAGCATCTTTATAATTTTCTTCACTGGCAGCAGAAAGAGATGAGAAATCAGGGAGCATTACCCTTACCTAATAGAAACTTAATGTTAATGAGATATTTTAGGAGCTTTTTGAGGTACTGGGTCAATTTGTGTTCTGTGATGTGAAAACATGTTCCTTTGTACTCCAGCTTGGCAGTGTGGCATGAAGTTTTTATTTTGTTATGGCATTAAAATGGTTTTTTATACAGTAGAAAACCTGAAAATAAAGATGCAGCACTGCATCATAATTAGAAGGGGAAAAAGCCCTATTACCTGTCACGGAGATAACTCTGAAATAATAAATAGTACTGGCACATTTTACTGCTATCATAAATATTGATTCAGCACATGTCCATAGGCTCAATTTATTACATCATATTCACTTAAATGTGTTTATGAAACGATCCTTCTGCACGCACATACATTTTATCAAATTTTAGATTCCCTGATTAATGGCACAGACCTTTTTTGCAATGTGGCACAGTCTATCACACCTCTAATCCAATTTGGAAGCAAAGACATTCTGAGGTCTTACAATAAGCCTATTCTTCTTGCAACAGTTACACCTCTTTTGCTTATTTTCTTACAGAATGGACAAAGATTTAATAGTGATGTATTTCCTAATAAACACAGCTGGAGGACAGCTTCTTCCATTATATTAGATATACCTTTGTTACATCTTCACTGGAACCCATTAAATATTCTTGGACACTCACTTAGCAATTTCACCAGAGGCATCAATCCAAATGTTCTGGGTTGTGTTGCATAATTGTCAAGGCATTAAATATGGGTGATGAAGGTACAGTAGTTAAAATTTACTGGTGTACATCTGATGTTTGTAGATAACCCTTTTTAGGAAGTCGGGATGTATTGCCGTGTTCAGGCATTCCATCTTAATTCCAAGTCACTGTTACATTGTCTCCATGTTTTCTTTTGCAGTCAGTGAGCCAAAGACCCTGTAGAACATTTATCTTGGGATTTTAATTATCTGGTCGAGTGTGTTAAATTCTGGTAAGGGTAAAACCGATCAGAATTTCTCAGTCAGTTCATGCCATATTCGTAGTTTTCTAGGAAATGAAAACCAAGTTTGTAGCAGATTTGCAGGAGAAGACGTGCTGGTTCCCCGCTTTTCCTTTGCATTTCAGAACTGGGGTTTGAGGTAGCTGGCATTTGGTGTTGCTGATTCAAAGTGTTGCATTTTGGCCAGTGAACTTGTTTTAGTTCTAATTTGAATATACATAAACTGTGGCAGATTAACTAATATGGTCCTGTGGATAGTTCATTGATGAAGTTAAAGTAACTTGTGTGCTATCTAGTATTTATCACAAGAGTAAAACAATGCAGATAAATACCATGTATAAATGCAGGTACCATCCATCTAACTTGAATCACCAACTTCTAAAAATCTAGGTCATATACATTGTATGAAAGTAAAATGATCAACCAACAGTATTAAGCTCTTATAAAAGAAGAAGAAGAAGAGAATGAGACTCACAGCTACAGGAAAACTCATCTGAGATGAGTGCCCTTGATCTTATCTTGTAATGTTAAATACCGTATGGAGGAAAAATCTCTGGCCTCCTGTTAACCTGTTATTGGAGATCATATGCACAAGAAGCTCTCTCTGACATGACTTGATGATCTTAAATAGCTTTTCCAACCTAGTTGATTATGTGATTACCCAGATACTCTGGAAATAAGAAAATTATCTATGGGTTAACTTCAACATTGTGTGAGGTTTCCACATACTGTGTATAACGTTAGTTATACTCAGTGGTGGTTGAGTCAGACAGGTTCTTACCTAGTTTGTGCTGCTGTTGGCCACAGCTTTTGGGCCACCAGGCTTTTTTCGTTAAGCCTATGAGGTGTGTATACTGACACATACAGAGGGGTACTGTTGATTGTGGTCTAGCATTAGGTGCCAGAAACATCTAGGTAAGATCTCTCCTAATAGAGGTGGTTAGAAGCTGTATTTTACAGTGTTTAATGGATTTACCTTCCAGGAAGATTGCCAGTTCAGCTTGATATCTAAATTGCTTTTTACAGCAGTTGTGCTGGCAGATCTGTTGCAGATGCAGGACCCTTCAAATGTCTGTGAGAGCTGTCTAATCAAAGGTGTGATTGAGCCATTAAATGAAATACATTCTTCACTGTCATGAACTTTGAAACTAGAAAAACATTAATGGTATGTCAGTGAGCTAATGGTCTGCTTCCAGCTTGACCAGCATCCCCAGCTGGGAGCTGTGGTGGGAACCTAATGTCTCACAAGCCATAGGCAGTCATGTTTAATTTAGGAAAGCAGATAAAGAGCCTTCACTGCAACTAAACTGCTGCTTCTTTTATGTTCTTGCGAATCACATGTAGCAATACAGACTTTAGCGAATAAAAACTATATGGTAAACACTGTTGCCAAGATAGTCAAATGAATTATCCATGAAGTGAAAGATGCACATCCTGAAATACTATCAGGTATTTTAGCAATTTAAAAGATGTCATTCTGTATGCTGGGTATTTCTTAAATGCTTCATTAAATTGAGAAATCTCTATGTAAATGCTAATTTAATTAAAATGTCTTTGTATTTTAAATATAAGTGAAAACAGGCTAGAAGCATTGCTGAAAGTTTGCATGAGCCTCTGCTTATGCATGATTTTTCTTATCTACTGCAGCATTGTCTTTTTTTTCTTTAAATGAGCAACATGCAAAAACATTTCCCGTCTTTTTTTCTTTTAAGATTTCTCATAACAGAATATATTTGACAGGCCCCTTTTGCTTTCAGAATTAAAATTTCCCCCACAGATGCTTAGTAAGAATAAGAAACCACTGCGTTTTAACTTCGTAGGCATGACAGTGATACCAGTTGGCATTTAGCTGTCCCATATACTAATTCATGCATGTGAAACAAAATGATTATACTTACAATTTTTGGTCATTTACCCCGTTGCTATCGGGGAAATTTTTTTTTAATGGAAAACAGTTATGAATTGATTTTTTTTTCTTTTGCCAAAATTCTCTATTGAGAGAAGAAAGTAATGCTTCACCTCCTCTGTAAATAAGCTTTTCGAAAAACCTACCTACCTAAAGAGAATTGGTAGAGTAAAAGTGAGAAAACACATGGGTTGAGATAAAGATAGTTTAATATGTAAAGCACAAGCCGTAAGCAAAAGCCATATGCACAAGAAAAGCAAAACAAGAAGTTCATTCACTACTGCCCATTGGCAGGTTCAGCCATCTCCAGGAAAGCAGGGCTCCATCACATAATGGTTACTTGGGAAGACAAATTGCTGGAACTCCAAATATTCCCTCTTCTTCCTTCTTCCCCAGCTTTATATGCTGAGCATGACACCGTACGGGATGGAATATCCCTTTGGTCAGTTGGGGTCAGTTGTCCTGTCTGTGTTCCCTCTTAACCCCTTGTGCACCCTCAGCATCCTTGCTGGTGGGGTGGGATGAAGAGCAGAAAAGCCTTTGACTCTGTAAGCTGCCCAGCAGTGATGAAAACATCCCTGTGTTATCAACACTGTTTTCAGCACAAATCCAAAGCATAGCCCCTTATCAGGTACTGTGAAGAAAATCGATGGTACCCCAGCCCAAACCAGCACACATTGCAAGCATTAAGACAATGCTGTTACTCTGCATTCTACCTCTTTAAGTGTTATAAGACACTAGTGTGAGGCGTCCCTGCCCATGGTATAGGGGGCTTGGAACTAGATGGTCATAAGGTCTTTTCCAGTTCAGACTGTTCTATGATCCTATAAAACCCCCCAAAACCAAACTGATGTAGCTATTCCCATGAAATGCTTAATGAGCCACGTTCTGATCTCATGTATCCGTAACAATTAGACTTCATTTACTTGTGTTTAGAGTCTCTTGTCTTAGCTTCAAAAGCTGCTCTTATTTATAAAGGTGTGATTTTAGCTGTCTCCAAGTCCCAAGTAGTTGCACGAGTGCATTCGCATGGAGTATCTGACTGGCGCGACTGGTGTTAAGCACAGGAGTGGGAGCAGAGATCTCTCCATGCTTTGCTGCGCTCTCTATGGCACCTCTGGGAAGTCAGTTTTATTATCAGTTGTTCTCAGGCTTCTTGTCTGTAAATGAAGATTTCCCCTCTGCCTCCTGTAGGGCTGGTAACAAAGTAAAACATTTTGTGAATTCATGGATAAGGCATAGTATTCTATAATTGTTATTTAAAAAGAGATTTACATGTATTGCTCTTAGGTGAGGCATTTGCAACATTGTCATCCACTGCTTTAAAATATGGTAAATAAGTTGAAGGGTCAATGACAGCATCAGGCTATTTTTCTTCAGTGATTTTAATGTCTTGTTTAACTCTATGGCAAAAATCTCCCATTTCCACTTGTAAAAAGCATATTTTTTTTTGTCTAACAGGAGAAGGTTGCAGAGTGTTGTAAAATACGAATCTCCTGAGTCATGTTGATCTCCCATGTTTTAGGTATCTGTGGGAATGATGCGGTAAATGCTCTGCTCATAAAATTCCCACTGATACACAGCCATGTTTGAGACATCAGGCAGAATTTAAATGGCTAAATTATGGCTGAGTTGGGTAGAGGTAAACCTGTAATTGCAGCACAGAGCAATAATGACAAATAATTACTGTTTCCAAAGGGAGACAAATATTTAGCATTTCTCATGTGCTATTAGTACTTGCGTAGAGTGGTCAGAAGAGTCTTCTCATCTTCATTCACCTAGCTTGGGAAATTTTGAAGTCCCTCTCTAACCTAAACCCCTTTTGGACCTTTTTGTACTTCTGTTCACAATCAAATTCTGCTGTCCTGTGTATTTAACACAATTCCCTGCACAGAAGATGTATAGTCCTGGTATTCATGTAGTAGAAGAAACGTGGAAGTGTTGCCTGTGTCTGTTGTTCAAGGCTCATTTCCATGCTAGTGCAGAAGAAGTGATTTTTCCACAGGAAATAGGTTAGAAAGTACTGGTTTTGGGTTCCATAATCAAGACAAATAAAACTGCCTGTTGCCATGCACCATATATTTTCCACATTATAGTAATGGATGCACTGCTGCCACCTGCTATGTCAGGGCTTCCAGCTAATTGGAATAAGTTATGTGTGTTCCAGTTACTCTTACGGTCTATAAAAGGCTGCTTTGTCCTAACCTAGATAATAATTTTTGATGGATTTCCTTATGGTAGCAGGTACTGCTGTACTCTGGTGAGGACCATTGTTTTCCACAAACACAAGTGTTTTCTGCACATATGAAGACTTTAGAGATTATTCTTTCTACTTAGTGTTATGCTAAAGCATAGCATTTGGTGTAGGGGATATGGTGCAGATCCAGGGGTAGTAAATCTGAAAGGGACATGAATTGACGTAGTTAAGATTGTACCATCCACTTGTGACTACTGGCTGAAAACCGCTAGGTGCCCTTCTGCTTCAGCCTGAAAGAGCACAGATCTGATGAAGAATGGCTGAGGGAACTGGGGATGTTTAGTCTGTAGAAGAGAAGGCTCAGGGGGGACCTTATCACTCTCTACAGTTAGCTGAAAGGAGGATGGAGCCAGGATGTGGCTGATATCTTCTCCCGAGGAACAAATGATAGGGCATGAACAGCCTCAAACTGTGTCAGGGGAAGTTTAGACTGGATATTAGGATAGTTTCTTCCCCAAGAGTGCAGTCAGGCATTGGAACAGGCCGCCCAGGGCAGTTAAATATATTCCTTTTTTCTTTTCCAGAATGAGGACTGTCTAGAACTGTAATTTCTATGGAGTGCTCGTTAGTGGTTTTATTAGATACTTCTTGTCTGCAAACCTGATAAGACAATCCTTTTAAGGATCTAGGAAGCTAATGCATGAGCCTTCTTAGCAAAGCTGGTGAAGCTTGTTAATTACTTGTCCAGCCATTCTTAGCTTTCTGGTAGAGTAGGTTTTGTCACATATAAATGTCAGTAAAAATGGAAATTAGCCTGTGATTGACAGTGTCTTGACTATGTAATTAATCATTTTCCTCGAATCAAAGACTTGGTTATTTTTAAGTAGACTGAAGAATCTGAGAAATGCGCTTTGTCTTTGACCACCTCTTAAACTTGTAATTAAAAGTATCTAAAGCTAATAATAGTTTTTCTTCCAAAAGAAGTTTGCCAACATGCAGGAATCTTGCTAGATTAATTAATCTCTGCTCTTGCTGAGAGCAAAGCATACAGGCTTTGAAGACTGAGGGTTGCAAAGTCTCATTGTATACTGAAACCCCAAATACAACATTTACAAAGGAGTATGGGTTTAGAAGGTCCTACAGTCAGCCTTCTGTTTTCTCAAGGATCTTTTGAAACTATTTTCACCAGGAAGGAGTCAGGAAATAAGGATTAGGAAAGGAACATAAAAACGTTTAGATTATTTTTTCTCTTCCTCCACCTTTCCATCTGCAAATCCACAAGAAATTACTGTGGTACATCCAGGCTGGATGTGATTCTGAGCAACCTAATCTAGTTGAAGATGTGCCTCCTCATTGCAGGGGGATTGGTCTAGATGAGCTTTGAATGTCCCTTCCAACCCAAACTATTCTATGATTCTGTAAGTCACTAAACATTTCTCACCTCGTGACTGAATTGTGAACTTGGAGTCAAAAATCTGTTCGATTTTTGACTAACAGGTTGATGAGTGTCTCCTCATCTGTATTCTTTTCCCATTCTATTCCATTTTGCTGTGTTTTGTTCCTTTGCTCCTTTCTTCAACCCTTTGCAGCCCCTACTTGTCAAGGATTTTATTTTTCAGCACCAGTTTGCCCATGGCAGCTCTAGAAGAAGCTATGGTTCAAGAAATTGCACCTCTCTGAGCAAAGGTGGTCTTCTCTGCGAGACTCTGAGGTGTATTACTATCAGAAGACTTAATAGTCCGTAATTCATAATTCTAATGAGATCTTGATTGTTCATGCAGTAGTTATTCATAGATTATTCTCTCTGTGGAAACACTGGGCTCTAATACTTGCTTCTGAAGAATGCTTGCAGAAATCAGTTCCTCTTAAAACGTTAATTTCACATGCAACAGTTTACCTCTGGAATGCAAACTGTGAAGATGAGCTGTATAAGTCATGTGAAAATCCAGCTATGGTAATGTCTGTTGAAGGGGCACTCAGTATCCCTGTAACATTTTGTCTTGCTTGTTTTTGTCACGGGTAATTTTACATAAAGAAAGGGACTTATCACTCGATGTATATTGAGAGAACATCGAAGTTATAGTGATTTATATATTGTAACTCTGCCATAATGCAGAAAGAGCCATATGTAGAATGAAGCAATATAATATGAAATAAAGTGATGCAGGACAAGAGCCGACAGTTGCATTACATAATTCAGTGGAATAGAATCCAGAACTGCTTCAGGGGAATGAATACATGATACATAATATGGACCAATATATCATGTAGATTATTTAATATATTGAAAAACTGATGTATAATGCGCTCTTGAAATGGGATGTATAATGTATTCTGCAGAAAAAAATTTCTTTCAGTCCTCCTGTCTTAGGCAGGGACTTAATGGAATATATTATTGTGCTAAAGAGTACCTGACCTTGCCTCCGTTTACAAAAAGAGAAGAATTTATAAGTGAGCTGTTTCATAAAGAGGACTACGTGATTAAAAAAATTGGTTTCCCAAAGTAGTAGTGTCAGGGTCAAATCCATCTTGGACACAATCAAAGAATTTTATTTTTTTTTTCTTTCAACTGTGTAATAATCTTTTGACAAATATAGTGCTTTAAAAAAATCAGAATGACTATATTTAGAAAGATTTAAGCTACCCACAAGGAGAGCTAATGTTATGTGGAATGAAGGTTCAGTCAGCAGAAAAGCTTTAATCTTTGGATATTTACTCTAGATGCCTAGGTTGCACGTACCTTGCCTCAGTCTGCCCACATCCAGGATCCAAGTAGTTTTTTGAACTACTAAGTAGTATTTTATTTGTGCCACACCATTGATTTATAATAATTGGAAATAAACCTAATTAAGAACATATCTTTCGTTGTAAAAGAATCAAGACGATCTGGTGGAGTCGCTGACAATTCAACTTAAAGCAAATATAATGCCTTACCGGTTGAAACTAGAAAGGCTCTCCCTGAGGATTATTAAATGCCTTTTACAGGTGTGAAAAAGATCTCCTGTTGTTAACAAATACATCCATAAAGAATTTTCACACATTTATAAAATCTGTTGCTAAACTGGGAAGAAGGCTTGTTTCTTAATGTAGGTGACTGCATTCAGGAGATGCGTCTCCCCCAAGGCACTCAATTTAAATGCCAGCCTATTTAATGTATTCTGTAAGAACAGAGGCACAGCTTATAAAAAGAACATTAAAGCATGTTTATACCCTGCATATTGGCATAGGGATCATACTGTCAAGAAGTATAATTTTTCAGCTATTATATCTCACTCATTAGTTGCGTGGATGTGTTTGGCTGTAGGACAGGTTAATCTGTGACAGGGATTTGGGGTTTCTTAGGGAAACAGGAGGCTGTTTCACCAGCTGGATATAACTCCTGATGAGAGTTCTTTAGAGCAAGTGAGTTCCTAACAATCTTTAAAGCAAGTGAGTTTCTAATAATGCAAGCTGAGAGATAATGGCTTTTTGATCTAACAGTGTATGTTTTCTTGTTGGGGGTGAGTAAAGTGGGGCAGGAGTTCGGCAGATAGCATTTCTATGCTTGAACCTACCGCATGGGTTCAGGAAAAGGAACTCTTTAAGCTGTATACACAGGATACTTTGCAGTTGCTAGCAATATTGAATTACACAGGAAGATACCTGTTCTGCATAAATAAATGTATACCCTGCAGCATTTGTCTAATCCAAAGTCCATTAAAGTCAAAGTAATACTTTTTGGATCAAGGTCCTAAAGGAGAAATCTGTGGAGTTATTGTATAGTCTGCAGAAATCCCTCTGAGATCTATCTAAAGATAGATAACCCCTTTACTTTTCTTCTCTTTTTTTAAGGGTATAACCCCTTTATAAGGGTATACCTCTTAGCTCTGTGGCTTCAGCTGAGTAACAAGGAGATCATTAGGGAGCATCTCTTTCCATCAGAGTTGAGTCCATTGGGCACCTTAGAAGCAGAAAGATGCTGAGGGTCAGTTTTGAAAGGATACTTCATACTCCCTATTTAATTTTCTGCTTTCTTGGTTCATTGCACTGACCTGCTCTGGCGCAGGGTGAAGTTTTCAAAAGCACTGAAGTCGTCTGAAGAGTCAGAGGATTGTCTGTATGGGAAACCCAGGTGAACTGTGCCCGCTTTCTGAACTGATCAAAAGCCATATGGCATATCAGCATGACTCAGTAGCCTCACCCTGTGCTAGGCATGGTTTCTGGATGCCGCAAGGTGTGTGAATGTTCAACTGCTAGTAAAAGACTGTGTAGAGACACCTTACGTATAATGTAGTAATGCACATAGCTTCCTAAGTGCCTAAATTGCTTTTCTGAAAACTGCCTGATGCCCTTTAGAATTTTGTCCAAAAGTGTAAATAGCCTTTTTCCGTTCTGAGTCAATATTAGTAGTGTAGCTAGGCAGTGTTAATTGGGCAAATTCGAACTTAAGCCCACATTTTGAGATGGTGTGTATGAGTTTGCATGAGAACATTGGGGAGTGAGGAAGTGGACAGGAAAGAGGGTTTTGTGAAGTGACTCCTCTGAAAGCCACGCAAGTAATCAAAAAACGTTGTTAGGCTCACTTAAAAAAAAAAAAGAGGAAATTCCTTCAATATAATAAAAACCCCACAACATTTTAAATACGGAATTTGGGGCCAATTTCTTCCTCCCTTCAGGAGGAACATGCATTGATTTTAAAGGACTGTGCTATAATGGAGACCTTTTGTTTTTAACAGAAAGCTGTTGAAGGAGATGAATGATTTCTAGAGGAGCAGGGACAAGATGGGAAGGTGGAGCTCCTACTTCTACACAGTGGCCTGTGAGCGCCTGTATTTTTTCCAAGTGCAAGGGTTAGGGACCTCAGTTAACAGAAGTCTGCTGGCCCTATTATGCCACCATGGTGGAAGATTAAATATTACTGAGCAGTCTCATTCATTCCAGGATTTCCGTATGTTCTGTAGAAATATGTCTTGAGCAGAGTACATCATAAATCTGAAAAGTTCAGCAGAGTCTTCTCCTCAGCTTAGGAGCTAATCAACTCCCTTTTATCTTGAATGAAAACCTTATCAGACCGATGTGTTTGGACAGTTAATCAGACTCATGACAAAGGAAGATGTGGCTGAGTCCTTTATAGAAGGATCTTAGGCAGTGGATTGTGGATAGAAACAGCCTGCAGTCTGGTGAAAGAATATTCCAGCAGCACTCTTCATCTAGTGTTGCAGCACTCTTCATCTAGTGTTGCTCACGATCTGTATCCTCTACAGGTCTATTATGGCCTCTGTCTTCCCCCAACAAGAGTAAAAGGATGTAAATGACAGTTTATCATAAATTAGAGGGGAGTATGTTGTTGTAATTTTTGTATTACTTTTGGTTTACGCAGTAGCATCTAAAACCCCTGGTTTTGTAGTTTTGGGGTGTTGGCTTTTTCTAGAAGGCAGAACAATTGATTTCTCTATACTTTAGGATAAACAGTGGACCCTTTGTGCAGTTAGTTTGGTTGATGGATCCTTAAATCCTAAGTAAAACTGAATGTGAGCGTGGAGTTGCTGTGTATCATTAAATCTGTCGCACAGTTTGCTAATGAAAAATATGTTACAGTAACATTGCATTAACTCACTATTTGATAAAAATAGAGTATTCATATATGCCTTTGCATTTTGAACAGGTGCTGTTCAAAACTGTGTAGGCCATCTCCACATAAATTAATTTTCCTGAATGTACAATAGTTTGGGGGTTTTTAATGGCATGTTTTTATTATTTCTGTCGCTTCTGGGTTTTTTTTGTGGGTTTATTTATTATTTTTCTCATGCTGTTTAACAAGGTTAATATTTAGAATAATCAACTTTATTTGTATGGTGGATTTGCAATTAAATGTAAGCAAAGCATTAGCTCGACTAAACTCAACTGCATACAAAATAGGAATGAAAGACAACTATTCATTCACTCGCTTCCCTATAGCAGTGACTATTAGTAGTAGTGATATAGTAGCTAACACTAAATCTGAGGAATGTTTCCTGGTCGATATGCAATATATTGTTTCTATAAATTTTATATATAGTTTTTTAGCATAGCATTCTAGCTGTTCTAGTAATGGTTTTACATAATAAGCAATAGGATAACCACAAATACAGTTGGCTGGGTATTTTCTTTATTGTAAATTCAAGTGAAAACTAATTCAGTGTAAGGTATTAATGGTACCATTTTGAAATTAACTCTGTGTTTTCTATGTGTTTTTTTATAATACAAATATGTAACTGTACAATTTATGTGTAGTTTGTAAATTTGGTGCAGCAAAGTCACTTCATTCACAAGTGTTGTACCTAGTGTGGCACCTCTAGGAGAAGGATAACAGGGATTGCTGTCTTTTCCTTTGGTTTTTAGGAATCCTGCGTAGATAACCTTGACAACATTGGTTCTTGCCAATAAATACAAAGCCAAATAAATGCAAGCTTTCTGTAAGATTTATGAATTACTTGTGTGCTTTGCTTTGAGGCAAAAATACCATAAAATCCTGTGAGGGCTAGGGACAGCTGATGCTTGAGTGTCACCACTCAAGGAATTTTACAGCTTGAGGTATTTAGAGTCTTATTTGCACAGAGCAGATATTCACAGGAAAAGCAAAAATAAGTTGCTAACGAATCTGGTATGCAACACAGTATTAGGCAGACATACCAACCAAAAGAAGTGAAAAGTCTGCCCACTATACATGTGGCTGATATGCATCTGTCTGAAATGGGCAGATGTCCAGGAAGCATGTAGGTACGTATAGAAACTGAATGGAGATTAACACATATGATTCTCTTCTTTCATCTTATTCTAGTTAACCTGCTTTAAAATAAAGAAGAAAATATTCGCTGTAACTTCAGTGGAGCATGCACAGGTTTCCCAATTTTCTCTATGTAACTGTTAGATCATATAAAGTTAAAAGTGTTTCGTAGAGTTTTCTGTTTGCTTATGTGATAACGTGAAGGCTTCCCCCCTACTTTTCTTCCCCTGTTAATTAATAACAGGGGAAAAGTGATGGTCTGTGGGGAAGTTGAATGCTGTTAGCCATAGCTGGTCATTTATCCCCAGGAAAAATCTCTGTGTGGGTTCTTGTTTCTTTACAGAGCCTGGCTAGTGAAACATTTTAAGTTTTCTTGGCATGTTTTAAATGGTTTCTGCGCCACCGAAATCTTATTGTTATTATGTGTATGTGAGGTGTTTACATTGCGTGTTACGTATTTGCTTTGTCACAAGAAGGATGATCTATGTTAAAAGGATAATTTACAGACGTGTTTTGAGTTTTGTGTTCCAACTCAAGGTGTTAGTCTGCTTTTCTGCTACTGCTGAGTTAGGCAATGGAATGGGCAGTTTTCTTTTCCTAATGTAGTCAGAGCATGTTGAGATGTTGATTTAATTACCTGCACTCAGAGGCTGTTTTGATGGATTCTTTAAAATGAAGTGCTATAAACAATTATACAGAATTAGGCCTTTAGAAAACAAAACAAGAACTAGAAGGAGATTTTCTTCTGAAATGAATCTTTTGCCATACCTGTCTAGTCAGTGAAATTACACTGGTGTGAAATAAATGCAGGTGAGCTCATGAGCAGGCTTTTTTTCTTCCCCAGTTTGTCTGTGCTTTTTGACAGTTTCAAAATTAAAATACTTGTAATTTGGGCAAGAGCAGTAACTTGTAGTGGGAGTGCATTGCAGCAAAAGCCTCTTAGTTTCCTTCTCACTCTGCATTTTTCTGCAGAGAAAGCTGGAAAGAGGATCTAGAGGGGAGATCGAGCTTGTGAAGCCAACCTCAAATTGCATTTGTGTGTTTGGCTTTCTGCAGAAGCAGCCTAGGGTTCAGTCTGCCATCACTGCAGGTTCTTTGACACTTGCATCTTGCAGACCTGTTGTAAGTGGAGATCCATCCAGAGTAGCACACAGGATTGGGTTTTGCTCATCAGAAGAATAATTCTTCTTAAATCCAGTTACAAAGAAATTCCATACTGGCAGCTTCCTGCATTAAAGGGCTTTTCTATGGTGTGAAGGTGACAGTCTGAGGATATACTAAGATTTGCTACTGATTCCCTGTGTTATTTGAGGAGGCAAATTCTGTCCTCGTTTGCTTTGCCCTTATTAAGTTCCTGAATTCCAAACTATAGAAATATCCCTCAAGTGGCTTCATAAAAGACTGGAGATAATCTGAAGCAGCTGATTTACTGTTCCTCATTTTCAGGCCAGAGAAGACTTACTGTAAAGAGAGACCTTAAATTTACTCAGATATAGGGAAAACTGGAGTTATCTATTTTGTGGCTTTTAACACACATAGCAATATCTTTAAAAAGCTGACTCCAAAACATTTAAAGCTTTACACCGCAGCAGCAAAACTGCCATTCAAGAGACTGTTGTTCTTACAGTTTCCTTTAAAGTGAGAGAAGCATTGCTCCTGAATTTAATTGCTCCGATTTGTAGCTCATGGACCTTCCAGCCACAGTTTCCTTTCAAGTAAGCTTTCTTTTTTCTTTTTTTTTTTCTTTTTTCTTTTTTTTTTTTTTCTTTTTTCTTTTTTCTTTTTTTTTTTTTTTTTTTATTGGGTCTTTAACACTTTCCCTTTGAATTTGGTGCTGTGAGGTGCTGAATGTCTTTAGGGAAGAGACAGATGCTTTTAACTCCCAGAGACTTTCCTGAATGTTGGATGCACTCAGCACATCACAGGAGAGTGTCCCTTTGATTCTGCAGAGTGGATAGGGGACAGCAGTGATGGTGTATGTGTTACTCAAGGCTAAATAGGCACCTATCCATAAAAGCGTGGTTTTATAAACCAAGACCTTACAGTAGTAACAACATCATGTTGGAAAAAACATGTAGTTTACATTATAATCCCTGCAATCTTTTCTGAATTTTCAAAGTACTCCCTCCCTGGATAGCTGATAATGCTGTTCTTTCCTAATACACCCGTGCAGTACAGAGCCACAACATGTCACAGAAAGTGAATGGCTTTAATCTGTAACTTGCTTAGTGTGTTATTTTCAGTTTCCCCAGGAGACTTCAAAGCCTACAATACATGGATGGTGTTTTGGCTTTGCAGAGCATCTTATTTTCATTAGGGATCTTCATTTTTTTTTTTCTTATGATACACCAAAGAATCTATGTCTCTAATTGAGCCAGTAATTTCTTGTCATATCACAGTAATGTATTTGTTACCTGGTGCTCAATGGCTTCTTCAGTTGTTTATTACACTTTGGGCAAACTTAGCAATTAAGTGCAACATGAATTTTTAATTAAGAAAAAAAAGTGGAGGAAGGAATATTCAAACGGTCTCTCGGGTAAATTTAAGTTTCGCATTACCTCATCAAAATGCCAGTACTTTATATGTAAGCAGAAAATTTCATCCTGCTCTTTGTAATTTTGAAATGGCCAAGAGAAAAGCTGTTACTTTGTTGGAACAAACAGGGGAAACAGTCTGTCCTTGTTAGAAATTAATCTTGTTCAGTTGTCTTGCAAAGCTGCCTTCTATTTTTTTTCATTTAAAAACTAATTTCAGATTGCCTCTCAGTGTAATAAGTGCTAACATTAACTGATTTGTTCAGGAAACACCTCTGCCATTTGGGATTCATAATTCTGGATGTGATTCTTTTCCCTTTTAAAAATTAATGAATTTACTAAGGATTAAGTGAATGTGAAATGTACTGATTTATTTCCTTCCTCTCTGCTCATTTCAAGTCACTTGATTCCTTTGGAAAGCAATATTAGTGGTGTACCTGGATATCTCTACCTCTAATTTATGTCTCTGACATGTACGTATACAATGAAAAGAAATGCATTATTTTCCTGACATAAGTTTGTCTGCAATGTCACTCCATCTTTTTCATGCCAGCAGTATTTTTGTTGTTTGTATGCATCCTGCAAAATTCATTGTTTTGGTTTTTAGTTTTAGCTTCTCCTCATTCTTGCTTTTAGCGTCTGGATAGTTTAGATTTATTCCAAGTACGAAGTACTTACGTGCTCACTGGCGTGATAGAACTGAACAAGGGGGAGGGACACGAGGAAAGGGGGGATGTGGCTTACATTAAATGGAACAGAAATTATTGGAATGATTGATTAGACAAAAAAAATAACACCATAACAAAATAACATCTGGTGTCAGTGTAACATTTTGCTCACATCAAGATAAAGTGTTTCATGCTCAGTTTGACTTTTTGCCTAACCTTTCCCAGCCCTTGCAACCCGGTGAAATCATCAATCTTTATTTTTTCTGACTGACACTACTCATTGAATTGACTCAAATTTATGAACTGTATTCCTGCAAGTCTGTGAATTTTCTTACATTTAATGTGAATTTACTATTTGTAAAAAACACTCCCAGCAAACCTCACTGTTGGGTTTTGATGGCATAATATTTTGTCTGGAATTTGGACTCAATATTGCATTCCTTGTGGAGATAAATAGAGTACAAAGAAATTTAATTAATTCCCTACATTCTAGATTGAAACAAAAACAGGACATTCATGCTGTAGCGAATTAAACAGTCCTTGCCAAGTGCCCTTAGTAATTATTTCCTTGCACAACACTTAGGCAGTGAATAAGAACTTTATTGTGCAAACCTAAGTGATGTAGTTGGCTTCATGCTATCATACCCTACATGTGGAACAGAAGCAGTAAATGTTACTTTTCTGAACTTGAATAAGTAGTTAACTTGTGTTTAAGACCCTCTTGTAGGTTTAGGAGGACCAGGGGGAAAAAAAAAGGTAATATAACCACAATCTGTCCAGTGCCTAAAGAGGCCGACAACAAATCTGAAGGGGAACTCCTGACAAGGGCCTGTAGGGACAGGACAAGGGGGAATGGCTTTAAACTGACAGAGGGGAGATTTAGATTAGATATTAGGAAGAAATTCTTTCCTGTGAGGGTGGTGAGGCCCTAGCACAGGGTACCCAGAGAAGCTGTGGCTGCCCCATCCCTGGCAGTGTTCAAGGCCAGGTTGGAGAGGGCTTGGAGGAACCTGGTCTAGTGGAAGGTGTCGCTGCCCATGGACTAGTTGAGCTTTATGGTACCTTCCAACCCAAACCATTGCATGATTGTCTGATTCGGTGATAATGACAAGCATACCAGTTTTCACAAACTTTACCTATGCTACATGCCGTATAGATTTTTGGATATGATTTTAATTTCAGTGTCTACTTTAAAAAAAACCCAACAACCCAAACTTCTGTCTGTGTAAAGGAAGTCTGGCTTAGAATGTGTGATGTCAACAGACTGTCTAAGGGACTGAAATTAAAGCTAGAGCTTCTCAGGTAGCTCTCCTGTTTCGTGTTGTATCATAGTCTCAAAATTTTGCTTTCTTGCAATCTGCTAGGGCAGGAATAAACGCTCTAAATTTTTGTAGAGGACAGTACTCGTAATTCCTCTGTTTTACATAAAATATGCTCAGAGTTTACCCTAGATCCTTTGGGAGACAATGATTCAGTGAGTGAACAAGGACTTTGCATTACTCAGTGTGTTTGTAGGACAGTGTGATTTTGTTGCAAGTGTAAATTGTGGTGACCAGTGGTGCCAATGAGGAAAATGTCTGGATGTCACTGCAGGAAAAGCTGAATGACAGTGAGAGGCCAGCTGGCATGTATTCCACTGGCTGGCCAAGCAGTGAACTGTACCGGGGAATCCTGAACGTCATCTGGTCCAGTACTGCCTGGGTCAGATCCTGGTAACAAATCAGCTCCTAGTAGAGATGGAAAATGTCAGTGACATAATGGAAGACTTAAAAAAACCCCAACAAAATGCTGGAATGGGTTTTCTGTGTCATCCACACAACTGACTTGCAGGATTTTTTCAAAGTTGTTAATTTCTAACCTCCCTTCACTTCCTACTGGATCACTCCTGAAATGGCCTGCAAAAGGAGTGATTCACTAATTATCTTTCTCTTTCCAGCAAGGAAATCAAGTGCAGACTTCAGTTGCAATTGATAGCTGGAAAGGCTGGAGAGACCTTGGTTGTATTCTTTTCGGCTGCTTCTACTTAAGTTTCTTGTACCTGCTCTCATAATTTGGGTGCATGCTACATCCATGTTACACATTGAGAAGCTTGTTTGGGAGTTGTTCAATTCACTTATTTTGGCATCATCCTTTTTATGGAAACCAAGTGGCAGAAACATGAAAAGCATGATGGAATACATGTTATTTAAAAAAAACCAATATTCTAAAATCTCATACTAAGACATATATATTACGTGAAAGGACTGCGATTTCCATTCTTGCCCTCCATGCTGAATTTAATCTTAGGAAAAGATGAGGCGAGATAATATCCAGACAATTTGTACAATTCCATATTCCACAGTATCATCATGGGGAAATGTTTTTCTTATTTAGTTCTAATTTCAAAATACTGCAACAACACTATTTTAGGAAATCTTTATGCTGATGTCGGAAATGTAAACAGTACTTTCAGGGGAAACGTGAAAACCTGAAGAGAATTGTAATTTCCAATCTTGTTTCTGTCTTTACTGGTGAAAATGTAACTATTTGTGCATCTCTGTAGGAGATAATGTTTTTCAGGCTTTAGAATAACTTTGCTGATAGCAACATGGTAGAGAATATAATGGAGTGACTGCTGTCATTTTGACAATTTTCGGTAGTTTTAGACCAAATACTGTAGGACAAGGTAGAATAAGACTTTTTTGTTGTTGTTTTGTCATTCTACCAGCTGGGAGATTGCCTTAAAATCCTGTTAAAATTGTTTGTGAGCAGTGAGTTGCCATTTGCCTTAATAACAAACTTCCATAATGAACTTCAGTAAGAATATGAGTTCCAAGGTCACCCCTGCCATGGAGTTGTCTTTGCTTACATTGTGCTTTAGACAAGTTGTTGTCATATCCTATTGATCTTTCTCTGTCTGTACTTTAAGACTTTAAAGCCAGGAGGAAGGCAGCATAGGCATCTTTTAAAGATGTAAGAAGATATTCTGGCCCCTTGCTTTAGGGTGAATACAGGTAAGTAAAGAAAGAGAACAGATCTTTGAATGGTGAGGTAGAATGAAGCTGCAGTGACATACACTCTAAGGATCTGAGCATATTATTTAAAAAAGGCTGAATTCGACCTAAAATACTTTGTGCACAGTTAAAAATGTTGGGCTTCAAATCCCGAGTTAAATTTGATCTTCATTCATACAGCTTCCGCTTCTAGTTAATATAGGTCTCACATGGGAATGTGCAAAAGGAAAATGTGCATTTCCCTCAGGCATAGAAAGTGAGGTAAAAGCTGTCATTTACTTTTATTTTTCTACAGCATCCAGCAAAAGGGAATTGTATTAGGTGCCATAAGGATAGGATTATTAGTAATAAAATTGAAAAATAAAAATGCAAACGGAAATCAGTCCTTTTCCCAATTTTTCCAACTACTTTCTTAGACTTGTCTGGTTCAGTTAAGTATGGCTCACTGCTGATTTTGCAATTGCTATGGAGCTGCAAACTACAAGATTATATGCAAAGTCTAAGACTTTTTTGTACTGCTTTAATTGCTGATGCTGTGTATCCAAAGAAGAGCAAAATGCTACAAGTCGCAGTGATGATTTAGCTGTTTCAGGGCAATGTGCATTTCTGGTTAAATGAAAGAAATATTACATGAAAATTTATTTCATACTTCCAAATATGATCATATTGCTCTCTGTTACTTTCCCAGAATTTATTTTGCATTCTTTCATCATACAGTTCTGGGCATTATTGTTGTCAACCTGTTCTTGGTCATTCATGTTCCCGTGTCCTGGAGAACCATAGACAGTGTGTCTTCAAGCTTGGTGTGATACTTAGACTAGCACAGTCAGAAAGATGCAAAGCAGACTGTACCCTGATTACAGTAAAATCCGAGAAGAGCTATGGTGGTATTTGATTTCTGTATTCTTATAAAAATTAATATTGCAACCCATATTTCTTGTAGAATCCGTTAAACAGCATCTTTGTAGTCTAAAATTGAATCAGGTTAGTACTGTTGCTTTAGCTTATGCTTTGCAGTAGCTTCTCTTCACACCTACCTTGTTAGAAACTAGCTTTTTCCTTCATCTCCTCTATCTGTCTATGAAGACAGGCTGGGAGAGCTGGACTTGGTCAGCCTGGAGAAGAGAAGGCTCAACAGAGATCTTAGAGCAGTTTCCAGTGCCTAAAGGAGCCAACAAGAAATCTGGAGACGGGCTTTTGATAAGGGCTTGTAGGAACAGTACAAGGGGGAATGACTTTAAACTGACAGAGGGGAGATTTAAATGAGACATTAGGAAGAAATTCTTCCCTATGAGGGTGGTGAGGCCCTGGCGCAGGATACCCAGGGAAGCTGTGGCTGCCCTGTCCCTGGCAGTGTTCAAGGCCAGGTTGGACGGGACTTGGAGCAACCTGGTCTAGTGGAAGGTGTCCCTGCCCATGGCCAGGGGTTTGGAACCAGATGAGCTTTAAGGTCCCTTCCAACCCAAACCACACTGTAATTCTATGATCTGAAAGTTTGTGGAATAGCTGAACTTGGAAGTGACCTCTGAAGATCGTCTAGTCCTACCTTCATTCTCAAAAGTTACCTTTTAGATAGTCAAATATGAAGCATTTATATATATATATATCTTAAATGGAGATTTGTGGGAGTAAATTGAACAAAAGTCCAAATATTGGTATTTTGCTGATATTTTTATTGTTTGTGTTTGTTTAGGACTTTGAATTCTTTCCAATTTTATTTAAATCATTAGCGTAGCCAGACCTAGCTGGTTTTGTCACATTCCGTGTGTTTCAGGCAAGAAAAGAAGAAAACATTGGGAAAGCAACTGTTTTATTAATATGACCAAAATAAACTCTTGTAAGGAGATTTAGGTGTTTTCAAAATTATGAAATGGCATTAGAAATTTCTGTAGCAAGTGAGCATTTCCATAGAGAAGGTCAGGCGTTTTCATGACAGTCACATTTTCCATAGATATGATTTGTCAGGGTTTTTTTGATGATGCCTGCTTTGCTTTCCTCTGGTATAATGATATGGTGGCCCATGGTCATGGTCTTTGCTGTGGGCATTTTACTGTTAATGTCAAATGAAGAAATACAAGCAGTAGGAATAGAATCAAATTGGTTGGGAAAGAACTTCAAGATCAAGTCAGACCCTTCCTCCAGCACTGCCAAGGCCACCACTAAACCATGTCACTAAAATCTCAGGTTTTTTTGGAATTCTTGTTAATTTCACTTGCTTTATTTTGCCTTAGACAGAGTGAAATGCAGGAGCTGAGATCCTGTGCTCGCTGCATCACTGACTTGCAGTATGAAGTACAGCCTATAGACATTTAAGAATATTTAGTCACACTTCCTAGTGCTTGTATATTCCACTTGACTTTGGCAGGGTTTGGCTTTGACAAAGACATTAAAAATGACAGAACTACTGGAAGAAATCCTGTTTGTGGTTATCTGCCAGGTCTCATCCTTGCCAGTTATTTTTGCATTCGCTGTGGAATGGCCTTAAAAGATTTCAAACTAAGGATCCCACAAGACAGCAGTCATCTGGAACATCCTTCATAAATTGTGCTGGTCAAAGCTGGAAGGTACTTATAATGGCCTTACTAAGGTATTTTCTTTCCCTAGTAAGCCAAGCCTGAGAGGAGAAAGAGAATGCTCTCTTGCAAGTATTGCATTTTCCATTAGCCTTTAGGGAAATTATTCCCTTTCTCTTCACTCTTTCTTAATGTGTACTTAAACGGTCACACTTCTGATAATGCTGTTAGGAGAAATACTTCTGCAATTTGCTTTGACCTTTTTGCTCTTCCTCATATTTTCCCATTAGTCTCAACCAATATAAAACTAACTAAGCTTGACTCCTCAAATGAAAGCTGGCCAAAATCTCATTGGGAATCTTTAAGCATTGAAGAGACAAAAAATGCATGTGTGATATCTGGGAGTGAACTAATTGAACAAGAAAGATTTTAGGGACTGTTATGTGGGAAGCAACAGTTTCAAGATTTCCTTCTTTATAGAAAAAGAGATAGGAACTTGGAAGAAGGAGGGCGAAGTCCAGAACAAACCCTAAATTTTATAGATCGTTACACGTGTTGAAGACAGCTGGTGGGCTTCCCTCTGTATCACTGTTTTTCCCCTCTGCCTATATCCCAAACCAACATTACAAACATAGAGGGTCATTTGAGTGTGAAAATTTTTGTTTATGAGCCTGATTCCATCTTTTAGCCTGCTTTACTTTATGCAGATGTTTTTCTCTTTAATTACAATTCTATTAGTAGTAATACCAGTTCATTTATAGGCAGGAGAATTGGCAGTGCACACTAAGAAAGCTGCATCTTTCTGTACGAGATTTTTGAAACAGTCGAAAAAAACATGTAAGTCAAAGGAAAAAGAAATATTTACTGGATTTTAGTTCTTTTCACCTTACCTATCAATGTGGGTTTGCTTCAAATGTCGGTTTACTTCAAATTTGATTGATAAAACGGGGAATACATTCTTCTGGCGGTAAATTGCACTGTGATGGATTATCTGTAAGAACAAGAAAGCGGGTTGTCTTGAGCTACTTGATTCCATAGTTTGATTTGGAAGTTACATTTTGCACAAGGAAGTTAAATAAAGGAGATTATTATTCTGCACTGATAACTGTCAGCATTAAGAAAAGTACCATGTTCACATGTCCAGGATAAATGGTCTTTGCAACAAGTTGTTCAAAACCCAGTCAAGATGAACATTGTCAAAGCTGAAGGTCTATTTTTAAGACGGTTGAAATAGGAAAATTATACTGATTGTCAGTTATCTGCGATTGTTGTCAGTCATTTGGGTGATTGTACTTGGCAGTATTAAATGTAGCGAAGCTTTTCTGTTCTTGTTAGTGTTGTGACACAAATGACAATGTATTGCCTCAGTGAATAATAGGATGCTGGTCTGATTTAACTGACTTTTGAACAATCTTCTGTCTGCAACCCACATGGGAAGACTGGGAGGTGGCATTTGGATTATCACGTGTGTGAGACAGAAAGAGAGTATTTTATCTGACATATCCACTTACGAATTAAGTTGGGGTGAACTTACTCCAAACAAAAACCCAGTGCAAATCAGTATTTCTTCCAAAAGCTTTGAGTGGTCAGAGAAAGGCTTAAACCTCATATGAGTCCTGTGTACAATGATTAGTTTATTTCCATGGAAGCAAACACTGTTGTCACTGAAGTTAGTGCAGATGTCATTAAAAATGGTGGTATCGTGCTACTATATCAAGAGCAGAGCACTCTTAAGGTTAAAAATCTCTTGTAACTGAAGAATTGCAGGCTGTAGCTTGATGTGGTTGAATTCATCCTTCTACTAAAGTGATCCAAAGTTCCTCTTGGCAATGATTTAATGAAAAAGCATGTGATAAAATTAGTATTTCTGCTTGTGTGGGGCTCAGTGCCTTGAAAAGGAGTTTCTATCTTTCTTTTATTTAGAAATCACATAAATCTGTCACTTTCTACTGAAAAGGCAATACAGCAACATGTTGTACTAGTGAATTTAATTACACATATATGAGACATGAAAAAGATTCAGATAGACATAATATTTACCTTTATAGTTCACTGATCCATTAGTATGTTCTTACATACACTGATTTGATAATAGCAGTTATACACTTCAGTAATGGGAGGTACTCCAAAAGAGCCATTTGTGTCTCTGAGGTTGTGATGCTCTGGAACTGTGATTTGGTAGACTATAGCAACCTATTCAGAGTTGTTAAACTAGTCATGTAAATCCTTCTTAGTTTAGGGATCATTGACTAGTTAGGCTGGAACAGCTCCTTAGGAACCATTACAATCCCGGATCCTGCTAGCTATGTTGGTGCTCTGCAGTCAGTTTGAATATTTCTTTTAATATTCTGGGTTTAATCTTACAAAGGCGTCAGGGAAATAGTGCTTGCAGTTTTGAATAAGGACATCCTTGGGTTTTGTTTCTGGATTCTTTTTGCTTGCAAACTGACGTATTCTCTGTTTAAGAAAAAACAATGAAAAACCCACACTCCAAAGTTAACAACACTTGAACATAAGCTAGGCTGAAGCAGAACTGGTTTCCTGCGACATGGAGGTGCTACAAATGAGAAGTAGTTCCTCTCCAAGACTATGTGCTGATGTTTGCCTCTTTCCCATAGCACAGGCATTTAGTAAAAAAAAATAGAAGTCACCTTTTGAGCTGAACCTTTTCAAAAGGGAGATTGTTCAATATATGTGTTAAAATGCGGATTTTTAACTTCGTAAGTGATGGGAGTGAGGAAGAGATCCCTTGTCAAATAAATCAAATTGTCAAATCAAATTGTCAAATCAAATAAATTGTTCATTCATATTTGTTGCAGAATGATAGGTACCTAGGAAATATATCAGGAATTCTGATTTCAGCTTACTACCCTGTATTTATATCTGCACTGCAGTTTTATCACAGTAGGGTTAGTTACATGAATAATGGTTCATCAGTGTGAGCATGGGGAAGTCACAGTATGGCCTGTAGTGCTGTAATACGAGCTTATGAAAAGAGATCTCCAAAGTATAGCTAAGCATTTGATAAGTTATCCAGAATAGAAGCAGAAACCTTAAGCCGCTCAGTGTACTGTGCATCTTTGCAGCAGCTGTTGCATAAATTTCATATATAGCAGAACAAATGTATGTGAGGGTATAAATCTTAAGCATGATAGATGCCAAGCAACACATTCCAGGGGCTCAGATGTGTCTTTTGAACCAGATCTGAATGTTGTACCACTGAACCCAGGTCTACAGCTTTATGGATGGTGGAGGCTCACTAGTTCATCTTCTTTAGTGTACATCAGCTGATGTGTGTTGACCACAGCTGGGAGCTTGTAGCAGTGAGAACACGGACAAGGCCGAGGCACGTGGCAAGTTCTCCCAGAAAGGGATGAATGGTACTTCTCTTCAACCGCATCTCTCAAAATACTTGCACTTGCTTTAAACATTTATAAGTCTCTGTTGGGTTTTAGTTTATGCTCACGAAGTGCTAGGGACTTCTTTGTAAAATTCACAATTTACAGAGGTTTTATAAAGAGGTTCCTCAGTTAAAGTAATAGACTGTTTTGAAACATTAGTATTTGGAATTATTGCATCAGTGCTGATATAACTGTTTCTCAAATGTTTTAACACATTTTCTGTATATGTGCAACATCGTGAGACATTTTTTAGGGGTACTATAGGCAGATTTAAAAACACTCTACTGGAAATGCTGAGTCCTGTGCTCTCAAATCAGCAGCACTGTCATTACTGCATTGGATGCATGTTTGTTAGCTGAAGTGGAGAAGGGCACTTTGAACAGCAGACCACAGAATTATCCAATATGAGATCTCTTGATGCAGCCAGGAGTGTAATTTATGCACAGAGTATACACATGATATGTGCTTCATCATGCGGGGAAGTTTCAGGTTGTCAGATTGTTCCTTTGAATAATGTTCTCCAAGTGAGGTAGTGCTTCATTTTCAAATTTAAATAGATATTTTATGAAACTTATTTCAGAAACATATTAAAATTTCAGTGATGCCTAAGATATGAATCAGAGTTTTCAAAGCCTGAGACATAGAATTGTAGACTCATAGAATAGTTTGGGTTAGAGGGGACATTAAAGCTCATCCAGTTCCAACCTCCTGCTACGGGCAGGGATACCTTCCCCTAGAGCAGGTTGCTCCAAGCCCCATCCATCCTGGCCTTGGACACTGGCAGGGATGGGGCAGCCACAGCTTCTCTGGGCACCCTGTGCCGGGGCCTGACCACTCTCACAGGAAAGAATTTCTCCCAAGTATCTAATCTGAATCTCCCCTCTTTCAGTTTAAAACCATTCCGCCTTGTCCTGTCACTACATGCATGATTTTTTTTTTGTCTCAAATTGTCACATTTTCAGTTAACCAATATTTTGTACCATTTCTCTTTAAGTTCCACCTATTTTTTTTTTTTTTTCAATTGATAGATTGAAGATCCCAATACAGAGTTCTTCTATTAACATATATGCTTGACAACCAGCTTTCAAGTCTGTTCCTTTGGTTAAACAGGCCAATAAATAAGTCTTGAGCATTACTGTCTAATTGGTAAAACAGAAGTGGTGAGGTTAAGTATCCAGGGCCTTTCTCCTGGTGTAGTTGTTAGAAGCAATGTAACATTGCCTGACACATCTGCCAGCACTTCACACCCACTTGCTCATGTATAAATGACTGAACAGAGGACAAAGCAACAAAAAATCAAGCTTTGCTTTTTAAATAGGAGTGATAACTGCTTAGAGAAAACCAGGAATACGAGCTGCGCAGCTCTAGTGGAAAACATTGTAGCATTTTATAAGTGATTACAAATTATGTTAGTAATTATGTACATGTAGCTAACAAGTTTTGGGAATATATATAAAGACCAAATTTGACAGTGTACAAATAAAAATGTTTGATTTTGATATTTATTTCGTGAGAAAAGGCAATCAAGGAAAACAGATGGTTTTATTCTTCAGATTAGTTAAATTTGTTTTTTTTTAAATAATTGATATAATTTCATACAAAACCTACATTCTTTTAAATCAAATTGATTCCACAAATCAAGCCAGATGTCTATTTCTTAGGGAGCAAGAAATAATGTATTAACATCTTGTGTTTAGAAAACAAAGACCGAAATGTGACACTCATTAGGAAGGCAAGAAGGATGTTCTGTTTCACTTCTTCTAACCTGATTGATAGTCTCTTTCTGCCTCTTGACATGTTTGCTATAATGCAGACCACAGAAAAATAGCTGGCAACTTGGCTTGATTTTCTTTCAACCTTCAGACTTCAAATGCAGAAAAAATGTCTACTAATTTCTACTTCAGTGTTGCCATAGATACAGTTTCTCTAATGTTTTTATTTTTTAACTTCTACCTCTCTATCTGGCTTCTATCTTGCTAGCTTCTTTCCTCCTTTGCTTTCTGTACTTTCCAATTATTCCCCTGCACCTATTCCACTTGCTTAATTTAATTAAGCTTTCCTATTTTCTTATTTTGGTTTGGTAATTCAGAATCCTCACTCTTGATGCTTTGTTCAGTATTTGCATCTCGTAACACCCCACAGGTAGCATCCAGTGTGTCTTGTTAGGCTTTGAAATACTCTTTCTTTCTGCTATTGAAACTCACAGTAATTAACTTTGCTTTGCATAGTGTTCCAAGGAATGCCTTCAGGTTCTCCCTTCCTGCTCTGTTCTTAGATTGTACTGGATATCTCTTTGATTCTGTCTGTGTTAGACACGCACTGATGAAGCATAGTACACATTCTCCAGCGCTGCACATTCCCATTTTTTGTTTCTCCCAGAGGCTCTTCTCTTGATTTTTCTTTTCTGTTTATGGTAAACACATACAAGAGCAGCAACTCAGAAGGCGCTGACTATGTGGGCTTAATGTACCTACTCATCTGCAGTCATTTATCATTGCTATTGGCTTGCTTATACAAGTGCAAAGAGCAAGACAGTTCAGTGATGTACTTAAATTGGGTGCTAACTGCCGCTGAAAAGGTTTCATTCCTATAAAAAATTAAAAATCACTTTATTAGTCCTTCTTAACAGGTGGCCATTTAATTCCTAATATGCTATGTGAAATTTATAATCGCCTGATCGAATAGGAATAAGCAAGTTCATGAAAGTAGAGCATCCACAGCAGTTACACTTTTCACTCTAGGAACAGTGGCACTGGTCTGTGGTTATCTTGACAGTACTCACACTGTCTTAACTTTGGAGCTCTAATGTTTAGGTTTAATTCAGGGCTTTGAAGTCCGTTACGTATTTGCTGAACAGATATAGTTCCAAATTTAGGAGCTCTAAATAACCTTCCATGCAGAGTGAAGTTTCTTCTTCAGACTGTTTAAGAAACCTGTGATCCTGAACGAAGCACTTAACTTTGATGCCCAACTCATGCCTGGAGCTAGCCACTGTTTTCTGTTTTCTTATGCACCTATGAGTCATATGGCATGCTCCCATTTAGGAAACACAGAGTTTGATTCTTCTCAAATAGTAGTTGTCATTGATTTTAATAAGATTGTGCTCAATGGAAAATTGTCTCAAGTGACGTTTTCTCTTCTTTGAAACCGGGGCAATATGATAATTCGCTTTTATTACCCAGAGACATTTTTCTTGAGTTGTTCTTTGTTTGTTACTAGCAAGCTTTTTTCTATCTGTTATTCTGTCCTACTGGGCATTTGTTTTGGATTTCCCCCAGGTCTAGGAGGAAGTCTTCTATACCACCTCACTCCTCATATATTTATCTTCTGGCTCTGTTGTTGAAGCAGTGATTTAGGTTAGCTAAAAATGAATTGATACAAATCCAAGACTGATGCCGTTGGAGGATGAGATTGATTAGCAGCATGCTTACTGTGCTGTCTGTTGCCTATGTATGGACTGAAAGGAAGGGAAAAATGCTTACAAATGAATCAGAGCTACTGAATCTTAGAAACTGCTGTGAAAGAACTAATTCTTAGTGAAAGATTCAAAGTTACAAAATTAATGGTAAGCTTCATATTGTGAAAGCTCTGGGCTGGTGCGAAGCAAATCTTTCGTGTGTCTCTTTTTACAGCTTCTCTGTTCTTAGTGTCTGTCCAGATCTGATGATCAGTTAATGAAGCCTAAATAATGACTTATCATATAATTTTTATAATAATTTTATTAACAATTTGGAAACATCTGCTTTGCTGCTTATTGTCCTCTGACCTGTTCCTCCTCCCACACCTGTGTTAGTACAGAAAATCAGCCCTTCTATGCAGCTGAACTGGTTGGCAGTGTTCTTGCATGCTTTTTAACCAGCTGCAAATAGCACTGTGATTTACTGAGGAAGTGGGACTCGTCGCATCTAGGACAAACATCTAAACTTTAGGTATTGTGTCTAAGCTAGCCACAGGCAGGCAGGCATCTCTGGGAAGGGACTCTTTCTGTTGCCAGTTATCTATTTAGGAAAGGTGATCCTGCCCCTCTACTCTCTTGAGACCTCACTTGGAGTGTTGTGTACAGTTCTGGTGTCCTCAACATAAAAAGGACATGGAACTGTTGGAAGAAGTTGAGAGGAGGGCCAGGAGGATGATGAGGGGACTGGAGCACCTCCCATATGGAGATAGGCTGAGAAAGTTGGGGCTGTTGAGCCTGGAGAAGAGAAGGCTGCGTGGAGACCTCATAGCAGCCTTCCAGTATGTGAAGGGTCCTATAGGGATGCTGGGGAGTGACTCTTCATGAGGGACTGGAGTGAGAGGACAAGGGGTAAAGGGTTCAAACTTAAACGGGAAGTTTAGACTGTATATATGGAGGAAATTCTTTCCTGTAAGGGTGGTGAGACACTGGAATGGGTTGCCCAGGGAAGCTGTGAATGCTGCATTGCTGGCGGTGTTCAAGGCCAGGTTGGGTAGAGCCTTGGGTGGCATGGTTTAGTGGGAGGTGCCCCTGTCCCTGTCA
Source organism: Ara ararauna (assembly GCA_028858755.1). Classification (NCBI taxonomy): domain Eukaryota; kingdom Metazoa; phylum Chordata; class Aves; order Psittaciformes; family Psittacidae; genus Ara; species Ara ararauna. Next base: position 116,463,085 of record CM054379.1, on the reverse strand, counting down.
GGGGGGTTGGAACTAGATGATCATAAGATCCTTTCCAACCCTGACTATTCTATGATTCTATGATTCTATGATAGGATGAATATATAGGGTGATGCACTCTAGGAGATGAATTTCCACACCTTCCCTCCAAGAGGGAGGCTTGTATGAGCTTCACTCTGTTGTATCTATGTCCACTCTGTGGAGCTGGCACAGGATATACAAACCCTTCCAAGTGGTGCTTCTATTTTCACAGCTACAGGGACAATCTCTGTTTCAGTGTTATGGTGCTTCACTTCAGTTGTTCTCAGATGAGTTATTCCTAATTTATTTAGGTGTTAGTGAGAAAAGAAGCAATCCCTGGGCTCAGTACAAATGCCTTTACCTCCATCATCGTAACTGAATAAAATACAAGTAGAAGAAATGAGAAGATTTCTTAACTTTTCTGTGTGTACAGCGTGGCTTTTTGTTTGTTTTTCCTTGACATTGCAAAATCTTACTTACAAGGTACTAAATGGAAAACCTGGCTTCTAAACAAGTAGAGGCCTAGTAGAGCCTATTTTTTTCCTAATCCTCTATGGCTGACCTTATAAAAGGCGTATTAAGAACGAGTCAGTGTTGATCGCTTTTACCACAGTCACAATTTCTGAAACTATTATCTCACATAATCCGTATAGGTAGTGTTATTGTGCATTTTATGCTACAGTTGTTCTTTTGTACTCAATAAATGCCTAGCTGCATTATTAGCAAGTATTTATCTTGAAGCCCTGAGTTTAGTTAACATTCCTGTGGGCAAGAACCTGATAGTACCAAAAGCAGTACAGATATAGAAAAACCATAGGCTAAAGATCTAGAAGATTGCATGAAGGGTTGGACCTGTTCAAGCAGAGGTGTGGTGGTGAAGACTCTAGGTATCCTCCAACAAATGAATCATAACAATGTGGATGGTAGTTTTTAGTCCCGATATTCTCTTCCTGGGCTGTAACAGAGCCTGGAGCCTCCACCTGTGAAATCTCTGGCTTGCCTTTCCCAGTGTGCTGATTTTAGTGCAAGTATCCAAATGTTCACCTTTCTGTCCTCATTTTCCTCTCCATCTCCTATTAGTGATAATCATGTTTTCCTCCTGTAAGTTTGTCCTTGATTGTTTCTCCCCCACCTTCCTCTCCAGAGTATATGCTACTGTCATATTTTGATTCCTTGGTACCATGCCTGTCGCGTGGTCTGCTTGCTCTATCTTCCTGTTATAACATTATTTTTTCCTCCAGCTGTATATCTGATTAGTATTCATCACTTTAAAAAATGCTTCAGTTTTATTCTCCCTATGGACTTTCCTCTAAGAGTGTTTACTTCAGGCAAAGGACAGATTATGCTATCACGTTGTAAAATCCTAATACTACTAATAAATAACTCTAATGGGCTGAATTCTGTCCCTTTTTTAATAGCAGACCACTGAGTAGGTGTCCCATAGCAGTGGGTTTATTAGGAAGGAAAAGTCAAATGAAAAAACAGAAATAAAGCTAGCTGTCTGCATTAGAAAATTAGAAATATCAGAGTCTATCAGTCGAGAATCCCTTTGCAATTTCCAGTTGCTCTGCTGACATTAATGGGGTTACATTACTGTGAAAACTGAATCAATAAAATCAGCAATGCGCCCTCTGAGTGATATAGCATATTGCATGGCATAGAACACTGCACTGTATGTTTGCCCCAATAAAAACCAAGCCACTACTCATGCAGTATAAAAAAAGGCTGGAAAAATATACTGGTGATTTCTGTTTCTCTGAGCATGACTGACACATGCTGCTTATATTTTGCTTTGAGTGTAGGATTAGTGCTAGAGAATTAACAGTAGTCATGATAGATTTCCTCTACATTTATATCCAGTTGTTTCTTTAACTTTCCAGCATGTTTATTACTGCTGCAGTATCTGCTTTTGGTGAGCTTGACCTTGCACTGGTTGCTGTGTGTTTGAAATTTGTTGGAAGCAAACCTTTGGCCTATAATGCAGTCCACTTGCTGCAGTGAGTATACTGTTGTGAAGAAGTCACCCTGGTTTTCAATGATTTTTTGGGGTAAGGACTGCAGAGTCTTGAGTTCTCCATGTGTGGAACCATACCTTCCAACTACCTCTCACCAGTTATGCTCACACCCAGCTGTGCTAATTGGATATGGATTATGGAGGAGCAAATGTTATGGTGCCCACAGAAAGGCAGATGATACAGAGATTTAGATTAGATATAAGAAAGAAATTCTTCCTTGTGAGGGTGGTGAGGCCCTGGCACAGGGTGCCCAGAGAAGCTGTGGCTGCCCCATCCCTGGCAGTGTTCAAGTCCAGATCGGACGGGGCTTGAAGCAACCTGGTCTTGTGGAAGGTGTCCCTGCCTGTGGCAGGGGTTTGGAACCAGATGAGCTTTAAGGGCCCTTCCAGCCCAGGCCATTCTATGATTCTATGATATTGAATATGAGATGACAGGGAGAGAGCTACAGAAATATATATAAATCTCTTCTGGCAAAACCAGGAGCTGCTGCTTGCAGGGCATCACTGGAATTAGCTGGTGGGTCCCAGAAGGTCTGAAAGGGTTCACAAAGCATACATCTTCAGGTGCTTTGAGAACAGGCTGTGTTACCTGACCAAGACCAGTTTCCTTCAGAGTTGCATTTTTCTCTGTCATTGTGTGTCATTGTTAGCTGCTGAATGTAGGGAATAAGGTCGCGCTGGTTGTAGTGTCAGAGTTGGGCTTTCTGATAGGCTTCCAAAGGTCAGGGTGCTTGTTCTTTTATTATCTGTCTTGACTGTAAATAAATAAATGAAATACATTGAGGCAAAAAATCCCAAATTATAATAGTACAGAGTATCTCTTTAGATTAAATGACACTTTATTCCCTTACAAAATGTTGCACAGAAGAAAATGAAAACATACCAATTTAGCTTCTTTTGAAAATGCTTTAAGACTGCCAACTTGTAAAGAAGCAAAGGGAGCTATTGTTACATGCATTGTGACAGCTAAAATGTGTTCTGTAAAGAAGAAGGTTCCTCAGTAGCACTTGTCCATCAGTACAAATTGCTGCAGAAAACAATTTACCTTATGCAACTAGAATTAATCAATTGAGTTATTGATGTAGGATCCAGGTCATTACCTAAACTGGAGGGAGAACTCAGGGAGACAGTGTCTTGTTCAAACAGTGTGTTCTTTTCTGTGCAGAAACTGTATTTTCTCTGAGATACCCAGCTCAGCACTTGAGATAATGAATCTTTTCCTGAAGCTGAGGTTTCTGCATATTAGTGACAGCATAATATATCGAGGCTGAGACTGATAATGGTACTAAGTAATCATCCCCTTTAAAACAGGACTCACTTTGATGAACATTAACATGAATATCAGTGTAAGTACAGGGTGTGCTTAGTACCATTTAACATGACCTTCCTTTTGATAACAGCTCTAATTAGGTGGGTTTTGTAGAAGCTGACAATCATTTGTGTTTGCATTACTCTACAGTACCTCGTGGATTCTGTTTATCTGCAGTTTTGTGACTTTCACTCTTTATCACTTTTGTCTTATACGATGAGATTAACCTCAGATGAAACATCCACAAATTATTTAAGTGCTCCCCGACATGTTGAGAGAAGAGTGCTCTTCAGGGCTGTAGGTTCAGTCCTATGGCAGTGTAAGTCCACAGCTCTTAGACAAGGCCATCTGGGCTGGTCCAGAGGAGGAAGAGACATTAGTTCAGCAGCCACAGCTTCCTGAAGCAGTGTACCACAAGGTCTCTTGGACATTGATGCTGCCCTAGGAAAGAGGTTATAATATACCTGGGGTAACATAGGCTGGGCTTTGGGGGATCCAGGCTTGTTCAACATGCTTTCAGAGGATTTGCTTGTGATTTGGTTGTGCTTTGCAGTTATGTCAGGTTTATCAGATTGAGATACCATGTTACAATAGCAGACTTTTCCACCCACCAGCGCAGCATTAGAGCAAAACTGGTTCTTTTACATTTAACATCTTTTTAAGATGTGCTACGTGAGCATAAAAGGGCTCACAGAGCAGCTTGAATTTCTTCATCACATTTTCTTCCTTGGTTATCCTGTCTTTGAAGGGAAGGTAAATCTTGTGTCCTCTTCCAGCTCTTTTGCAAGTGTTGGATTCAGTTCTGTTGGCGATGCTGTTGAAGAGATGTAGTGTAACCTAATCCAAAGTTTTTTCTTTATCCTTTCCCTTCTTTGTGGCGTGCGTATACCCTCTGCTTTCCCTTAAACCCAGACCTGATCAGTACGTGGAACTGCTCTTACCTAGGCTTTGAGGATAAGGTCACACAAAACTTAAGTTGGCTGAAAAGCATCAGGTCCCAAAATCACTTTTTTGACATGGCAGAGAATCACATCTAGCCTTCCTGTTAATCATACTTTTATTTCTGTTCTGGCAGTGGTGAGGACAGTACTTTATTTGTGAGACGCTGAAATGCAAACTGTCATGGAACATAAAAATACCCTGTTATTTGTATTTACATATCAGGACCTCCTCTTTATTTTTTAAGGAGCCTTTAGGGTATTTTGGGGTCACATGTAAATTTTCATTTCAGTTGGTAATCCAAAAGTCTGCTTTTTCTTAGTGAAAGTTCGAGTTCTCTCAGGTTTTGATATTGTAAGATTATAAGACTTTAGGGGGGATTCCTGCTCATAAAACAAATGACATTTTTCATCACGGCTGAAATTCTATATCGTGCAGAGATGAAAAAGTAAAGATTGGGTCTGCAAACATCAGTGGGGTTTAATAGAAATTAATAGCAGTTGAAGGAAATAGTCTTGTGTTTTTCATTACAGTTTTAGTTTAACAATCCTATAGCTGAATTTTATGGTGAGCCAAGATTCTGGGTGTAGATGAGTCCGTATTTCTCGAGAAAAATGTAGCAATTGCTCTTCTGGGATTTGTGATTTAGTTTTTTTTCCTCGCATGCTGTTATAAATCATCTTTTATTTATCAAAAGGTAATTTGAAGTTTCCATTACTTCTCTTCAGTGTATGAGGAGTTAGTAGCTTAAGGACACTGATATTGAACATTAGCTGTAAGGTCATATAGTTTTTTTTCCCAAGAGAAGAGGGAGCGCTGTTTGGAGGCATGGCCTGTAGCTCTGAGAGCTGCTCCTGATTTCCACCACATCCTTAGAAACCCAACAGTTTGTCAGAACTCTTGCAGATTAGGCTTGGAAACAGGAGAGGGTGAAGGATTGATGAAAGGGGAAATAGAGAGTGATTAAAGCCCTGCTCTGAGGATGTCACTTTATCTGAAGCAGTCTCATTACAAATAGTTGCTGAGCATTTGTTTCTGTTCAAAGTCAATAAGAATAAAAAATGGGGTTTGCTAATCGGATGAGAACTTCATTACTTTGTTTCAGAGACCAAGGCACACATCATTTTTAGCTCTGAAAGTCAAGCAGTTTAACTTCAGAAGGCTAATTGGAAAGCTTGATTTAAAAACATAAATACATCTAGGAATGTTACGTTCTTAAAGGTAGTAACAAGAAAGTTGCAGAAAGTGCTTCAGCTTTGAACAAGGCAAAAGTTGTTTAAGAACTAATTCAATGATTATTTAAAGAATGATGCTTGTTTTTATCAAGGTATTTCCAACCTGATAATATAAGAGTGCATAATCGAGCATGGCAGACGGGGATCATTGTGCCACTGAAGTGAAGGGTGCATTAGTGTTTCTGTTACATATTGTGTATTTTATGAGATAAGGTGGTTATAGTGATTGGTTCCAGACTGAAACGTAGCTTGAAAGATTGAGACCTGAGATCACAAGTTATATTTTTAGCAACATATTCTGGGAATTACTTAAATTACTGTGGTTTGTTTCTGGTACACTGGATTCCCAAGGTCCCCATTAAGGTTCATGGTTGCATTAACAGCAGTTTTGTATAAGCAGGTAGGTAGGCACAATACCCATACAAGTAGTTTACTGTCTTACACACTCAACCAGTGGGTTGCAATTTAAATAGATGCTTAATTCCACCAGAAAAGGATATGTAAGTGTATTACTAACTGACACATGCGTCTGAAATTCCACTTGGGTGTACTGAGGTCTTTCTGCTCACCCAGAGCATAAGGATTGGTGTGTCTATCCTGTATCCAGAGGGCCAACTTTGAGGCACTTGCTGGCAGATAGGACGTTGGGTGCATGTTCTTTGCTTCTCAGCAGTATGGGCTGGCTCAGAGGAAGGAAGAGCCTGTTCCAAATTCCCACATTTGACCTCATTCCTTGCATGTGCTCTGGGACTCCTCTGCCACCGACTCCACTCTTGTATGGAGCAAAATAAGGAATGGTGTCATGTAAGCCAAAAAGGCATTCTGTGTTTCTCAACTGGGGCCTAATTCACTTGAAGCTTGGGGCCAAGATGTAAATTAAGCAACAAAGCAAATTGTTCTCGTTGTTCTAGACTTCTTGCAAAGCTCTTTGGGTTCTTTGGCTCATGATACATTATCTGCACCTTTTCTGTGGTTAAGCTGAAGACCATATTAAGAATGTCTCTGTAATATTCACTGAGTGTCCTTCAGAAAAGGAGGCCTGGTTCTTTTCTCACTTGGTTTTTTATTTTGAGGTGACTTTGGTTATTTCATTTGGGATTACTGCTTGCTTGGAGTGAAGAGAAATAGACTCAGGTTTTTGTTACTGCCGAAAGCAGGACAGGTTCTCCATACTTTGTTCTGTTCCTACCCGCATCTTGAGGACACGAGTGTTGATTTACCCTTGCTATCTGGCAGTGTTATACCAGAAACAAATAATAACTTTGAGAACAAAGAACTGAACTTCACTTCGATGTATTTTCTAAACTATGATTTTCAAAAATGAGCATGAAAACAGTTTCTCTTTCAGCGTGAATGAGTTGTTAGTGTCGCATTTGGCCTGAGGTATTTGTGATTTACTCCACAGCATCAAAACAGAGTTTATAAAGAGCTTGTCACAGAGCCTTAGGTAGTTATCCACTTGCAACTGAAGAAGAGGTATCAGATAGAAAGAGATACACTTATTTTTTATATGCGCAGAGAGACAGCTATCTATAAGGGACTTTGTTACTAGAAACATTTGTCTTTTCATACCGTTAGAATGTTGAAAAGCTTTTTATGTTATGTATTAGTTCTTGAAAATTGCTTGCCAATTTAATATCAGCAGCATCTAAACAGTAAGTAATTGCTTATGGTAATGAGTGCAAACTAATTTACTTTAGTATGTTAATATTCACAATGCATTTTAGAGCAGCAGGGTATTCCAAAAATACTACTCTCTTCTTTAACTGCAGTGTTTAGGTTGCATTGTTACTGGAAATGCTGGCAAAATCATCACAAAGCCTGCCTCTCATTCAATAACCATCTTATTGAGACTCCAGCATGTATGAGCAAGGAGTATGTAGTGTCCTTTGAGAACTAAATAGGATATGAACAAAGCCGTCTAGATTTAAATAACGAATCTTAATTCCTGATTCGTGTTCATTAGGTGAACATTTATAAGACAGACAGAGAGCCCTCCTTTGCTTATAACTTGTAAAATTTAATTTAACAGATTTCAAGGCAAATAGCGTACAATCACTAGTTTAATATTTGGGTGTCTTCAATGGGTTTAATCTTTGTGTGAGATGTAGAAGGGTTTTTAGAAACATGCTTTATGTGAATCTGGGAAAGAAATACTGTAGTGCAGGAGTCCTCAAAACCTCTGGGTTAGTAGCTGATTCTGTACAGCTGGTTTTTAGTGTATTTGAGCCATTATTGGGTTATCCCTGAGCACATTTCCGCACAGAATAATTTTCCACATGCATTGGTATTACAGTTTTGAAGGGTTCTTAACATTATTTTTTACGTTACTATAAAGTGCTGTACTAAAATAAGGCTTCTCAAACTACTGAAGACTGATCTATCCACTTCAGGGAGTAAAAAGCAATCGTAATTTCCTCCAGCCAGACCTTTGGGTTTACACAAAATCTCTGCTCTAATTAGGCTGGATTACTGTTGGAGGGTGATGAACTGCTCACCTTTCTTGCATACATGGGTGAGCTAAGTCATAGCTAATAGTACTGGCATATGGAGTGTCAGAGTTGATGCCTGAGTTAGTCCCTGCTGAGATGAATAACCAGCTTACCCTCCAAAACTGTTTTGTCAGGTCCTCTCCGAACCCCATTGTGGAATCCAATGGTTAAACCATGCCCAGTAGTTAACTCAACTAGGTAAAGCAGTAAAAAGAAAAAGATGTGTATTTTTTACTGCAGCTTTTTATCCTCTGAAGCTGCTGGTGAATTGTTGCTTCCAAACAACGGCATAAGGACTTTCCAAAGAAGAATGATAGCAATTATCATAATCACAAGGCATGTAGCATTTTTTGTGCCAGACCACAACTGGAAATCTGTTATGTTGTAGAATAGAAAAAAGTAGGAAGGAAGTGAATTGTCCCAACCTGGCCAGACTCAGTTAGCTGTTATTATAATGGTCTAATAACCTTAAAGATTCAAATACAGCTGGATCTGTGTACCCCTATTAAACACTATTTGTTTCATGTGCAGATCTGATAACATAAGTAAATATTGATGTCCCAGAATCAATCTTTGTCATAATGACTAGGAAATCTTTCCAGATAGAGTATAATTCGTATAGCTGCTTGCTGGTTCTTATTTTCAGGCTTCCCTTGAGCCCACCAACCAGACATTTTTACAGTGTATTCTTTTTTTACCTGATGCATCTCTGAGGTTTGAGGACATGTAATGCAGTGAGGACTAGCTTTGGTTTGAAAATGTGAGGCTTTTTAAAATCAGTTATTACTCTGTATATCAAATGAAATGAAATAAAGTGAATATTTGGGCTTACTCATGCTTGGAGTTAGAAAGACAATACAGTGCTGCCAGACTGCAGTTAATATGTAGCCTGCTCATCAGTTCTTCCCCTTTGCCAGGTCTGCCTCTGAGACGCCTCTAGCAACCTAACAGCTGCTTCAGTGGTGGATTCATATGCTTCAGGGAGATTTAAGCTCTGTATTTTTCCAAAGATTTAATATATTTCTTTTCAATTCATTTTTGTTAGAAGAACAGTTGCTGGTTTTGCATTTCAGGATGTCACATCTGCAAGAAACTATGCTCTTTCTGTTCTTCTGCAGCTATAGCTCATGTACGTCTACTTGAAAGTATTCAGAAATGCTACCACGCTAGTTTGCCTGCTAGCTGTTAGTAATTGAGTAATCAGTAGGAGAGCATGTATGCCACAGAACTTCTTACTCTTCACTACCTTTGCAAACAAGCAATGTTAAACTTCACTGCACCTTGTCCGTAATGCAAGTTGCTATTTTCAGAAGAGGTTCCATCCCAGCAAACTCTCTAAGTTGCAGTGTTGCCAGGACTATCTTTCTGCTGCAAGTAATAGTAGCATCTTAGTTTAGTCCAGCATCTGACATCCTTGTGCTTTTATTATTCTTCTCTGGATTTAACAGGCTTGCAGTTAGCAGTTCTTTTATTTTTCACCATGTTATGCATTTCTTGTAGGACCAGTTTGTACTACTTTGGAGAGCTCTCTAAATATTTCAGGATTTTTCAAGATGAAATTATGAGATGCACAATTTAGCAAGGAAGATAATATAAATGTCACATAAAAATAACTAAGTTAATGCAAGTTGGATAGCTGGAGTATTGTGTTAGTAAGGAAGCCAATAAGAAATAAAGTCTTTAACTTAGAAGCATCCTAAACATTTGCAGCCAAACTTCTGTCTGTTTTAACATAATTAAATAACTTAAGGCCAGCTATTTCAAATGTTTGCATCTTCATTATAGAATAGGGGTTTGATTTTTAAAGGTTGCCAGAAATGCTGCACCACGTCTGAGAATCAGGATACCACTGAGGATGCTTGACTAAAAACATAACTTTGGGCACACTGTTTTGCATGAAATGACTTTAAAAATTATTATATTGTTTCTTTGAAAAGTACATTGTCTTTTGATGGACCTATATAGAGAAAGCTTAGTTTTGGATTTGCCAGCACTGTTTTTTGGCCTATATGGAAATCTGTTCAGAGCTACTTCTGTGGGAGATGTTCATATCTTCGTGTCTTCAGCTTAGGGGACTCGCAGTTGAACAAGCTTGGAAACTCTTAACATCTCAAGTTACTTGGCTTATGGAATTCCTAACTTTTGCCAGGTATTTGTTGAGTTTGTAGAGTCCCTGGAAGGGAACCACTGAATGATTTCACGTAGGCCACCAACAGATGGTAACAACATTTGGTCTGTATCAACCTGCATAGTATTTGAGCTCATGTCCTAGTTTCTGCATCCTGTTAGAAATCCTTTCAACTGACTAGCCCCTTAACTGCATTCCTTTTATATGTTGGCGCAACTAGTAAGCTGGAAGAAGCAAATCACTGCATGTGCAGTCTGTTTATTTTAATGGAATTTAATGTAGCAGTTGTTAAATTGAAGTATAGGGCCTTGACATTTCCTAATGTATGGAATGTGGGGACCAGAACAGTCCTATTGTCTTCAAGAGTACTTGAGTTTGTTAATTTCACTCTCATAATGTCTTTGCATTCTCTCTGTCTGGGAGTATTTTTCGTCTCATTGTCTTCTCATATATGTTTCCCAACAATATGATTTCCACTTCTCTAGACACTGCTCAAGAAATTTAACTATAACTTTACAAGGTTGGAGGAAGAATAAAACTTTCCCTTATTTATAGATGATTGACTTCTTTTCCACCTGACATTTGGCAGGCTTTCAGAAGCAGACATGTTGAATCCTTGTTACCTTTAATAGAGTTATAATGAATTAAAATGTTTCATGTTGACTGCATTATGACATTTAAAGCAGCTTTGATTTCAGAAATATATCATTTTGTAGCCACCAATATTACATAAAGGTGCAAGGCAATAATGGGAGTTACTTGGCTTACATTTCATGCAGAAAAGTTCTAAATTCATTTCGAACAGCCATCCATGCTGGAAAAGTGATAGGTAATAGGCAGCCAGTGCAATTTTCAAACTGAGAGATTCTGGAGAAGAACAATAATTTTCTTTTACCAGTCTGTGTCAGATTTGTGTTAGAAAGACTGAACCCTTTAATAAAATAAATCATAGTTTTTGTAAAAATGGACGTGATAATGAGATCCACAGATCCCAGAATTTTATTTCTGTGGATGTTTCAAAGGTAATCAAAGTAATTTTACAGAATCAGTGCTTAAATACTGTCAAGTCTATTGGCATTCAGTAGATCAACCCGTGTTTTGTTAATAAGTCAGATGAACAGATACTCTAATTTCTACATGCTCTTAGGAGTCCTTTCAGCTAGTTCTTCCTTAGCTAAGGTCCTTCTCAAAATTATATTCATGTTAAACAAAATTGAAAGCTCTTGGTTTGATGCGCCTACTCAAAATGAGTAGTACTTTACTCCAGTTAAGTGATCTAATCTAAATGAATGGGGTCATTCAAGGTGTAGGTGCTACTTGGTTTGAGTGAAGATGTAAGAATCACTCCAGATGAAAAGTTCTTTAAATTCTGTGAAACTTATTTTAACCAACTGTATCATTTATGATGGTTAAAACGATGCTAACTTGTAATGCTGACACCAAGCTGCATAAGAGTTGTTCCATATAGGTGTACAGATCTCTTGAGCCATCATCACTCGCAAGTTTTAGTTGTTTGTCCCTTAGTGGTCCTATTGAAATCGGTAGAGCTAGATACTCTCATTGTAGATAAATAGGATATTTTGACTTGAAATAGAAACATTTTGTTCTAAAAGCAGTAAAAATAATGAATCCTGGTTTTTTTTAATGGAATAGCACCTTGTTTCCAAATGTTGCTCTTTCTTGCTGTAAAAATCCAATAGCTTCTGTTCCTCTGTCTTCCCAGAGCTCCTGATGACACTTCAGATGAGTGGCACCATTGTCTGGCCAGCATAGTACACTGAGTGTATTGACTGGCCCACCAATATTCAGCAACTACCAAGTGCCAAGCAGGAAGTGTAATAGTTGAGCTCTGCAGATTTCTGGTTTTCCACAGTCATTGATTTTCATTAAACTGCTAAGAGTGAATTTTGTTTGAAATTGCTGTCTACCCTTCTCTCAAATTTGGCAGGACTTGACTATTGGATTAAAAAGCTGTTGGAGGATAAGCAAGGACAGTGGATATGTTGTGTAGCTCTGTAAGTTTATCCTTCACAGCAAAAATTTCTAAAAATGAGACTTCACATTTGAAACTTAGGAATTAAAATCACAAGAGCAATTGGAACTGGATTGGAGTACTCCTCCCACCACCACCACTTTATTATGGCATGCAGTGTAAAATATAAACCATGACCTATAAAGCACAAAAAGATAAACAAGGCGGCTTTGTGTTTGTATCGCACCTTTAACATTTAAAAGGTCTTAAATAAGTTTGTCAGTCTCCCCACATGGAAAAAGCATTTCTTTCTAGCATTACCAGGAAAGATACGACATGACCTAGTTTTCAAGGCCAGGCTGGATGGCGCTTCCACTGGTCTAGTGGAAGGCGTCCCTGCCCATGGCAGGGGAAAGGACCTAGATGTCTTTTAGGATCCCTTCCAATCCAAACCATTCTGTGATTCAGTGGAGAATTCCATGAACCATATTCCATGATGTTCTCAGAAAAAATGATGCGAATTAACTGGGATGAGACCATGCTTCAGTCCAAGTGTCTGAAGCCAAAGGTATAGTTGCACATTTATCAGTTGAGCTAGTGATCAATCTCAGGTTGAGCACACCTTTTAATTAAGAGCCTGTTGCCAGAAAGTCAAATTCTGGGAAGACCCTACGGATCATTTTAGATGGGTGAGAATGCTGTTGTGTCACCTACAAAGCTTTTACGAGGTTATTTTACTGTGCGCATACCATTGCCATAGACTGGAGGAAAGGAGAAGTAAGAAACGAGTGGTTTCCTGGTTTTCTTGGTTTGTTTGTTTTTTGGTTTGTGTGCACATGCCTTTGTGTTTGTGGAGGGAGAAGCATGGTACCGAGCTGGTTAAGCTACCTAAAGCAACTCTTTCCTCACTGGTCTGTGGAAGAAAATGAGGAAAAAGCTTCTGTGTTACTGCCTTGGATCTGCAATAAATGTCATTGCAAAGGCCAGGAGGCTCAGCTTGACTCGAGGCTGTTGTTCTATTATCACATAGACCTTTACCTGGAGACAGCTCTTGGGGATAGCTGAATATCATAAACCATGCACAGCACTGTTTTATAGATCTCTGAAAACTTGAAGGTAGTGTGATGAAAAGCCTTCTTGGCTCTGATAAAGCAAATCAGAGTCTCTATAGTGGATTGGGAAGAGGATTTCTACAATACAATATAAGGTTGTGTTTGAATTAATGCTAACTCCATATCATAGTTTCTGTTTGTCAAGGAATGTAGGAGGCTGTGTCTTATCTCTGCCTATTTAATACTGGCATTGACTGGTTGATAGAGGTAGCAGACAGCAGCAACAAGGTGAGGGCATTTCTGTGTCAGCATCTTTTATATACTGGGGGTACTGCTTTGTTGGCTCATTTTAATGAATCATTTTTTGGCTGCTGCTTGATGTGGTTGATGTCATATTCATCTAGTTATTGTCTGGGTGAAGCTAGCTTCTTGACCCAACTTTTAAGACATGTCCTGTGTGATGAACCAGGTTCCAGTTCTGGATCACCATCGGTACAGCATTAATGTATGCAGAGATTAGAGATGCCTCAGTAGTGTTAGACATAGTGTTGGAAGTTTGGAGGTTCAGCTATCAGCAGCCACTGTAACCATGATGTGGCTTCAGTCTCTTTAACAGAAACACTGAATTTTAGAGCTTAGCTGTAGCATAGTGGAAGGTGAGTGCCACCAGAGGCTGACAGTAGGCAGATAGGCATTTTCTATTCTCTTTATTCCATTAGCATCTTTACCTGATGTGAAAAGATGATATAATTAATTAATGAGAGAGTAATAACAAAACCTAGCAGCAGCAGTCTTTGTCAATGCTGGTTTGGTTAGTGAGTCTTACAGTTACTCTGGTAGATCAATGAATGCAGCAGTGTTATTACTAAGGAATTACACTATGCAGTTTGTGATCTTACAGGTGACAAATGTACTGGCATGGTAAGACTGCTAGCCCCAGAAATTGTTTTGAGTGGCACTCAATTTCCAGGAAAACTATGACCCTTTAAGGTTTTCCTAGCTGAGTGTGGTCAAACTTAGCTTTGTGATGTTCAAAGGGAACATCATAAAAACACTCCTATACCCTATTATCTGCGAATCTAAGAGGAACCTGGCCGGAAAATGAGACATCATTCTCAATTCTTACCCTTGTGGCTCAAGGTTTTTTGAGAGCTACAAGCAATTATCTATTTGAAAACCTTCTTCCCTATCCAGTGCACCTCTTCTGCTGTTGGATAGACTGTACTTAAGAGAAGCCTCATGTTGTTGTTGCAGCAAAGCAGTTACAATCCATATTCAGGCTCCTGCCCAGATTAGTAGGACAAAGCATACCAGGATGCCTTCAGGAAGTAGTTGAGTCTGATATTTAGTTTGCAATGCTTCTTCCAGCAGCTCTTCCCATCTTCTTCCCATGGTTAACCTAATGGCCATTCCCCCCTCTCCTCGACCCTGTGGCATATATATTCTTTGTTTTTGTATAAATAACATATCACAGTCTAAGAAGAAATACATGGAAGAGTTGTTTTTTCATCTGCCGAACTGATTATTTAGACACTGTCACCTCTGTCTCCCTCACTCAAGGTATCATGCTTCAGACGTGAAGCATTGCTTTTACTTAACTTTAGAAAATCTGTACAAATCTACCTATGGAAATGTTGTGTACTTTTCTGGAACTTCAGCTTGGGCAGGATAAAAATACATAGATGAAAACGTAACAAGAAGTATTAATTGAGGTCTCTGTGCTGCCCTGAAGTGTGATTAATTCCTCCATACAGATGTTTGAGAAATGTGTGTGTATATATATATTAATATTGTAACTTCTTCACTCTTGGTAATTAGTAGTAGCCTGCACAAACAGTCTCACTGGATTCAGCAGATTTATCAATGCAAGTAATCAGTTACCAGTGGGAATAAGAGGGTTCACATTCTAGCGCAGAATGAAGTACTGATAATATCCAGAAGGAAAAAAATCACATTATTGGGTAATTCCTCATTATAATCAGCAGTGCTTACCCTTCATGGTTTTTTGTAATAGTTAAAAATTGCTTTACTGTTAATGAAAGAGCAGCTGATAGTTTTCATTATTGACATTTATAGGCTTCAGTCTTTAGTTTTTCATTGCTGTCACTTAATCAGCATCTGAAACCTGATGTGAGTGTTGGAAATAAACATTAAGGTTACTAACATTATGTGGGAAAAACGGAATTATGTACACTAGTGCAGTATACCATGAACACAAAATGGGGATGAGCACGAGGAAGGTGGAAAGGTGTTGATTTGTTGTTGATTTGAGCAAACTATTAAACTGCATCAAATGTGACTTCAGAGGAATAAATATTGAAAAGCTTTGCAGTCATACACAGTAATAAATACAGTAAATGGGTACTAAACAAAATATTTATCTGCTTAATACTGTATAGGTAAGCAGATGTCCTTGAGTTGCTGCCAGGCTGTGCTGAAATGAATGCTCTATTTCATAAAGATGAATTTTGCGAACAAGTAGGACTTGAGGGACCCAGACCATTAAAAAATGTTACTGTATCTTGACCACTGGCAGTTTGTTACAATAGGAACTACGCTTTTATGGTTAGGAATTTCAAAGAGCTGTATGGACATTTTTCTAAACATTGTGTAGATGCATAGACGTGTAAAGAATTATGCATTTAATTCTGTGGCTGAGAGATAGAACTGGCATGTTACAAAGTTGCCTACTTACAAGTACTGTGCTGATGGCGTTGCTATTCTTGACATTCTAATTCTGCTGCTTTCAATTCTCTTGAGATGATAAACTCCAAACAGCACAGTGCCATAAGCTAAGAGAAAGAAGGAGAATAACTGGGTTTTAGTGACAATGTTCTGAAAGAATGGCAGAGACGTTATAAGGTTTGTCAGGGAGCATAAAAGCCTTTATGGAGCAAGTGAATTAGGCTTCCTCTGTTGTTAACATATCCAAGATTGACAGTGAGCAGGGTGGTTTCAAACAACTGCTTGGTTTCTTGCTTTTAATAGTTAATGGGAGGTTGGACTATAAGCTGAGATCAATCCCAGAGTAATAAATTTTACATTATTATATTTGTCTTTCTTGAAATACAAACACTAGAGGATCTATTCTCAAATGCCTTCCGACCCATTTTTTTTCATAAGTAATACAGGAAATTCAAAGAACGTGACTCCCTGTACAGCTTAGACAGAGGCAGAGCTGTATTCATCAACATGGATTCATTAGGCTGCTACGAGGCGTGCAGTTAGTTTGAAGAGCTACAAAATGGTTAGTTATGAAGAAGGGAAAGCTTTGCCGTGAAAACCATAAGCCACATGTTATCATAGGTGAAAGATAAGTTTTTTAACTTTGATGTTGACTCTACGTAGTTTAAGAATTACAGCTAGATTTATCCAGCCCTGCTGACATTGACCTTGGCTTCAATGCAGCAGCAGTACGGAGCTGTCATGGTTTAAACCCAGTCGGCAACTCAGCCACGCAGGTGCTCGCTCACTCCCTCCCCGCCCCCCTTCCTCCCCTCCACTCCCAAAGGGATGGGGAGGAGAATCGAAAGAATGTAACGCCCATGGGTTGAGATAAGAACAGTCCCGTAACTAAGGTATAACACAAACCACTGCTGCTACCACCAATAATAATGATAAGGGAAATTACAAGGGAAGAGAATACAACTGCTCACCACTCACCGACCAATACCCAGCCCGACCCAGCAGTGATTTAACCCTTCTGGGTAACTGCCCCCAGTTTATATAGTGGGCATGATGTGCTGTGGTATGGAATACCTCTTTGGTCAGTTTGGGTCAGGTGTCCTGTCTGTGCTTCTTCCCAGCTTCTCCTTCTCCCTGGCAGAGCATTAGGTTCAGAAAGTCCTTGGTCAGGGTAAACATTACCGAGCAGCAACTAAAACCATCGGTATTATCAGCCCTGTTCCCAGGCTGAAAGTCAAAACCACAGCACTGCACCAGCTACCAAGAAGGAGAAAAATGACTGCTACTGCTGAACCCAGGACAGGAACAAATTGCTCTTCGTTTGTTTATTTGAAGGGCAGTATTTAACAAAAAACTATGTCGGAGGTTCACTCTGAATAAGAACAACAGAGTCTCTCGTTGTTCAGATCTGGAGACTTATTTCTGGGTCATTGTATTCAATATGACTCTACCATGGCTCATCAAGCTTTTTCTTTGTCTTCTATATTGGGTAAACACATCCGTTACAACCAAGAAAAGGAGAATTATGCACTCCCGCTCAAATCTTATGTACTATTCTAACAGTTTCATCTGTGACATTGAGGTGTAAGGAATTGTTTTTTCTTAGCCTTCTTATTTTTGTTACTTATAAAAACCTCATTCATGACCTGACACAGTATTTTATGAAGTCAACAGAAAGGCTGACACTGTTTTTAATGAGCTTTGGATCACACCCTCAGTTTTTCATTGACACAGAATAAATCCTTTCACTGCAGACACCAATGTTAAATGTACTGTAGGAAGGTCCAAACTTACTCCTCAACTAGCTCAAGATTTGAAGTCAACACAAGCAGCTATTAGGAGAACTCTGAGACTGTTAAGAATTATATTACCTGTCTAATGTATCTTTGTTCTGGGATGGAGAACAGAAGGCTGTGTGGAAACCTCAGAGCAGCCTTCTAGTATCTGAAGGGGGCCTATAGGAATGCTGGGGAGGGACTCTTCATTAGGGACTGTAGTGAGAGGACAAGGGGTAACGGGTTCAAACTTGAACAGGGGAAGTTTAGATTGGATATGAGGAAGAAGTTCTTTACTGTAAGGGTGGTGAGGCACTGGAATGGGTTTCCCAGGGAAGTTGTGAATGCTCCATTGCTGATGGTGTTCAAGGCCAGGTTGGACAGAGCCTTGTTGGGTGACATGGTTTAGTGTGAGGTGTCCCTGCCCCTGGCAGGGGGGTTGGAACTAGATGATCTTAAGGTCCTTTCCAACCCTAACTATTCTATGATTCTATGATTCTATGTACTACGACCGGAGTTTTTGTCACACGTGTTCCTAAACCAGACGCAATTTGGTCATGTTCATTACCAAGCTTTTTTAAGGCACAGCCCTATCTTTACCAACTCTTTGGAATGATGATAAATCCTGATTTCACTTGGAGTGTTAAGTGAAACCTTAGATATCAGATGTTACTGTGTTTGCCTTTGCTAAAGGGAGTTGACAGGTTTTCCTAAAACACATGCAGGTTGGTATTTTGCCATTGAGAGAAAAGCCAAGAGATCTATTTGAAGCACAGTGCAAACTCAGAAGTGTGTTGATATAAAATGAGCTTTACCATTTTTTAAGTGCTATGCACAGTGCATAAAATATTACTGATTGCTTGTAATGAAAGTCAAAAACATAGCACTGCCCCAGCTACTGAGAAGGAGAAAAATGACTGCTACTGCTGAACCCAGGACATACTGGAAAAAACTAATAGATGGGTACATAATTCCATAAAGGAGAACTGATGTTAGGAGTAAAGGCAGGATATCTTTTTAAAAAGACCAGGTGACCTTTTTGCTTTGAGAGTGACGCAAAGCAGTCTTGTTCAGCAGTAAAGTAAGATTTTGATCTGGAAGTTGGAGGTGTGGTGTAACTGTACAGCCCTTCTTGGGTTTGGCTTTGAAAGTCGACGTGTTCCAGGAATTTTAGAACTTCACAGCATTTGTGGTCAATCTTGAAAGAAAGTAAGAAAATGACAAGTATGTTGTTGTGTATTATCTCCTAATGTGAATATGGGAAGTGTGTAGTGAGAGTATTGGGTGGAATAAACTGAATTGCATCTAATAAAATTGAGAGTAGCCACAGAGTGAGCCAGCTTAGAACAGCTAGTAAAATCAAGCATCTGTATTTACAATGCACTGACATCTCCCTAAGCTTTGACCTATCTTCATGGAAAAGAAGTGGACAGCTTGTAGTGACTTTACAAATGAAAGATCAAACTGCATGTGCCATTTACCTGCTAGATGCTGTTGTTAGGCTACAAGTTTTAAATGGAAAATGTCCAGATATGCTGCTATTTTAGTGCAGAGGAAATATGCTGGTGATGAAATTAAGCACCTGAGTGCTAAGTGGTTTTAGATTGCAACACTTGCTTAAAACACATTATAGTAAGTGCACACTGGGTATATCATGTAAAGATTTCCACTCTTGTGAGTTATATGTTGAACATTATGCAAATAAGCCATTACTTACTTAGATGGTAGACTGATCTCTTTTTGTCCCAACGTGACAAATAAAGTATGTTTCTATTTGTTATCCCCATCTGTCACAAGCTGATAAACCTCAGATCCATAGTAGTCTTATCTGAATGTATTTGTTACAGTCTTGCTTTGCTGGGCACAGTGATCTATCATATACTGCGTACCATTTTCATTGTGTAAGGAGCTGCATTTTTTGTCTGTCAGGGGATAACTGGAAGTACTTGATTTCTTCTCTGCAGAAGCTCCAATTTGGGAAAGCATTTGGTTCAACTCATCCCTGTTCTGCACATCACAGAAACGTGTTCTTCAAGCATATGCTTAAGAACTCTCTTGAATAGATATGCATTTCTGAATCAGAGCTAGGGTATTTTAAGGCACCGCAATTGCTATATTTTGTGTTGATTGCAGTATATAAAAAACACTAATATTGCGCTTACTGCAGAATTTTCAGAGATAAAGGCCCCTAAATGTTGAAATATAGTCTTGTTTGTTTCTATGAATCTATTTGCTATATGCGAAAATCCTGATTTTTATGGAGTGTTGGTTTGCATTGGTGCAGGTGAGCTGATGATATTTATTCCTGTTTTACAGCGGGAACAACATACATCTTTAGCAAAGGTGGTGGACAGATCACTTACACGTGGCCTCCTAATGATCGGCCAAGCACTCGTGCAGACAGACTGGCAATAGGGTTTAGTACTGTGCAGAAAGAAGCTGTGTTGGTACGAGTGGACAGTTCTACTGGGCTCGGAGATTATTTAGAGCTGCATATCGTAAGTATTATTTCCACATGCCTGATATTTCCTCTTGTCTTGATTGCTCTTATATTTGCATTTTTAAAAATGTATTTTGTTTTATTTAAATACAGTGGTTTGTTAATGAACCTTTTAGGGTCAATGGCGAGCTGAATGATACTGGTTTATAGCATGTGGTACTGTAAAGGGTCTCAGGCATTTATACAGTGCTACTTTATATGGCTGTTCAATTAAAAATCGTATCGTGTACAGTTACAGTACCAAAAAAAAAATCATACCTGTACAGATACAGCGGTTTACTGCAATCTAATTACATAAAACAGGATTTAGCAATGTCAGAGGAAGGTGCATTAATCCTTGAGGATCTAATCTGGAATCCAATGGGGGAGTTACAGTGTATCACAATTGACAGTGCTTACTGTTAATACTGGAATTTACCCTCTGATCTCACCATTCTTTTGTGATGATAAATCTTGAGCAGAAAGCAAGATTGTCAAGCTAGGAAGTCTGAAAATGTAATTTCAGCTGCCTTAAAGCAAATAACTAGCAATCAAAATCGAAAGCATCTGGATTTTTATGGCAACATAAATAAATAATCAGTTGAGATAAACGTAACTAGGGCGGTGTAAAATTTTGCTTAGATTAGTCGCAACTTTCTTAATGTATTAGTTTGATTTTTATTTAAGAATCTCTGTACTTTCTGGAACAGAAGAGTTCCTTTTGAATAAAATTACTTATTGATCTACAGCCACTTACACTTTTACCCTCAGAAAGCAGTGATCATTCTCTGTGATTCAGCAGTGGTAATTTTCAGAATTTGAGGGAATTATGGTATTCAGTCTTCCCAGGCTCCTTATTCCTCGAAAGGCACTCTTGCATTGTGGACCAAGGTGATTCTTTTATTTACTGGCTTGGGTAAATAAACAAAGAAATAAGGCCCTAAATAAAATGCAGAGGTTGCCTATACCCTTCTCTTACATTGAAACACACGGAAAGCATGGCCGGCTGGTGTTGTAGAATCTTAATGTAAAAATACGAACAAAGTAACTTCTCCCAGGTGCCAGAAAAACTGAGAGGCTGCATTTTTCAAGGCAAGTAGTGTGGTTCTGAAGAGGATTTCCAAAGCCACATCCAACATCAGGTGTCTTGTTATCATTTGCCCATTTCTTTGCAATCTGAGACCAGAATCACCCACTGAGATCAACAGTGTTACTTTCTTCTTAGAGTGTTTTATATTTCATTAACATAATAAGGAATGTTTTTCTTGTAGCTTTACTATACCTGAACTCTGTCAAAACCATAATATTCCTGTAGTCTTTTGCCTAGCCTTGATTTTTCCATTTTAAAACCAACGTTGAGTTCAGTAATGGAGTTGGGGATCAAAAATTATTGCCTGCTTGTGTTTATTTTATTTTGCTTTATCTTTCCGAAATACCTTTCTAATACCCATGATGTAGAAACAGATAGTAAAAATAAAAGAGTCATTGAGTTTTCTATGGTGAGAAACACTACCAGCTTAATAGGGATGGGGAAAAGAATAAGTTCTACTTTCCTGGTGTTCTGAAATTTCTGTGAAAGCAGCAACAGGCCTTTTATAATCATGCTCTGTGAGGAGATCCTGGCCTCTCCTCCTGTTTCCTTTCCAAGGGACTTCAGGAACCTCCTTGGAGCCTGCTCTGCTTCAGAGCCAACTCCACGATAACTGTGCAGAAATTTCACTGGAACAAGGCTGAAACTTCTGAGAGCTACTTCAATGTAGTCTTTCTCTAGAGTGAAACCACTAAGGGATTGGCCTGAAATCCTAAGGCATCTGGTAAGGATTTTTTTAAGGGTCATCAGTGTTAGGTAAAGCTTGGATAACAGCTGGGATATAATATCCCAGAATCTTTCAGATAAGGATAGCATTTGAAAGAAAGTTGAAGGGCAGTATTTTCAGAAGCACTCATGATACCAAAGAACATGTATCTTAATAGAGTTGGTAGAACTGTGGGCACTTCTGAGAACTTTATGTGAGATCTGTTTTACCACAGCAAGATATTGTGAAACATCACAGTGATAAAAATGAAGAACATAGAAACAGAGTAGCCTGTATATGTATTTGAAAATAGTTTATTGGATTGAATTTTTTCAATACTGGCAGCTACCGCATTAAACTTGCTGTAATAAGAGTGGTAGGAGGGTTGTGTCATTCAAAACTTCCTTCCTGCACTGATGTTGAGGTGCTGCTAAGAATGTCTTATCTACTGAATAACCGGAAACATGTGAAAGTGGATAGTAGAAGGTGGAAAAACGGGAAGGAGGGAAGAGTCTTCATGTTCCTTTGCATACACCCACTCACCAGTTTTGTGTAATGAATATGCATGAGTAGTAGATGCCTGTGTACTTTGAGATGCACTGTGCATGGATAACTTACCTGTATTGTAGCAGCTATAACATGACGACAGGGGTATAGCTGTGCTTTCATTATGCTGGGATTCAGTTTTACACCATGGTAGAAACTGGTTCTTTTGATATTGAGCTTTCATTTTACCCAGGAGGTTCTTAATCACCCTGTTGCAACATTTCAGGCAGATGCGTAAGGATAGGTTTTGAGTGTCTCTTCAACAGAATGATGGCAAAGAAAGTTTAGAACTATTGCTTTGACTTAAAAAATTGTATGTGGTAGTCCTCCCTAGCATGTTGGGGAGGGTGCTTATTTGGGATGTTTCAGATCAGAGCTGTGAAGTAGCTTGCTCTTAACCTTCTGCATTCTAGAAATGGAAGAGAAAATTACGAGTTTGATTACAGTACTTCAGTGTGTGCTTGCCCTCTTTATTATTCTGTTTACTTAAAGATGATGTAAACCTAATAATGAAATCAAGCTCGTAACAAATTCTGACTTTGAAAATTGCTGCTTGATCATCTGACTCACAGCTTTAGTGTTAGGTTAGGAGCGCATTTATTTAAACTAATCATTTAACCTCCCCAAATAACCATTGTTAATATGAAAACATTTTAAAACTTGTGTAATCTGTGTTGCTACCAGATGCTTAACAGTGCCAGTGCAAATATTTTGAATTCCAGGGTAGGTTATTGTAAAACTCTACTTGCACTGTAGCGCTCTCAAAGTACTGGTTGTGTGTATGAAACATATGCATCCCTGTGCTTCAAGATAGGGGTGTTAATATGATTTAGTCCTCCAGAGATGCAGCGTTTAGTTTTCATAACAGTCACTTGTCTTCTGTTATGGATGTGGTCTCCTGTGCAGTCTGAGACTGCTGGGAGATCTAGTTCAGGACAAAATAGATATCATGCCTAAAAGTCTACTGCTGCTTCCTTCTGTTGACAGATAAAAGGAAAGAGAGTTCTAAGAGTTATTATAATCCTCCTTTTTTTTTTACATTTTCTTGGCATGGTCCATATCCGCCTCCATGTCAAAAGGAAAAAGGGGGACAGTTTATTCGCAGTGTTCAGTTGATCAGCATGTGCACTTCTGTGCTTTGCTTTTTCATGGATTTCTGAAGCCTTTAGGTAATTCTGTCAGTGATTCCTGTTCCTATCTCTGCTCCTCTTCCCACCCTCTTCTCCCAAGCCATTAGACAGAAAAGTGTATATGTCACCATCTTCCACAGGCACTGTGCTTTTGCTGCCTTGAGTTTTGAGATTTTCTGTGGTGAGGACAAAGATATTGCCTCAAAGGGCTGAGAAACACTGTAAAATTACTCTGAAAAGTAAGCATGCTAACTGAAAGTAGCATAGGAAACTGGCATTCTCCTGTGGGGTACAAGTAGTATTTGCTCTAGTAATGTGAGACAAGAAGGACAGATTTCCATCAATAGACTTCAACCATATTAAACAGTTGTTTTAGGTATAAATTATGCCATGTTTTTATCTTTCATTGTTAAAATGAAAGGCTTTAAACTATAACAAAATGTAACTGTTTGTATGCCTGATGGAAAGAATCAGCAGTTTCTGTGCCTTCCTTGGTTTTGTCATTTGTTTTAAATCCATAATACTTTTGGAGCGCAAAAGCAGTGTGGGTTTTTTTATGGTTACAGCTGAATTGAGAATGAGAAGTTTATATGGGGGATAAAGCCAGCAGAGCATTTCAGATCTTACAGCTATGGGACACCAGCCACTTGAGCTAAACTGGGCACTTCTATTGTCTCAAGCAGGGCGAGAAATTACTGATTAAGCTTATTTACGGATATGGAAGTGTTGAAGTAGGTGAAGTGGTGAAGATCATTCTGAGAACAAGCATCCTAAGGTTTACAGCAAATAAGGCAGTTGTGACAGCATTTTGAATGTTGTCCTAACCCTGTTCTGGGGGAAGCTGAGGAAAACCACCCTGTAATTCCAGAAAGAGAAGGGTAGCAATCCTACCATTATACATGATATAGTAAACATTAAAAAAAAAGAAATGAAACACAGGGTAGATTGTGGTAGATATTTTTGTTTCATTCTCTTTAATGTTATTAGGAAAATATATTATAGGGGAAATGTAAACCAGGAAGGATAATACTGTGATGGGAAAGCATCGAAAACTATTTTAAAAGATGTGGTAACATGTTACCTGAAAAAGTATGGTATGATTAAGGACAGATAGTATCAATATATGCAAGGTGTAATATAATTAGCCTGAAGATGCAGCATTACTGGCGTGATACTGAGGATGCAGCATTACTGGCATGATAAATTAATCAGTATTGTGTTTAGATTTTCTTAATGTGTTTGTGAAGCCTTCAGTTACAACTAATGACTGAAGTGAGCAGTCATAGGAGAGAAAATATTGTATGTTTTACAGAAAATGGGGGTTTGGATCATGAATAAATTCAGTTTGTGCTCTTTGTCTCAACTTATTTATGTACTAAATTGGTTAAAATATATACTGTAAGAAAGGTATTTTTCATTTGAAACTTTTTCCATGAGGAAGATTTGGATAGAAATAAATGTAAAGCTTTGAGAGTATTTGTCAGCTTTGGTTCAAAATTCTCATGGTCTAAAACAAAGTCAATGCTTCCCCATTTTCTGAGCTATTTAGTCTGTTTCTGAATATGATGTACTGAAATTTTACGAACTAGGAAAATATTTTAGTATCTCCAAATGAAATGCTGACTTTGTTGTAAAAAATAGAAAGAAATGGCTATCAAGAGGGGTTGATTTTCAACTTTAAGTTACTAGAAAATTCTACAGAAGTTCTCTCTGAACTTTTTTTCATACTAATTTTTTTGAGCTTTTGGCAAGCTAAAAAGACTATTATTTACTGCTCCCGTCCCTCTGTCTCATATATATGGAGTACTCTTCTGCACAAGGCTTTTAATGGCTGGCTGTTAGATTCTATTGAACATACACATAATATATGGATAATTTTAATTTATGCAAGTATAATGACCTTCCCTCAAGTGAACCGAAATAGTAAAACTCGAGTGAGGTTCAGTGTTCTGTGTTGAGTGTACCAGTGACAAAATTGCAGTGCCTTAAGATAAATGAATTTCCTATTCTCTTTTGAATACTTCACATATCTTGGGCTTATTGCCTAATGGAAAATCAATTGAAAGATTCTTATTGACTTAGTCGTATTTGGAGCAATGCCTAGAGAGTTGGATGTACTCTCAGTAAGACTGATAATAAAAATACCTTTGATTTTAGTGGTTTGTATTGGAGCTTATTAATTTCCCAGGAAGAGTTTAATAGTATTGAAAAAAGACATATTCCCAGAATAATGTTTCTTCTAATAATCATCTTTCAAATATGGAATTCTTAATTATTATATGTGTATCTGTGCAGTGTAAAGATTTGGTAAGGCCAGTGGTGGCAAATATATGCATGAAACAGTAATGAATTTGAAATCAAATTATTTATGTCCAGGAAGGGCTAAAAGAACTTGGTTTCAGAAACCTGAAATTGGAAAGTGCTGAGCATGCACATCAGGGGCTGAAGTCAGTGGAAGCTGAACATAGTCAGCACCTCAGAAAATCAGGACATCGTCATATCAGCTAAGTGGGCACCAGGGATCACTCTGGAGCCCTGGAAAGAATTTGGATCATTATGTTGATCAGGGTTGGGATATTTAATATTCTGCTACCTGAAGCACAAGAAAATTTCTTAAGCCTGATCTTATCTAAGCCATAGTTCTGCTAATATTTGGTATTCCTTTATTATGATTATATACATCATATTTGTTTGTAGTTTTTTTCCCCTCATTCATATAGGTATACGGGAAATGCTATAGGAAGTTTAACTGTTGAGGGCAGTGATCATTGTTCTCTTTGGGGAACAAAAAACTCAGCAAACAAACTGTGTTAATCTTCACACTGAAGAAAAATTAGAAAGAAGGATTTTCTGATTTGCGTATGGGTTTGAATAATGAAAAGCAGTGCAATCAAAAAAGAATCATTTATAGGACTAGACAGGCAGGTGAGAATGCAACTCAGTGTACACAAACATTAAGTTAATTAGAATGGGAGCCATGAATTAATCTAGGGAATTTGTGCTAAATGCAGCAATCATTTACTTCACTGATCAGGTTAAAGATCTAAGTCTGTAGGAAAGAAAATAAATAAATCACTGAAATGGTCAGGCCATGCCTTGAAAACATTCAGTTAAGTTATTCTTTTGTGTTAGTAGAGATATAGATTAAAAAAGCTCTGAAAAGAGATTTGATGATATAAGCTGTTTGTTAATGCCTCATCTTGAATACTCTGCACAGTCTGAGGGACAGCGTTCTATTCTTGCCCTAAACAGGCCAAATTTCTGAGAGAAAGTTATGATAACGTGCTAAATCTGGCACAGAACAGACTGGCACCTTAGTGAATGAAAAATATGAATGGAATTTGGACAGTTGCTATAATTAAACAGTTTGGCTATGACATCTGTCATGGAGTTCAAAGGGGAAATTGTGATGTTGTAGGGGAAGGTCTGATCTCCCAGCTGTGATTGACTTGTTTCCCAGCATAGAAATGGGCTTGAGAGAAGCAACTCCTTTCATCTTGCTCTTATTTTGTGATGAACAGAAGTTCACACTTCTTCCTCTACCCAGCTTATAACTCCTTTTTTCATCCTGGTCCTTTCGTGCTTCTGGGAGGATAAAAGCTTCCTTCTGCAAAAAAAAAAAAGCATGCTATATGATTGAGGTGCTGGAACAGGCTGCCCAGCAAAGCTGTGACTGCCCCATTCCTGGCAGTGTTCAAGGCCAGATTAGATGGGGCTTGGAACCTGATCTAGTGGAAGGTGTCCCTGGCCATGGCAGGGGGTTGCAACTGAATGAGCTTGAAGGTCCCTTCCAACCCAAACCATTCTATGATTCTGTGAGGGGGTCGCCACCTGCCAGCACCTTGGTGAGAGAAAATTGTGCAATCAGTAGGACCTAAATTCTCAGCTAAAATACCATGTGTCAGTCAAAAAAATGCTGCAGCCCTCAACACTGATTTATCTCCTGATGTGCTTTCTTTTAGCAAAGATGTAGAGCCTGTCTGAGGGTGAGTAGATACTTAAAACACTTCTGATGGCCCCATATTGGAATCATCTGATAGCAGTATGCGAAGAATTACACCTGGCCATGGTGTTGTATGAAATACTCTTGCGGAGCAGATCATGGACTGTTAAGATCCCTTGTGATCTCATGTATCTCAAGATTACACTGTAAATTGAATACATCCATTGGCTGAACTGCTTAATGTCCAAAGCTTTGTCATTGAATTTGATGGCAAGTCTTCCTTTGTCTTTACTGTTGCAAACTGTATACAATTGGGACTTTTGGTCCAGCATCAGGTGAGAACATAAATATGGAGCCTAATTTTCCTGGGGCCTTGTTGAATTAAAAAAAAAAAAAAAACATAAAAAGATTAAGAATAGAACAGGTATATACTAAAAAATAACCCAAACTCCCATAGATGTTTTAGAACCATCCCAGTCTTATCAGGAGCTTTTAATCCAAAATTTCCTGTGCTGGTGACTACCCAACATCCGTGCATATGAAGGTTGCAGTTATTTTAATAACTTGGCACCAACTTTTCCAGAACGTTGCCATGTATAAAAAGAGCTGATGAAAAATTCAGCAGATGTTTTAGCAACCTTATTAAGTTTTAAAGAATACTTGACTGTTTGCAATAGCAGAACAGTTGAGATGTTCACTGAAACTTGACTGATCGCCCAAAGGAAGAAGCACCGGATCATAGGAAATTATTGTGATTATTTGGAGAATGAGAGCTCTGGATGATTGAAGGTCACTTCCAAGAGCTAGTGACTTTTGTCCATGTGTCCTACACGAGTACTTCTCTGCCTATTATTTCTGTTGTATATTTTATTAAGCGTATACTGTTTGTTATATCCAGTAATGTTTTATTTCTTCTGAATATAAGCTAGAACCCAAGATCTGGTCCATTAATTCTCTGTCTTTTAAACTGATGAGCTTTAAGTGAGGATCAGGATATAGTGTGCACTGCAGCACAAAGTACCAGGGTAGCAGTTTTTCAGTGAAAATGCAGTGTGAACAATATCATTTTTAATGTGTGCAACAGAAATTAGCCTGTTGATGCAGACCAGGAGTGGGGGAAAAGTGCTGCTGGTGGCCTCAATGGGGTCTGATCTGAACTCCACGCAATTCTCATCTCACTATTTCCGCTATTAATTTGTCTGAAGAAACTGCAGAAATACAAGTGAGTATGAACAGGATCTACATCAGGCCAAAAACCTGCTGGAAGGTGAAAGGTGCAGAGGTAATTTTACAGGGCCTGCTGCTTTGCTTCAGGCATTCGTTTAAGTAAACATTGCTATTATAGTTAATTACTTTGTGCTAATAAGGAAGGCTCATCTTAATACTGTTCTGGTTTTGTGAGATACTACCTTAATTGTATCTCATAATGAGTTAATTAGACCACTTACTTAATTCAGGTTTTGCTCTGTGATGCCTCAGTGTCATCACCAAACTGGAAACTTGTTTTAATACTTAATGCTAGTTTGCTTTTTTTGCTTCTAGATTGAATGCATCCATTGACTGAATACATCCATCCATTCTAGACTGAATACATCCATTTTTTTGCCTCTAGACTGAATACATCCATTTTATTGTCTTGAACCTTTCTCACTTTTCACTTACACCACCGTGTCAGTGAGGAGTAACTATATTTAATTTAATCTGATGGGTAGAACTGAACACACTGGGCCTGGTTCCTACTTTTGTCCAATTTAGTTACTTAACTCTTACAATCTGCCACTAACTCATTGCCCCAGGGTCATGCAGAAAATAGAGCCAGAGCAGGTAATTGATCTGGATTTCCTGAAACCCAGGTTACCAGTTATCATAGAATCACAGACTGATTTGGGTTTAAAGAAACCTTAAAGCTCATCCAGTTCCAACCCCCTGCCACGAGCAGGGACATCTTCCACTAGACCAGTTGCTCCAAGCCCCATCCAGCCTGGCGTCGAACACTTCCAGGGGTGGGACATTATATCTTCATTTGCTTTTCAGTACCTTGCCCATGCTTTCTGATCACTCTCTCTCTCTGACCCAAGCATGACACTTCACATCAGTGCACCTCCACTGCTGGTGTTTCACTGAGCAGCCTTTTCTTTTCTCTCCCAGCAGCAACCATAGGTGCACAGTATTTGCCTTCCCTATCAATTTTACAGTGATTCTTCCCATTTGACAGTGGGCTGCTGGTGCTGTTAAATCTCTTTTTGGTGGGGTTTTTTTTTTCCACTTTGAACATGCCAATGACAAGAACTTCTGCAACAATAACAGGCAGGATAAAGACTTAATGAACTGATATTGTCAATGTTCTGAGAGTTTATGTTTAATGTAACAATCATAGAATCATAGAATAGTTAGGGTTGGAAAGGACCTTAAGATCGTCAAGTTCCAACCCCCCTGCCATGCCCAGGGACGCCTTCCGCTAAACCATGCCACCCAAGGCTCTGTGCAACCTGGCCTTGAACACCGCCAGCGATGGAGCATTCACAGCTTCCCTGGGCAACCCATTCCAGTGCCTCACTACCCTCACAGTAAAGAATTTCTTCCTCATATCCAGTCTAAACTTCCCCTCTTTAAGTTTGAACCCGTTACCCCTTGTCCTATCACTATAGTCCCTCATGAAGAGTCCCTCCCCAGCATCCCTATAGGCCCCCTTCAGATACTGGAAGGCTGCTATGAGGTCTCCACGCAGCCTTCTCTTCTCCAGGCTGAACAGCCCCAACTTTCTCAGCCTATCTTCATACCGGAGGTGCTCCAGTCCCCTGATCACCTTCGTGGCCCTCCTCTGGGCTTGTTCCAACAGTTCCATGTCCTTTTTATGTTGAGGACCCCAGAACTGCACACAATACTCCAAGTGAGGTCTCACGAGAGCAGAGCAGAGAGGGGCAGGATCACCTCCCTCGACCTGCTGGTCACGCTCCTTTTGATGCAGCCCAGGATACGGTTGGCTTTCTGGGCTGCAAGCGCACACTGCCTGCTCATGTTCATTTTCTCATTGACCAACACCCCCAAGTCCTTCTCCGCAGGACTGCTCTGAATCTCTTCTCTGCCCAACCTGTAGCTGTGCCTGGGATTGCTCCCACCCAGGTGTAGGACCTTGCACTTGGCATGGTTAAACTTCATCAGGTTGGCATCAGCCCACCTCACAAGTGTGTCAAGGTCCCTCTGCATGGCATTCCTTCCCTCCAACGTATCAACCGAACCACACAGCTTGGTGTCATCGGCAAACTTGCTGAGGGCGCACTCAATCCCACTGTCCATGTCACCGACAAAGATGTTGAACAAGACCGGTCCCAACACCCATCCCTGAGGGACGCCTCTCATTACTGGTCTCGAGCTGGACATTGAGCCATTGAGCACAACTCTTTGCGTGCGGCCATCCAGCCAGTTCTTTATCCACTGAGTGGTCCACCTATCAAATTGATGTCACTCCAATTTAGAGACAAGGATGTCATGTGGGACAGTGTCGAATGCTTTGCACAAGTCCAACTCTAAACTAACAACAAATCCAACTAACAAGTGAGTTTTCCTGTTAAGTATTTGGAGAGGCATAAATATATCTCTGTTCATGGAAGCCTATTTACCCTGAAGCATTTTGATGTTCTAGAGGATGGAGTAGCTGAAGGAACTGACTCATGCATTTCTTGGCTTTCAATAATTACCTAGCTTACACTGAATAAGGAATGCTGGGGAGCAAAGGAAAGACACAGACCTTGTATTTTGCCAGTTCTTTGTGAAATTACCCTGAAGCCTTCTTCTCAGCAGCATGAAACTACTAACGTGACTTTAACTTCTTGTGCTAGAATTTGTAGGTGATAATCTATGTTCAGTCAAGGACAAGATGTAAGTCCAGATATTCCCTCAGGGAGATGTAAATCATGCTTGCTGCTGCAGCATTGCACATTCTTTGTTGTCTAGGAAATGCTGCTTGTACAGGACTGGGAAGTATTCCCTCTGTGTATTACGCTGTTGCATCAGGTACTGCTCTTCTTCGCAAGCCTCTGTATTTTGAAGGATGGGGTTGAAACATTACATCCTCAACATTCTCACCACTCTTCATTTTGGGGCTGGAATCTCATGTTATTTTCTGTTCATCCCTCACCTCGGTGGACTTGTGACTTTCTGCCTGCACACTGAGTGCTACAAACTGCATTCTTGCTGTTCACTGTGGAACCCCAGTAATGTCCTGAAGCTTTATTGTTCCCCATATAGATTTTTTTATTCCTGACCCAGTGAATTCCGGGCAACAATAGAGAGTTCCAGGAGCAAAACTACTCAGCCTTTCCCTTGCATAGCAGATGGAATTTCTAAGTCTCACTGTGGATTACGTTGCAGTGCCTTCTCATTTAGGGACAAGCACAAAGAGCATTATCATATGTGAAGCTACTTTACAGTAACTTCTACCAAGTAAAATAAAAAGTGGAAAGATTATGTTGTAGAGCCTTAATAACCACTCAGCATATTTGATAATGTCACTGCTGTCGGTATCATATTCACGACTATGTTTGATAGCTGAACAGATGCAGCTCACTAGAGCACCACATGGTATGCAGCAGCAGGGAGTCTTATTTGATAAGTTGGGTTTGTTTTATTTCCTTCCCTTCCCAGAGAGCCTTCCCTGATATCCCAAGTTTCTGTAGTGTTTTGATTTGCTATTCAGCCAACAGGAAAAGGCAAGGGGATTCTGTATTGCCTGTTTTCAAAGCAAGAGGGGTTTTGACTTTTTATTGGAAGTACTATGAAATACCTAAGAAAGCACGTTTTAATGTAAAATTGTCAGCCCTTGGCTTGGGTTTTAGGAGATACCATATATCTACATGCACAGGTTGCTTGTAGGGTAACCAATTGCTGGGTTTTGGAGCTGGCTTCCAGTTTGGGGATTATTTTTTTTAATTGCAAGATTTTATGTACACATCTGCAAGTCACTTTGCCCGGTGAGTGGTAACTCCTGCTATACTGGTGCCATGGGATGCTGCAGTTGTTTGGGGCTTCTAGAGTTGCTCTCCAAGGAACAATTCATATGAGCATTTTGAGACTTTGCAATCGTCTAATTGCTTGTCTGAAAAAAACACCTGAGTATATACTCTGAGGCTAAAATAACATGGCTGTGCACTTAATATATTCTAAAAAATCACAGGATAATACAGAGTAGATAATGAAGCCTTGGGTATTTGTTTCCAGGAAACATATAATAAAGAGAGGAACAAGACTAAAAATGCTGCAAGAATTATGTATCCACCTCATATTACCTGGTCCATAAATAAAACCAGAAACTCCCTTGGTTATATTTCCTATTCCCCATTAATGTGGTGGTACAGTTAAAGATAGGTGCTGCCAACAGCTAACCAAATTAATGGGCAGTGTCTTCCCCAGAGCTAAAACCTTCCCGCAGCTTTGTGCTCAGCAGATACGTTCCTTTGGGAGATTTTTAAGATTTTCTGGGTTTCTGTTCCTAATCTACTTTTTAAAATATTTTGCTGGCTATTTAAACTGACATTCTCAAGGCGTTGATTTTCATTTCTTCTTTCTTGCTTTTCACTGCATATTGAAACTCAAATAAATCACCGTCACGTCTCCCTGTCACAGCTGTAGTGTGGTACATGATGACACCAAGCTGTGCTAGTGTGGGAGGAGGGGAGATAGGGGTTGCAAGCACTGTGGAGAACTGATTAAAATTCAAAACAAGCTCGATAAAGTGGAGAAATAGTCTGAAATCAGAAAGATGAATTTCTACAAAGGAAAGCACCAAGTTCTGTACCTAAGATGGGAAAATCAAATGCATAGCTATAAAATGAGGAATAATTGTGGCCAAGAAGCAGTTCTGCAGAAAAGATTGGGAAGTTCCAGCTGATTGCAATTTGCTGCAGAGACAGCTAGGCGTTGGTCTGGGATGTATTGACAACTTGTGGGGTGGCAGAGGAAGCAAAGAAGTTTATTGTTCCCTTAGTCAGTGCTGCTGAGACTTTAGCTGAAGAAGTATGTCCCGTCTTGAGTGCTTGTCTTTGAAAAGGAGGTAAGCAAATTAGGCAGCTAGTTAAAGAACCAGCAATATACTCTAAATGCATAACTCCTAAGAGGAGAACAAATAATGGTCTCTGTTTATAAAGGAGAAGGCAGGAAGTGACTGGGCATTAGTGACATCTCTTAGTCCATGTAGGTTGTTATAAAGAAAGCTGTGGTTAATTTGTCCTGCCAGTCCGTCAGGATAAGGTAATAAATAGTTGGTTTAATTTGCAACAGTGCTATTGGGCATTAGCAAGAAGAAATTCAGCTAAGTGTGATGGTTAGCAGCGAAGCAGGTTATGGAGGTAGGACCTGTCAATTTGTGCTTTCAAGATCAGGATGCATTCTTATCAGTAATGGGAATGCCATGAGGACTTATGCTCTGTTTTTGCTAGAGTTAGCTTAGATGCATTTGCTGTTGTTAGTGAGTGATGGGTGTAGTGAGATCTTCTTGAGCTGTAAACACCCATTTATGCTGTGCTTTTTAACTGGAAGGTGTAGGTCGAGGAGTGATACAAGATTAATGCTTAGATGTAAGCACAGTGAGGTTCTCTTTTTATAGAATCATAGAATCGTTTGGGTTGGATTTGACTTTAAAAGATCATCTAGTTCATTCCTAAAGACACAGAAAAGGGAGAGCAAGCTGCTGCTAGGCATTTTACTATGCATTGGTCTTAGCATTGCTTCATCAACAAATTCTAAGACTGTGTGCAGCAGCACAAGGTAGAACGTGCTCTCCATTTGCCATATCAACATCCCCACTTGTCTGACACTGAGCCAGCTGCTTTGCTGCTATATGCAGGAAAGAAACGAATCCATACATCTGAGAATTGCTCTCTGGCCAAGCAGAGGCCTGGTGGTGTATTCTTCACCGACTATTGGCATATGCCTCCTCTTCAGCTTGTGGGAAAGGTGGTGGTGATGTAACTAACTTTGCCTCCTCGCCCACCTTTCAAATGTTAGCAAGTGTTTGCTCTGGTGGCTGTGTGGGTGTAGTGAGGCAATTTGAACCGTCCTGGTGTTAATCCAAAATAACCCAAATCAGCTAAACAGATTACTGAGCAAAGCGCACTTGATTATATTGCAAGAATAATGTGCAGTTGGGGAGAACTTATTTTCCAGGGGGTTGAGGTATTTGGCCAGTTCACTGGCTGCAGATAGTGTGTGAAATGTTGTTCTTAAGTTATCTTGTCACAATAGTGCATGCAGATTATCTAAAAGTTAGTGCGAATCATGGAAGAAAAGCTTTCTTGTTGCATTTCTAAAATGGGCACTGGTTTCTTAACATTAATGACTGTTTGTGATGGGACTTTCTGATGATTTTAGCAGAATGTTGATTAAAAAAATCTTTAGCTGCTAACAGTTGTCACAATTTTGGGCTTGTATCATAAAAGCTCAGTATATTTTAAGCATGGAAGAGGTTTTATCTTTTTAGCGTTGCTCTCTGGGACTGAATCTTGAAACTGTAAATTACTTTGTTAGCAGACGATTCTGGGGTTTCCCCTGGAGCAAAGGCAGGGTATTGCCCTGGGCATTAGCCATGCTGCATCTGCAGAAACTTGGTCTGGACTTGGGTTATGGGTTTTGGGTTATGGCTTTGCAGTGACAGCTGATGGTGGTCTGCTAGATGTGAATTGGCAGCATTGCTGTTTTTTACTGCTGTCAGCCACGTGCTGTAGAGAACAAACATGCCAAGAGAGGTGCTAAGGGAGGTAAACGTCCCCTACTTGCGTCAACCCATCCTTTAATCCCACTTTCTAATCCCCTTCTCTCCAAGTTGTGTTGTGCAGCTTCACCAGCTATTATGCACTTCTGCAGCTGCAGAGGTAGGTCATGGGGTTGCTACATTGCCCCAAAATACAGAAGTCACCCAGGCTGATAATGTATGTCCTTTCATGGAGCTGGAAGAAAAACGACGAATAAAATCCCTGCTGTGGCAGTGTCAGGATTATGACTTTATGTGTCTTGTAATGGAGATGTTGTTCAGCATTTCTAATTACGATATTAATCTTCGCTATCACCCTGACACAGGTGTAATATCAGGAATACTAGTGCATGACGTATTTATTACTTTTGACCCTCAGAGTCACCAGTCACAAACACTTGGTTCGCTGGCAAACTGGATTGGTTCCCTGTAGTCCTTTCTTTCCTCACTGAAGATATTTGAAAGGATCATGCTGTATTTTGCCTATAATGCACATCAACTTTAAAAATTGAGACAGGGAAAGGGTCTTGGGTGAATCATGTTCTCCCACACCCATAGTACTCATAAGTGATTATCAGAATCATTCCTTGTATTGTTTGAAATTATAGACAGGATTGATGTCTGCACCTGAGCTTTTTGCATGTAAGTTTATGCTTTAGAAAGCTGACTGACTTGGAGTAGTTTAATTGTATTTTAAGTATTAGCTTGCAAGAGAGTTCCTAATCATCTGCAAATGACTTACCTGTGGAGTGTTTGAGGGTACAGATAAAAGCAAAGTATATTCATGGAAGCACTTCAGGAGGTGAAGATGATGGAGCTTTCCCTCATCCTGCTCTACTGTGCTTCCTTGTGGGCCTGACTGGTTCTGAGTGATGGTAAATTACGATATCAAGAGAAAAACTGGCACTTATCCTTTTGGTCGTGTCGGGGAGGTGAATAGCAGTACTTTGACACTTAAGGCTGATCTTTGGGAATTTAGTGGGCATTCCTGCTACTGCTTGTCTGGCTTTTTTACAAATGTTCAAGGTGGGATGCTAACATTTGGGGTTTTTTTCCTTCATTTTAAGCACATGCACCTATCTTGGGAGAAACTTAATGGGTTTTCAAACTTCTGCTATTTTGATCCAATATAGGTTAGCAATGCCAAACCTAACCCTTGTAGATGCAAATCAAGGGCTATCCATTTAGCAACTGTCACATGTTTCTGTTCACCAGCAGGAATCGGATGCAGAAGGAGAAAGATCAGTGATCTGATCTAGGTGGTACTGCTGTATAAGTTAGGAAATGATGTTTTTTCAGTCTCAGTGGAAAGTTTTTACAATTGGGATAGAATGTACAGGTGAAGGCACAGGAGCTCATTCCTTGGCTTCACTAACCCATTGGTGCTGACTTCAGTGGAACTTGGACAAACCTGGATTCAGATCCTGTCCACACCTAGTTCAGACTGGGACCTGATCCAGACTCCCACACTGTAGCTTGAGGTCCTAATATCAACTGTTGACTTGCCTCCATGACTGATTCTTTGTTTCATTTGTGTTTCTCAAAATGTGCAGCAACAAAAATAAAAATTTTACATGAGAATAGTTTTCAAAACTTTTTTTATTTAATATTTCTGAAGGGAATTGTTTTCTAGCCAGTCGTAATGAAAGCACATCTTTTGTAACTTGATGACAAAAAGGTCCTGTTTTTTTCTCATGGTCATTGTAGTCCTGATATAGTTCCTTGTTGTTGCTAAATTCAGGGGCCACGTAGCAATGATTTCCTTTTGGAAGATGGCTGAAACATCTTCAGTCAAAGTTCAGGATGGAGATTAATTTTATATCGTATTAAAATAAGTGGAAAGAATTCCTAACTGTTGCTTCTAGAATTGCTTTGAAGCGCAGGAGGCAAGGAACTTGGAGAGCACCACAACAGTTGCTTGACGTTAGGAACACAGTAAAAATGTCACTGTGCACCAGCTCTTAGCATGAAACAAGGCATATTTGCACTTCCTAGGACCCACTGTACATATCCAAAGGCCAAAACCTTTCCAAAATCTCTTTAATACCACTGAATTTATTATGTCTCTTTAGCACAATTTTGTATGCCTGGAGATGTGGACAGGGGACATGATGATAAAGCACTGTAGTGATGGAAAAGACAGAGCAATTAGGTGAAACATTATCTTGTACATTGTGGTGGGTATTTCCCTAGCTGTAAGAGAGGTTTATGCATTTTTTATTACCAATTCTAGCCACCCGAGAATTTCCGAATCTGGATTCTGTATCATATTTGCTTGATTTATTAACACCCCCAGGAAAACATAGTCAACATAATGATTCTCTGTATCAATCACTTGTTATAAAGCTTCCACAAGATTTAGTAATTCTATCAAAAAATTAATGCATTGGAAGCATTAGTACACACATGAAGGATGGTTTTTAAAAGGCTTTTTAATGGCTTACGAATAAATAACCTTTTAAAAGCTGGCAACTCCCATCTTATTTCCTGCTCATAATGAATTCCTGCACTAAGTCTTTAAAGGCTCTAAGATTAGATAGAGAGCTAAGTTGTTTGGTTTGGTTTCTGTCGGCTATCATGCAATTTAGAGGATGCTTGTGATGCCAGAAGTGTAAATGGAGTAAGCTCGTATCACTGTTCATGCACAACGTTTTGGTTGCTTTTTCCCCCACCTCGCATCATCTGAGTAACAGAAAATAAGTAAGGATGGGTTGCAGCTGGAGAGTCCTTTAAGGGCTGGTATTACTTCTGATAGATTCTTGACAATTCAAGATATTATTTTGATGCAGACTGTGTCAATGAGTTTGCTTCATTTTATTTTTTCTAGTTTTTAAGATATTTCTAGTGCAGCATGTACTCGGTGGATAACAGAAACCAGAAACATAAATTCAGCGCTTGCATGCGAGTGCATTTTGAGTTTCTACGAAATGTAAGCGTTTGTATTTCTAATTGTGAACCTGCCATGCGAGGCTTTTTTTGTTGCATTTGTAATAAAAGCCCCAAACGGTTCTAGCGTTGGAAGCAGGTAATCTAGAGGATCACCTGGCCAGCATGCAGCTCTGTAATTTTAGTTACTGATCTTAGTGTTAAATGAAAACAAAGCCAAACAAGTTTCTTCAGTGTTGCATCACAGCCCTGCTCACTCTTTTTTGAATGAAAACTTTAAATCTTAAAACCATTTACGTTACCTTCTCTTTGATTGCAAAATCAGTCTTTTAAAATGACAGATACACAATCATAGGAAATCATATACAAATAATTGACCTAGACAGAATAAGTTGTTTAATGCCTCTTTCCCTTTTTTTCTTCATAAGACACAAGTTTACGTATCTGTTCTACTTCCCGTTGCTGATCCAGAGCAGTACAGCAGAAGCTAATTCCGATTTCCACAGTGTTAGTTAAGCGAATTTAAAACATAGCTCATGCCAAAAGCGGATATCTAAAATTTGTTATGGTTTTGTAAAATTACAGAAAAGATGGATTCATTTTATATCCTTCTGATACAGGTGCCTCTTGGTAACGTTTTCAATGTTTTCTGCAAGGTCACGAACACTGACTTATTATAAGGCATTATAATGAATGCAGATTAAGTGGCAGCTTCTGATAATGGAAAGAAAACTGGTTTTGCAAGACTGTAGGAAGGCAAGGAGCAGTGAAAATACAGCTCGCCACCATCTTGATGACAAATGTAGCAGAAAAGCGTGTCTCCCTAGAGAACTGCAGTTCTGAAACAAGATTTCTCACCCCTGCATGACTTTGAGCATCATTCATTAAAAGAATACCCCAAAGTGCAAGGGTCAGAGCTTCAAGTTCAATTGCAACACTTCTTTGAATATACAAATCCAGAGCCTTAGCTGGAATCGCCTTCCAAACAAAGGCTGCCTGGTTATATGCATGAATGCTTCAGTTGTGCAGTAAGAACCAAATGGATGTCCTGCTTTTGAGATCTGCCCTTGTGATGCTTGTTCAAAAGCATAAATGGATTTTTAATTTACACCTGTGGCTTCTGCACAAAAAAATATCCCGAGGAAAAGGTGTCAGCCTTGATTGCTGGAAAATTTGTTGTAACTGCATTATGTATCAAACTTATTATATTGGATGGCAATTTCTATTATTTTCACAAGGTCCATTCAGTTTAATTATAATTTGCCACTCAAATATACCATTCTCTTCATGTTAATCTTCAAATTATTCTTCCTTTTACTTTAATAGCTGTTTGAGTCACAGAAAGTACACCTAATTAATACCTCTGCACATTGCCACAATTAAACATTAATCAGATTTGATTTTTAGAGTAATGTGCTACCAGTCTTCTAATCTTCTAAGTTACGACCTGATAAAATTTTCATTATCCTAGTTATAAAGTCCTCAATAGGGAAGGAATTTCCCTTTACTGCATTTAATACATAAGGGTGTGTTCTATATAAATTTTATATTCCTCCTATATCTCTATAGATAAATTAGTTAGAAAATGAGGAGTGACACA
Source organism: Ara ararauna (assembly GCA_028858755.1). NCBI lineage: Eukaryota > Metazoa > Chordata > Aves > Psittaciformes > Psittacidae > Ara > Ara ararauna. The sequence goes on along the minus strand of CM054379.1, from coordinate 116,423,360 downwards.
AGGGAAACTGACCTTCTGGGGGTAAGTTTTCAAAAACTAGCCCGTTGTGAGCTTGTCAGAAGGATCTGATGGAAGCAATGGTGATGGTTTTTATTAGCATGGGATGACAGTGTTTAGTCAACATATTTATTTCTTCCCTTTTAGTTTGCAAGGAGAGGTCACGTGATGTGAGCATGAAACAGTGCATCAACTTTCAAAACCCACCTTAACAAGGAGTTTCATGTAAGCATTTAAGCCTGGTTAGTTTGAGGGACCTGCTGATCAGCGCTTGCTGTCGAGTTGCTCACTGGGGCTCTGTGCTCCTCCGCTCTTGCTCATGGCTCCCACCTGCCACCACTAATTCCTGAACTCAAAGAGAGGCTGTTGGGAAGTCGAGGGATATATGACAAGAGAGGGACAGGTAGGGAATTAACTTTATCGTGTCCCTGAAACTTATCTCTGGCTCTATTAACTTGCTTTCAATGGTGAAAAATCCTTTTCAAATTCTCGGAAGTTCAGAGCAACCAGGCAGGCTGAGCTCTGTGTCGTAGGTTAGCTCCCCCAGATCATCTGCAGCTTAGAGGTATTTCTTACACTTTTCCTCAGAGAACTAAGTCCCCTCTCTTCATTCAATAAAAAGGCAAAAGATAGCAGTCTAGGCAAGGGCACAGCAGAGACGGTAGATAACCTGTTAGAACAGCTTTGGTGGAGCTGGAGAGATTCCAGCTATTATTCTGATTCTTAATAGGTTCAGTTAACCCTTCTTAGTGAAGCTTGTTGCATTGAATGCTCTGGCATTTCCACCCCATGCAGTGAGTTTGTAAGGGAAACATTTGATTTTTCATTTGCTTTCTTGAAGTCATACTGTTATAAATCCAGAAACTTTGAACTACTCATCCAGTTGCATCTATAAATCACCTTACCAGAATATTGGAACTGATACTGTGGGGGGAGGGAAGCAATGAATTATGAAGCTGTACTTTCCTAAATTGAAAATGTGTCTGGGTCAGAACAAACACAGACGTAAGTGTCAGCCTGTTTAAGTGATGGGTCATATTTTTTCCCTGCTGTGCTTGTGCAAAAAGGATGAAGTTTCTTAGTCCCCTCTTGGATGTTCTGAAGTCGGAAGGAAGATTCTCTGGGCAACGTGTGCTAGTGTCTCAGCACCCTCATAATGAAGAATTTTTTCTCATCATGAAGACTTTCTTCCTAATATCTAATCCGAGTTTCTTAAGAAAATACGCTTATTTCTGTGTTCTGTCATAATTGAATGTTGTATCCGTTGTAATTTGGTTTGCTTTTTCCCATTTAAATTCTGCATATTGGGAAGTTACCTTTTTAAGAGGTAGCTAGCGATAGTTCCCTTCTGCAACATTTCTGTCGTAATTTTCATTGTTCTTGATTTTGACAGGGTTCTGTCTCTATTTTATCCTTCAGACACTACATCACTCATGGTTAAATCACTGCTGTGCTTGCCATCCAACCTCTGCTAAGCCCTATTCTTAAAAGGTTGGTGGTGTTTTTTCCCCAAGACTATACGGAAGACTAAGTATATGGTACATAGGTGAGATCACAGAGAGGCTCTATGGCAGGATCTATCATCAGGAGGTATAAGAATGTATTTAAGAGGAAGAAAATTAATTAATTTTATCCTTTGAAGGCTATTTGGAATAAGGGAGTCGAATATAATTCAGAAACTTGAAATAAAAATTCTAGCTAGTCATTTGGCCTACAGCTTCAAAGACAGAGCTCTGAATTAACTTCCCTCTAGATCCCTCCCACGGAACTACTTTGTCTAGTCTTGACATCCACTGGTTATTTCAAGTAGCCGTGGGCACTGGGCAGGGCTCCCAAGAAGTAAAAATTGAATGTTACACTCAGCTCTTGTTACTATTAGCAGGTATGGTACAGACTTAGACACTGTTCAGAGGCTCTCCGCTGCATCGGTGATAGGAAGAGAGACACGTTTTTTGGGAAGTAGGGAGTACATGCCCAGGCATGGAGACTTTTGCACTCTGATCTTGAATTCTTTCATGTGTTAGAAGAAACATTCAGCATCTGATATGAATCCAAGACAGAAAGCAAGCACTGGCTGGCAACTTTAATTTTTAATGGATGTTTCTGTTGGTGTGCTCTTCTTTCTCAGATATAGTTTATTGGCACAATCAGCATTAACAGCCTTAAGTGGTATTGTTTGGTTTTAATTCAGCCAAGCTGCTGCCAAACAGGTTGTATATCAAGCATCCTTGTAAAAGTAAAAAACCCAAATGGACAAGGTCAGATTCCCTTCTGTGGGGTGCACCTTTTTACCCTTGGTTATTAAAAAGAGGAGTAGGTCCACTTGAAAGTTTTCTTAGACTTTTGAACTGTTTCATGATGATTTTTAGCAGCATTTTAATGGTAAAGTGTTACAAGCTCACATTTTGGCTTTAGTGGAAATGCTGGTGATCTTCAGAAGTACTTTTTAAAATGCACTTTTAATGAAAATAAAACTTTCAGACCATTAAGACAAAATATTACTGCTAAGAAATAAAATGACATGGCTATTACTAGGGAGGGATTTGCTTGTCCATTACTGCTCTTGTGTGGTTTTACAGCAACTGCTTAAGTGAGGTCATAAATAGGAAACTGATACTGTTCTTTCGTATGTAATACCTTGCAGTGTTACATGGACTCAGAAATCCTTCTGGTCTGTTACCCTTGCATGTAAGAAACTAATGCACAGGAGGATTATTTTGTCCATCAGGCATTAATGTAAAGTATGACAGAAAGGTTATTGTTTTGCTTGATTTATAGCTTGATTTATAAGATAGACCACATGCAGAAATGCTAACCTCTCCAGATAAGGTCAGTAATGTAACAGTTTTATTATTCATGTAAACGTCTCGAGGGCAGTAACCTCTTTTTTATTACTTTAAATTAATTTCTGGAACTAAGCCTATGCTCATGTGTTTGTCTCTTAGTTCTGACCCTTGGGCAAGATGTAAGGCTGGGCTGAAGATGACCAGCACGATGTGTCTTGATAACCATGACAGTTCTCTCTTGGCCAAGATAAAATATGGTTCTACTGGGATAGTAAATGAAATAGATGAGTGTAATGTTTGCTTATGCCTCTAGCAGTAAGGTTTATATTTTTTCCTCTTATTTTCCAGTATGAAAGGGGTAATAGCTTACCCACAAATAGCCTTCTGTAATTTTGGTAGTTTGAAATGCACATTATGGCTGTTGGAGGCTCTTGATTTTTCAAGGAAGAGAGTTTGATTTCCGAAGAAAACAAGTTTCTGTAATCATCATGTCTATCAGTCAGTCAGTCCTATTTTCCTCCAACAGCATTTGAACCTTGCTTTATACAAATTTAGTAGAAGACTAAGGTATCAAAGGTGCTAAATTCTTGCCTTTTTTCTTTTTGTTTTTTTTTTTTTCTCCTTTTCTTCTTTTGGCGAAAATCAGTAATGGAGGGAGACCTGTTAATCTCCCATTGGGAGAAAGATAAGGAAAACCTGGATATTCTCCATTCTGCTTGGCAGTAACTGAATGGTCAATCAGCGTTCAAACATTTTGGCCAGCTTGTGTGTAACTTCAACCTTGGGAAGACATTCACTGTCTTTTATTGACATGGCAGCATGTAAGAAGACAATAGGAGAAACGAGAAGACTAAATGTTTTGAGGGGCTGTGGGGGTTGAGAGGGGGCTGTTTACAAGGGAGGGAGAGAGGAACATCAGAGACAAATCAGTAAGAAAACAGCTTGGTTAATTATGCTTACAGAACAGTCTGTTGATGATTCCCAAGAAATAGAAATGGGAAACCGAGAGCAGCTCTCCTTGTTTTCTTCTTTTTTAGTGTGGCAGTACTTTCATTTTTGGACACCAAATATTCTTTTGGTACAGTGGCACACTAATAAGCAGAAATCCCAGAGGTATTTTGCATTTCAGTATTATTTTATGTTGATTTGTGAAGCTTGGCAACAATTTAAGCTACTTTATTACCCAATTTCAGCTGTATGAAACAGTTCTAACTCACCAGCTCTGCTGCATCTTTCCTGTTCTCCTTCGGGGACCACACCTGGCCCAGCTTGTAGTAAGCTACGCGGTAATTTTGAAAACTGGTTTACCAATGGACCAAGACAGCTATCGCTGTAATATGTACTAACCGAAAGACAGACTTTGGTGAAATGTAAGGCCAGGTTTCTAATGGACTAGGAGCTGTTATTCAAAAGAATGGTTAATAAAAGTTTATTTTACCAGGAGGAAGGAATGGCACCAGCCTCAGGTCATTGCAGTGGTGATTAAAACTCTCTTTCACTTTCTGAATTTCCAGAATAACAGATAGACCTGAGATACATGAAGCTGAAAAGAAAGTAGTTGCAAACTGGTTAAAATAGCTTTTAAAATTCAGTGGGTTTTATAGCTTGTCCTCAGTTCTTAAGTACCTTAAATTATATCCACCTCTGGTTGTAATAGTTTGAATTAAGGTAAAAGTGTGCAGTACTACAAGTAGTGCTCAGCAGCAAAATTTACAGTATTCTCATTGCTTTGCTGGGTCAAGACTATATATAAAGCCATAGAAATAGTAATATATTGGAAGGCTGTATCATACAGCAGGGGGGGAAATTAATGAGGCAGATTCAGTATTATTTCAGGCAACTGACATAACCGGTGTATAACTGCAGAAAATATCGAAGTTCTGTATGAAGTGCTTCCAGCTACAAATAGTAGTTCCTATAGTTTCCCAGTGTGGGGGTCCAGTGAAAGTATTGCCATGATATGCATTAGTAGACTCTTAAGTATTAGTGGAAAAGCTTCTAGAATGTGTAGTTTATTGATGCCTGTTTCTGTTGCTAAACCAAAATATTTACAGCGATATGTAATGAGCAGATTATCACTCATAAAATATGCGCTCATAAAAATGAGAAATTGTGGGATTATTAGTGGCATTCAGCAGGAGAGAGGCTGTCTCTTAATGGTTTCCTCTTGCTCTAGTCATTATCACTGCAGCTGTGAATTATAGTGTTACATTTCAGTGGATTCACCAGAAGAATTTGTCCAGATAAAACATAATAATTAAAAAAAAAAAGAGGAAATAAAATGGTTTGTGTGGTTTTTATCCTGAGATGTGCAGACTTTACTCTGGAATTTTGACCCTAACACATAACAGCTATGATAATGTATTGAAGAGAAATTGGTATTCGTGGGAATAAACTCAGTTTTGTAACCATTAATTTTGTAGAACCAAATTCTTATTATATGTAGGCAGAAGGAAACATTACATATGAGCAGTCGCTGAAGTCAGCTTGTATTGTGAGCAGCCTGTTTGCATAAGTAAGCATTTTGAATCAACTCTTGATGAAATGGGCACACTTGGTAAAGTAAGAGTGCCTGACACACCATTCTCACTGTTACTTCATTTCTGTCTCCATTATTGAGTTTGAAATCCCTTTCTGTTAGGATCTTTAGAAATCATCAACTCCTAAACAATTTGTGTCTTCCTGTAATCATTATTTGGAAAAAAAAACCCCCAAAAAAACCCAAACCAAAAAACCCCTCAAAAAACCCAAAAAAAACCCAAACAAAACACCACCCAACCAAAAAACCTCCCACAAACAAAAACACAAACAAAATGCTCCACATAACCCCCCCAAATAAATAAACAAACAAACCCCAGCAGGTAGTAGCTGTAACCAAAAGTGCTTTTATGTAGAGGAATGACTCATTCATTACTAATTCTAATTTATATCAGTTGTAAGAAGACCAAGACTGTAATGGTGATTTATGAAAAGGTTATAAACATACAAAGTAAAACTAAATATAGGGATGAGGCATGTATTTTACAGAGAGCTTCTTAAGTGACTGAGGAGGTTATCTTCTCTTTTCCAAAGTTGCCTATGGAGATTTTCAGGGATACAAAGGTAAGTTGTCAGATGTTAATTGACTTTCAATGAGCCAGTATAATTTATTTTTTTATTGCTCTTTGAGACATCTCCATTTTATTATTCTAGGAGCTGTTGTTATTGAAGAGATTTAGCATCATGAGAACTTCTAAATAACTTTATTTTGAAAATTCTAGTTTGAATTATATATACTGAAACAGTAGCCTATACCTGTGTATAAGGGGAAATAAAGGAGCAGCGGTTTTAACAGAAATGAGAAAGCATAACATTTGTACGCTGAGAAGCATACTGGCTTTTAAGCGTAGGAATAAATGTATCTAGTGCTAGTTACTGTAGACTGCTGTATGGTCAGCCCGGGTTGGCTGACTTCTGTGGGCGTTACAGCAGGAGTGCTTTGTGATAAACATTTGAAGGCCATATAAAATATTTTGGAAAGTGCTACATGCTCAGGGAACAATTGGGAGAAACAACAGATGGTTTTTACAAGGAACGAAGAAGAGGAGGCCTGTGCTTGGTTTTCTTGTGGAGTCCAGTGATGTGTCTGGTAGGACAGACTAGGGTCTATAGAAGGAGGGAATAAATTTTAGTGTAGGCAGAAGTGGGTAATGATCTGGCTGGAGTTGAAGGACCTCTGTAGCTGTCTGTCTTACTGGTTAAGCGATTAATTTATGCATTTGCATTTGTCCATCTCTATTTGTGATGAGTGTTAGTTTCAGTGTGAGTGAGGGCATCTTATTTATGGTTTTGAAAGCTTTAGTGTTCCTGGTGCTTTGGAGCTGGATTGAAACACTGGTGTACTCAGACTTACCTGAATGAGACACTAGGAAACAGAAAGCTAGTATTTTGAGGTATGCAACCTGCAAATGTCAGATTATTTTATATATATTTATTTTCATGCTACATGCTTTCTTAGATGAGATATGTGTATATCTCAGATGAAGGCTTGAGTTTTCCTTCCGTCTTACTCAGGCAAATAATCCAAGCTCTCCCACATTCCCCATGCACATTCTCAGTCAGACTAATGGCATTTCAGGATGATTTCAGAGATTTTACTATTTTTACCTAATTAATCAACTTGAGCAGGATCTGAAAGCTTCAATGAATATGGATATTTTTTCTCTAGCTTTCTCTGCACCCACTAATTCATGCTTCTCTTCTTACTTATCTGACAACTTTAAAACCTGAGCTATTTTTATAAATCTGGGAGGTTAAACATTTTATGGCAATTCTAAATTTGTATGCTCAGCATTTGAAACTGAGATCTATAAGGGTGGCAATGCTAAGAGAATTCTAACTAGTAACATGCAAACAGCTAACGCTTGGACACTGAAAATACTTTTGTTCTATCAGTGTTGCTCATCTAGTGGTATGGTTTTGTGGGGCAGGAGGTTGTGTGTGTGTGCCTGTAAGCTAATAAGGGGTTAGATAGGAGCAGAGCAGCTGTGGTAGCAGCATGTCTCTTTATTTATTGATAAGAAGCCTCAGGAGGAAATGGTGTGGAATGGAAAATCAGCTCAGCTGAAGTCAGTGTCAGATTGCAGGAGATAGTATGTTTTGTGATATATGCAGTGCTGAGACCCAACAGGATCTGATTCCCCTCTGCTTCTGCAAGGTCACTGCTTCTGGCAGATTTAGTAGGAATTCCCTGATTCCCAGACACATGGCCTTGTCCAAATTTAAGTTGTAACGGCAGTTTTGATTTAGATTGAGGATTTATAGTCCTCATAGAGTGCAAACCAGTGGGGATTTGGCCAGAGTAAAGTTATGTTCCATCTTAGTCCCTGTTTGATGTATTGGCTACATCTGCATTAGCGAGTAATGGAGCTCAAGACAGTCAGATTTGTAGAGAGGAATGGTTGGTGCAGGGGACCTAAACCAGCACTGCACATATTTGAGCAGATTTTTCTTCAGGCTAGCATTAGTCTGGTTCAGTAAACAACTGAATGTCCACTGGTGACAAGAGTGCTCCTGAAGTCCAATTTGGCTTTATCCAAGAGATACTCAGTTCATGAATGCTTAGATGTGTTTTGGCCAAAGTGAGAACAAAAGGGAGATTTGCTTCCGTAGTGGAGCTCTGTGTGAGGTACAGCAGTAGCTGTACCCAACCCCTTCTCTGGCTGCTTAGCTGTCAGGCACCACTAGTGAGGCCAGTATCCCTCTTTGGACAGGCAGGACACTTGCCTTTCAGAAACTATGTCCTGCAGTTTTCCAGAGCAGAAACTGGTTTCAAGGAATCATAGAATCCCAGACTGGTTTGGGTTGGAAGGGACCTTAAAGGTCACCTAGTTTCAGCCCCATGCCATGGGCTGGGGCACCTTCCACTAGACCAGGTTGCTCTAAGCCCCGTCCAGCCTGGCCTTGAACGCTGCCGGGATGGGGCAGCCACCGCTTCTCTGGGCAACCTGTGCCAGGGCCTCACCACCCTCACAGAGAACTTCTTCCTGTGAATAACTCAAAGAACAGAGGATTAAGCCCTTTCCTGGTTCTGGCAGATGGGTGGAGGGAGAACTTTTATTAGCACAACTATTGACTTCAGCAGAGAATTCAGCTCTATTCTGTTGATTAATATCACTTTTACTAAAGCAAGGGTGAGTCTCCAAAATGCTTGTATTGGCATCAGGCAAACGCTGTTGTGTAATTTCTTTTATGACCAGTGGCAACTTACTTTCTGACATATTTTGCATTAAGGTTTTTGACAGGTGGTCAAAATGAGGCTATAGTTAACATATGTCTTACTATATTTTGCAGGTAATGTGGTAATGTGTGTGTGTGTGTTAAACTCCTACAAAGATCAAGTGACGTTAATGTTTCACAGGTTTCAGATACTGGATTAAATTCAAACTCCTTCAGGCAAAACTTACTTCTGCAAGCCCAGAGACCAGTGATAGTTTTTACATTTTCTGTGTGAGACAAAGCGGCAGAAATTTCTAGAATTTTTGGTTATATTTATACACTCTGAGAGAGCACAGAGAGAATACATAAGGAGTCCAATAAGCTTTTTTCTGAACATGACATCATTGCTGATAGCAAATGTGAAAGGATGATCTGGAAATGGAAATTAACAGTAGCAAACAAGGAGTAAGAAGGGCTACAGTAATTGAAATATACTAATGAAACTCTGGTTTGTTCATATTATGAGCAGTCCGGAATAATGCATAATTCAAGAATGCAGTTGCTAACAGTAGGCTCACAAAAGATCATTTAAATTTGTTTCTCTGGACATGAGGGAATGGATCTTTGATGTGATCCCTGTTGAGGTTCTGCTTGGTCCCGTCAGCCTCTTGGGAGGAGAGTGTTCTATTTTCCCCTCTTGCATCAGTGAATATTTATGGAATGTAAAGTAGGAATATCTTTAATTATGTATGGAGAGGGAAATACGTGCAGTCCTGAGCAAGACACTTCATTGTAAAATCTACCTGAAACTCTGACAGGTAGTCTGCTTATGCACTGATTTAAGAATTGTTGTGTGTGTACGTAAGGTGTATATTTGTGTGTATTTGTTTTGATTTTACTTTTAAAACTCCTACTAATTTTAAGAGTGATGACTGTGTTGCTGCCCCTTTTGTTACAATGCCAAGGGAGAGGTCTACAGCAGTTTGCAGTCTAAATGGCTGAAAGATAATAAATGGGGGAGAAAGGGAGTATCATCATTCTTATTTTCATGTGGATAATCGGATCTTGCTTGATGTCATACAAAAGCTCCGCAGCAAAACTCTGAAGCAGCCTTACCTGCTCTCATCTTTAAAGTCAAGCCCTGTCCAGAAGACAAAGCTTCTTCATCCCTGGCAATGTTGAAGGGCGGGTTGGAAGGGGCTTGGAGCAACCTGGTCTAGTGGAAGGTATCCCTGCCTGTGGCAGGGTGTTGGAACTGGATGAGCTTTAAGGTCCCTTCCATACCAAACCATTCTATGATTCATAGAGAAAATACTCAAACTCAGTGGAGGCATAGCTTCTCTGTTTCACTCATGCTTTTCTCTAAATGGCAGAAGTGATTCCCTCCATCTGCTTCTTCTTTTGGAATATTATTTAGAAAGCACTGTTTCCCAACTTAGATCCTTGAGTCTGTGGAACTTCAAAGTTACTCTTATTTTCATGTTATATTATTGCTAAAAATGTTTGATAGAATTTTTTCATATGAACAAAATGCTGCGTGCCAGTGACAGGATCCGAGTTACGCATAGCAATTCGCAGCTGGCAAGTTAAGTGAATTGTAGGATTAGGACCAGGGGGTATTAAGAGCATTCAATAAGGAAAAAAATTAGTGAAGAAAACTCTGTGAAAAATTACTTGGAAGTATGTCATTTGATCTGAATTTCTTAGGAGAGGTACAGTAGCAAAACCAACTTCGAAATGAGCAACTGAATTGTATTCAATAACAAATCTTGCAGATGTATTTTCGAGAAGGAAAAAATCAGTTTGGAGGTTTGTTTTAACGTGCAAATTCAGTAAAAATCTGTCACATGTTGTTACTCGGTATGTCAGTGTACTGCGGGTGTTGAAAGCTAGTGGGGCTTTGCAGGCATCTAAATCAGATGTACAGTATGTGGGGAAAACTGAATCCATAGTGAGCCAAGAAACACAACCTACTTTATCCACAGACAGGATGCAGGCATCTCAGATGTAGGGTGGAAGAGGGCTGTGCAAAACGAATTACTGTTGTCATTTAAAGGTCTATTTCATAAAAGCTTCAAAATATTGGCGTGAGGCATCTTTCTGTGGTCATCGTTCTGCTTCACTGGAATAGGATGAGTTGATTCATTTTTAAAAGGAAGTATATCAGAAAAATGAGGAAATGTGGGGGGACGAGTGCTCTGTGGGCAGATGGTGTACTTGGTAGTGGGGTTCTGTTTTCTTCTTCCATGGGCTTGCTGTGAGACCTCTGGTATGTGATGTAGCACCTCTTGCTCTTTTTCTGTCTCTTTGTCCTTCTGTGGTTTTGAGCTGTTTATTACAGCAGTATGCAAGTGTCTGTAAACATTCACAGAATAAGCTAGAGCAAACTCAGTGACTGAGATTTCCTTCCTAGCTTTGCATGGGATGTGTGGCAGAGGTGGGTGTAGGACCTTTCTTGGGACATCCTTGGTAAAGCACATTACCTCCAAAACTCTGTTGCTGTTTTAATACATTGTTGTCACTAAACAGTTATTTTTAAAACCCATAGAAACTTGTACAGTTACTGGTGTAATTCTTTAGGAACCTTACAGATCTGTGAGCAGTCTCCCCAGGGAGACTTGACACAGTCTGGAGGAAGCAGGGGTCTTGTGAAGGGCTGAAGCAGATTACTCAGATCAACTATGGAGTAAGAAACGTAGTTCAAGGGAAGTCAACATAATGATGAGTGTCTGTCATCCAACTCTAACTGCGGCCTCCTCAGAAGGGAACATGCACAGACAAAAGTTGGGGACAGCTCGGGAGCATACCCCTTTTTGGCCTCTATGCATCTCGGCTGACATCCTCTGAATAAAGCAGAGGCATGCCAAGCCACATCTCTACCAGGGGAGGTTTAGACTGGGTATTATGGACAATTTCTTCCCCAAAGGGTGGTCAGGCATTGGACCAGGCTGCCCAGGGCTGTGGTGGAGTCGCCGTCCCTTGAAGTGTTCACAAACCGTGTAGACAAGGCCCTTAGTGACATGGTTTAGTGGTGGCCTTGGCAGTGCTGGGGAACAGTTGGACTGGATGTTCTTGAAAGTCTTTTCCAACCTAGTTCATTCCAGGATTCTATGATTTAGGCAGAAGACATGTGTGCTAATTGCAGCACTGTAATTGATCTGTTTTTCTTTGGGGTTCTGAAATCCAAAGTCAAAACACTCCCATAAAAAGGTAATAAACCAGAGACGTTTTATTGTACTTTTATGGCCTCAGTCTGCAATCAGTAACTGAGCATGCACTTTGTTTTTTTTCTCTTTCTATTCCATGTAATTTGCACAATTAGAGAATTGAATCATTGTCTTTCGGAGGAGTGTAATAGTCTCTGGGTTTATTTTGGGGAGCTGTCAGCAGACGTGATGAAAGCACAATTTAGCTCATATCTGAGGCACAGAAAATAAATCAGGCTATTTTTCTCATATTTTTTTTGTGAAACGCAACGAAGTACTGGGAGGTAAATCTGCCACTGCTTGCAAACTGAAGTATCATGTCACAGTAGGTCAGAGCAGCCAGGAAGGCCTGCCCTCATTACTCTCTGAATGTTGCAGATTCCTGTGCAATTTGAATACTTTTAAGACAATTAACTAAAAATAGAATTATATTAAAATGAGAGTATATTAATAGGTACACCAAAAATGCCACATTCATTACTTTCTGTAGTGTTTCATAGTTGATGAACTTGAAGGCTTTAGTTGCTGGCAAGGGAGTAACTTCAGGTTTTCCATGCAAGAAATGTCTCTTTTATAACTGATAGCTGTTATAATGCAGTTATAGTTTGCAATAAAGCCTTGAACACAAAAGGCGTGCTTGGATCACTTTTGGTTTCCTTTAAACTGTTTTTGCTTGTAAGTACATCTGTCAAAGCTAGTGGCCATCCAACATTAAACAAGAATAACCTTGGCATATTTGCAAATGGAAAGTACAGAATTTGCTAAAAAATGAAAAAGAGGAGAGTAAGATCCCTTAGGTTCTTGCTCTTCAAGATTTTGGCAAATAACATGTGTGAGGAAAGCAATCACAAATTCCACTAGCTGCTTATAGTTATAGTCCCTGCAGGCAATGTAGCTTCTGGAAAATATGATAGTTAGAACTAAACCAGTGCAATGAAAGCCTCCTAAAATTGTTAATTCACAAGGAATATAATGAGCCATGTCTAAGACACCATGTGCTATCGCCTAACATACTCCAAGAGAACAGCATGTGCACCCATCACACACAGCTGTAAATAAATGATGTCAAGAAAGCTTGGGATTTTGCAGTCATAACATCCAGGATGCATTCCTGTCAGTAGGAAACATCTGCAACTCTTGGTGACAAGTTCTTCTGGCTCTCTTCTGGATCAATGTACAGGCACAATATCCTCTTGTATCAACTTTGTATCTTATTCTCTGGCTCATTAATATGTAAGATGCCAGAAGACTGTTGAGAAACATCAGCTGTGTAATAAAAATATATTTCACAAGGGAAAAAAAAAGGGGGAAAAAACTTAAATAGCACTTACAGGAAAAGATATGTAAGAAGCAGAAAATATTTTCCGGCTCTATTTATTTAACTAGTGCGTAATCACAGTGTTAAAGACTGTGATTTAAGGATTAAGATACTAAGGCTTAAAAGACAGTGTAAGACTGATTTCACTTCACAAAGGATTATGTTTGCAAAGTTTTAAATACTAGTAAGTATAGAATATGAAGAAAAAAAAATGTCAAAAGACAGTTAAAAAAGCTGGAACATGTTTTGAGATGTGTTGTGTCAACGTATCCCTGCGCCCAGCCATTCTTCTGGCACATGAAGCTGTTGGATATGTCTGAGAGAGGACATCTCCATTCTAGGAAGGTCCGTCATTGGTGTAGAGCATCTCTGATTGGCTGTTTTTCTTTGTCCTTCAGCTATCAGCAAGCGAGGCACCTTCAAAGTGTTACAGTACCTCAGTAGTTCTCAACTCTTACAGTAGATCATCCCTGGAAACCTTCAAGGCCAGGCTGGATGTGGTTCTGAGCAGCCTGATCTAGTTAAGGATGTCCCTGCTCATTGCAGGGGGTTGGACTAGATGAGCTTTGAAGGTCCCTTCCAATCCAAAATATTCTTTGATTCTATGATCAAATCTTACATAGATCCTGAACTTCAGAAACTTGAAGTATTTCATTTAGTTTCTATGAGTTGATCAGGTTTGGTTTTTTGGTTTTTTGGGGGGGAGGGTTTGGGGGGTTGGTTTTGGTTTTGTTGGTTTTTTTTTTTCCACGAAGGCCATATGGATAGTTAATGGAAACACAGGGAGTTGATCTCTGTTCCCTTCTCCTGGAGAAGCTGCTGATGAGTACATAACAAGGACAATGCCTATATTCTTCTGGTGTATTTTCTTATTTCCTGGACAGATGTGAAAACAAAAAAAACCCCTGTTTAATTCTCTAACAGAGACCACTGTGATGAATAGGAGTGAGAGAGCATCATTTAATCATCTAAACCTTCTTATCATCTGTTGTAATGTTCTGTTCTTGTCAAGAAAAGATTTTTGGCCTGTCATTGGATATGAAGACACAAAAGGACCCAGAAGTGAATGATGGGAGCAGAACCTTCTCTTATGTCCCATCAGATAAGTGTAATAATTTGGTCTATTTCCCCTACAATTCCTTTTAAAGGAGCATTTGGAGCAGGATAGGCTTTTGCAAACACAAGCAGGAGATCCACCGCCTGGCTAGTGGAATGCAACAGATTCCTTACAACTTCTGCAGTTCCTTAACTTGGATTTGAGCAGTTACAGGTTAATGGATTTATCTGTAAGAAGTAGACTTTTCTTGGCTAAGATCTGCCAGTAAGGCAGTGTATCTGACTCTTCAAATGCTGTAGCCGGGAAGATCACTTATTGGCGCTGAACTTTAACTTGTGTGTGACCTTGGTATTAACCACTGCAGTTGTAGGTGCATTGGTAAATCAGATAGGTAGACTAAGAGCATCTTTAATCCAATAAAGTAGTATTGTTCCTCTGGATTCATCTCTCTCTTCCACTTTGTTGAGACATGCTGTTATGAACAAATCCTGACAACTGCTGCAGCTCCTTTCAGAGTAAAGCTTATTAGTTTAGCCATTTCTCAATGTATAAGTCCATGTAAATATGATTTTCCAAAGGAAATGCTGACACTACCGTGACAGCATCAGTTTGTTACCATATTTTTAGGTTGAAGCATTTGAGTTTGTTTTTTCCAATAATATGAGCTTAAGAAAGTATTGAGCTCCACATTCGTTTTTTTTATGGGGTACTGCAGATTAGATATTCCATTAAATTTTGATCTCTCTGCAACCCAGCTTCACCAAAGCTGGAAAACAATGACATGTGTCAAGAGTTTGAAGCTAATACAAATGTTCTTTAAAATACATAGTTTTGAGTAGTTTTCGTCCCAAGAAGCTCCTCTTTTCTAGGTAAGGAGTGTTCTTAAACCTTGGAGAAAGAGTTATTTTTAATGCACTTGGAAAGTAAATAAATAAATAGCAACAATAGCAGGGGAAAAAATCAAGCACCAGCTGGCCCTCTGGCAACCAGAAACTCTGTTTTTTCTGATTTCTGTTACAGTTGTCAGTAACATTGACAGCTGTTAAATGTAAACCCTGGTAGTATAATAAATGTTTGCAATTACCATCTATGTTTCAGTTGCCAGTTCTTAGTCTGTTGTGTCATATGCGAAACAGATGCTCTTAAGAAAGATTCAACCCTGTAGCAATTACTCTAATGATACAAGTAACAGAAACTTAGATCGCTGTTTTTATTCCTGTAGATATCTCTCTAAGGGATCACTTTTCAGCTGGAAATTTTAACTTCTCAAATTTTGCATATGTTAATTTAGGGTAGACTATGATATTTAGGAGTAACAATTATATAAACAAGGTAAAAGCTTATTGGCCCTCCTCTGTTTTGCTAGGGACTTCCCCTTTATAATTAGAAGATGGGGATAAAATCCTTCCTTGTTCAAAATTAGTGGCAAAACTCCCACTGTCTTCAGCAGTGCCAGGATTTCATGCTCAGTCAAGTAGACGAGTCTCACTTAGAGCTCTCTGTTTGGACATCATGGCTCTTCATAGGCACCTTGGTGGTGGTGATGTTTACCTTCATGGGTTACCAACTTTGTCCATATTTATCTATATGAAACTGAGCAAAAGTGGGAGCAATCTGTTCTGTCGTACATCTCATTCGGAACAAATGCTGGGTTTAGCAATGTGAGTGCACTTTGGTCCTTATCTTTACTTGGAAAACAGTACTTAAATACTTTACTTGGAAAACAGCATTATCTGATAGTTATTGTATGCTGGATTTCCTTTTACACTGAAGATTGCTTTGTCCAGCTGAAGAGCAAGGCATGTTTAACTGTTCACTAGTACTTTCTTGCT
Source organism: Ara ararauna (assembly GCA_028858755.1). Classification (NCBI taxonomy): domain Eukaryota; kingdom Metazoa; phylum Chordata; class Aves; order Psittaciformes; family Psittacidae; genus Ara; species Ara ararauna. The sequence goes on along the minus strand of CM054379.1, from coordinate 116,407,467 downwards.
GTAACTGATTAATAATACAGGACCAAATCTTTCCTCTGCCTCTGGCTTGGATTCCTCCCAAGTGTTTTATAGTCTTCATCACTGAAGTGACTAATGTTTTTAGCCCTATTGTCCACTCTGAGCTTACATCATTAAATTGTGTATCTGCACACACTGGTTCCACCAAAATCAAATGACAGCTTTGCCTGATTGCACCAGCCCCTCTGAAGGCTGGGATATGGAGTGGGATCTCACCACATCGGGAGGAACAGACTGAGCAGGCTGTGCTGCTGGGAATCCAAGCTGCTCCTGGCTCAGATGCAGCCGTGTAGGATGTCTTTCTAAAGTCATTGCTCTGGAAGGTGCTTCTGTATACAGCTTTAAGTTATGCAGTGTAGTAAACCACATAAAATTCCTTCTGTCGGTTTATCAGCATATGTACGTTATCAGGTGTGCTGCCAATCATGGCACATGTGGCTACTGGATTCAGTAGTGGTTGCCATATGACTGCAGAGCCTTCCTTTCCCATGGCCATGGGGTTAGGCCCTTTGTGCCCCTTCTGAGCTATGCATAGCTCTGATGTTCTGAGCTGCACTTTGTCTGTCTTGTGCAGGAAGTTGCTATTGTTGGCATCCCATATGTTTACTCTGAGGAACTATACTAACAGTTCATGAATGGTATGTGAAGTTTCTGATAGAAATCTGTGTGTGTCTCCATGTATAGATACCATAGAACATTATCTGATAATTATTGTGTGTTGGATTTCCTTTTACATAGATAGTTATTGTGGGTTGGGTTTCCTTTTATATTGAAGAATGATTTGATGTTCTGGGACCAGTTTGGTTTTCTTTCATATAAAAACATTAATAGAAAACAATCAGATGTAACCATGTAATAATTTTAAACTGGAAGAGGGGAGATTTAGATTAGACATTAGAAAGTTCTTCCCTGTGAGGATGCTGAGGCCCTGGCACAGGTTGCCCAGAGAAGCTGCGGCTGCGCCATCCCTGGCAGTGTTGAAGGCCAGGTTGGACAGGGCTTGGAGCAACCTGGTCTAGTGGAAGGCGTCCCTGCCTGTGGCAGGGGATTGGAACTGGATGACCTTTAAGGTCCCTTCCAACACAAACCAGTCTGGGATTCTGTGATCCTGTAGTTTTGGCCATGTGCTTGCTTGGGGGTGTTTTACAGTGTTCCTGTTGTCTTCACTTTTCCATGCTTTCATGGTCTCTGGTTGTTGAATGCAGTCAGGAGATGTCAGCCAGGTGAGCAGTTGAAAGATAGAGCAGCTGACTCAGTGTGTGTACTCTTCCAGGACTTACCCATCGTGCATGTCACATGCTTGCATCTTACCCAGTCTTTACCTTCTTACCATTCCACCAGTTTTGTTGAATACAGTCTTCCCTAAATGAAGATGTAAATGCCAGAGGAGATGAGAAGGAAAAGCATCTTTATTGCAAGGAAAAAGGAGGCCAGAGATTTTCTGGTTTTTATGCCAAGTTCACTCATGTCCAGGGAATTAATTCTAGATTCACTGGCAGCACTGTCCTTTGCTGATTGTACTTTGTATGGTCATTTTCCTCAGCAAAGAAGGATATCTAACAGTTTAAAACAGTATCAGAGGAGAGGTATTGGTTTACCACTGTCCTGTGTATGTGGCTATGCCAAGCGCAGAGTTGAGTACTCTGTGTACTATGTTAGTATAAATATTTCTTCTGCAGACTACAAGATTGAAACAGAACTTCCTAATGGAATAATTAATAGCTGAAAATAATATCTGAGGTCCTGTGAGGTGGTAGTCTTGCCCTTTAATCTCTTGCCTGTTAATAATAATGGACTAGCTGGTCTTCATCCACCACTCTCCGTCCCTCCTTCTTTGAGACAATACAAAGTACTGTTTTCAAGTCCCTCTCTGAAGCGGGCAGGGTTGTACCCCACAAGATCTTTGCGCACTGCAGTGTCATAATCCCATGGGATTTTGGCCATGCAGCAACCTCCACAAAGTCCTGAGAAGTTGCCCACCTCTTTAGAGTGGACTGCAGAACCAGCAATAGCTTATTTTATTCAGGAGATCATCACAAGCTGAGGAATATCTGAAGGGGGCCTATAGGGATGCTGGGCAGGGACTCTTCATTAGGAACTGTAGTGATAGGGCAAGGGGTAACGGGTTCAAACTTGAACAGGGGAAGTTTAGATTGGATATGAGGAAGAAGTTCTTTACAGTAAGGGTGGTGAGGCACTGGAATGGGTTACCCAAGGAAGTTGTGATTGCTCCATCACTGGTGGTGTTCAAGGATAGGTTGGACATAGCCTTGGGGGGCATGGTTTAGTGTGAGGTGTCCATGCCCCTGGCAGGGGGGTTGGAACTAGATGATCTTAAGGTCCTTTCCAACTATTCTATGATTCTATGATCTGTCCATGGATTCAGCCATGGAGCAGAAATGTGGGCATTGAGCTGACTTCCATCTCACTGCTGTAGGACATGCTTAGTTCAAAATAAGTCCTTTTTTCTTACATTTGATGTTTGTGAACTTGATTCTTATTCCTCTGAACCGAAATCCATTCTGAAGACAAAGCTGACAATACACAAGCTGAAAATCAGATATTAAAGGTTAGTGCAAGACAAAAACTGGGTCTACTTTGGGTTGTCCAGTTTTTGCTTTTGTCAAGATCACAAGAATTGAAAATAAATGTGCTGAGCAAACCCAAAAAAGTTGCATTTTTAGCTTCTTATCAGATTTTTACAGCATTTTGTCTTTTCAGAAAAACTCCATTACATTTCATATGTAAATTTTCCTTTATGAGCCTAGGGTGCTATCTCAGTATTTCTTTGTTAAAAGATGAGGTCTTGAGTTACCTTGTGCTAGTAAGTGACAGATTCATAAGAGGGAAGTCCAGCTACGGAGGGGGTAAGAAATGATGGTTACCGGTATTTTTCTAATTAATTTCCTCAGTGTCTTCTTTATTTGAGCAAAATGAACATGAGCATGAACAAAATATGTGCATATCTTGATTTAAGGAAAAAAAAAAGGCTAGTTAGCCAGCTGGCAGAGTTTGCGACAAATTCAGGCTACAGTGTAGGAGGCTGAAAAGAATTAGTGCAGTGCTTGCTTGACAAATAGCCTTATTTGTTCAGACCAAATAGAAATTTGGGGCAAGCCGATGGGTTTGGCGTGGAAAAAGCTGGGAGGAGAGTGCAAACCTGAAATGAGTTATCAATATAAAAATGCATTTATTTCTATTTATGTTTTCCACATGAAAAGGTGAATTTAAGTAAAGAGGAGTGAGAGGAGAGGTCATGATTCACTTGGGGGGAAATCGTAAATAGTAATAAAACACAGGAAGACACGTCACTAATTTAATTTCAAGGAACCTGTTAGCTTAAAGAAGTGAAGTTTGCGTGTTGCTATGGACTTTACTGAATCTTTATCCTCTCATCCTCTCTTAGGAAAGGAGTTGCTTTCAGCATCAACTGTGTTTCAGTTAAGAACTCTGACTTCCTAAGGAGTTTATTATTTGGAGTATTTCTAAAAATTCCAACTTGTGAGGTCGTGTAAACAGATAAGACATTTATGTTTCAAAAAAAATAAGTATAGACTTAGCAGATGATATAAAATTGGAAAGCACACAAAAAGGCCTCAGTTAAAGATATTTCTCTTAAATATTGTATTCCATTAAAAAAAAAGGCTGCTATATATTTGATAAACCTTGTATTCTAGGGAAATGTCTTTGATTTACATTGCAATACATCAGTAGGTGCATTCGAATACTATTTGGTTGTGGTTAGCAGGGGAAAATGGGTACTGCATCTGCTAGTAGCAATGGGGAGAATGTCCTGGCTGAGTAATTCTCCCTGTGGTGCAGAGAATCATAGAATCACAGACTGGTTTGGACTGAAGTTTGCCTAAAGCTCATCCAGTTCCAACCCCCTGCCACAGGCAGGGACACCTAACACTAGACCAGGTTGCTCCAAGCCCCATCCAACCTGGCTTTGAACACTGCCAGGAACGGGGCACCCACAGCTTCTCTGGGCACCCTGTGCCAGGGCCTCGGCGTCCTCACAGGGAAGAATTTCTTCCTCATGCCACATCTCAGTCTCCCCTCTGTCAGGTTAAAGCCATTCCCCCTTGTCCTGTCCCTACAGGCCCTTGTCAGAAGTCCCTCTCCAGTTTTCTTGTTGGCCCCTTTAGGCACTGGAAGCTGCTCTAAGGTGTCCCTGGAAACTTCTGTTCTCCAGGCTGAACAACCTCAGTTGTCTCAGTCTGTTGCACCTCTGTGGAATAAACAGAAGTGAAGTAGTTGGGACCTTTCGCAGATATGTTTGCAGCACAAGATAAATCATCTAAATCCCCATGCAAGGAGGCAGGCGAATACCAGTGAAAACTCCTATCTGTGAGTGCTGAAGCAAGTACAGTTACAAGTTGGTCTTTCCAGTGGGAGTGGGTTGCTGGGAGCTGATTAATGGTCTTGTCCTCACTGCTGCCTTGGAAGGGGGAATGACCTCTGGCAATTAGGATGCACTGGTCTTGGTGGATGTTTTTGGTATGGCTGCTTTTATTACAAATCAATAAATGAAAACCCCAGGGCAAAGAGGTCGAGAGGCTGCTGCTGCCGAAGTGTTATTTATCTTCTCCAGGAAATGAATTCTCCCTGTTAGCTTTCACAGGAGCCACAGCACTTATCTAACACTTGGTAACTGCTTATGCGCTTTCATGAGTCAGAACTTTAATTTCTTTGTGTAGGGGAATAGTAACAATTATAATTTCTATCTCCTTGAGTTAATGAGGATTGACAATGCAGATTTGTGAACATGTAGCAGACAAATGGCTGTAAGAGCCAGTAAGCATGTATTTTGAAGAACTGTTTAGAACAAGTAACTCTTATTTGTGCACAGTCTTTCTTCATATTGACAGGTAAATGTCAAACTGTATAGAAACCTCAGGAAATTTTCATGGTTGACATCTTTTTCAAGTCCTTATAAAGCAGTGAGGAAAACAAGCTGATTTTGAGATACGGAATTTCTGCAGGAGGAGGAAAGGAGTTTGTTGTCATCTGAGTAACTTTGTCAGTAAAGAAAGATGCTGAAAGTTGGAAATTTTGATGGGAATTCAACAAGGTGCTTGCTGGAATGAGAGAGAGAGTATGGAGCATTCCAGTGATATATTCTGCAACATCTGTACTTCTCTTGAACAAAACATATGAACCCCTTAAAACTCTTTAAGAACAGATTATGAAGAGCTTAAGAACTTCAGCTATTAAAGAATAGTAATTCTTTAGCTTAGCATTGGTATAGACTGTGCAGAATGAATTACTGGTGTGGATGGCTTTTTCACATGTGTATGAGCTTACTGACCTCTGTTTTGCAGCTGAGGATGACTTGGTTTAGGGGAGGTTCAATGGAGGTGTTTGCTGCTTAAGAATAGCTCAGGCTTACTGCTTTTTATGGTGACAGTTTTTTCTTTAGCAGCTTCTTGCTCTCACATCAGCATAATAGCGTTGGTATCTGTGATAGATGGAGTTTGATGCCCCATCCCTCAGCAAACTAATCATAGAAGATTCCAGCTGATGTTGAGCTCAGAACTGAGTTGGAGCTGAGAGCTGTACCTGTTACCATGGTACTGATCAGCAGTATCTGGTTGGTACAGTTAGTTGGTAGCACCAAGTTCCCACTGGCGTTACAAGAAAAGTGCTGGCAAGCCTGGCTTGTTTATAAGATCATGGTATATCACATGCCTCTTTCCCATTCCTGTTAACACTCAGGTCTAATAACAGATCTGGATGACAGACTGCTTTTTCATGGTTAAATCTGAAGCTTACCAGTTGTCAAACTGCTGTCTCAGCTGATTTGGGAAACTGCAGTTTGCTACTTGCCCTAATCTAGGAAAGGGGCCACTGAACACCAAGAGATTCAGCACCTAAACATAGGTACCTACTGCCATGTATCCTCCATCCTGGACTGTCCTGTCTGGCCTTCAGCTGCATCCCCAGAAGGTTGCAGATGATACTGGATCCAGTATCACATCTGCCAGATGTAGGCAGATGTCTCAGACATTTAGTCTGTCTCAAAGGCTAGTTCAGGCTAGTGACTCACTCTTTAAGTAATAGTAATATGTTCAACATTTTAAGGCAAAACAAAAATACTAATATGCAGATAGTTCCTCCTTCACTGCAGTGCAGTGAAAGGACAAGAATTTTATGCAAGGACATTCTCCCATTGAATTAAATGAATGGTCTCCTGTTGATTCCTCCTGTTAAGAAAGAACAGGATCTATTTGTAATTTATTAAAGGGAAATAGCTTCTTTTATGTTTTTCTAATGTGATAGAAATACTTGGCCAACTGTGAACTTTGATTTTTTTAATGAGCTCAGAAACAGGATGACAGTGAACATTTGCAGAAGTTAGTGTAACCTCCAGTCCATGGTAGACAAGTTAATAAGAAATGAGTTTATTGTTATTCTGTTGCAAACTGCCCATGTTTTTCATATCCACATACTTTGTATTGCATTAGTCTACATTAATTTTCATCACTTTTGCACTAGTGGAGAATGCTTATGACTAATTTGTAGATTATGTGGTGCCATATTGACTTAAATAGACTGTATTTTAATGCTATTATGAGCATTTTCTGGTAAAATCATTTAATTACAGTGACATTTACTGCCATTACAGTGGATAAGTGGCTGCAGATCAAAATCATAATATAGAGAGCTACCTGGAAGGTGCACAAAATTAATTGGTTTGGCATTAAAGTTGTTCACTGTACTTGTTTGCAGGAGCCTTGTTGGGTGTGAGGGTGTCTGCGCAGAATGTGAGTGTCATAACATTGAAATCTTAGGCTAGAAGGCAGTATATTCACCCAGTATACCTTAACTAAGTGGTTGTTACTAAAGAAATTGTTTTTACAGGCTATTCTTTACCTCTCTGTTAATAGTTCTATTTCAGAGGAATGTGATTAGATTCTCATTACTCCTTAAACCAAACTAAAAAGCACTTTATTTTCGAATTTTTGAGTAAAAGATCTTTTTAGCTTAGAAGAAAATCTTCCGAAGAGGACCTTCTATTCCAAACCAAGTGGTACAGATACTTCTGATTGTTTTTCCCCTGTAGGAGAGCTCTTACCTACCAGCAACTTGCAGAATTCAGTGAATCTTCAATAAACCTGGTTCAGAGTAAATTGGATAGAAGCATCATCAGCCAGATTTACATGAATTTTAAAGTGTCTAGAATTCCAGGAGAGTTCAGAAATGTTCCGAAATCATTCATTCATTGACCTGAATACACTACTCCTGTTAACTTGAGTCTGCATTATGGAATCCTTATTCAAGATGTTCTTGTTCAAAACATTTGTAATTCAGAGAGAATTTTCCTGACAGAGCAAACAATTGACAGACTTACACTTTTGACTGTACCCATCGTTTCTAGAACCCCATTGAACTTCCAGCAGGTCTGAAGGGCAGCAATATGTTCATTAATAAATATGTTGGTACAGAATGGAACTGTACAAGAATTTTAAAGGTTTTTGTAAGTGGATCAATGATTGTTTTTCTAGGAAGTGTTCTAATACTTATTGTTACAGCATTTGAGAATAAAAGAAGAAAATACAGGCCACAACACACATTAATTTAGTTCATGAAAGAGCAAAAATGCGTATTTTGTATGACTAAACCAGGGCTTCCTGCTGAAGTTAAAAATTACACATAGAATGCTCTCTGCTTTTATTTTTTTACACGATGTTCTTTGCTGTATGCACCAAATAAACTACATTTAGGACTCTTATCTGCACTGTAAGATGTTCTGCGAAGGCAGCAAATCTTCCCAGAAGAGAAGGCTCTAGGAAACCTTATTGTGGTCGTTCAGTTCTTAAAAAGGGCCTTTAAGAAAGATGGGGAGAGACTTTAGCAGGGCCTGTTGTGAAAGGACGAGGGGTGATGGTTTTAAACTAAAAGATTGAGGCTGAATGTGAGGAAGAAATTCTTTATAGCAAGGGTGGTAAAAGTCTTGCGCAGGTTGCCCGGAGAGGTGGTGGATGCCCCATCCCTGGAGACATCCAAGGCCAGGCTAGATGTAGTTCTGGGCAACCTGACCTAGTTGAGGATGGCCGTGCTCATTGCAGAGGGGTGGACAAGATGACCTTTGAAGGTCCCTTCCAACCCAGACTATTCTGCGTTGGAGCTTACACAAACATGATTTCATTGCTACTGAAATACCAGTCAGAGCTGGCTTGAGCCTGCTTGTTTGTATTGCTGGTGCCTCTCAGTAGCTCATGAGGAGGTCACTGGTCTTATCATAGGCTTATCATTCCAGCAAAAGAAGTAAAAATTATTTACATTCCTATTATTTGCCATGCAGATATGTAAATATTGGTTATATGAATGAATTGTGTCAAAACAGATCTTAAATGAGCACTTTGCTGTTACAGAAGAAGAAATTGAGTTGCTTGCACGTTTTTACAGTGCAGCGTGTGCACCGAAGCTGTGGCTGAGAACCCTAGGTTTGATCTCCAAGCCAATCTTTCTCCTTCCATAGGGGAAACATAGTATTTTAACTAAAGAAAAAGAAAACAAAAGGCTACTTCATCCCAAGATACGTAGTGTTTTACTTCTTTCTGACCAGCATTGGCAGCTGTTCATTTTCTGCCTGAGTGAATTCAGAAGTCATTTACCTTATGAGTGACGGATGCTGTATGACACTTGCATGTCTATATCTTACTCTGACAAAACCCTACTATTTCTTTCTGGATATGTCAGTAATATTTCCGTGAACTAATTATTTATCATGTTTCTGAATTGGGTCAGAAAGCAAATCATCTATTAGACACAGCAAATATGTGCCATGCTCAGATGAATTCACAAGGGAAAGAATAATACAAGCAATGATGTCTGTTGCCAGAGAAGGGGGTTTCAGGTTCGAGCAGCAAGTATTGCTAGATAACAAGTTGTCTTCTCTGAAAGAGATTAACTTCTATTGCACTGCAGTTTATTCACTTACCACCTTATTTCCATTTTGGATGTACTCCTTGGTCCATAAGGATCCATTTTTTGCCGATGTTTTTCCTCTTGGGCTTAACAAATAGGAATTAAACACAGTAATTTTGAGAGAAAAATGAGGGTTACAGTTTATGTAAAAGCTAAGGAGACTGCTGGTTTTCTTGCTGTTTTTCTTTCTAAGTGCATATTTGCAAGGCTGAATTGAACTGTTCCAGCATCATTTCATTTTGATTGCTGCTTTGAGTAGTGCATGTAAGACTGTGCTGTGGCTGTGAATGTTACTTACTAAGTAGTAAAGAGCAGCATCCCCAGTAAATGTGTTACACGTAAATGGATTAAAAATGTGCATGTTCAGTTTTGTACTTGGTAATACTCTGCTAATCTGTAATGCTTTGGGAGATAATACATGCAGACGCTAATAAATACAGTTAGTACTGTGTAGCCAGCACTCTTCAACGCTGCCACTGATGTAAGGAGAAACAGTGTTATCAGTAGCATGGAAGAAGAGTAATAAAACTGCAAAATATCTTGGGTAAATGTTTTCTTCTTCATCATATTTGCAGATGTTTAGTTCTAGTACCTGAACTTGAAGGATTTTAAGCAATGAAAATGGCCGTTTGTCAAAGAAAGTGGGAAAACACATTACACAGTCACTACATGAGGGGCAATTTTTAGTATAAATGGACGTAACTTCACCGGTAACAGTAGATGCACATAAAATTTATTCCAGCTGAAAGATACTCTTTTTTTTTCACCTCTGTCAAGGGAAAAGGGTTTTATTCAGAAAGAATGCATACTGTAGCATTGATGTGCAATGCTTTTTAAAAAGCCTCTGCAGGAAATTGATGTTTAAATCTGAATTTTAGGGAAGTTGCAAGCCAAGATTTTTGGAAGTTGGGGCTGTTCAGTCTGGAGAAGAGAAGCTGTGTGGTGACCTCATAGCAGCCTTTCAGTATCTGAAGGAGGCCTTCAGGGATGCTGGAGAGGGACTGATCATCAGGAACGGTAGTGATAGGACAAAGCGTAATGGGTTTAAACTTCAACAGGGGAAGTTCAGGTTAGATATAAGGAAGTTCTTTACTGTGGGGGTGCTGAAGCACTGGAACAGGTTGCCCAGAGAAATGGTAAATGCTTCATCCCTGGCAGTGTTAAAGGCCAGGTTGGGCAGAGTCTTGGGCAGCATGGACTAAGGTGAAGTGTCCCTGCCCATGGCAGAGTGGTTGGAACTAGATGATGGAGGAATTTAACTGAAAGGCTCTTGCTCAATTTTGAAGCAGTTGTTTCAGGAAGCTCTTGTCCTGTTGGCAAAGTTTGCTGCTTTTAAAGCCACTTCTTTTCTGGTTCCTGATAGAAATTACTGACCTCAAGAACAAGTTGTTACAGCCTTAGTTCCTGTCAATATGTGTTGTACCAGTAGAATAATGCATTTACATAGCATCAGGCTTGCAGGCTTTTATAGTTACATTAACTCTAGCATAGGCTTGGGCAGATCTAACAGGGTGACAGGATGCTTCCTGGTGCTATTTCCAGGCACCCATGTACAGAAATATGAGCTTCAGATTTGGCTTAGAGATTGCATTACCTTATTTTCCTCTTTCATTTAGAGCCAGTGTGAGCGTGATGACCAGGGTTCAAAAGGGGCATTATTTATGAAGGGAATAACTTCATAGATGTGTCTCCTATATTATTTGTGATTTGTGACCCCATTAATGAGGTGAAAGGGACATTAAAAAGAGACGTAGGATTTCAGTTACTTTTCCAGGGTGTTTTCTCCCTTTGTGAAACTCTATGGGATGGCACAAGTGGGCAAAGTGATGCGTTTTTAGCATATAGGTATTTCCAGAAGATGCAAACCAGTGAGTTGTACTATCAGTCTTGTTCCTGTTATCAGTCTGATTATTCCCAAAGAAAGAACCATGCATTCTTAGGGTTGTTGCATGCTTTCAGTGATGCTTTCTCAGATACTAGGTCTAGAAAGTATTGGGAGGATTGGATGGGGTAACAGCTTTCAGATTGTTCCTGCACAAAATATATTCCTTGGGATGCTTAGCAGTAGCAACCGGTATGTCTGGGTGTAAGCCAGCTCTTTCTGGGGGGTGGAAGCCATTAGAAATGAATGCAGAGGAGGAACAGTCCTGGTTTATATCCTGAATAGTTAACGCATGATTTTGTATTTAGGTTTTTGTGTCTTAAATTCTTCTGGGATACTGGTAAATTAGCCCCATATTAAAGTCACACAAAGTTATGACATCAGAGAATACCTGAAAAGCTCATTGTTCTCATCGTACATGCCAATGCCTTCAACAGTGCTGGTGTCTTTGCTCCAAAGTCATTTGGATTTCTGCATAAATTTCTCTTTAGTTTAATGAAGTTAAGTACATGCTGTTGGGTATATGCCACGATTTTCTTGTCCATTTGAGAGCCCAGATAATTCAGGTGTGTTTGCCAATATTGATCATTGAAATGACTTCCTATTAAGTCATCTTCTTTCTAAAAGGCAGTCATTAATTATGCCTCTTTCCTATCTCTTAGGTTGTTATTCATTCAGAACTCATTATCCTTTTCTCCTTTGCCTCTGAACAATCTCTAGCGAAAGGTCTTGACCAACGCTAAATAAAAATAAAACAAATCTATTCCAAATGGAGCTACAGGCTCCCCCTTGCTTACCATTTGAAGAACCCTTTGAAAGAATAGGTTACAAATTGTAAGCCTTCTTTATAAAGCCAGTCCTCTGGTTTATTCAGTCTGTATTTATCCCACTACTGTGTTATCCCATCTTTACCAGATGCTTTAGGGATGCTCCTGCAGGTTGCTGGCTGGAGCTGCCTTGAAGAGTTTTTGTGACTGTGGATGTGTGGCCAGTCTTGCTAAGCACAACTCTGCTTCATGGTATGGGGGTGTTTGAGCCCATAGCTCTTTATTGGGGCAGTAAGTCCACTTCATTTTTGTTTTGGAGCATGGATCATCTGTAAGTATCATGCCTTACTTCTTACAATTAACAGCTTTTATTTCCCTGGCACTGTTCCTTTTCCTTTATAGTCTTAAGGCACTCAGCAAACTGTCTTGCCCTGGGCATTTAATTTTTCAAGCTGTTGTGTAGATTTGTGTCTCTGGCATCATGCTGTAATTTCGTTCTAAGTTTGGACAATCCTCTTATAAATAAAGTCATTTAAATTGTTCAACTCTTTATCTTTCATTTCTGCCTTTATCCTCTAATAGCTGGTTGACAAAGGGCTGATTTTCCTCCAGGCATTTTTTCTCCCAGCTGGCACAGACCCAGATCCATAGGCCATACACCAACCTTTGTGCTAAATGTTGTTTTTAATAAAGTAATGAAACATTATTAATGAAATGAACAATTAAATAAACAAAGTGCTAGTATCCTGCTGCGTAGGTAGGGACGGCATCTGATGGGATTTGGCTGCCATGAACTTGCATCCAGATTGTTATCTACAACTCCCTTAAATAACATGCATGCAGGAATATAATGAATTGGTTAGGAAATCTGATCCTTCTTAGCCTTGTCATGCACCAGTTGATATTTTCTCATCATATCATCGACTTACGCCATAGCTGGTATTGTGCCAGGCATCATGGCACAATTTTCAGCTAAACAGTAATCCATAGTTGGAGTCTGGTTATAGCTGGCAAGTGTGGTTATTTCCTTTGCTATCATAGGCATTTGATTCTTAATAAGATGGTACTTCTAAATACTGAAGTCCACCAACATCAGCCATATTGGTTCCTAAGCCCTTCAAACAGCCCATGAAAGCAGTTCCTCTTTGTTCTTTTGCATTATCAGTTATTTTTATCATGTCAAAGCCTACACCAGATTCTGCCTATACACATTTCACCCTTTGTGTAGTTCTGTACTGGGAGAGATTGGGTTAAACACATTTTAAGTGTGTTTCATGGTCTTTGAGTGTTCTTTAGTGAATTATCTTTATCGTTCTTGGGACACGCTCTAGCTAGCTCAATCACAGAAGCACAAGTGGAGATGCTGAAAGAGACCCTGTCACCCGAACCTGGGCAAACTCTACCTTGTCCATAGGGAAATCAAGAGAAAATACTATCTCTACTTCTTCCTCCTCTTCCAGAGATCTCTGAACTGGAGAGAGATAAGTTTCTGTGTGCTATGAATGAAGCAGAAGAGCAGGCAGATTGTTAGGTGTCTTATTCCCTCCGCAAATAGGCGATACGCCAGCATGAATTCTTCGGAGTTACTGGGATGAATACTGACTTTATTGAAAAGGGTTTTCCTACACGCTATGTGTCACATCATCCTTCCCCGCTTCCCCAGCATTACTTCTAGCCCACAGCTTTTGTCTGCACTTTGTTCCCATTCCTGTGTCCTTGAAGAAACATCCATTTGTAATCCATTCTGCTACTCTCAGGCATGATTTTGATTTTTAGACGATTTATTGTAGCCCTAGTGATTTCTGCTGCCTTATTTTGATCTTGCTTGTAGTTGTAGTTATGAGATTAATAAGATCAAAAATAAAAATATCCATTGCTAGGTATTTTATAGGTATTTATGGCTGCTGTAGCTGTATCTTCTCTTTTAGCCTCCTTCTAACTGACCTCCTGAAAGCTTTAAAGGTTTAAAATTAAGGCATTTGAAATTCATCACAGCTGCTTGTCCTTCATGATTTCTGTCTATTAGTTTTTCATGCACAATTGCATACTCACGGCAACTGCAATGCAATTCTTCTCCTGTGTTATCTTATAAAGCAAATGTTACAGTTTCTGCATATTGCACAAGATGTAATTGAGAATCGTTTTCTTTTATGCAGTAGAGTTCTCATATAGAGTCAGTATTTTTCTTTAAATTGCCTTTGGTATGTTCTTTAAATACCTGATTCTGGGAAGGATGACATAAGAGGTTTTATTTTTCTATGTGAAGCTAATCTGTCAACAGTATATGCACCAGGTTTCCTGGTAGAGTTGCCATTTGCTAAGTCAGTGGTATGTTTCCAGTAAGGTAATGGATAAAGTCTCTTCAAACTGTCACTGAATGACAGGTTTTGCTTACTGTAGGCTGTGTGACGAACAGAGGGAGGTATTTTAGGCTGTGATTTTTGAACATTGGCACGGTTGTGTGCGAGAAGCTTTCATGAGACTAGCAGAGTATTCCTTTCCCATCTGGTATATTCATGTTTTTGTGATAATAAATGTGTGCTTTCAAAATGGAAAACCATTTGAATTAAACTATGTCTAAATATTTGCAGATGTCAAAATGCATTTTTCAGACCTTGAGTGAAAATTGCTTCGAGAAATATTTGTCTATATAAGATAGTGGCTGAGTGTTTAACTTTGGCCATGAACTTAAAACGGACCAATTGTTGCCCTTTGTAGCATAGTAGATTAAAAGATTATTTTATTGCTTCCTAAAGTTCATATTCAAGACTGTATATTCAGACTAGGTTCCAGTACTGTTCAAATAACTAAAGCACTTACATTTAAATAATCAACAGTTCCCTCTCATTACAAGTTCTAGAAACAGTATCAGAAAAAACAGGAAAAAATTAAATGAGTACTTAAATTCTCTAGTAAGAAAAACCCGCGTGCCCAGCTATGCATTGCCAATTGGGGCCTGTAAAACAAGTGGTAGATCACAAAGATTTGATTTGGTATGTGCTATTTGTCTAGCAGCTGCTCTGCCTACCCTTGGCTGAGAAACACAGCACTGTCCTAATCAAATCACTGTACTAGTTCTGTTCTTGACTTGGTCAACTGCAGACAAGGACCAAGGCAAAAGGCTTTGAAGTTGATTATGTCTGTTTAATTACCCTAAGATTCATTGCTTTCCCTCTTCTTAATTAAGCTAAGGTAATAATGAAATCTGTCTGACAACTGTACTCCAAAAGTCATCAGTTTGTTATTCATCTATTTGATAAATGGACAGATAGAGGATAATTAGTTTCAGTCTTTTGCTAATTCTCAGAAATGAAAGAAGGAAGACAGAGGTTGTTTAGAAAGATGTTTTAGAGTCTCTCTTCTGCAACAATTGTGGTAGTAATAGAGAAACTGGATAGGATGGAATTTGAAAGGTTCAACCAACCACCCAGCCAAAAATAACATCCCCACAACATTGCAAGCCATCTGAATTCCCCATGCTTTTGGTGTCCGTGAGACATCAGAATATTTTTACAGGCTGAGGACTTCAGCTCCGCTATGGTGTTAGCAAAGAGCCATCGAAAGATATCTGCAGTCAAGCAAAACCACAGTTTGACTTTTACTGTTGGTATAAGGGTGTTGCCTTAATATGATTATTACATGAACATGGTACTGAATGTCACTATATGGTGTTTCATATTTAGATTAATGACTGAAGAAAGTCAAGAAGGATATCAAATTATTTCCTTTCAGTGTGTTACTGTGACATAAATACTAACATCCAACTTTTGCCTTATTAGTGGGGAGGTAATTCCTATGGGAGTTTCCTGATAGTCTAGCACTCTGCAGTACTTTTCGTGGTGCAAGATGGTGCTAGATTGTGAACCATGAAAGTATAAATATACAAAGCACGATGTCAGTTTTCATACTTAAGTACATACTTTTGTGACAGTGAAGCAGTATTGGACTAAACAAAGTAAATTGACAGGAGATCTGTAGTAAAACCTATGCAAATACCTACTGTGATCAGTGAACCTGTCATTTTCTTGTAGAAGGTCTCTGTGAATGGCTTGAGGGTAAATGTATTGGTAGGTGGGGAATAATCAGGAGATTTTAAAGTCATTGTGACCTTAAATATCTGAAGGATTGGCAGCAGTTTAGTAGACTGTAAAAGATAAGCAGATTAGAAAACTGTAAAATGCTTAAATGTTCGCACTTTGATTTTGCAGCCCTTGTCTGTAGCATGGGTGAGAGCATTAGGCTTGTGCAAGATGAAAGGGTAGGGTGCTTCTTTCTGTGATTAATTTATAAATGGTAATAAATATTGTATCAGCTGCCAGAGTTCTCCTCACTTCTGTATCTGATCTTGCTGAATGAATGTTTTATTAAGAAATAGTATTTAGAAAAGTGACCTTATTCCTTTTCTACTTTGCTGGATTGGCTGTTCACCTTTTCCTTGCTGTGGTGGTGGGGATCAGTTAGGTTATGTAGGTGTTAATGTGTTAATCCAGTCTAGAGTTTTACAAGTCCTTGCTAATTTTGTGGCCATAAACATGCTATCTAAGATAACACTTCCTGGGCATTGGACCTAAGGAATTCCAGAAGCAGAGCAGAGAGAAATCCAAAATTTAGGTCTGAGATACAGTCACCTAGTTCCTTCAGCTTTGCTCCAGCTTTTTTCCAAGTCTGGATTGCTTCTTTCTCCATGCTGGGGATCAGGCTGCAGTCCTGCCCCAGTTGTAATGGCAGGCTGGAAGAAGCATCTGCTAAGGCCTGTCCTCTACCTTGCATTGTTAATGACAGTGACGGGGGTTGTTTCATTGCTGGTGTTGACTTTCATGGGTAAATGATGTTGATTGCAATGTGGCCCCAGGTAAATGGATGTTTGCATGACTATGTGCTGAAGAGGGGACTACTGATAGATATTCATTAGCATGGAAAAATCTGACTAACTTGCCCTATTTGGAGCAAATGTTTTGGTGTACCCATCTACCCAGACTATGTGCTTTTGTACCTTTCCAGTCTTTATAACTTCAGTTCCTATGCCATGTTTTCAGTACATCAGTCAGATCAAAATATCCAAAATAAAAATAAATATAAATCATCTGGTATGTCACATCCAGTATTTCAAAGATTCTCTTTGATACCTGATTTCACTGTCTTTGAAAGACTATACTTTTTTGCTTCCACTGGTATTTCAAAAACATCCAACTGACCCTGGAAGCTTGCTGAGCTGAAAAATGGCATTTTCCCAGCAAGGTATAGTGTTCCTAGGGGACCCACACAGGATATATGCTCTTTCATTTCTCTCTTAGGAAATTTAGACCTATAATTTATAAAGGTGGTTTGTGGCTTTGTTTTTCCTATTCTTGTCTTTTTCTTTTCTCACAATATATTTCTTATTCTGAGAGGTAC
The DNA here is from genome assembly GCA_028858755.1 of Ara ararauna. Taxonomy (NCBI): domain Eukaryota; kingdom Metazoa; phylum Chordata; class Aves; order Psittaciformes; family Psittacidae; genus Ara; species Ara ararauna. Next base: position 116,390,472 of record CM054379.1, on the reverse strand, counting down.
AGAACATTGTCTCAATTCTTCCTGCTTCAACAGAGCAAGCCCATCTTTTCAAGGACAGATCATTAATTCTTGGTATTTCCTGTTAAATTTTGCATGCCAGTACTATGGAACTCTCAGAGATGTTTTGGAACCCTTTTCTCAACTACCTCTGTAGCCCTCAGGAATCATTTTCTTCCGTATGATTCATTTGTTGTAGCTGGGTTGTGGTGATTTTGTTGTGGTGGTTTTGTTTTCTCTGGCTGTGGTATGTATTTTAGTCAGTCTTCTTTCTCTAGAGAATCCTAGCTCCCATTCCTCCCCAGGTTTAGCTACCTAGAAACCACCAACACATCTTGGATTCCTGGAGCAGACTACTTCCTATGTGCACTTAGTATTTGATGGTTATGGTTTGGATGACTTACAGCTATGTGAGTGATTTCATGGATAGAGCTACCGAAAAAAGTGTTCTTGATGCTGAAGACGCATGGCTCTTCACACTAGATGGTTATGAGGAGTTCAATAGCTTGAACCATGAGGTCATGCTGCAGAGTGCCCGATGTCACCAGGTAATGACATTAACAGGTAAACCTGATAACTTTGGAGCAGAAGCATGCACAGTAAAACGGAGGCTCATCCAAGACAGAGATTGAAGCAGCTGTTCCTGGAAGGTTCTGAACCATCCTCCCCTTTATTCTGTTTTTTCTTTATGTGCACAGTTGGGAGTGAGAACAGTTGCTTAAATGTTTCATATGTGCTTTTGTTCACAGTTCTATTACTGAAACAAGTTTAGATCTGTGCTTTTTGGTGTTTGAATTTCCAAGGAATCCAAACACCCACAGTTCCCACTGCCTTCAGTTTTGCAGTTGGAAGCACTGAACTTTAGCCATCTGATTGTTTAGGTCTTCTATATTTTTCCCCACCCTCTTTATTCTTTCGTTATTTTACTTAAATTAGTAAAGAGTAGTGAATATTTTTTAATGAATGATTTATTTTACCATATTTAAGGGATTTTATTATACTCTCCCAAAGGCAAATTCTCCTTTCTGCAAAGAGCAAACGAAACATGATAATGCTATTTATTTTGTGTTGTGTTCAGAGGTGCTTAGGTTTCAGCTTAATCTCCTGCACAAAGGGAAATTTAATCTATCAAGACATACAAGACAAACTAGTTTAATTTTGCTTTGCTATGAGTAGTCTGAACATGCGCTTAATAGATCTTACTTCTGCAGGAGTTCCATGTTGGAAGGAGTTGACCATTTCTGATGCTAACTTTTTTTTTGCCATGGATCTTATAGAAACTAATGCTTCTATAAAGCCTGACTTCCTATAGGTGTTTGCCTTTAAAGGCGGATGTTACTTTATCACTGTCATTATGTTGGAAGCAAACTTGGAAACATGAGCCCCGCTGCCCAGAAAACTGCAGACAAATAGGCAAATATATTTTTAATCCAGTCTTTTAACTGGGGGCTCTGGTTCGTGATTTCTGAATGTTTGAGTTCGAATACTTCTGTCTCATAAGCAGAGCCTAAATAGTGAAGAGGCTTTATTGCTGAATTTCTACTGTGTAGGGTTTTAAAAGATTGTCAGTCCCAGAAAATCTCTGCTTACTGGTGTAACTTTCTATAATCAGCCACTGACCGAGGTTATGAATGAGTGCTAATTGCAGTGGCACTAAAAATACTAGCAAAGATGAAGGAAACAGCAGTGGCTCACCAAAACTTACTCTTCTCCCTGGTTCCATATACAGACCAAAACAGGAATTCTGCTGCATTCAAGGGTTGCTTCTTGGGTTGTATCACTGATGTCAAATTTGCTTTTTATTCATTCAATCTGAATGAAAAGATGCCCATTTATAGAACAACTTGAAGTTCTGGAACTACACTGTGAATTGGATCTCAAAGCTAGATGGCTGATGTCTAAATGAGTGTTTATCTTGCATGCTGCCAGAATTATACAGTCATTGTTTTTCCTTCCTCTGTAGTTTTCTGGACCTTGATAGTTCATACTTAGGTTTTTAAAATAGTATTATGCTTACATCTGTACATATAACTATGATGGTTGCTTATCGAGTGAGTTCAGATTATTTTCAAGACAATGTTCTGAGGGTTTTACATGCACAAAGAATCATAGAATCAGACAGGTTTGGGTTGGAGGAGACCTTAAAACTCATCTAATTCTAACCCCCTGCCACGGGCAGGGACATGTTCCACTAAGTTGCTCCAAGCCCAATCCAACCTGGCCTTGAACATTGCCAGGGATGGGGGAGCCACAGCTTTTCTGGGCAGCCTGTGCCGGGCCCTCAGCACCCTCACAGGGAAAAACTTCTTCCTGATGTCTAATCTAAATCTCACCTCCTTCAGTTTAAAGCCATTCCCCCTTGTCCTGTCCCCACATGCCCTTGTAAAATGTCCCTCTGAGGAAATCCAAGTTCTCATTATTGTTTCTGTAGAATGTGCAGCTGCACCAAAGAAAATGCTGGATTTTATTCTGGTCTGAGTGGCTGCAGTTGGCTCTAGACCTGCCGTTATATGGGGGAAATTCACCTCCAGCTTTTACATGTTTAACATGTATTAATTGCTCTTTTTTCATTACATAGTAGACTATTTTCTCAACCGTATTACACCAGTTTTCTTTGGGTTGAAGGGAAGCACATTCACTGGGTGGTGCAAGTTCTGGAATTTGACTGTGTACTTCATGGATCTGAAAATCTGCCTTTCCTCTCGGGCATCATCAAACTCAGGTCATTAATGTCAGGGCAACTGCTAAGATGCCTTTTCCCAGGTTGCCCCCACCATGTTGAAAACATCTTTATGCTCTTCCCACCCCTTCTAGCTGTGTGTTTCTTTTCAGACATCTTTTCTCTAGAGCTCCTACCCTTCTTTTTACACAGACCTCTGGTTTTGTACCTCTTGGTAAACTCTTTAATTTCTTAAATTGCCATCTCCTCTATTCTTTGTCTTTTTGCCTTTAAATATGGTGCCCAGGAATACAGTTTAAGGATTATTTCCCTAGGTTGGTACAGGAAACCATCTGTGCTTCCCTTTTTTATTGCGGATTCTCTCGGTAGTGCGAACAGTGAGGCAGTTAAAGATAATGAAACGAAGGCTTCGAGTCTGCAGCTAATGACAAAGTTGCAGAATTTGCATTTTTTTTTTCTTGTGCCCACTTCTTCCCAGCACCCAAGATTTTTCATTTCCAGTCCCAGTTTGGACGACTTCTTACCTCATGTAAAATAATTTGGACTCGCAGAGGTTCTGTGCAATACAACAGAGCTCTTCTGAAACTCAGGGACTTTTTTATTTTCTTTTAGTCTCCCCCCTCCCCCCCCAAAGATCCAAGCAGAACACTTTGCATTTTACAGAAAAGGAGGCTAAATCTCCTGTTATATCTATTTTACTGGTGGTGTTGAGTTGTGCAGCCGCAGTTACACATTAAGCCCAGGACCCTGCCGTACTAATGTAACCCACAGAGATGCTGCAGGCACAGACCGAAGAAGCTGTTACAGCAGATCAGGACAACAGGATGAATGATTTAGGTCATATTCTCTGTGTCAGTGTCTTCTCTTCACCCGTATTATAAATACCTTGCCCTTATTTGCCCTACTTTGTTATTGACAGAGAGCAAACAGTTGGGGGTGTGATGATATGCTTGGGGAGTGCCTGCTCCTTGTACACTGAACGATCCTTAATTGTTAGTTACCAAACTGGGCCCACAACAGGTTATTCCTCAAACCACATACTCAGTTTGCTTTGTCTTATTTTAAACTATGAAATTACTTGGCATTAATACTGATGTACATAGTGTTTAACTAGAGCGAGCATTAAATTAACTTTTCTCCTTTAAACACATGTAGTATCTAACATGAAAGGAATATTTGTCCAGAGCTTAACTGGTACCAATAGAAATAACTTAGCTAATTAATATCAGCTCATAAAACTAATGACTGTGTTCTTTCCAAGCGGTAGCATCAGTTCATTTGGTGGCATGTGCAGTGTCTTTGGTTTCAGTCACTTTGGCTTTGAATTCTTTTCCTAAATCAGAAGTCCTCTTCACAGTTTCTGCTCTATCATCTGGCAGTCCCAGAAAGCCGATGTTCCCTTCAAACTCCAAACTAATACTAGGCAGCTATGATTCACCTGTTTTGCTTTTTCGTTTTCCTTTTTTAGTTCTCTATGCTGTTTTATTTCAGTATCATTTTGCCTTGAGCCTTTTTACAACTCTTAAAACCACTATCTTTCTATTTTCAATAATCATTAAGGTAGATCTGTTTTATGACCAAGCTTGCAAGACCCCATCATGCGATTTGCATCTGTGTCAGCACTTACACAATGCAGCCATTCAGAGAGAAGATCTAGAAAGTTTTTAAGGCATCTTATTTTGAAATTTCAGCATTTATGCAAGTAATTCTTGCCTCTTGGGATGAACTCCGTTATATTCAATTGAATTCTTACAAAGCTAAGAATATACTTTGCTCTGGGGCAAATGATGATGTTAAAGCTTCAGGCTCCTGGCTATACAGTTGCCAAAAGCAAAATTCCAGCTGAGTTCAGTGATATTATCCCACTCGAAGCCTAAAACTGCTATTTAGATAGCCATTGAATATCACCAGATATGCAGATGGGAAGAAGAGTAGTCATGAGCTTGTAGCAAGTTGCAAAAAACTCGGGCATTGCAAGGACAGGAAAACCGAAGCCCATAAAGACAGATAAGGCATTAATGTGTCTGCAGAGCTGACATGGTTTGGTGTTTGCAGATGTGCCAAGTAATTGGCAGCTGCAGTTCAAATCAGTGGAATCATATAAAACAATATGTTCACCTGAAAGGCGTGATGTAGAACATCTGGGAGAACTGGAATTCCTTGCTAGGAAAATAGCAAATTAATAAAAAATCCAGAGGACATTAAAAAGATGTTTAATTCAGTCAGAAAGGATCATTGCTGCTGCTTCTGTCAAATATTGATTGAGGACAGTGTTGCCTTATCACAAGTCCTTACCACAAATATGCCCATGCAAAAAAATCTCATCTATAAAAGGTAGGGGTGCTTTTAACCCCATCTGACAGACGCAGCAGAAGGGGTGCATTAGAGCTTCACTTAGCTCCACTCTTCATTGTTTTATGGTTGCTATGCATTACTAATACCCACTCTGTCCATAACATGCGTATTGTTGGCAGTGCTGCTGTTCTTGCTCAAGCCTTTGGGGATTTTGAATCTGTGGGGTTTTTTGCTGGAGCAGTAGCACAGCTGTGTGCCCCTGCTCCAGTATTATTCAAGTGCTGGTATGTGCGTTAGCTGCCGTCAATGGCTGCACAAAAATCAAAGGTAGTAAGCCACAAATACCATGAATTTATTAGCAACCCCCCATTTTCAGATTTCTCTAGCAAACTGCTCCATGATACACACAAGCCTGAAACAGTGGTTTGGTTTAACTTCACGTGCAACCTCTTGCTATTCACACCATCTCGGTCCAGCTTGTGTGATCTCAGGCTGTAAATTCCCACTAGGGAAGTCTTTTCTCCATGGAAAACAGTGATGGTGTTTGCTTGCAAGCATGTTTGGCTGGCTTGAGTGATCAAAGTAGTTTGTTTAAAATGAGATGAGAACATAGGGAAAGACAAAGTCTTCCTCTTAACTAGCATTGTACCAGGATATTTCACTATCACTCAGCTCAACCTGAGTCAATTGTTACAGGTTTCAAAAATTAGCTTAAATATGCAGCATAAAATTGTCCCTCTGAGAGCAATAGCTGTAATTTTACCTGTAAGAAGAGGTGGATAGGCTTTTGGCACTGGCATATGAGGAAACTGAGTTAAGCTTCCTTTGGTAGATGGAGTGCTGAGGGTTTCGTGTTGGACATGTAGTTCTTTTAGGAGACTGGTTTTTAAATGAGTCAGAATGGGCTTGGAGTTATATTTTACGCAAAGTCAGGGAAACAAGTACCAGTATACTTGTAACTTCTGTGTGCTGTCTTGGTTATCACAGTTCCTTTGACATGGAGGGACTGCGCACAAAAAGTAGCTGCTGAAAAGACTCCCAGTGGCTTCAGCTATAATTTGGAAAAACTTGGGACCCAAGAGGTACAGAATTACGCTTCAAGGTACTATTTTAGCCCTTGAAGGAGTGTCAATGCACCATCGTTTCCATCTTGCCTTGCTTCCGCTCTGTGGAAGCCCATTTTAAGAAATAGAAGTGGCTAAATTTTGTTCTGATGAGTTTTCTGCCTCACAGTCTGTAAGGAGAAAGGGATAAAAGAGGGAAAATACTTAAGAGTAAATGGATCTCAGCTAGCTTTTTTCCAAGCATGAAAAGCCTTCATTGCCTGAATAGCATTATGTACTAAAAGTGTACTGTCTCCTCTCTTGTCCTGGGTAACCTGTAAACAGTATGGAGCTGTCCTGGTTTCACCTGAGTTGTCATTAGTCATCTTGCTGGGCACTAAAATAGCCAACACAAGGAATCTCTGTGTTCCCTGCCTTGTACAGCTACCCTAAAACACAAGGTGGCACTTGAACAGACATGTTTGGCCTGCATATAGAATCACAGACTGATTTGTGTTGGAAGGGACTTTAAAGCTCATCCAGGTCCAGCCCCCTGCCATGGACAGGGATCCCTTCCACTAGCCCAGGTTGCTCCAAGCCCTGTCCAACCTGGCCTTGAGCACTGCCAGGGATGGGGCAGCCACAGCTTCTCCGGATGAGTTATTATTAACTTCTATTATTTTATGATTAGCTGTGTAAGTATTGGGGAAGAAGCAAAACTGGGAGAAGCAAAGGGAAAGGAGCTACTGAAATGTTCACAAATGCAGTACCACTGCAAAACTGAGCTGTTTAACTGCCAGTCATTTTTCATTTTGTTCCTTAGAACTGAATGCCTTATTTTCATTTCACTGAATATTTCAATAAAGTCACCCTTTGCCACCAGCATTTATCATCTACAGTTTCCTCCTTGCATCGTGTTTAGATCTCTCTACCTTGATTTTGTTGTTTGGCATATATTTATTTATTTACTTGTTTACTTGGAGCCTTATGCCATTAAGCAGCCTGCCACCAAACCAATAACGGGTAAAGAAATAAATGTGTTAGAAGAAACTGCCTGTGCTGCAATTTATGCAGAAGCAGCTGCTTCTTGCAGCATAGCTTTGAAAGTGATGGACTTGAGCAGTGAATTGAGTTTCCTTGATGGAGCTGACCTCCAGGAAAATCTCTTCCTTTTCAACTCCCAAGAATAAAAACTTTTGCTAGTTTCAAAGTTCGTCTCTTTCTTTAGTTTTCTTTTTTCTCCCTAAACCCCTCTGGATAATGTTAGAAGGCTGGGACCTTAGACAAGTTGGTTTTATACCGTTTTACTATTTTGCATTGCTCTGGCTTTGATAGATTGCTAAGGAACTGGAACTACCCGCGCTCACTTACTCGATGAATCCCTTTACCTTTTTGGATCTCGAGCTCTGTTCTGCCCTGTCCCCAGTAATTCCTTTCAGGAATGAAGAATATGGCAGTAAAGATGCCTTAAAAGCATATTCTTATATTTCATATGTAATAAAGTACATGTAAAGCTGTGCTCAAGTTCAGCCTGAATGAGCAATGATCCAAAGCTACTTCGTAACTCTGAGCTATGCCTTTCACAAAAAAGACTATGAGGAGAAGTGGGACAATAAAATCGAGGGCTACTTCATTTCATCTTGCTCCTTTCATTCCATTCAGAAGGAAAATAGCCCTCTGCTTTATTTTTCCAACTTCTGGGCAATTTGGAGGCAACATAAATAAATGAGAATTGCCATAAGCAGAGCACCATTCAACCATTAGGTAGTTATAAAACAAACAGGAGCTAAGAAGGTATTCAAAATGCAGGTGCAAAAACCTCGGGAACCAGAGTAGCATTTCTATTACCCAGCCTAACTCCCCAGTCTCCTGTAAGTGCTCTGAGCTTATTCTCAGTGGAATGATTTGACTGAAAACCAATTAGAAAAATCATCTATGTGCCACACTCCTACATGGAGGTGTAAAATGCTACAACCACCAAGCAACCACATATTGCTCTGTGATTAGACTTCCCTGCCCAGAGTCTCTTGATGTTATCTAAAAGATAGTTTTCTGGTTTCCGTGTCTTTAGAAAGGAGGTTCTTCTTCAGCTAAGTTATTTTAACAGCAGTGTACTACGATCATAAGCAATGGTTGGTGTAATATTTTGTGTGTTGCTGGTCAGGCACCATCACCAAGCGTTATTAGAAGATGCTGTGAGCTATCACAGTTGTCCCAGAAGGAATAGACTATCAGGAGTAGATGATGAGAGCTCTTGCATAGTAGTACAAATCTTAGCAGCATTTAGCCCAGTTTGAGCTCTGGTTGGCACATGGAGCAAGATGTTTGTAAAATGGAGTGTGAAAGGAAACTTCAGTGTAGTCATCTTGAACTGAGATGCTTAAGAGTTACTGGGAAAGAGCAGAAAAACTGATGACGTGGGGTACAGTTAGATAGCTACAGCTGGACAGTGGCAATAAACTTGAGGCTAGTACTAAAACTACCTGATACAGTAAAAAGCCACTAGGAGGTTGGGAGCCTTTCTCTGTGAGAGCTCCTTAATGTGTAATTATTTAAAATCTCTTCTTGCAGCTTGTTTTTCCGCAGTAATATGGATGGAGGATAAGCAGACCCAGGCTTGGTCCTCACCAAGTTGAGGAATTGCTAGCTGTTGTTGAGATATATATATATATATATATTTCTTTAAGTGGTGAGGTGCAACAAACCAAGCTTCTCCCTTTCCTGGTTGCCTAGTGAGGAGACTGAACTCTTCCCAGTGTTTCTTCTTGCCAGTTCTCACCCTTTATTTGCAATTTTCCTGATATTAGCTTATTTCTTAAATCCAGGGCTCTGTAGTCCTTAGGTCGTGAGAAAAATCATCCTGTCATAGAATGGTTCAGATTGGAAGGGACCTTAAAGCTCATGCAGTTCCAATCCCCTGCCACATGCAGGTTCAGTTTCATTTGAAACTAAATGCCAATAGTTGCTGGTCTGCATGGAAGCTGAACTGGGATGCTGGCAGTAATATAGCTGGAGACTGAGGAAGGTTTTTTTAGAAATACACAATATCATGTATTTTTCTTTGTAATACTGGTAAAGGGCATTGGTAAAAGCAGTGAGGCCAGTTTGGATTGGAAGGAACCTTAAAGTTCATCCATTTCCAACCCACTGCCATGGCCAGGGACGCCTTCCACTAGAGCAGGTTGCTCCAAGCCTCATCCAGCCTGGCCTTGAACACTGCCAGGGATGGGGCAGCCACAGCTTCTCTGGGCACCCTGTGCCAGGGCCTCAGCACCCTCACAGGGAAAAACTTCTTCCTAATGTCTAATCTAAATCTCACCTCCTTCAGTTTAAAGGCATTTCCCCTTGTCCTCTCCCTACAGGCCCTTGTCAAAAGCCCCTCTCCAGATTTCTTGTAGGCCCCCTTTAGATAAGATAATGAAAACGCAAGTCTTCTCCTGTGAATACTTGAATAAAACCATATACTGTTGTTTTTTTCATTTCCTATTTTTCCCTCTTGAGTAAACCAACAGCCAAGAGCAGAAGATATTTTGTATTCGGTATGTATTCCACAGTCAATTGCTACAGTCATCAGGTTCCGAACAAGAGACTGTTTTTAATGGATTTATTTAATCTATTTTTCTTATCTAATATAACCGTCTGTCTCTTAATGCTCTTGGTCAGGATTCAAGGATTATATGAACTTTCCTGACTCAGTGTGGAATACAAAGACTTGTCAAACTGGCTGTAGATATACTGCTTGGAGGTCAGATTAAATCTGTTGTGACACTGTAGAGCTCCCTTTAAGTTGATTTACTGAGCTGAGAAGTCATAGGTGGGATGCTCACTGAAATCTAGCTGAGGTTTCTCTATATTGCACTGCAGTTTGGATGCATACCTGGCCATGGGAAGTACTTTGTGTGAGGTTTGTTTAGCTTGCCTTATTTTTTATGATTCATTTGGTGTTTTTGACTCTAGCATCATAGGAAAAAAAAGGCTGACCTCGCAGTAAAATAGCTCATGTCAGAAACTGAGTTTGCTGTGGGCTTTCTGTATGATAATTACTGTGTCATCTTCCCGTTTACAATATAAGCACATACACAGTGTAAAAATGGAAAAATAAAGAAGGATATTTCCTCATGGACACATCTTGAATGAATGTGGGAAATTCAGCTGCTGTGTGGCTCAGGTCTATGAATGTATAAATGACTAATGTATATTTATGCTGTCAGTAGCAATTGAAAGGCTCCTACTCTCCTGACCACAAGAAATTGCATTCTGGCTTTTGTTCTCCTCCTCCTCATTGTGGCTTTTCTGCTCTGCCCATGGGGAAAATGGCCTTAAGACCCAGTGAAACAGAAAGGATTGCTGGAGAGGAGAGTGTTCAGAATGTCTCTCTTTTGGGTTTTTTTCCTATATTGGCTCTGTGATTCCTCTACCATAACGCCTGTGATAGTATAATCTCTGCAAGGACACTCACGACTCTTGTTTCATACCTGAGGGTGCCAGACATGTTGGAATTGCCTCTGACCATCGCATTCACTGTGCCCTTCCTACTGCGTTGTACCAAAAGCTCACCTCCATTTTTGATGAGATTTGTCATGGTGCTAATGAGAATTACACGAGATGTAATAAGCAAAGCAATCCTGCCCCCTCTGTGTCTCATTGCACATCCAGGAGCCCAAAGGTAGAATCTAAAAGCCTATTGAAACCAGTGTTTTGACCATGAGCGATTTTAGTGAGATTGGTTAAATTTTTTGTGTTGTCAGTGGCTTTTAGTTGAAAATGTTTCCTTCATCTTATATTCTTACTTTAGAAAATGCTAGTAAAGGATCTGTAACAACCAGGAAAGAAGTTGCATTGGGAGAATCATAGAATGGTTAGGTTTGGAAGGGACCTTAAATTAAATGATTGTAAGGTCCTTTCCAGCCCAAACCAGTCTATGATTCTAAAGCTCATCCAGTTCCAACCCCTTGCCATGGGCAGGGACACCTTCTGCTAGACCAGGTTGCTCAAAGTACCATCCAACCTGGCCTTGAGAAAAAGAGAGAAAAGAAGAAATGGGAGAGTGGTATGATTTTTGGACAATGAAGTCCATGCTATCAGCACTTAAACTATTTCTTTTGCAGTGACAGTCATGACAATTGAGATGAGACTGAAATAACTTCTAATTCCAGGCAATTTCCATGCTAAACTCCTAAAAGTGAAGATGGAGAGTAAGGAAGAATGAAGGAGCTGGACAGCTGGTGGGTTAGATATGAACACTGTAATGGCGATGAAAAGTATCAGCACTACAAAAGGGTCTTAACTTCCCTTTGTAGAGTGCCATGGACATCAGTCAGGTTGTTCCAAGTGGAAATGATAAAGCTTTGGCTTAGGATAGAATAAAGCTCTGAAGTTCACCAGTTTACCTTTGAAGATTTATAGGGTCACACCAAGCATTGGTTTTAACTTGAACTGCCTCTTGGCATGTACCTCATCAACAATTGTCATGTTGATTGGCTCAAAGGACGTTTTTGTGTCAGTCTTTTTACCTCTGCAAGTTTTTCTGGTCCTAACTTGTAAGTGAAGTCTGTGTTCAGATACATTCATGTTTGGATGGCTGGTTCAGGTCAGTTTTCATGGTTTCTAAATGTTTTTGTTATTCTGGAATCAGTGCTGAAGAGGCTTTTTTCTCAGCCTCTTCTGAAAAGACACAACTCTGCAATAGTGGTGTATTTCTGAGGATGAAGGTGCTGGAAGAACATGTGCGCACTGGGGACAGGGTGGTATTCAGACACCACTGGATCAAACTGCCAAGACAGGGACTTGGACACCTCCCATTCTGCAGCTCCACACTTTTCTTTCTTTGTCCCTGAATTCTTTATAGCTTCTTCAAACAAGGCTTGTCAAGTGCTTTGTACCGATGATACGCTGCAATATTTCTTTCTCTCTTTTCTCTTTGGCTCTTTTAAACCAGTAACATTTCATCTCTGACAGGGATATTTTCTTTCTTTTGGGGCTTTTTTGGACTTTGGTTGGGTTTTTTTGTTTTGTTTTCTTTAGTTTTGCATATCCCTCCTCCTTGCAGATTTGGTGGTGTTTTGTTTGGAAAATAGCGTGGTTGTTTCTCATAGCACTGTTTTGATTGATTCCCAAACACTTCATATTTGTGTTTTGTAAGAAGAGTTAAATAGAGTGTTATAATTGACTTTACTCAGTTGGAAGGGAGGGAAGGTTTTGATTGCTTGTTTAACAACAAACAGCCTCAAGTGAAATCCTGGTGTCCGACATGCTGCCTTGGTGCATGTGGCTTTCAGTTACGAGAAGCAAAACCACATCCAGAGCCTGAATTGATCGAGAATTAGGTTCTGCCCTTTTAATGTGTTTATTGAATCACTTGCTAATTGATGAAGAGAGAAAAACTGTGATTAATATGATAAGGGTCATGGTTATTACTACTGCCATTCTATTTATTCCACATTCATCTTTGATTTCACTTCATAGAATGGATTATTTTAATCCAGTGTTACATTACTGCCAGAGGTATGTAGGAAACAGTCTGTTAGATGCTCTAGAATGATAGAGAGGTGATTGAATGTGTAATAGACATGTCCTGTGACTTAAAAAGGAAGAAGATCATTCGTGGGTTTATCATCTAATGTATCCCCCCATGTCTGGAGAGGAGTCTCATGATTTTAGGAGGCATGAGGTCCTTAGTGAGAAGATACAAAAATGAACAATGAGAACATCTGTTTGTTTATTGCCTGGGAGAATATAATGTCTGGAGGTTAGGCAGAAATGTAATTTTCTGTAACCTCTTTCCATAACTGTCTTGGAGAATCAGCTGGCAGTTCTAGGAACTTTTTTCCCTGGCTAAATTATGGCTAATTTTGGTGACTGATTATAGTCACTGAAACTTTATCACTCTTCAACTTTGTCAGTCTTCTGGACTAAGGCAGTCCTCTCTGAATGTGGTCATGTGTCCTTCCTATTAAAAAATTTCATATTAAAAATGAGGTAGCTTTCCACTTTATGTCGTGAAAGGAAATTGCTGAGCAATGTGGGGATCATTTTGTGCTGTACAGTACCACTGGGTCACCTTAGTGCCCACTCACTTTTGGCAGCACTGTCCAAGGCATTTAAAGAGATTATTATTTGGCAGCACCAATGCTAATTATGTTCTTTGATATTACAGTTGAAAAAGGTTATTAAAATTATTTTCCCATTGGAAAATGCTGTTCCATCCAATTGTTCTTGATGTATTAGGTCTGTGTATTTTCTCTCTGAAGATTTAAAAATTTGCAGGTTTCATGCTGCTTTAAACAACAGAGCTCTAAAATCCTAACTCCTTCGCCAAACAGAATTTGCATCCTCTGTACATCCCAGCTTCATTTGTGGGCAAGGACTTCTGATGTCCTGCAGGCTCAAGGCAGGAGGCTAAAGATCATCAGCTGCACTAATGTCCGCTGCTGGTTAATCCATTATTGGTGTTATTATTTGAATCACGGCAGTGTTTAAATGCCTTAATCAAGGATGTAATCCATGTGTGCATATGCACCCATGTATAGATAATAGGAAACAGTTTTGAACGAAAAGATCAATAGTTTTGGACAAGGCCTTGAGCCACCTGGTCAGGTGTAAGGGGTCCGTGCCCCAGGCAGGGGCTTGAAACTGGATGAGCTTTAAGGTCCCTTCCAACCCAAACCAGTCTGGGTTTCTATGAAATGCCTGACTGAGCAAGCAAGATGAGAATAGAAGTTTTGTAGGCAACAGTGAGGACCACAGTGTGTGACAATGGTAAATGGAATATGATGAGATCCCTGGTGCTTCTCTGAAAGAAATCTTAATTGTGGAAAAAGTTGGATTTATTTTTTCTGTTTTCACATTGGTCTTACAATGCTCCTTTAAAATTTCCCCTTTTTTTCAGTGTCTTCTGCTACTGTTCTTTGTTCACCTGAGTCTCATGGTACCCTCAGTGGCTGAGGGAACCAGGACTGACTGAAGAGTCTACAAAGCAGAGCTATTGCATTTCTTTTTATTGCTGATCATTTCAGCTCCTGGCAGATGGCCTAACTGCCAGAACACAAAATGAAGCTCAGGAGAATTGTGGCCGTGGAGCTGGCCCAGTGACATTGAGTGAGAGACATGGCTTATAAGAGCTCACAGTACATGGGGCTAGTAAACATTATTGCTGCTTGAACGTTCTCAGAATACTTTGAATAATGGGTTTATTAAATGTAATTTACAGCCATCTAGAAGTTAAAGAAACAAAGCAAAATATTTTGGGCAAACTCCTTTTGTACTTCCTTCGGGCAGCCAGGAGTATAGCCAGTGCATGTGAACCAGAAGCTTCCTTAACTGATGCTTTGCCTTCTCTCTTCAGGTGCATAATTCTTGTTAATGAGTTACCTGCAAATGTGAGACACACAAGGATGTGCGTCCGTTAAAGGAAGGGAGTTGTACATATTGACTCCAATTGACTTGGTTTGTGAAATTATATTAGGAATGTTCTGTCTGGGGGCTGGAAATGGTTTTCTGCAGCAAGCCGAGGAACTGCAATATTTCTGGGGTTTATTTCTTTAAATTAAAAAACTCCTCTTACCTCATTTCAGTACTCGTTTTCCTTCCTATTGTTTGAACTGCATCTGCAGCCTCAAGTACCAAAAATGAACTGGAGGAAGCTCTGCTAGAAGTAAAGGAATATAAATTACAAAAGCAAAAGAAAAAAGAAGGAAGATATAGAAAAGCTTGTCTTGATCTATTCTTGAGGTCAGCAGTTGGGCAGACAGATTACTGTTAGATTGCTTGGCTTGCGTACTTGCCAAGTTTAATATGAAAGTCATAGGATGAAAAGGTATATATTTAAAACTTTATTAGATGACAAACATACGGAATTGGAGTTTATTGCTTGTACTGCCTTTAGCCACCTACCTCCTCCTGTTGTTTCTGTTGCTTGTTCTTGCCATTCTTTGGAGAGGTCTGCAATCCCCTGTAACTTCAGTGGTGATGGAGAAGGCAAAAACCATTTCTTCTCTGCTGTGCTTCCTTATATTATATCAGACACTGGCTTTGGTTATATTGAGACTTTCCTTGGTACAGCAGCCCCTCAGGGTGTCTGTCCCCATAGCCATAACTCAGTAAGTGGATCCTGCAGCTGTTACTGAATAACAAGATTATCAGTACAGCATGTTAGGGTTGCAGGGTAGAGCTGCTGTGATACCAGCTCCAAGTAGGGTTCTAATAAGGCCAGTGAGCATAATAGGATAAAAGTTACCGGTACATGTTCTTATTGATTGCTTCAGTGTTATTTGTTGCTGCTTTCCAGTACGTATGTAGTTTACTGTTCTCTCCCCTTTTCCAGACTATAAATTAAAATCTCCTTATATTTAAAGCTCAGCTGTGCTGGAAAGTATTACTTAAGTCAGAATCTTTGCTAATATCTTTACATATGAGAAAACATCGACACTCACTTTGCCTGCTTGTCTCATGGCTTCCCCAATTTAATCAAAGCATTTTATGTCTAGGAGACCTGGTTATCATGCAAAGCCTTGCCCTCTGTGAAGTTGGGGATTTTTTTTTGAGCCTGGCATGGTTGCTGTTTCCACACAGGCACCTCTTTGCTATTGCATGGGCACAGGTTGAATGAAACAAAGAGCTAGTTCACTCTGAGTTCCTGTCCTGGCTCAGAGAACTCCGTGGCACTAACATCCGTGTTGTGGGAGGTAAAAATCACGCTCATAGATTATAGGCAGAGCAGCTAATTTGCATAGGCAGTTCATACAGCTGCCCTGGATTTGAGCCCTCTCCTTGGTTTGAATGATTTAGAACCAAACCCAGGCTGAGGAAGTTAACTAAAGAGATGCCCCACTGCTTCATGCTTCCCTCTTAACAGCAAGAGCTATTGTAAGAAGACTAAGTTCATGGACACAAATTTACTGTGTGGAAATCTTTAATAGGATAAGGTCTGAGAGCTCTGGAGAACTGCTCAAAAAGCATGTTTTGAAACTGGAAAGACTGGAAATGGGAATGATGCCTATGTGGAGGTGATGTGATGCAGATGCTTCTTCCCCCATGCCCATTTACCTAAGTGCATGCTGGGACAAACGGGAAAAGCAGCTTTTCCCCTTCGTTTTCCCATTCTCAAAATAACGTGTCTAGAGCAGTGTTTTCTGAGCTTCCTATTAAAACCTGCAGCTGCATGAGAAAGCTGTGAACAATAGCAACAGCACCAAATCTGTCTGCTGTTTCAGGAGGACATTTTATTCATAAACAAGGAGTTGTACACATTTCTGGTTATTGGAAATGGTATTTTATGTTCTACGGTAGTTATTGGTGTGAATTCAGTCAGCTGTTAGTGCAGGCTTTTCGTTCTTCGTAGCTAATTCTGGAGGTTTTTTATGCAAGCATACCCTGCTTTATTGCATTCCACCATGTGAACTATGACACTTGCATCATTACATGACAGGATTCTACATAAAAGTCAACTTGACCCTTTTAAACTCCTCAGGTGGCTTGAACTTTAAGCTGTGATTTTTCACAGCTGAATATGTAACTTTAAGTAAATAAATTGAGGTTTTCTCATGGCCTGACTCTAATTGTTAAATTCTTAACATAAAAGATTGTGAGATTCACAGTGAGGTGACAGGAGTCAGAAGCAGAACCTAACGAGCTGTTTGCTTTGGAAACTGCTCGTTATTTTAGAGTATAACATACACATCTCTACTACCATGCATTCTAGGGAGCTTCTCCACCGTCATTGCCCGGTTTGAAAACGCCCCACTTTCCATAACTTGCTGGGTACAATTATGGAATACAGTATGATTTCAAAGAACTTGTTCCCTTCTCTTCACACAGAGAACATCTGCATGGAAAACAATATTGCTCAAGTGGTAACATTAACCCTTTTGATTGGAGAAAGAAGATGATCTCTGTAGCTGTGTTAAAGTCATCACTCTTAAAATAAGCTGTGCCATACAAAACAAGCAGTTCTTTATTGTTGTTTAACTAAAACCAAGTAGCCCAGACAGGTTGCACTCCTGCACTAATCCCATTTAAGTAGCTTATGCCAGACATGGTAAAAATGGCTTTGCCATTGCTAGGCACTGAAGCGAAATGAAACACTTTTGTCCTACTGAGTGAATAATAGCTTATCATTCAGAACATAATTGTCATCCTTAGGAATTGGCTACCAGGAGGAAAATTCTTAACAGTCAGGTACTGCTAATAAATACAGTTGAATATTTTACGTTGCTGTGATCCTCCTTAATGTAAGTCCCCAGGGAGCGATGTTATTTTACCTGAAAAAATTAGCCTTTGCGCCAGTTTTGGATGACGGTTTTCTGAGAGCACTATGAAAGCATCTCACAGCCCCTGGCAAGATTGCAATTCTCCATTATCACCTTAGATAACAGAAGAGAAGGTACTTCTGATTCATTGTCACATTCAGATAAGGAAAGAAGGAATCCTTCCCAGCAAATGTGAATAGATTCCTGTAAACACATGAGATTAAGTGCAAAGGAAAAAACGTTCAGTCAGATAGGAGCGTTTGATTGGAAGAGCATTTTCACCTTGACAGCCATTTTGAGCATCTCTGGGTTGCACACAGAAGCTATGTATGAATAGTTGCTGGCAGTAGGGCTTCCTTCTGTGCAGATTTTGACTTAAGGTGTTCCAGCAGGAACAGGCTCAATTGTCCCAATATATTAGTGTAAATTAATTTGCCTTGTGAAAGGGGCTTCATGTTCAAGTGTAAATTTAAGGCTATAATCCCCAAATGGTTTGCTATGATTGCTAAACCTGTCAAGCAACTTGGGTTGATTTTTCATCTGCAAATGAGAGGTAGAATGCTTTCCTGTTGTTTTGGCTAAGACTGGAGGATGTCCATGGGAGGGGTTTGGAATCAGAGGATCTTTAAAGTCCCTTCCAACCTAAACCATTCTATGATTCTTTTCTATTTTATGAAATGAGATGAGAATTGAACAGACTGGCCCTAGCTGTCTTCATAATAACCACAATACCCTGAATTAGCCTGTCCCATGGCTTCCGTCATCGTCTTCATTGCAATAGCTGCCTCTATTACTTTTTCCAGTAGTGTTCTACGATGAAATGAATCACCTGTACATTTTTCATGTGAATTCCAGGAATTATTCAGAGGCAAATGCCCATAGTTTGTTATCATGCACTTGCCAACTGTCTGAAATCTGCTCGAATCAGTCACTGGGAAGCCATGGTTCATTTTGCTGTCACCTAATTGCATGCACCTGCTGGTGACAGCAGTAAAATGTGCTATCTCTGGCACGATGGCAGCAGATGGGGTGCTCAGAAGAGCTGCTTCCATTTTTCTTCCTAATGAGCAATAGTCTTTTCTCCCCTCTTGCCTTTTTGCTGTGCTGGGAAGATACTGAGAGATGCTTGGGAAGGATGATGGCTGTGGCAGTGGAGCTTAATGCGACACTGCTGCTTATTTCATGCTTTTCTTAATAATGTGTCAATCAAATATTCATGTATGAAACTTTCTTTTTAATGGAATTAGTGGAAGAAAAGACATTGACAAATAAAAGGCCTTGTAGGAACTCTAACAATGGTGGTACGGTCAGCACACGTAAAGCTACAAGAGAAGCAAGATTTATAGAGAGAGCAAATTTCTCTTCTTTTCGTAGCTTTTTGATGCTCATAACTAAACTGGGACTTGTCAGTATGAAAGTTCGTCCTTTCCCTCCCCCAACCTCCCATTTTTTGGTTGCTCTAATGCTCTACCTACAAGCCTTGGCTCTCTGTAGCCTGACACTACTGGCTCTTGTCGGAATGCTTTAAAAGCTATACCCTGGTGAACAGTAATGCATAAAGGATTTGCACTGTCTCATGATAAAACCAGCATTGCCAGCTTGATGCATTCTAACTGCAGATGTGCTTAATCAGAAGAGAAAAAAAAAGGCAGTCATAAATTTTGTGACAGACTGCTTTCATGGGGTTAAAATACCCATCCATCAGAAACTAATATGCCTTGGAAATAATTCTCTTTCATGAAAAAGCAGTTCTGAAAGAAACAGGGTTTTTTCATAAGAAAGGTATTTAACCGAGGCCAGACTTGGCAATTGAAAAAAACTGATGTTGTTTTGAACAGTGTAATGATGTACTGCTATTTGAATTGATGTTACAAAATCACTAGTGTCCTAGTCACACACTAGGGTTTTGTGTTTTGTAACCCCCCTGCAGTGAAGCGCAGAATCTGGGGTGGCATCCTGGTTCCAGAGTGGGCAGTCTGGAATGTCAGCCTAAGACATCACCCCATGGCAGGGGGTTTGGAGCTAGATGATCTTAAGGTCCTTTCCAACCCTAACTATTCTATGATTCTGTGTTTCTGCTCTTCGGGTTGCCGTGGCTTTGTGACCTGAACACTGGGCTGTACTTACTAGGTTAGGAGGACTTGAGGAGTAAACTAAGTGTTCATAAAGCCCTCTGGCATATTGCAGTGGTCTTAGTATACGTGAGCTCATGTGAATAGATGCTGCTGTTGCAGACATAATTCTGCTATATAACACTTTAATCAGTTGTTTGCTATTGTAAATGCAGAAACTGTTTATTTTTTGCTGAATTTGATTATATCTTACTGGTTTTGCAATAAGTAGACCGGAAATGTTTGGTTCCCATTGCTATACTGTATTTTGCTTGGGACTCTCAAAAACACTTAACTAACTTGGGAGCACAGCTTCCATTAATAGTCATTTAAGCACTTTGGAAATGTCTTCTCAACATTCAGTACATAATTCTCCTGGAGGAATGACTCAGGTGATGTTGGCTATATAAAGCTTTTTGAATCTGAGCTGAGAACTGTTTAATAAATGGGGAGTTTATCTGAAGCATTCAGCGGGCTTTGCTGCTACATGCTGATCAACGCAGTCGGGGGTGCAAATAAATACATTGTGCAAATGAGCAAATACAGGCCTCATCAAAGCCTACTAAAGGCCATCAAAAATCTCCTACTGTGAGGAACGCTGGCTTAGACCCATAACAAATAAATACAGGGAAAAAGCAAAGAGATTGCATAGCTGATTGCCCTTTATTCTTGTGGTTGAATAATAGCATTCTTTTCGTGTTAATTGTTTTGTTTCCCAACTCTCTGCCTCTTATATGGACATACCTGTACTCTTCTCTCACCGACTGTCCCCTCTTCCTGGTAGAAATATGTCTTATTGTCCCAGTGTATTCAAAGCACCTCTTTGAGTAGAGGTTGATTTTATGTAGTCTTGCTGCAGGTCATTCAGCCTAGTTGATAGAAATGGTTGTTAAAATAGCAGCTGGATCCCAAACAAAAACTTACCTCAAGACCTGCTCCATGTGCCTGTCTGCACTTGGACATGACACATGGACATGGTGCATGGATTTGGCACACTAAGCCAAGTCCGTGTGACACATGGACTTCGCTTAGCTCTTCCTTTAGCATCCCCTCCCCGTGCAAGCTCAGACCCAAACTTCCCTGTCCACTCCATGGGAGGGAAGAGCTCTGCCAGCCCCACTCCATCATCTCTTTCCACCCCCTTGCATCTTTGTCCTGTCTGCAACGCTGGTTGGTATTTTCTTGTCAGCACATTTTTGATTATAACTTGATAATAGGTGCAGAAATTTCTGACAGGGATAGAGCACTTGGTTTCTTTAAATTATCTCAGTTGACTTTCATTGAAGTACAGTGCTGCAATTTAAGTATCAGTTGAGATGTATCTTCAAGATATATTGGGTGTGTATTCTTTTTAATCACCATCTAAGTCTAAATAAATAAATATGTAGCAGTAAATGCTCTGTGGTATATTTGGTAAAATTAATAGTATTCTAGTAGCATAACAGCTCATGATAGTCTTTGCTATTTATGTTCCTGCTGAGAGGAGAGGAAAAGCAGATAGTTTGGTGAGCAAATTATAAAGTATGTGGGTTAATGAAGTGCCTGTCATAAAGCTGATTGTTGCTTCTTAACATCCTCTCTCTTTTGCTAACAAAGCTCTTAATATTCCAGAGTTTAGAAGATTAGACATTCCTCTTTATTTTTCAGTGCACACCCATATTCTGGGGGAAAAAAGGAGAAAATCCAGTGATATGTTTATTTTTATCTATCCCAGTACATACTGTGAAAAAGTTAAGGCATGGAAGTAATATAGCTGCTTACTGAGGCATGTAAATCCTCAAAGTTTTCTTTTGGATCCCATTTCTACTAACAAGGTATTTTTAAACTTGGTTTACTGCAGGTTTCTTGTGATACTTCCCTCTTATAACCTCTGTGTCTTCTTGATAGAGACAATTTTACCTTTTTTTTAAAGACAAGCAAGAGGAAAGGGATGAAACGCAGCTTTTCATGTCTTTGTGTTCACTGTTTTATGTAGCCCCCTAAAGTCATATAATTGTTTCAGATATTATTGAGGTGGTTCTTACAGAAAGCAATGGCCTTCTGGGTTAATTTCCCCCTCCTTTGCATAGTAGGGGGTTTGTGCCTGGAGTTGTGACCTATACTTACAGCTGAGGAATTAAAAAACCAACCAAAACAACAAACCAATTCATACCTGTGAACCATATTATTGGCTTTCAAAGAAGACAGGGATAGAGAGCATGAGAGTAAGTTAGTGCTGAAGGCATTTACTGCTCTGTATTTACTAGTAGCAATGAGACAGGCAGCACTCTGCTAAGATCTAATCAGGAAATGTGATTGCAGATGCAGTTTCTTCTGTGTGTTTTCCCTTCCATCTAAATATGCTCCTACCCCAGCTCTAAAAATAACATCTCAAAGAGGAGATAGCAGAAATGTTTTTCAGATATAACATGAACATGATTAATCAATATATACACTTTGCCTCAGCTTAAATTTCCTTTGGAAAAGACTTAGGATTTTGCTGCATTGAAGGAAAAAGTGCAAAGGCAGACTAAAAATCATCTCTTTTCCAAGTGTCCTGACTTGCACTTTGCAGACCAAGATGTGTGATTGAAAGATCTTCATATTCTTGCCAGTCTCTGTGGGTTTTGTTATCATAGTTCTGGAAGCAGCCCCATGTCCTTGCATTTTCCCCAGCATCGTAGATGTTATCCCTATTGTACAAAAGATGAACCAAAGAAAAGAGGCACTGAAATTACTCTGGCAGTATGTGGTACTAAAAAGTATTAAGCTGGGAGTCTCGTAACCCTGAGACACTTTTGCTTTTTTCCCTGTCCTCTACAACAGTGAGACAAGCATTGGCAGACGCAGGCAAGTATTTCATATACATCCTGTCTGGTTTTTCACCATGAGGGTTTGTGGTTCAGTTTCATTTGAAACTAAATACCAATAATGTGCTGGTCTTCACAGAAGCTCTAATGGGCTGTTGGTAAAAATATAGCTGAAGACTGAGGAAGGTTTTTTAAAAAATACACAATGTCATTATGTATTTTTCTGTATAATATGACACATAGGTTAACGCAGTGAGGACAGTGTTGGGGACGAGTCATACAGTCATAGAATCACAGACTGGTTTGGGTTGGAAAGGACCTTAAAGCTCATCCAGTTCCAACCCCCTGCCATGGGTAGTGACACCTTCCACTAGAGCAGGTTGCTCCAAGCCCCGTCCAGCCTGGCTTTGAACACTGCCAGGGATGGGGCAGCCACAGCTTCTCTGGGCACCCTGTGCCAGTGCTTCACCACCCTCACAGGGAAGAATTTCTCCCTAATGTCTCATCTCAATCTCCCCTCTGTCAGATTAAAGCCATTGCCCCTTGTCCTGTCCCTACAGGCCCTTGTCAAAAGCCCCTCTCCAGATTTCTTATTGGCCCCTTGTCGTGGTTTAAGCTCAGTCAGCCACGCAGCCTCTCTCTCACTCCCCCCCTTTCCTCCCCCCAACTAGCAGAGGGATGGGGAGGAGAATCAAAAGAATGTAACTCCCACGGGTTGAGATAAGAACAGTCCAGTAACTAAGGTATAACACAAACCACTGCTGCTACCACCACCAATAATAATGATAAGGGAAATAACAACAGAAGAGAATACAACCACTCACCACCCACCAACTGATACCCAGCCCAACCGAGCAGTGAACTAACCTTTCTGGGTAACTGCCCCCAGTTTGTATAGTGGACATGACGTGCTGTGGTATGGAATACCTCTTTGGTCAGTTTGGGTCAGGTGTCCTGTCTCTGCTTCCTCCTGGCTTCCCCTCCTCCCTGGCAGAGCATGAGACTCAGAAAGTCCTTGGTCAGAGTAAACATTACTGAGCAGCAACTAAACACATCAGTGTTATCAGCACTGTTCCCAGGCTGAAAGTCAAAACCACAGCACTGCCCCAGCTACTAAGAAGGAGAAAAATGACTGCTGCTGCTGAACCCATGACACCCCTTTAGGCACTGGAGGCTGCTCTAAGTTCTCCCAAGAGCCAGCTGCTGGTAGCTTTGCATTTGAGTACCTTAGTAACTGTAGAAAGTTTATGACCCCATCTTTATAGCTTTCATTTGCAAGAGAGAGCAGCCCAGCCTGTACTGCAGACATCTTCAACAACCTGAAAGGTTGGTGTCATCCCAGAGGCACTGGTAGAGGCTGATTAATGGGTTAGAATCACAGAATTATGGAGTAGTTTGGGTCGGAAGGGACCTTCAAAGCTCATCTAGTCTAATCCCCCTGCAGTGAGCAGGGACATCTTCAACTAGATCACGTTGCTCGGAACCACATCCAGCCTTGCCTTGAATGTCTCAAGGGATGGGCTATCCCTCCTGATGGTGAATAGAGGACCCCAATCTGGTGGGAATGAGGTCTTTTTTCTCCTGTTAGGAGGAGGGAAAATAAATAAGATTATGTTTAGAGAAGTGAGGGGCAACACATAGCTCAGCCTTGTTTCATCGTTTCTTAGGATATCGTAGCCCTGCGTTTGAAATGTCATTGCTTGTAGGGAATGAAGAAACACTGATGAAGGTGAGCAGAGATCCCATCCCCTTAGCTCTGAGTGCTGGTGAGGGGGGAGGAAAGAGGTGTAAGTCATGTACCAACATGCGATAGATGAGCTAACTTCAAAAACTAAAATAAATCCACGTGGTTTGTTGCTGGGAGTCTGGTTCCCAGCAATAAAAAGAAATAACCAGCCCATTTCTTGCAGTAGTTTTGTTTCCTGCAAAATCTGAACACCTCCATTTTGATTATTGCTGTTGGGTACCCTATTGTGTTTTATTTGATCCAAGATTGGCTGGAGCAGTCTGAAGCCGACTGCATTAAACTTCCGAGCGGTTTTACCACAGAAATTACAGTCTTGGCTTTTCCCACAATGGCCATACTAGCAAATGCCACTTGCACGTTTTTGTCACGTATCAATAGAAATTTACAGCTGAAGAAAGGTTTAGGGGAAAAAAAATCAATAGCTTTTCATGACTGCCTGAAGCTTTATGATTTGGCTCACTGGGTTGGTTAGAATTGTTTGCTGAAGCTGTTCTGATGGTAGCACAAAGGTATAAAATACTTTTCTTTGCAGCCAATATCCACATAGAATTGTTCTTCTAAGTAATATAAAATTATTTTGGAAGCCTCTACAATCATTCAATACATGTTTCTGTGTTATTTTCTCCATGTTTGCATTTGTTATTTTGCACTTTCTGAAGCGAAGCAAATCATTACCAACATTAATATTCCCAAAAGAATTACCCAAGGGAGGTACAGAATAACAGTTGTTATGTGTAGCACTTCTTATGTCCACATGTTTTTCATATTCTCTCCGGAAAATATGTTTGGAGGTGTTTTGAGAGGTGAAGGGACAGTATCTGGATTACAGGATATATAAGAAAGGGGGGCAAATGGAGAGCAAGCCTTAATTTTATAAACTAATGCCCTTGATTTGTAGGAAACCTTTTTAGGACCAGGCTGTGTGGAAGGTGTTATAACATTGTAGTGTGTTGGTATTTCAATCATTAATGTGTTTTCAAAGATTTCCGAAGTCACCATCATGCTCCCCTGACTTGACCCTTTGTGTTACCATCCCCTTTTGCATGTCTTTCTCTCCAGGAACAAAGGGATGGGGAGTGGAGTCACTGTTTTGTCAGGCTGGGCCCCAGAAAGGGGACCTAAGGAAACCTGAAAGCTTCAGTAAATCGAGGGGGAGAGAGAGGAGGAAATGGAAGAGCAGACTGTATAGAAGCAGTGTTTAAGATCTACTTATGCTTTTGGAATGGTTTGGAGGCTGGTGGTGGGAATTGCTGAGTGGGATGCCGGGCTCATTGGCGTGGAAAGTACACTAGACTGCAGTGACATAGCGTAGTATAAGAGTAAAGTGTTGCCTGAAGCAGGTCTAAATCCTGATTTAAGAGCTGCCCAGTGAACGGTGAGGGGTGCTTGTTTGTTTTAATGACTCCTTTAAGCTGTAAGCATGATGTAAAAGTGTTTCACGAGTAATTGGAATCTAGCTTATATTGTAGATTTATAATCAACAAATGGCCAGAAAAAAATTGCATTACAAATTGCAAATTAAATCTTGATGGCTAAAAGCCACTGCTGCTTGCCCTCCTTCCCATACTTTATTTGCTTCTGTGTTCAACAAACCTTAAGTCCATTGCCCAGCAGGGCTAGTAATGACAGAGAAGTTTGATGCTCGATATGGAAGGTTTACCCCAATATATTAGGTTTTGGGTATTTGAAGTATTATGTGCATTATAGTTGCTTATGGAAGGTTTGCCCCAACGTATTAGGGTTTGGGTATATTGAAAGTATTAAGTACTTTGTAGTTGCCTATGGATTTTCTTTTTCCCCCATTTATTTATTTTTAGGTAATGTTTTCAAACCAGCCCTCTCCAGTGGATCATAAACTGTCTCTGCATGAGTTTCATCCTGAGGCTTCATATTGTTTCATCAATTTCTTGAACAAAACAGTTGTTCCCAAGGAAAGCACATCTATTTTTTTCCTATTTTTATCCATCCCAGTTACAAAGAGTCAAGCCAAAACCTTTACTTACTCGATATCAATGCTTATCAGTACATAAAGGTAAATACAGTAAGCAGCGAGAGTTTTGTAGTCTCCAACTGTGAATCCATGATGCCTTCCCAGATTCAATCATTCTAACTGTATGCCAGAGGGGGAGATTCCCCTCCCCCTTTCCCTTTTTTTTTCTTTTTGAGGAAATTAATCTTTTGAAATAATTGTGATGAGGGTGAACAGAATCCAGCTGCCCTCCCTTGGGGTGTATGTAGATAGACATCTAGCTGTGACAGCACACAGCACAAGATTTCCTGGGTATTTACATAGCTTCTTAGAGAGGTTTGGCAGCCTCATTTATCTCTTAATGCCACAGCTGCTCATCGTATATGTATACCTGGGGTTGTCCGTGCTATACATCAGTCTCATTAATGACTGTGGAACATGCACACCCCTAGGTATTTTATTAAGTAGGCACATTGCGCAGTATTTTAGTTTACTGCTTCTTGTTCCATCTGCGGAGGACAAAGTTAAAAGAGCTGTCTGTGCTTCAGTCGAAGGTATTACAATTACCTGTGTCAATATATCCAAGCTGGTTTAAAATTGTTCCTTTCAGAAAATGGGAGAAGGGATAATGCAGCATAGCCTGACTGAATATTTATGTGTCTGGAGGTACACCCCACTCTTGGACTGGTTCAGCATCTGAACTAGGCGGTTTAAGGATGCTGGAGGGTCTGAGAACTGCCCAGATCTCACTGGTAATGCTGTCTCTGCAAGAATTGTTTCAGCAGGATAACAGCAGTAAAACCAGGAACCATCATTAAAGCAGTTAGGTTGTACTCTGAACACATACACTGATTTCAGAAGATGCCTTTTTCCTTTGAAAAATAAAAATACAATTGAAGTCTGAATTGAGCTGTGGATCAATTGTTCTGTGGAGAGAAATGTGTTCATGCACAGAAGTTAATGGATAAATTAAGCTGTCTGCCATAGAAGTTGACCCTAATTAAGG
This sequence comes from Ara ararauna, assembly GCA_028858755.1. Taxonomy (NCBI): domain Eukaryota; kingdom Metazoa; phylum Chordata; class Aves; order Psittaciformes; family Psittacidae; genus Ara; species Ara ararauna. Next base: position 116,363,589 of record CM054379.1, on the reverse strand, counting down.
TCAATGCTCCTTGATAAGTAATTAATCAGGAATCCTTATTATAGTGTAGTCTCTCTGTTAGCCATAAACCCAGCATTCTTTTATTTTTATGGTTAGAATAAGTCTCTTAATTGATAGTGTTCTGCAGGAGGCAAACATCCATCAGCACTGAAACTGATACACTGGAGACATTTTAAATTAGACACAGCATTAGTTAAATCAGTCAAAGAACAGAACTGCAAAGCTCAAGAACATACATCTTATGCAGACCTCACCCTTCTGTAATTTGTTGCTTATAAAGGAAAAAAGTATGTCACCTGTCTTTGCCTTGAGGTGATTGCAGATGCTATTATTTATATTGTCATTCCATTGTTGTTCTACTCTGCTCATCATCTTAGGACCTGGACACCTTTTCGTAAGCAGTAATGGCAGATATTCATTAGATTGTTTCATATTTTTATCCCTCTATACGGAATGTGTGCAGTAGGATATTCTGTCACAGTCATTCATATATGTATGCAAACGTAAAGCATAAAGATATACAGAAGTATAAAATATAAAGATATACAAGCATAGATATACAAGCATGCAGACACAGGCATCTGCCTACATATATAGATCATGATGTGTTTATATTAGTGAAAGAAGGTAGAATAGAAAAGGTTTTGATCGTCAGTACTTGTCTGTCTGCTGAAGTTTAGGTACTGAGTGTGGGATGCAGCACAGAAAATAGTAATTATTATCTAGGAGGCAAAGTGAATCCTCCAGTAATATAGAGCGGAGCTTAGCGGAAGAGCAGCTCCAGTGGATTCCTTGTTTGTGGAATGTTCTGTATGCTGGTGTTCGTGGAGTTTCTTCACAGCAGGATGAGCACAGTACTGGCATGATGCTCTGCCTGAGTGGTCCCCAGGATGTGCAGAGCTGAAAGACAAAATGGGAGAATGCTTATTGGGGAGATCTGTCAATCGCAAATGCCCTTTGCAATGGTGAACGGAAGAAATCTGTTAGCAATTGCACAGGCAAAACAGAAATGGCAAAAAGCTAGCTTCACTGCAGGGGAAAAAAGTGTTGCACGATGTCCTCTAATGATACTGCTACTTAATGAGACTATTTGTGGGCAAAAAACAATTTGGAAAAATAAAGAGATAAAAAAGAAACATGGTTTGCTTTTTATAGCCCTAAATTTAGTGCAGAAGAATGTCTGAAAGGGTGTATATGTAGACAGCCACACGCACACACCTACCTTGCCTGATGCAATGCTACTCATTTTGAGTTTAATGCTCTTGAATAAATTACTCAAGTGTTTTTTTTACCCATGTGGAAACCTCACCTCTGTGATGCTAGCAAAGTCAGCAAGGTGCTGGGTTATCTGTTGCAGAGCACAGGGCATTTCAGACATGAGCTACCCAGAAGGCCATTCATGGTGCAGAGTTTTTCCCCTGCTACTTTTCTAGGAAGTGCCAAGTGTGGAATTTGATGCAACAGGTCCACAAATCCCCTTCCCATTGACTCTGTGTAGCTTCTTTTTTTCCTTTCGGAGATGCCCATTCTCTTCCCTGACATCCTGCTGTTATTTGCCAAGGTTTATCTGACCAAATAGCAGCAAAGCTGTTCACAGCCTTCAGTAATCAAAGATTTGTATGTCACAAGTCATAGGGTTGCATTTTGGAGTGGCTGAGCTACAGGGAGGAGATGTATTTGTAGGGTAGCTGTTTATAGTGGGGGTCTTCAGGTGTGTGGAATCCTGCCCCCTCCCCTTTTCTTCTTTCCTTTTAAGATAGTCCCTCACACTAAAGCTGTTGAAGTATGAAAATTAAAACAGACATCTGATTTTCTGCTAAGCTTTTGCGGGAAAAGCTTGATCTTAATAAAGCCAGGATTTTAATAAAAATAGTGCAAGCACATCATTTGCATCTGCTGTCAGTCAAATATTTTACCATTGCATCTCCTCCTCACTGAAACATGAGAACAGTGGTGAGAGGCAGAAGCTCTGAAAAACTGACGAGTATGTCTGATGAGAGATGCCCTGGTTTTACCATGATACTATTTCTAAAGCGACCTTGACTTCAGTGGAATTACTTCTGACATTTAACTTGCAGAGGTAAATATTTGCCAGGTATATAAAAAAGCACAGAAGAAAGTAGATGCACTAAGGGCAAAAATCAGGAGTACACTATGAGTGAGGTAAGAGCAATGCCTTAAAAAGTTGACCGTTGGTCGCCTAACAGACCTCTTTTGCAAAGTGGTAATTTCCAACAGTAGTAAAAGTCGATTCTAAAGTATGTATTCTAAAGTAAAGTAAGAAGTGAAGAATTTGTAACTAAAAGGATGACTGTTTAGATGAGGCCCTCAGTGACATGCTTTAGTGGTGGTCTTGGCAGTAATGGTTGGACTTGATGATCATGAAGGTCTTTTCTGACCTAGTTGATTTTATGACTGATTCTATGACATTGTTCTACTGCCTTGTGCAGCTTGATGATAATAATGCATTTTGCAATTTTGGCTGTTAATGGCTGTTGCACCACATGTTGTAAAGCAAGTATTTATATTTACTGTAAAGGATTTTTTAAATACCGTTGTGTTCATGAACACAAATAATGTATTTGGACATCATTCAAGCCTGATGCTGATCATTCCGGGGGAGACAACAACATTCATGATTGTTCCCTGCTTTGCAGAGGCATTCAGAGCCTGACAATACTGAACTCTGTTATATGCAGAGCTCCCTTGCTGTGGCTTAAATTCTGTTTTGATTTTGTCTGATTTGCTTGGGGTTTGCCTTTTCAAATATCTGGCAGGTTTCTTCTAAATACAGCTAACTTTATTTGCAAGCTTCCTGCCTTTTAGCAATTGTATTGTTGCAGGTGCTTGTGCTATTTTGCAGTGCTTCCTTCAGAGTTTTCTTCTTTGTAGAAGCTGTTTAGGAACACTAATGATTTCCTGTATGCAGCCCTTTTATTACTTTGTGGCGCTTCTCTTCCACAGGGTGGATTTTGCTTCGGTTTGTTTTGGTTTTTAAGATGCCGAAGCAATGTCATTCAAACCCTGGGGGCTTTCAGCAGCAGTAACAGAGGAGAACGTAGAGGTAGCAATCAGACCTTGCTTTCCCCTTCCAGCTACCTGTTGGATTTCACAGTCCAGTCAACTAACACTGTTTGATCACTTCATGTGCTACATGTATTCAGCGTAAGAATTTTCTACATGCTCTGCAGCACTAAGTGATCAAAAGAAGTGAGATCCTCTGTTGTGGCACTGATAATAGGCTATTCTGCACTGCGTATCTCAGCGCAGCACGCTGGGAAATTGTCAAATTGCTTCTGATTCTGAAAGATCTTCAAGGGGAAGAAAGGTAAGATAAAGGAAATTACAACCATTGAGGAAAATATACATGGCATTAAAGCTTGTCATAGAATGACTCTGCACTTGATAAGGGAAAGAAAGCTGGCAACAGAACTTGCCTTTCTGCAGGGAGCCCAAGCCCAGCCTATGGTATATTGTAGCTCTGCTGTCTGGTAATAGCATAGCTATGTTTCCTTGTGCAAGGTCTTTTCACTTCAGTTGTACATTCATCTCATGGACCAGTCTGCAAAGTCTGCGTTTAAACAGTGTTTAAAAAGTACTTTTTCAAGTGTTTGTGGTAGGCATCTGGAAACATTCAAGATTATAAAGGAAGCTGATCTAAGGCATGAATGGCATGAAGGGGTTCAATTTTCATTAAAGCTCAGTAGGAGCTGGGTGTCTAATACCATTTTTGGTTTTTAATAATTCCCTACAGGTTTTTAATATGAAAAGTCCTTTGACCCAGATCCTCAAAAATTTATTACTTGTGTTTTCATGAGCATGTGTTGATCATATGGCTATTAATCATTTGGCATGAATGCCTGCTTGAGAATCTGCTGATTCTTCGTTTCTGGTCTCAGTTATACTTCCTACTGACTCTGACTTTGGATTTGTTTCAGACACACACAAATTATCTGAAAAGTTCTGTGAAGCCTTTCTAAACACAGAAATCAATACCCTTAAACCAGCACAATTTCCAATGTGGATTAGATTGTACCTGATACCAAGGTGCTACTTGTTTGGGTTTTTTTCCCTAGGAGTATCTTTATATCTCTGGGTGACTGTATTCAGTCCCAGGAACTGTATTTTCATCATCTTTGTATAAAAACACTATAAAAAAGTGGAAATTGAGCCTGATTTTCAAATCTCACTGTGCTTCTCTGGAAACATATGTTGAAGTATGTGTGGGAAGGAGCAGTGTTTGCCATTTTTTGGGTAGCTGAAGCCCACAATGAGTATGCTGTTCCTTAGGCTGGGAGTACTGTATTTCAGGTACACAAGCTCAGAGGCGTCTGCCTGTGTGGAAAACAAGCGTGCAGGAGCAAAGTCAAGGCATGTGAGTTACTTTGGCCAGTAGCAAAAAGACTTTCTGTTCCTTCAACTTAGGCTCCGTTTGGTATTAAGAATATCTATATCTTCTCCCCACAACTGGGAGCCCTTGGTGAAACGCTAGCCAGGGCAAGATATTCCTGTGCAACATGCTGGTTTGACAGAAAGTACCACGTTAAGGGCTGACTACTTGAATTGTTCTTTACTGCATATTTTCTTGGAAAAATTTAATTTTGTGTACTGTAGTAATGATGCTGAGTGGATAATAAGATGCAGCGTGCTGCTGCTGCGGGCATACACCATATGTCTTCCACAACTATTGCATTTTAGGGGGCTGGTTGTTAGGGTAATTGTATCATCTCAGGAATTCATCATCAGAGTAACTTGAAATAATACGGCTATGATATATAGCAGTGAGAATTCCAGTGTTTAAAACTCAACAGGAAAACCGCAGTTTGACAACCAAAGTGTCAGAATTACAGATTTATAAATATTTTTACGTTTTCTGCTTGCTGAGCTTTATGTATAAATCAAATTGTTATAACAGCACTTAAAGCAGACTGTGAGGATAATTATTTTAAAGCAGAATGTGATACAAGTCATTATTTCATAGCAGTAAAGAGTAGTTACTTCTTCCTGCCCTGAAACACTGGGACAGTGAAGGCTTCTGTGATACCTTCTTTGCAGGCTTTTTGTTCTGTGGCTGCGTATACGGCATTTTGTAACATAAAAGATTGTTTTAAGTCGTGTCCCTTCTTCCACTTAGTGAGCTCCTTAGGTAGCTTTTATTTTCAGGTACGCCTCAGTTGTAAATTAGTGTGATGCTGGGCCCGTATTTCACTTCTGTCTTTTAAGGGTCATTGGCTTAAGGCTGGAAGCTGCTTAATTTTTATAAAGCAACATTTAAGAGTGCAGTAGCTCTGGTAGCATCTGTATGTATTTGCATCCATAATATTGTTATAGTGACAGTGCTATTTCTTATATGTCAACCGGGGGCATCTGGTGAACAATGAATTTTTATTATTTCTGTATTGATTTAGAAAATCTAGAGAACTTAATGGCATGAAACTGGGGTCATTTAAAGGTTTATGAAATGAGCTTAAGGCACTTCTGAGTAAAACACGAGAGCAAAATAGGTTGCAAATTCTCTCTCTATCTCTCTTTAACAAATTCCATGAAACGACTGATTAAGGATCCCAAAATTAGGGGAGGAAAGAAAAGGTTTGTTGCTGTATACTTACGATTACAGATCTGTTTTTCAAGTGCCTAGTACTGTCTCTGGGAAGGGTCTTGATGTAGATGAGAAAGGTGTGCTTGGGTTTGCACTTGGGTGGGCATGCACAGATGCTACAGGAAATACAGGTATCACCTGTGGCTCTGCAGATGACATTTTTCCTCTTTGAATAGTATGAATAGTGGCTTAGTGTAGTGTTAGGCAGGATTCTGTTGCCAGGATTGCATTTTGAATTAGCGTGGGCAAATGGGTACCACAGACCTGACTGCACTTCTCCTAAGAATCCAAGGGACACACTTGGATTCCAGCCAACGTTCAAGCCAAGTAATTATATCCTTTAAGTCACAAAAAACCTTCCTGAATACAAGCATGTTCTGTAGTGTAGGCTCAAAAAGAGTAGTAAGCTCTAGATAAAGTCTTATACAGCACTTTGGAAATGGCAGTTCATCCCTGTGGGCCTACTGTCTTGGGGACCAGGAGGCTGTCAAGTGAAAGAGAAGAAATCTTTCTGTAAGCAGGTCCAGTGATGGAGAAGCGGTCAAAATTGCTGGGAGACTGGCTTGAGAGGAAGGCCGCTTTGCTGTGTGTTGCTCAGATTTGATATGAGGGTCATGAAATCAGTGTCACTTGCCCAGAGTATCACAACTCCAGCTGAAAAAATCAAGCATTTCATTTGAAATCAGGATCTAACGTGATGTTTAGTTCTTTCTATTAGCCTGCCAATGCAGTAGCCTGCAAGGATTAGGGTTTTAAGCTTTTCTATACAGTTATCAGAGCTAGGAGCTTGGTTTAAAATGAAAAGTGGGGTTTTGTAGAAAGAGAAAAGTAAGGGCTATAAACCGACAGAGAGGAGATTTAGATTAGATGTAAGGAAGAAGCTCTTCCCTGTGAGGGTGGTGAGGCCCTGGCCCAGGGTGCCCAGAGGAGCTGTGGCTGCCCCATCTCTGGCGGTGTTCAAGGCCAGGTTGGAGAGGGCTTGGAGCAACGTGGTCTAGTGGAAGGTGTCCCTGCCCATGGCAGGGGATTGGAACTGGATGAGCTTTAAGGTCCCTTCCAATCCAGAGCATTCTATTATAGGATGATTTTTCTCATAACCTAAGGACTACAGAGCCCTGGATTTAATAAATAAACTAGTATCAGGAAAGTTGCAAATAAATGGTGAGAATTGGCAAGAAGAAACATTGGGAAAAGTTCAGCCTCCTCACTAGGCAACCAGGAAAGGGAGACGTTTCTTTTGTTGTGCTTTTGTTGGTTTGCTTTGTTTTGTTTTGTTTGTTTTTTTTTTTCCTTCTGTACAGTAGGTACATATTTCCAGCTTTAGGGAAACAAAAGAGAAACCAAAAAGTTCCAAGCTTGTCACATGCCAGTCTATCAAAGACTGAATAACAGGTGGATGCACTATCAGCTGTCAGTAGAACTTTTGCTTCCTTGCTGAAGTGCCTTCCTATGACTGATAACTGCCTGCTGGAGCTCCAGTTGAGTTTTCAGGCCCCTCCTGTGTTTTCTACAGTATGTCAAGCACTGATATACTGCAAGCTGTAATCTGTCCCTGAAAATGGTTACCTGTCTGAATTCATAAAGGTCACAAAACCTGTCTGTAAGTACTTAAGATGAGGGATAACAGGAGAATGCCTGTTTCTATGGTGTGTTGTCCTGCACCTAACTAAAAAGCAGAAAGGTTTGATTACTGTTGGTAAATATTAGGTTGAATATTTCATCACTTTTCATAGAGAAATGCAGTAACAACAAATATAAAACATCATCTGTGATGTTAGATTAATGATGTAAATCCTGAAAGTTTGAATTTTCGTGTATTTTCAGACTTTCAAAGCATGAAGGTATGAAAAACCCATATCCATAAAGTCAGGTTCTTTCACTGGGGTAGAAAAGATGTATTGATTCAGAGAACTCTTCCCAGATGTTTTATATTTTCTGTGTCTTTCACACACGTTTCCTCTGGAAGATATTAAATGGTAGTAAGATATATTGATGGATTATTAGACTAAAATATACATAGTTAATTAATCTTGGAGTTCAAATATATCCTCTGTCATTATGTATCCCTCCCCTCACTTCCTTAAGCAAACAGTACTATTTTTATGTATGCATTTCCTTACAGGATTCAGAAAACCATTAATTATTTCAATTATTTTACATACATTCCTGTAATATATACTATGGACCTTTAGTTTTTGAGTGAAAATTATGTCACTTAAGAAAACTCAAGAAATTTATTCTTCAGTAAAATCAAAGTAAACCTTCAGTTAGTTGTAAGACTTTGTTATCACATCCACCAGAAAGTTGTACCTCAGGGACTGGTGCTACAAGATGCAAGCTGGCACACTCAAATTGTTTTTCCTCTATTTGTTAACCTCTGGGAGTCATGGTGTTATTACTTTTCTTTGGAAGTGGTTAAAGGTTGTAGGTATTATGAGCTTAGGTTGTCTGTGGTCTCTTCTAAAACTACTGTTTTGCCAAACTTGCGCAGGCTCATGTTTGACTGATTCCAGAATTATTACTACAGAGAGCTATTCCTGATGCTATAGGAGATATCGTTATTCTGGAGATAGATACATATTTTATACCAGGATAAGTTTTACTGCATTTGGAGCTGGCAGACCGGTAGCACTGAACTAGGATCCAACAGGGAACAAATTGCACTGTCAGCTGCTGGCTTGATTTGCATTTCACACTTCTTGCTTGGTTCTTGGGTTCATCAGCATTCTTGGTACTTCATCAGATGCCCATTAAAGCCAAGATATTCAGAGCACACAATTCATAAAACATGCTTGAAAATGTTTCAGCGGAGTTGCTAAATTACAATAGTATCTGAAAGTACTTTGGAAGACAAAATGTTTTTAAATTATTGGTATATACATACGTGCATGTGCACACACATCTGTGCTGTCTGAGCAGTCAAAACTCCAGTTCTTTCAGAGCATATCAGGCATGACTGGAGCTGAGCATAGAATCTCAGACTGGTTTGGATTGGAAGGGACCTTAAGGATCATCCAGTTCCAACTCTAGTGGAAGGGACACCTTCCACTAGACCAGGTTGCTCCAAGCCCTCTCCAACCTGGCCTTGAACACTGCCAGGGACGGGGCAGCCACAGCTTCTCTGGGCACCCTGTGCCAGGGCCTCACCACCTTCATGGAGAAGAATTTCTGCCTAATGTCTCATCTAAATCTCTGTTCTGTCAGGTTAAAGGTGCTCCCCATGTCCTGCCCTAAAGGCCCTTGTCAGAAATCCCTCTCCAGATTTCTTGTTGGCCCCTTTAGGCACTGGAAGCTGCTTCCTGGGGCCTTCTCTTCTCCAGGCTGAGCAAGCCCAGCTCTCTCAGCCTGTCTGCAGAGCAGAGGTGCTCCAGCCCTCGGAGCATTTTCACGGCCTCCTCTGGCCTCACTCCAACAGCTCCTCATCCCTCTTGTCTTGTTGCCCCCAGAGCTGGACACAGGACTGCAAGGGGGGGGTCTCACCAGAGCAGAGGGGGAGAATCCCCTCCCTCAACCTGCTGGTCACACTGCTGGGGATGCAGTCCAGGACATGGTGGGTGTATAAAAACATACGTATTAAAAAAAACATGTATATATAAAAACCATGTATAAGAACATGTGTATTTCACGTTTTTATCCAACTGTTTTGAAGCCATTCACACATCCTTACCCTGTGAGCTTGGTCTCCTACAAGTGGCTGGATAGCAGAGGTTAAACTGTAGGCAAAACCTACATTTCATGTTGCAGTAACGGTAGTCGTACTTCAGGTAATACTAAATGAGGTTCTTTGTCTATGTGGGTACACTGGCCTCAGAAACAGGAGAGCTACGTGGCCAAAGCATCTCCAAACCAAAAGTTTAGCTTTTCTGAAGAGCTGCTGGTTGGGGTTCAGAGTGTTATTCGTGTGCATTGGAGGCCCCTGCGCTGCTTTGTCCCAGGAAGCAATGGTGGTGACGTGATGGTTGGAGCATTATTCATAGCACCTTCTGATTTGGAGTTCAAAATAATTTGCAGACACAGAGAACAACATTTACGCTACTTCTTGAGGTACTTCACTCTTCTGAAGGTGTGTCCTTTCTTCTGGCCACTCTTGGAAATAATATAGGAGAGTCTCCAATCTCCTACATGTCTCCACTCTGTTATTGTGGCTTTCCCAGTTCAGATTAGATAAAGGCATGGCAGGAAAAGGAATTTATTTCATTGCTGTGTTCTCTCATAACTGCACGACACTGAAGGAAAATAAAACAGAAGCTAAGAACCATAAACAGTGTGTTGGACTTCAATGGGCCTTGTGTACAGAGCTGATTTTATCAGGGGAGCTCTGAAATGGTCATTTTTGCTAGTGGGCAAACATAACCTCTTAGAATCATGAGTCTGAAATGCTGTGCTATTTCAGGTCACTGGCAAGGATATAACATCATTCAAAAGTAATGTTGACTTATTGCAGTACTTATTAATGCACAGATATTCCTATAGTGCCCATGATGAGGGTGCTGAAGAGGTAATCTCTCATTCAGCATATGTCTGAGGCTGTTTCTGAGAGCAGGAAGATTATTATGAATGAACAAGTGATAAAGGAAAATTTATACTATTGCACTATGCAACTGAGGCTGGCAAAGTGGAAATAGTGATTTGGTATGCTCAAGTTTTATCAGTCTCTTCCCTGTCTGTACTGCGATGATCCACAAAAACTGCATGTGAATTGGTCTTCGCCAATTACAAAGAGAAATTATGGGACTTCCGTTATCTTGCAGTGAAGGAGGAGTACAGTGAGTCAAACTACTGCATGATTATGCGAGGACTTAAACACTTTCTACATACGGAAGTGCTTACTGCAGCTAAGCTGATTGTGACTGTCAGGTCTTTGCATCATACTTTATTGTATTAGGAAAGATTTCTTTGCAGAGAGGGTGATTAGGCATTGGAACAGGCTTCCCAGGAAGGTGGTGGAATCACTGTCCCTGGAAGTGTTCAAAAACTGTGTAGACAAGGCCCTTCGTGACATGGTTTAGTGGTTGCCTTGGCAGTGCTGGGGAACGGTTGGACTTGATGATCTTAAAGGTCTTTAACAACCTAGCTGCTTCCATGATACTATGATTCTATGATTTTGTGTTTCTAAAGGGCTGTGCATAATGGAGTTGTAGTCCATAGCATGTTTAGCATGATGTTCAGAAGTTAAACTTAAATATGGATGTAATCATAAAGAAGACATGAACTCGAAACACGGACTTGCTTGTTTTATGGGAGGTTGTATAAACGCCCACAGGTGTTGAAGAAGTGTGAAAAAATGAAATGGATCCTTTAAAAGTGGAGTTTTGTGTGTTCTCAGCTACACAAATGTATCGGAAATAGGCTCCCCAAAAATCACTATAGTATGTTATCAGCTACGAGGGTGAAAAATCTTTGCTATTGAAGCAGCATGCTTGGTGTCTGTGCACAGTACTTCTGTAGAAATGTAGGGAACTCGGGGAAACTTGCTTTTTTCATTAAATTATATATATATCAAATAAGGCTAAAGCTCTGCCTTCAGGTCTGTGAAGGATGCATTTCACTCGCCAATACCTGGCCGTTTACAAATGGTTAATGATTGCAGCTCTACATTCTCTTATTTTGGAAAAGCAGTTGGTATATTTTCCTTTTATGCTGCTTGTCCTTTGCACTCAGAGGTAGTTTTCATTTCCGTGTAATTTTTTGATCTAAAATAATATATTTATATCCATATATATGTAGCAAATAGGAAAGCAGGTATGTAAAGTGAAGGTTATGAATAGTATAATTGCGAATCACCGTAAAATTAGGCAGCTTTTTTTAATCCACAGAGCCTTTGATTTCTTGAAAGTACTGTGAAAAGGCACATATGCCATTATCATTACATGCTGGTTTTCTGCATTTCATAAATTAGTAAAGGAGGAGATTGCTTTAGAGCCGGGCCAATGTTATATTTCCTTGTATGCATTTCTGTATGGAGAGAGTAAGCTGTGAATGAAGCAGGTGATGCAAATAAGCTGCTGCATCCATGAGAGAAAACGGGTGAAATCTATTCTGATTCATGATTGAACCACTTGAAATAAAACAGAGGTGGAGTTTCTCTCACAGGATAACTGGGAGATAACTCCCATGAGAAGCAAAAGAAGGTGAGCATGTGCTGGATGAGGTGGATCCCTTCTTGGCACCTTATAGTCATGGAAAAGTAGGACCTGCAAATAGGGAGACATAAAAATAATCCTCAAGGAAAAAAGAGGAACATTGAGAACATTATTTAAGAGACTGAGAAAATGAGAATTCTCTTCAGAGTATTTCCTTTTAGAATGATCGTAGCTGAAGAGGTGATAGTGTTGTGCCAAAGCGTTGACGGATTTTCTCCAAAGGTGTTCAGCAGCTGCTCAGCTGTGTAAGTGGAATATGCAAGCACTATTGGACAATGAAGTCAGCTATTTAAGCAGAGAATAAAATAAAGCAGAAGAACTCCTGAGTTCTTCACTTGGGAGACTTCCAGAGATGAGGAGCTGCAGGATGCACTTACTGCAGGGAGCAGTGCCAGGGTGGAAGGAGAAAGAAGGAGCAGACACAAAGGCTGTGCAGTAGAGGTGAACCCAGTTCTAGAAGGATGGATGTGAATGACCAGCTTGTACAAACTAGAACGCTTCATTGTGTTTCAGCGGGTTGTGTGAAAACTTTAAGAAGCATTTTAACTTTTAAGAAGGATGTAGGAATACCAGTGATGCAAAATTCCACAAAGAATTGCCACTTCCTGTGCACAAGCCCCTAATCTCAGAGCGTGCAGTGCCTTTTTTTATCCCCCCCCCCCCCTTTTTTTCCTCTCTTTTCCATTTAATAAATACCCATATTTTGGAATTGGTTTTGTAGGAGGGGGAAAAAATTACAAAGCCCTTAAGTTACAATTGTAATGGACACGACAGACTTCGATGAAACGCAAATGTGGGGACCACGGCTAGTCGGGGGGGTGGGGGGGGCGGGCACGCGTCTTTCCCGCCAGAGGGGGCGCACGTCAGGGACGTCAGTCGACGGGAGGGGGAGAGGGAGAGACTGAGGGGCGGCCCTGAAGGGAGAGCAGGGGCGGCCGTGGGATGTGAGGGTTGGTCATGAGGGGAGATCTTCAGGGGAGATGCGTGATGGCCATGAGGGTCTACCCTCAGCTATGCAGTGTGGGCCACTGTGGGGGAAGGAAGATGAGGGGTGGCTGTGCGTGGAGATCGTGAGAGGAGATCAGTTTGCCCTCAGTGACATGGTTTCGGGGTGGTCTTGGCTGTCCTGGGGTAACAGATCTTAAAGGTTTTTTTCCAACCTAGTTGATTCTATGAATCTGTGAAAATGTCCCATTGGAGTGAGTATCTCAGTAATTAAAAGGCAATACAGATTAAAATACACCAATATCATAATCATCTGGAAAATCTACAGCTTTGGTCCTGAGTATAAATGTGTGTGGGAAGTCCCGTTAGCCCTGGATGCACTCAGGTACAGGGGTATACAGGCAAAGCCAAGCAAATAAATCAGCATCTCAGTCTGTAGTGAACTCTTCATTAGAAGAAAGTTTCCCCCTTTGTTATCACTTGTGAAGACTGAGTATAAATGAGGTTTGGAGAAAGGAGAAGCAGGGCTGGGCCTTGGCTTCTGTAACCAGAAAATCCCCCCAGCTCTTCCAGGTGACACTGCAAGGCTTTCCATTTTGAAAGATGAAAAGGAAAAATAGCGTTTAATCCTCACGGAGAAGAGGAAGGGGACAAGGAAAGAAAACCTCTATTTACTTCCTTCACCCCCTCCTCATTTTGGTCTGACTTTCTTGGAAAAAAAGAGAGCTCCATTTGGTGAAATAACTCATTTGGAATATCAATTCTCCATCAAAGAGACGTCTCAGACATACTGAGCTGTCAGGAGGCTTGTCACTGCCACATGCAAGCCTTCAGAAGTTACCTCTGAGGAGGGAAGATGTTAGAAACCTTACACACACTGTCTCCATTTCTTACTAAAACGACTCTTAATTAGTTCTTCTTTTTCTTCTTTCCTTTTTTTTTTTTTCTTTAAATATGCAGCACCAGGGAAAAATTGGAGTTAAATTTAATGTTGGAACTGATGACATCTCAATTGAAGAGATCAACGCAATCATTAATGATGGAAAATACCATGTGGTACGGTTCACACGAAGTGGTGGCAATGCCACATTACAGGTGGACAACTGGCCAGTTATCGAACGTTACCCAGCAGGTAAGGGCTTACACAAACACTTGTGAGAGTGAGGGTGGGGGATGCCTGCTCATTTTGCTTCTCTTCTAGTACGTCAGCTCCTTCACAATGTCTCGCTAGCTAATTAAGTAGTTAGAGTCCTGAGCAGTATGCAGTTTATGATGATGGCATTTCCTAAGTGAGTTTAAAAGCACAGATTCAGGTTATTACTGGAAGTGGAAAAATACAGTTATCAAGGCATGAAATAGTGGTTGTGTTTCTTGTTTCATTTGTTTTTATTGGACGATTGTTGTAGTGGGGAAAAAAAGGCTTTGACAAAAGCTACACAGTAAAGTGACTCCCAAATCGATCTCCAAGTGATGGGGATTTTACTGAATTTACTGAGGAAAAGGTTGTCTGTGTTCTTTTAATTACAAGTTGATATTAAAGCAGTCTAAAGCTTATGAATTTAGCAGAAGTGTTCCGGCAGGCATAACCATCCCCGGAGACAGTCAAGGCCAGGCTGGATGTGGTTCAGGCAACCTGATCTATTTGGAGATGTCCCTGCTTATTGCAGAGGGTTGGACTTGATGACCTTTGAAGGTCCCTTCCAACCCAAACTATTTTATGGTTCTATAACCAAAGGATGTATCAGTTATCAATTGTATGGCCAACCAGATTAAGATGCCTTCACTTAAAACACAAACTACAGGGTATTACTTATGTAAGTGATGCTGGTTACTTGAACAGCACCACTCATGTGAATGCAGAGTTGCCTTGTTTGGACCTGTATTTACTGCTATGCAAATGCCATGCACTGAAGACTATTGTGTTACTAATTTTGTTAATTTTTAAAGGCAGCAGGTTCTTCAGACATGCAGTGCTTTTCTTATTGAATAGTACTGCTGAGCCATTAATGGTAACTTACAAATCTGCATGTTCTCTGTTAACAGTTGGTGTGTGTTTTTATGTGAGTAAACAAAAGGCAGCAAATCCAGAGATGTAAGTAAAAGATACTCTGATTTGCATATTTTGCTACTACATAAATGACAGCTTTGATTTATCTGTTTATAAGTAGAAAATTCTTCATTTTGGGAGAGGGGTGATACAGGAGGGTATTTTTAAATATATATATAATATAATGCATATAATAGAATATATTTATATTCATATATTATAAGGAATACATAAGCCATTTTTTGTACTGATTATTAGTATTTAGTTGGGTATTGGGTTTTTTGGGGGGGAGGTCGAGTTGTAGTCCAGCTGTTCACCTGACTTTTTAAAAAATAAAAATAATGAAAAAATAATGAAAAAAGAAAATCCACAGGTGAAATATAATGCTTCTGATAATGTCTTGGAGAGAATTTGGAATTTAAAATACGAATGAAAGTATGCATCACAAATGAAATTCTGTTTAGCAGGAGTTGTTAAAAAATCCCACCTGTGTGCTAATGTGTTAGGAATGAATGACAGTTCTGGCAATTAGAAACAATTATTGTCTTTAATTTAGAAGCATTTCTGAGAGGGGATAAACTCTTGAAGGAAAGAGGGATACTGAATGGAATATGTCCTGTGATCTTTCAGATATTCCTCTTTGCCATGTTCCTCTTTCCCCTCATTTTCTAACTTTTGCAATGTTTGCTAAATGGTAGCTGAAATAAGGTGGTAGAAACTAGGGAGATGTGTGTCTTAGTTTTTGCTCAAGACGTACGTATATCAGAAAGGTAAAAATAAGGTTTGGGGGGATTTTTTTGTTTTTTTACCTAAATGATGAGCATGAAAATATTTTTCTTTTTCATCTCTGTTCTGTTTCTTCCTGAAAATACAAAGTGGCTGCAACAAGGACAAACTGCAGCTGAGTTCCGAAGATAGTGGCACGCAGAATTTGTTTATACTGAGCATAGATCAGTTCAGGAAATGGTGATTTCCCTGAGATGGGGTTAGTGGAGGGGATGTTTTCTTTGAAAAAGCAAAACACCACATTAGAGCTTTTTCAGCTTCCTTTAGCAATCTATGCACAAGCTGCATTTCAGGGCATTTTCAGTGGCTTCATCAGCCAGTGTACAGAATCCCTTCACTTGCTTCATTGCTGGATCTTCCAAGACTGCTGTTGGCCTTTAATTTTCTTTGCCTTTCCCGTAGTAATGTTTTATGGCTCTTGTATAGCATTGCTTTTGAAATCCAACCTCCCCCTTTTCTCCTTCTGTCTCTTTCCCTTCCCAATATGAGAGCACTCAGCCATACCTTTTTTTTACGATTCCATGTTACTCCATCAGGTTTGGCACTCTTCATTTAAACCCTTTTTAAACACTAGTTTACACACAGACTGGTATTGATGTACCTTTTGGAAAAGACTCAGGCTTGTCCTAAAGACGATGCTGCCTTTGAGCAAGGTTGATACTGCTTTGAAGATATTAATAGCACCCTGTTCAAAGCTACCACTGTCATTCCTGTTCTAAAGGTACTGTTTCTAAAAGTGGCATCTTAAGGATATCAAATGGCACAGTTTGGACAGTGTTGCTGCATCCAATTTAGATGTGCCTCTGCTGTTCAGGGACCAACAGTAGTACCTTGGCAGTACTGGTTAACCAGCTTACTTGCTCTTTGCTCATGTTTTGGATGGAGGATATGTTGCTGTTGTGCACTGTGCACCAAATTTAACTCTGTTCGCATGACTGAGACCTCATTGGCTTCCATTTCAGTGCTAGAAAGAATTTTTTTTGCTCTGTGCCTGTTTTCTGTGTAATTTCTTAATGTGCCTCTGCCATTGTACCTAAGCACAGACTTACCTCTCCTCCTGGGTTTTTTTAATTAAGAGAAATGAGATTAGCAGCTTCAGTAGTCAGTTTGCTATTCTTGAACATGCTGGTTTTCCTTTTTTTCAAAAGTATACTAATACAAAAAAACCCTCCCAATTGGTTGTGTGAAGCATACCAGCTGATCTGTTCTTCTGTCTTTACAAGGAACAATTGTGCTCTGAATTACAGTTCTGGTTGGAGTGTCTGACTAAAAGACGTTGCTTCTTTGTGATAGGTATCTTAAAATAATGGGTGAAGATTTCTGAGAGGATTTTCTAGTCACAGGCTCAGGTTTTCCAGGTTTCATTGCCTGTGTAGCCTTTATGTTGCCCCATCTAAATCCTGTAGATAAGGGCACCCAAGGCCCAGTAACAGTCAGTGCTGTATCACTTGCTGGGAGGATGCTGTGGGCACCCCAGTTGGTACTCAGTGCCGACCACCTTTTGAAAAAGAGCTGTGGCCCTGATTTCTACAAGTCTGTGTGGGGTTTGTAGGGAGTCTGAACTCTGCCCTGGGTCTCAGGAGCTGCTGAGAGTTCGGTCTTCCTGCAGAGGGTTTTCTAGCTGTAGCACACATGATTCCCTAATGCTGCTTTATGAGCAGTCAGAGAGGTAGACACCTTGCAGAAAGTATCAAATAGCAATGCTCCATAGGGTTTCCGTGTTTATTTTGTGTGTTTTATTCTAGAGTTTCATAAAATGCAGAAATGACTCTGGAAGATTAATAGGATCTAGCATGTTTCTCTTGTACATCATGCTCCATCCCACTAGGCTTGAGTGTCATGTTTTCTCTGGGCCAATGCACCTTCAGTTTGTATCTGAGTAGGTATGAAAGGAGAGAGTTGTAAAAGGAAAAGAGGTGGGGGTTGCCAGTGGTAAAGGGTGATCATCCTTTTGAAGGTGGCTGGTTGTTTTTTGGAGTATTTTGGGGGGAAATATGTGTTAGTCCTTAGATAAATGCAAAGATTTTGGTGTGCTGAAGTAGCTGGATGATTTTCAGAGACGAGGCTTAGGTTTAGTTTCATATGTTCTTCCAGACTCCCTTCAGAGTCTTTCATTTTTACTCCGAAGTTTCTCTCTTGCCATTTCTCTGAGTGCATTGCTAGAACTATGAAGATGCACTCTTCAGTTTCTGCCCTTTAGTAAATGTTTGTCCTGTTTTTCTCACTTCCTCATTGTGATTGAAAACGGTACCTTGTAGTTTTTTGATAACTACATTGCACAGTTCTGTACTGGATTTGTATGTTCCATCTTTCATAACTAAATTCAGTGTTATGTCTCTACTAAACTGTTATCATCCTTCTGCACCTTCCCAAAGAACTTTAATATTTCACCTTGGTCTCTTTTTCAGGTAGTGATTTCTCATTACCTTTCCTGTATGCAGCCTAATTTCTGATCATATTAACAGCAAACTACTGACTGCACACTCAGAGTTCCTAATCAATACACTAACCCCATTTTCCATGCAGATCATTTCTATTACTTCTGGGTCATCTTGTCTGCCTCACAACAGTTGTTACTGCACCATAGTAGCAGCACCAGCTACTACTGTGAGCAGATTTCTGTTGTAACTTCAGTTAGATAGTAATTCCACACTGAAATGTAGATTTGCCAAGAATGTGTTTCTGGTAGGAAACCAAAGGACTTGTTCATTTGGGTCAAATTGAATGGAAAATTATGGCCAAAAGAAAAAAAGAAAATAATAGGAAATAGGTTTTGGTAATGTCAGAATATTAATTTCAGTATTTTCTTAATAAAATGTTCTGACTCTTCGCATCAAGATTGTCCAGTGTTTCTAGGGGGATCTGGGTAATCTGAGAACAACGCATCTCATTTTATTTGAAATAACTTTTTCTTCCTTACCTGAAAGAAAATCTGCTTCAAATCAAATCAAGGGGGGTGGGAAGGGATATATTAAAAAAACCCAAAACCTAATCTTTCTCACAGCAGTGCTCATAACTGTATCTCTTTAACAAAAAAAATATTTTCTCCATTTTCTAATTTCCCTTCCTTAGTAGTGAAGGGTGTGCATTTTGCTAGCCTGGGAAAGTGTATCAGAGCAAGCCAGATGACTTTCTAAAGCCACAATAATCACCATTTATTGTGAAGGATTTTCAGAATCACTTTTCTGTGAATACTTCTGTACTTTCTGCAGCCAAAGAGAGTTTTCCCAATGCTTGTTCTCTCAAGAAACATGGTACAACCAGTCATTTTACCAGTGAGACCCTACTTTTCAGAACTTCCATCATAAATCAAACTGATGCAGAATTTGATTGGGTATAAGATGATCTCTTAGATATTGGCCAACTTGTCTATATTTTCAAAGCTGTTCAGGCACTGGGAATACTCAGTGGTTCCTGGGTCCCTGCAGCAGTCTAGAAGATACAGTCTGATGTAGGCAGATATCTAAAATGAAGCCTTCCCTTGATCTCTGGTCAGCCTTTGAACAGTATAGTTTAGTGACAGCTGTCCTCAGGTACCCCATGGGTCAGCAGATGTTGTCAGGGATGTGTCTGACAGACCTAGATCTGATAGCATAAGCATCTCACACATGTTGTTCACACAAAAGAGATTGTCCTAAACATTGCCAGAGTAGTGGAACAGATGTATCTTTGTGCCTGGGGAGTATAAATTATGATTGAGCATCCACACCAAAGAAGAACCTGTGTGAGAGTCCATATATGTTGGCAGAAGATCAAACTGCAGGCTGACATTATGGTTGGTGCCAAGTACCTCTGCAATATGGCAATTGGCAGCTGAAGCTTTTCGGACTTCCATGTAATACAGAATAATTCTGCTCTGGGTTTTGGTTTTGATTTATATTTTTTTCTTTATCCCGTAACGTTAAACATCTAAGGGCACACGTGTTGTCTCAGGGATTTTCTGTGGATCTGTGGGCTAAAGAACATGCAAGGGCTATGGGAAGGGGGCATCTCATTTGAATGTTTCTCTTGATCCTGTATTCGGGAAAAATGACAAAGCTTATGCAGTTCTTTTTGTGGGATATACCTGACTTTCAGATAAGTGCTAGAAGTCAACTATTACCAGTTAGAATTAAACTTGGCTTGGGGTGTTAAGGATAACAGGAAGGGATTCTATAGGTACATTGCAAATAAAAGGCTAGGGATAACGTGGGCCCTCTCCAGAAGCTATCGGGAGAACTGGCTACCCTGGATTTGGAGAAGGCTGAGGTTCTTAACGACTTCTTTGCCTCAGTCTTCACCGGAAAATGTTCTGAGCATACCACCCAAGTCTTGGAAGGCAGACGCAGGGACAGTGAGAATGAAGACCCTGGGCCCACTGTAGGAGAGGATCTGGTTCGAGACCATCTTAGGAACCTGAACATATACAAGTCCATGGGACCTGATGAAATCCATCCGCGGGTCCTGAAGGAGCTGTCAGTGAAGTTGCTAAGCCACTGTCCATCATGTTTGAAAAATCATGGCAGTCAGCTGAAGTTCCCAACGACTGGAAAAAGGGAAATATAGCCCCCATTTTCAAGAAGGGCAAAATGGATGAGCCGGGGAACTACAGAGCAGTCAGCCTCACCTCTGTGCCTGGCAAAATCTTGGAGTGGATTCTCCTGGAAGGCATGCTGAGGCACATGAAAAACAACAAGATAGTTGGTGACAGCCAGCATGGCTTCACTAAGGGGAAATCCTGCCTGACCAATCTGGTGGCCTTCTGTGATGGGGCTACGGAACTGATGGGCAGGGGTAGAGCAGTTGATGTCATCTGCCTGGACTTGTTCAAAGCGTTAGACACTGTCCCACATGACATCCTTGTCTCTAAGTTGGAGAGACATCAATTTGATAGGTGGACCACTCGGTGGATAAAGAACTGGCTGGATGGCCGCACACAAAGAGTGGTGGTCAATGGCTCAATGTCCAGCTCGAGACCAGTAACGAGTAGTGTCCCTCAGGGATGGGTGTTGGGACCGGTCTTGTTCAACATCTTTGTCAGTGACACGGACAGTGGGATTGAGTGCGCCCTCAGCAAGTTTGCTGATGACACCAAGCTGTGTGGTTCAGTTGATACATTGGAGGGAAGGAATGCCATCCAGAGGGACCTTGACAGGCTTGTGAGGTGGGCTGATGCCAACCTGATGAAGTTTAACCATGCCAAGTGCAAGGTCCTCCACCTGGGTGGGAGCAATCCCAGGCACAGCTACAGGTTGGGCAGAGAAGAGATTCAGAGCAGTCCTGCAGAGAAGGACTTGGGGTGTTGGTCGATGAGAAAATGAACATGAGCCGGCAGTGTGCTTGCAGCCCAGAAAGCCAACCATATCCTGGGCTCCATCAAAAGGAGCGTGACCAGCAGGTCCAGGGAGGTGATCCTGCCCCTCTGCTCTGCTCTCGTGAGACCTCACTTGGAGTATTGTGTGCAGTTCTGGGGTCCTCAAAAAAAAAAGGACATGGTACTGTTGGAACAAGTCCAGAGGAGGGCCACGAGGATGATCAGGGGCCTGGAGCACCTCCCATATGAAGATAGGATGAGAAAGTCGGGGCTGTTCAGCCTGGAGAAGAGAAGGCTGCATGGAGACCTCTTAGCTGCCTTCCAATATCTGAAGGGGGCCTATAGGGATGCTGGGGAGGGACTCTTTATGAGGGACTGTAGTGATAGGACAAGGGGTAACAGGTTCAAACTTAAACAGGGGAAGTTTAGACTGGATATGAGGAAGAAATTCTTTCCTGTAAGGGTGGTGAGGCACTGGAATGGGTTTCCCAGGGAAGCTGTGAATGCTCCATTGCTGGTGGTGTTCAAGGCCAGGTTGGACATAGCCTTGGGTGACATGGTTTAGTGTGAGGTGTCCCTGCCCCTGGCAGGGGGGTTGGAACTAGATGATCTTAAGGTCCTTTCCAACTCTAACTATTCTATGATTCTATGTTCCTGTTTAGGATAAGTGCTATCCATTTGGTTCGGTTTCTTGTGTTCAGACTGACCATAAAATTAACAGGAGACATTTGTGTCAGTAATTTGTTTCCCCGGACAAGTAGTATTTTCCAAGCTCTCCATATTGTTGTCTAACTTATGTACCATTGGCTTAGAAATACCTTCCAAATTCAAGCTCCCACAGCCATCAAAGATCTGTTTTCAGTCATAAGCGTGGTGGCCAGGAGAGATCTCAAGCTTGTTCACATAGAATCATAGTAGAATCACAGATTGGTTTGGGTTGGAAGGGACCTTAAAGCTCACCCAGTTCAAGCCCCCACCACAGGCAGGGACACCTTCTACTGGACCAAGTTGTTCAAAGCTCTGTCCCTATCTTTGAATATTCTGATAAAATGGGCAAACAGCCTGTTATCAGCACATCTGTGCAAAATCATAATGGTCAAGGTGAGTGAGGTAGAAACCTGACAAGGAAACGGTCACTCAGTATTTGCCTTGCCTTGCATTTGCCATAGGGTAATATTTTAACCACCACCACCCCCAGTCACTGCTGTTAGGACATGGAACTTTAAGGGTTTTTTCCATGCTGAAATAATATCAGCCTTCTGACTCCTATTTCTTTACTTGTCCAGCAACACATTGTTCCTACCTTTTTCCTCACGTGGCTCCTTCTTTGGTTAAAAGAATACGTCTTCGTGTTCTCTCATGTCCTTTGCTACAGTCAGAGTTTTGACACTTCTACAGTCAGATCTGTGGCTTTGATAAGTCAGTCCTGAGGATGGACATAGATGACCTGAAGAATGTTTTATTTGATGAGCTGTGAAACTCACAAACTTGACTCAGTCTCTCGTTCCTTGGTGGGAGCAATGCTCCCAAAAACAAAATGAAAACTACCTTTCTGCCCAGGAGGAAAGTGCAATGGAAAAGACTTAAGTTTTGTTCACAGCAATTAAACTTACGTGAAACAGATACTGCCCAATATCTCCTGGTTTATATGTCAATTTTCCTGCTGTGAGAAACTAGCAGTGCCAATGAAACAAGGGCATGTCATTATACTTTTCATCCCTTTGAGATGAAAGTGTTTGGAAAGAACAGGTGGACTTCTCAGGAACTCTCCATCTGGGAATATGTAGATGAATTACACAGTGCAGGTGAACATTTTAGGTATGAATTTGTGCCATATGTATAAAATCAGGCTATAGATATGGGCCTAAAATATTTAATCTATGGAATTACTAAGCAGAGAAAGGGAAAAATATCAGCTAAGTCAGTAGTTCCTTGGTTACCAAGTGACATCTCATCCTCCCAGATTTGGAAAGAAAACCCCATCGGTGTTCTTTATGGCCTTTCATGAGTCCATGGAGTCATGTGTCCCTGGGGTTCTGTTTATGGTAAGGTTTCCATCTGGGAATGTCTGCTATGGGTAACTGTTTTAGTTAAACGTACTCTGGTTTGATGGGACATAACGGGGAATAAATATGAATGAGTTAACAGATTCTTTTCATTTGCACAAAGTCTTTGACAAAGTTCCTTATGTTAAAATATTCAGGAACAAATTACACAATCCTGGTGATAAAGGCAGAATTCTTTCATGGATGAGACTCTGTCTTAGGGAGAACAGCAGCATTGATTCCCACCTAATGAAAATCAGTGAATTAAATCCATTGATTTTCAATGGAAATATGATCATTTAAACCTTAAATTATGTATTAATTTACATTGATTTAAAAAAAAGAAGTTAGAAACCATACATACTGGCTGTAGATTTCAAGATTACTAGAGGAGACAAAGATAACTGAATGAAGAATTAGAAGAACAATATATACTTCCTTTGACAGGCAATGAAAAAAAAACCAGAAGGAAAAAAAGGAAGATATTTTAAAGCACAACCATTTAAAACCCGTGAATTTTTACATTTCTAAAATTTAAAAAAGAAAAATACAGTCTCTTATGTAATTTATTTGCCTTTTTTTTTTTTTGTAGAGTAAGAGATTTTGTGAAATCTTCATTAACTTAAACAATGTTTTGATCAATCAAAGCATTTTTCATTCTTGTCCCAAAGTTAAAGGATCGACTTTCCCTATTGGCTAGCCATCATGACAGTAAAAGAAAAGTTGATGTGTGAGAAATAATACACTCAGGTAAGCTAATTTGAATTTTTGTAGAGGGATATCATGATAGCCTTTCTTCTGAGGCATTTTCATTTTAAATTCATTTTTTCAAAAGCACATGTGGCTGGAAACGGACAATAACGAGAACACTAGGACCTCCTGTAGAGACATATTAAGACATAGAATAGAACAGAATAGTTACATGAATGCTGAAAGTCATTTCCAGTGGTACATTCTAAGATCTCTTTTTCCCTTTTCATAGCTCAAAACCGGATGGCTCAGTACCATTCTGCAGCTGACTAGTATACCCATTGAACATCTTTTGTCATTAATACTCTTTTCATATTCCAGTTTGTTGCAAAAAAAATGGTGTGACTAGTCCTATATTTGAAGTGTGTGACCTGCATTTTGTGGTGTAAGCTTTAGTGTCACTTCTGTTAACTTAGGGCTCAATTACTTTTGTCTGACACCTGCAGCCTTTTCAGAGTTAACCAGTATGTCTCGTTTTATGATATCTGCAGATTTCATTGTCTGGTCAACATTTTATATAGAGATCAGTGAGAAAACACCAAAGATTGGTCCTGGAACTCATCTCGGATACTTTCTTGGGAGTTCTACCCTGATAGTTTTCCTATGGGGAAAACCACTGGTTTTCCTTACATACCTGCAGTGATCTCAATGGTAGCTCTTCTGACATATCCTAACACAGTTTCAGAATTCACCATGAAACTCATCTTGTTAACTTAACATAGAACTCAGCATTTAGTTTGTTATATTTGCTTGACTTAAACACATGCAGAGCTTCCAGCCATTCAACTAGATGGCATCAGCTCTCCAAAATACTTGGAGAGCTTTGATAGGTCTGACTGACCTACTATCTCTTGAAGATTTTTATTTTACAGATACAGGTAATATAGTGGGGAGCTATAGTATAGCTGAGACATTGGCAGGTCTGAATATGACAAGTAATGAGTGCTTATCATCTGTGAGAATGATTGATAAAGAAGCTGAAGATGACAATAAAGCGGAAGTATTAGGAAGACGGTGGCTCCAGTGCACTAGCTAGTTTCTGGAAAGGGCCTGCAGCCTGGGAAGATGCAGCACCTTGAGTGTGACCTGAAACAAGCAGCCCGCATGTTCAGAAGCCTGTCAATAGACACAGAACCAGGGTACTAGGCTGTGGTGTCTACATGAGAGAGAGAAAGGAGGAGAGAAAAAATTCCTCGTTCAGAGCTATCCCTCGTGTCTTTTTTTATTCAGCTCTTTACTGTACACTTTTTTATACTGTTTTACACAGTTTATTGATGATTTGCTACATGACATCATATCCAGTGCTTTACTGAAATCCAGATAAATTAGATATAGTCCATTTCCTTCATCTAGAAAATCAGTAAGTTACCAAATACAGCTATTAGATTAGTCTAACATGATTTGGTAAAGTTTTGCATTTTATCTCATTTTCCAATTGCTTCCATGTCTTTAATTCTTTGCTTTCAAATTTTTTCTAAAGCACTGTGTACAGATAAGGTCAGACTGAATAGTTTGACTGGATGGCTTTTTTCCCCTTCTCCTGTAAAGCTATTTCATTTTCCGTTCTCTAATACAAGAAGTAGCAAAAAGTACAAAAGTACAAAAACATGTACTTTTGGCTTGTTGTTTTTAAATTCTGGGATAGACGTCATCTTCCTCACCTTCTGACCCCAGAAGTTCATTAAGAATAGATACGTAAGCTTTCTTTTGAGCTGTGGAGATCTTCATTTTCATATACGCGTTCGTCTCAGTCAATCCAGTCTGCTCCTTTGGATCATTATCAACCTTGTTACAAATTGACTTCCCTTGTTTCCGTGATCTCTGTTTATAGCACTTAAAGAATCTCTGGCTTTTCAATTTATTTTACTTTCTTTAAAATATATAAATAACATATGTACACATATAAATATATCTTGTATATTTTTATAGATATGTATAAATTTATAAGCACTAATATATAAGTTTATACTTGATCTTAAATAGTTTCCAAGTGTCCTTCCTGGCAGACTTCAGCCTCTCAGACTGATTACACAACCTGGTTTCCTTCACTTGATCAAATTTTGTTCTTTTGAAATCAAGAATCTGATTTACAGACTTATTTTTAGTTGTCCTTGTCAACTCCTGATCATTCAATGTCAACTGTGATAATCAAAAAGTTTCCTACCATTAACTTTCCTGTGCTGTTTTCATTATTTAGCTAAAGTAAAGCCAAAATAACGTGGAGTTTTTGTTTGTTTCAACTGGACAAAATCTTCAATGAGTATTACGGGAAGCTGATAGTTATCTGTATTCATACAATTACATTCAATTATAATAGGAATAAAGGAAGGCATTATAGCAGCTTGTAAAGTAATGGCATAGACAATTTAAAATAAGACAAGGACATCTGTGAAACTCAACTTCAGCAAGTTCTCCACAATACAGTAAGATGCAAGAAACCAGTTTAGCAGGTATCAAAATAATCTAAAAGATTCATTTTAGTTATTGGGCCACAAACCAGTAGTGGCTGTAGATAAAACGAGGCAAGCATGCTACCTTGCTACCTTTGCCAACATGCAATTGCACAAGTGATTTCTTGCCATCTTTTCATGATTCATACAGCCCTGCCTATTCTTAGGTTATGAATAAGTGTATTTTTTCAGCATGTATCTAGGTCTCACTTTCAGAATGATTTTATTGTTCATATGAAAGGTTGATGTTAACAAAAATGGTGATTTATTTTCCCATTCTGTTTGGGTGAAGCACTGTTACAGCTTATCTAAAGTCAATTAAGTATATTTCTCTTAAAACAGCACTGCTGCCCTTTGAGAGATTATGAAATTGTTCTATCCTGCCCAGGTGATACCCAGCCAAGGTACTACAGTAAGTTTCTTTTCAAAAAGTGGTTTCACTAAAGTTTTCCAAATCAGCTTTTTAATTTGACAGCTCATCGGGTTTTTCTGTCAGATAATGCTACATAATAATGCTTCTCGAAGTCTGCAGACAGATTTTCTTTTTTCCTTTATTTTTCATCTTGGATATCCTGGTGAAATACAAAGGCTCATCCTTTCTTTGACTTGATAGATCCTGTAATTAAATTCAGATCTTGATAAAATGTGTGGCACAGTTGTCATTACTTGATCACAGAAGGTATAACACCTTTCAGTTAAATACAGCAAGGTGGCATAATGCATCTAGTTTAGGAGGAGAAAGAAAATGTCAAAGGAGCAGTGATTCAGAAAATAGTGTTCCAAAACAGTGAAACCGTTACCTGCTCTTTTTGTGTCTTGTGGCAAAGGATGGTGCCCATACTTGCTTACCATAATTAGACACAGACTGATAGGGAAATAGAATTTCTGAAGACCACAAGCTGTGTGGATTCAAGTTAAAGGAAGAAAGTAGGAGTGAAAACAGATCTCAGAATGAGACATGGTAAATCTGCCACAGCTGGCCCCGTTCACCTATTCAGGAAGACCATTTTCTGCTAACATTCCCATTAAAAGTCAGAAAAAGCCCACAGAAGTCGCAAAAGATTAAACATTGCCAATGCGTAGGGATCCTTTTCGCATGCTTTTATTTGGTTTGAGACTTGTTTCCCACTTAACCTGCAGTATCACAACTTGTCCAGTGTAGTAGAATAAGTTCAAAATGGAGGATTAAGGTGTTGGTTAAAAATAAAGTAATTCAATCAAATCCTTTACCAAGGAATTTTAGCTACTCAGCAGCTTCCTTAGCAATACAGTGCTGATACCTGTGATAGAATCAATGTCTTAACAGATCTTCCTGGTCATTCTTTTCTTTCCCAGTGGCAGGACAATGTTGTCAACACCAGATTCTTCTATTTCTCTTTCTTTTCAGCCTGCCCTCTAGTAGGTTCGTAGCTGTCTCATTCAGGATTACACAGGATTTCATGTAACACATCACTCACTGAGCCAAACCAATATCCACTGACTTCAGGAAAGTAACTTTTGTGTAATGCGTAAGCTCATATGGTTGTGTCTGTCCCCCTCACTTTAGATGCCTTGCTTGATGGTCATGTGCATGGATTTGCTGTGAGACTGGTTGGTATTAATGCTCTTGGTGGCTGATGGAGCACGCAAGAGAGAAGGATGATGGTTTATTCTGCTGTGTGTTCCTTCTGCAGTGCAGTTTATTTCCATTAACTTCTGGGGCAACCCTGAAGTCAGTCTGAAATGGGAGCTTTTCTCAGGACAGAACAAATCAATGCAGTGTTGAGCCTTCCAACCAGACAATCTGTCATATGGAAAACAAATTAAATTTCTTTGCAGTGCTATTGTGTTTCAGGTGCTCTTGGAAGATGAGGTATTTTTTCTATTTGGGGCACATTTGTGCATGTGTCTCCAGATATATTTTACTGGTGTTGTGAGGTGTGACAGCAGAGTAGTGCTTTATGTCTTCAGGATAAGAACTTCCATTAAACTAACTAATTCAGAAGCAGTCACTATAATTCATACTGCAGGATGGAAAACAGCAGTCTGCTCTGTCCTAGATACATTTTCAAGAGACTGAACCGCATTCACATCCTGAAACTGCAGTGTCCACACTGTCAAAATAACTTTTTCTTTAACACTTTGGATTTGAGATTAATGGCAACTTGGTTGTAACAAATTCTGCCGAACTGTTGTATTGTGTCATGCATTTAAAAGTTTGTTCAGGGTGTTACAGGAGTGTCCAAAGAGCTACCTTGACCCTAGCAAGATGTAACTAAAGCAGAGCATCTTTCTTTTCAGTCTATCCTACCTGTCAGAAAAAGCCTGAAAGGCTGGATGATTTAAATAACCTAGAACTGCTATGAGCTTCTCAAGAGTCAAGTTTTGTAGCGTACACCATTTCAAATAAAGCAGAAATAGTATCTCCACCACTATACTAGAAGCACAAAACATTGAGAATGGCATCCTGTTTTCAACCCCTTATAAGCAGAAGTTAACTTAAAGGCAGTGAAATTATGCTTTTAACAATTCTGGCTTAATTGAGATGTGAATGGTTTCTTTTCCTCAGTGGACTATTTCTAAGGAGTTAAATAGCCTTTCTGGTGTAGCATTGAGTTTAGTGAACATTAAAAAACTGAATGAAACACAATATTGTGATGTGTAAGTATATATAAAGGCTATATAAAGGCAGTTTTGATTTTTGTCTTTTACAGAACTGATGGGCATTAATAGACTACTGGTGGAAAATTTTAAAATGATAGTTGCACAATAGAGAGAAGAATAAATATGCCCTTTTCAAAAGGACAAACAGTGCTAAAAGTTTCTCTTTAGCTGAGTATAGGGCTAAGTCTTGAAAATACACCCTCATTTTCAGAGTACAGCAGTTGCCTTGCAGCAGTTTTCAACCAAAGGCATCTTGAGCATCTCACTTTAGGGTCCTGGTCATGTAGGTCTCTCATGCAAATTCATGTGTGGTTTTGTTTGAATTAAAGTAGTCTCAGACTGAAGAAAGTGTTGTGGTTGCACTGTCAGTTCTGGAATGCTGTGGTAAGGTAAGGTACATGTGAAGGATGTGGACAGAGCAGTTTCGGGGTCACTTTTGTGGTCCTTCCTTTTTTAACTTCTCTGGTGCTCATAGGTACCACCTGTGTATAAATCATCCTTTATGAGCCAAATTACCATCTACAGAGGTGTAGTACTGCAGTGTTCTGTGTTGCAGTGACTGTGA
Source organism: Ara ararauna (assembly GCA_028858755.1). Lineage (NCBI taxonomy): Eukaryota > Metazoa > Chordata > Aves > Psittaciformes > Psittacidae > Ara > Ara ararauna. The sequence goes on along the minus strand of CM054379.1, from coordinate 116,334,323 downwards.
GGGGAGCCTGCAAATCACAACCATACATTTTATCATCAGTCCCAAAGCTGACAGATACTCACTATCAAAGTGATGAGCAGTGAATATAGTTGATTTTTCATTAGTTGGCTTGAACTAATGAACTCAATATTGCATAAAACAAATTGTTATCAGTGAGGAGCATTTGTTGACTGGAAACATGTTCAGTGGGTTTCTGTACTGGGCTCAAAAATACATAATGCTTTTATAAGTGCCCTGGAAGTCTGCATAAAGTCATTGCTGGTGATGTGTGACTCTTATAAAATAACAAAAACCGAAATAGTTAATAATGGTAAGGGCAGGACAAAAGGGATGTGTGAACATGATTGCTTGGGAAGCCAGGAGGGTCTAAAAACAGTTGCAGAAAGCACTGCAGCAGTGTTAAATGCCAAGTTAGGGGACTAAGAAGGAGGAGAGAAACTTACAGCAATATAGACAATGCCCTGGAAGTGTCTAATTCTGAGAAGTTACTTGCAGGCATCTCATCTTCCAAGTTGCTGTGTATGAAACATCATGTGATGCTGTAGAAAAGGAGTTTATGGGAAACACTTTGTGGGTACAAAAGGCTGAAGTGTAAGTGTAAGGGTCCCTGGAGAGGGACTCTTCATTAGGGGCTATAGTGATAGGACAAGTGGTAATGGGTTCAAACTTAAACAGGGAAGATTTAGGTTGGATATAAGGAAGAAATTCTTCCCTGTGAGGGTGGTGAGGCACTGGCACAGGTTGCCCAGAGAAGCTGTGGCCACCCCATCCCTGGCAGTGTTCAAGGCCAGGTTGGACGGGGCTTAGAGCAACCTGGTATAGCGGAAGGTGTCCCTGCCCATGGCAGGGGGTTGAAACTAGATGGTCTTAAGGTCTTTTCTAACCCAAACCATTCTGTGGTTCTATAACTGGGGAGGATTTTACCACCCTTTACAGTACTTTGGGACTAGCTCTGGAGCAGGTATCAAAGTCTGTACCTGAGGTCTGTGGCTCTATGGAAAAAAATATGCATGTGTAACAAGAGCCCAAAAGAGTTGCTATGTCAACAGATTTACAGTATCAAAAAGAAAACTATGCAGTGTCTTGATTACTGAGTAAGTGCTTTCAGGAGAAAAAAACACTAGATGCTTACTAAATTGCTCTTTAGCTGTTCCTAGAAAGCTGTAACCAGAACTGGGAAATTCATACAAGAAATAAAGCACATGATTTCAACAGCGAGCCTTGGAATTCACTGCTGAGAGATTTTCCTCTACTGTGAGTCATTACATTAGGAGAAGACGCTTTCCTGGAAGACCTGTTTGAGTCCACTGCAGATTTATGAATTAGCAAAAGAATAGTTTTATGGCTGAATCCAGGATGGGTCAATAGTCATATCCTGTGATACACAGACCAGGTTATGCCTGTATCTAGATGAGAAGTGTATTATCAGTATAAGAATAAAGATACGGTAGCATTCTCTTCATGATACAGCTACAATGGTACTTTCCCAGGAATCAACTAAATCAGATTAGAAAAAAGAATGTTTCCAGGTACAATTTCTATTCTAAAAACATTACTGTGCTAAAGGACAGCCACACAATGCATTAAACGCGTCAGTCCTGTTGCATAAACTGAGAATATGCTTGCAAAAGAGCAGAAAGAGAACACTAAAAATATTCCCCCAATGTTCTACTTTAGAATCAGTGGCAAATCCATGTATGTATTAGTAAAAGCAAAGACAGTAGGCAGTTTCCTTTTCTCATCTATTCTGCGAATCTATGGCAGTAATTTAATGAGTGATGGTGGACAGTGGATTGCTGGAATGACATCATCCTTCCTTCTTGGAGTCCTGAATTTTATATTGAAATATACTTATTAAACTCGAATGCATTAATAATTTATTAGTAAGCCATCTGCACTTTTTAGCTGTTAGTGTATTACCTTCTTAGAATTAGATGTTTCTTTAATTAATCATCATTCTCAGTACCATCATTTAAAAATAAAAAGTGTACTGCATTGTATTTTACTAATGCACTAGTGCTTTGTGTTAGAAGAGGTACTGGAAGTTATAAAGCTGGAAAGTTGGTAATAACCTCATCTAATTTCTTCAACATAGTGGGTTTCAGTATGTTATTAAAAGGTCAAGTAGTTTCCTGAGAAAAAGTGGATGTGTAATTGTGCTAACAGAGCTATTTTCTTTCAAAAGTTGTTCTTTTTCCGCATTTAACATTTCACAAGTGTTCCAGAATAGAAGTCATGTCTACTCTTTGGATATTGCATCAGCAAATGGATTTTTGTAAAGGAAAATGAAAATGGTATTGACAGTTGACTAGCGATTACATATTTCCTTGCAAATTCATATATGCTTAAATAGTTCAATATTGATTGTTTCTTCATTCTGCAGTTTCAAGCCAAATTAACCCTGAAAATCAAGCCAATAAATTTAGACCTACACAGAAGTTAGCTGTCAGTTTTGCATTGCCCATCTAAAATGTAGCCTTGTTAACTTTAAAACAGAAAAGCTTCTCCTATGAGAGTGTTTTTGGGGCAGGAGCTTAAGGAATTGGGATACTATGATTTAGCTGGGGCAGGTCAGATCCATATGTGTTAGAGTTGGTGGCTTTCTCTTCTAGTTGCCCAAGCTTACTTTGAGACCAGCTGTCATCTGAAAACATCCAAGAAGAAAGCTGTAGCTTCAAAGGCCTTTCAGGCCATAGTTTAGCAAGGCATTTGAGAATTGCTTCTATGGTTGATGTTCAGTAAGACTTTAAGGGCTTTTGCAGAATAGAGTGCACTGAGATGGACTTCCCATAGGAGTGGTTGGTGACAACACTGACAGCCTTTCTCACACCTATCCCACCCTCACGGTTGCTTTTTTCAGCAGTGGGTCTTTCTCCCATTTTTACACTTGTAATATGAGAAGTCATGAAGCACAGATTTCAGAAAAGTGATATATATGTTGTGATAACCATCTTTTCCCTCCTTTGAGAATTTCCTAAATTATAAAAGAAGGAAATCTAGATGAGTTTTGGACATAAAAATCCAGAGCATTTCAGCAATGCACTTTTCAATTTCCTTCAAAATTGAAGCAAAATAAAATGTTTCACAATACTTCTCAGTCTTCTAAGTTAGATAAAGAAAAAAACCCGCAGTGAAACATTATCACAAGGGGAAAATACTGAGCTAATTGGAAACACCTTGTAGATTTAAAAAAACCAAGCTGTATCTCATAAAATGTTACAGTGACATGCTACATATCACAGATTAATTTCCATGCAAAACAGTAATAAAGGTGGGGGTGGGGGTTATGTATAATTAGGGAATCAAATTATTTCACCTTTTAACAGGTAAACTAAATCACTGCTGGGAGTCTACCCATGACCGTTCTGCTGTTGCGTGGTGGACTGCTCATTATAGTTCTGCAGTACTAAAGCACTCCTCTGCTTTTATCTCGTGAGCATCTGTTTCTGTTATTTACAGTTTCTGTTCCTATGTCTTGCCAGAAGCATCAAAAAAACCCTATATGTACAAGTTTAAACCTTTCCATTTGAAATAGATTATTCTTTTGTACTAAAATGTCTTCAAGGCATAAATACACGAATTGAAATGCCACTTTTAGACATAACTGTAAGTCTGGAGCTTTCTTTGGCCAAGGGTTACTTTTTTGCTGCACTGCTGACACAGAACAGATTTTTATCTCTTAAATGCCATTTTCAATCTGTATGGGTGCATTTGTTTTTTTCTGCTTGGCAAAAGCTTGTCCAAGCAGTGACCTCAGTTGTGTTTTTTCCATAGGCTTGTGTGTAATCATGCATATTTGTAGGACAATGGGCTGATGCAGTGAGTGTGACAAAGCACCTTTATGGTCCAGGACTTTGGGGCTTTGGTGGTTCAGCCTAGCATTTTCTTGCCAAGAACATGAATTCATCATTTTTAATATGTGCAGTTGCAGTCAGCTTAGTTTGTGTAAGGTGATGAGGGTTGATGCTTGAATTTCTCATGCATTTTATGTCTCTGGTCATGTAATGAGCATGAAATTGTCCGTACTGCACCCTTCATTGCCTCCAAACAGTCTTCTGGGACAATTCAACTCTACCTTTGGTGATCACAACCAAAGGCCAAACTCTTTTATTTTCTTTTACTAATCACGTAACTGGACCAAGAGCAGAGTTAACTCCAGATGATTTTTTTTTTCCTTAATTGTTTCAGGTAACTTTCCATGTTGCAGATGGTTCAGAAATAAAATAAGGCTATGTAGAATTTCCCACTGCCTGGTCACTGGCTACAGTAAAATGCAATGATATGAGCAATGGCCTTTTGACAATTTGTCCTGTTCCCTTCTCAGAACTTGCAGTGTGATCAAACTAAATTAGGAGGCTTGCATATAGTTAATAAGGGCTTTCTTATTGCTGGCTTCTGCCTGCATACTGGATATTCACGGGGTTACAGGGCTGTAGAAATTTAAAATAAGAGCTGAGCATGGTGTTTTCCATTTGCCTTTGTTCATTTATATAATGTGAGCATTATTTCTGTCAAGAGACATTCTTACATAGCAGCTCTTGGCTAACATGAAATGAAGATCAGCCAGATTTCTACCTGTACAAAAGTCAGAAGAACACGTTCGGTAGTTGCTATCTCAGCCCTAGCTAATTTTAGATACAGTGGGGTTGAAATATTCTTCATTTTCCAGGTGTTGAAAACTTATTGAATAAGAAACTGCTTACAGTCACCTTCTGGTTAAATTCTTATAGGAAATGTAACCTTAAATGATGTGACATGATTTAGAAGCAGTTTAGAGTCCTTTTACCTTGGAGAACTGCAAAATGTCAGTCTTAGAGTAATGGGGGACATGGTACTGTACTTATAACAATTCATTTTTTTATACTTTCATCTTCCTCTTTAATGATTTCTATCAATTTTCCTGCCTATTTTAACAGCAGCAGTACAATATTAGCTCCTTAAATGCTGCACAGGCAGTACAAAGGATCTGTTTAAAACTCGTGATAACAAAATATGACCTTTAATTTATCAGACAAGTCCTGTATTTTCTTATCTCCTTGTTGCTTTTCATCTTCTCTTGCTTGCTTTTGATATAATACACCAATCTCTCAAAGTAAGCAATCCAGCACTGCTCAAACTGAGACAGATACCACATTATAGTTAGGAAGTGAGAGTCAGGAAGAGCGCACTCTTTGTTTAATTACTAATTAATCCAGCGAAAAATAATCAAAACCAAAACAGGGAGGAAGGTAATTGATTTGAAGTGAAGGTTCAGCTCTCCCTGAGAGGTTAATGAGAGTTTTCAGGTTTATCCTGCGGAAAGTTGTAAGAATAAGATTTTGTTTGTTTAGTATAGAAGTGTGAAACAAGGAGCTTACAGGTGAACATAAGATGTTTTGGTGCAGTCTTTAGTATTAGTGGAATCAGAGTCAACTTACACATACATCTCTTAATAAATCTGGTAATTGGATTCTTTAAGGCAACCTAAGTTTGCTTTGAGTTTTAGCAGTGTTATAAGCCACCAATGAGAGAATTCACTCTGCTATGAAGACTGCTGTCAGTCATTGCTTGAGCAGAATATTCTCTCGTGACAATTAATATTCCGTATAAGGAGTCCCTCTATGTTGAAAAGGGCCATATTATGCTATGGTCATGTAATACGAACTTGGCAGGTGTGACAATTTAGTGTGAAGAAGTCATACCTCATGATGGTTTCTTTTTTATAGGTTAGCTCTTCTGGAATAAGGCAAGGCATTGTGGAGTTGCACTCTTACTTATTATATGCACATCCTAGAACTGTGTGTCTGCCTTCCTTATGAACACTGGAGGAGGCCCCAATCAGCCTTCTGGATATGTAACTCCTTGTACATTAGCCTTTGAGGCTGACCACTGTATCCTCCTCCCTCTCTCCCAATTCCTCATCCTGCACGTTGTGACAGGTAGAGCTGGCATATTTTAGCAACTGAAAAAAAACCAGACAGCTTCATCTGATCCATCCAGAATTTATTCCTGGATCAAACACTGGATAGCCAAGTCTGTAAGCATTCAGCAAAAATACAAGTCGGGGCAGTGTCACTGTTCCCTACAAACACAGTGATTTTCTGAGGTGGACCTGGGCCTCTTGTTCTCTGTCCCATGCAACCCGGTCCCCTGCTTGTCTGTCCTGGACCCAGGGTGTTGCGATGAAAAAGGTAATGTTGTGTTTGCACACATAAAGGCAAGCTTACTGGTGGCCGCTGAGGACGAGATGCTTGTGGGCAATTTATGAGGGCAGCAGGCGGGATCAGATAATGAGATGTGCTGCAGGGTATTTTGGAGCTGAGTTTGTTAGGAGTGAGACTTGCTAGAGGTATACAGTGTCAAATGAAGTAAGGTTATGCCCTGGCACACCCTATTCGCTGTGCATGGAAAAGTCTGGGACTGCAGCGTACACGTGGGTGAGGAGCCCCAGCTTGAGTGACCTCTCTAAGGGATCTTTGGTCAAACAGATCAATGTAGACATAGCCACTGAGTTCCTGCAATGACAGTTAAAAACTATTTAAATTTAAATCTTAATATAGCTTTAGAGAATGTTTCTATATTGGCTATTTGAAATGCATTACTGTCATCAATTTATGTTATGACTGATGACTCTGAAAGCTTCCATGCATAGCCAAGATATGGAGCCAGTGTGAACACCAGCATGACAAAATTACATGCAAGTCCTGTAGAAGTTTGTGCTTGCAGTTGATAGCACTTAAAATGTCACTCTGTCTTTTGCTGGGAAGAAGCAATCTCTGGTTTATTCCAACATTTAGTGTATATTTGCGTGCACAAGTGTGTGTGCACAGTAGTAGTAACAAATGATTCAGAAGGATTTTAGTATGGGCCATTACCAAGATTGGGCTTTCATTTCCTAGCCTGGGCACATGAGACATTATGTGGACTGTTTGCCCCTGCACCACATTATTGCTGTGGCTGTTTCTCATACTATGCAGTTGAGGCTTCAGTCAGGTTTCATCCCTAACTCCATCTGGAGGAATGATATGGGTCTCTACCTTCCTCTTGCAGATGTCAGGGAAGTCATGATTCAGAAATAGCGGTGTCAGAATCATGATGAGCAAAACTAGGGAGAGAAGGGTTGTTTATAAATGGAGGTAGACCTTGTTTTCATCACGTTGTTATTTATTTCCCTAGCAGATGACTGAGACTAACAAGGTAATTTTGTATTCTGTTAAAGGGCTTGTTTCAAAGAAAACATTCTCCAGTCTAGGTTGTTCTTCACAGACTCTCGATTTTCAACCTTCTCACTTATTCTCTTTCAAGGATGCTGCTATTTCACATCAATAACTGACACCTTTATTTCAGAGAACAAAATAGAATTACACTCCAGCACTGACAATACAATAAATCAGGGAGGGATAAAATACATATTAGTGAAGTTCACATAGTCAGTTTGTCCCAGCTGACCTATAGATATAAAGGTATGATTAAAGTTATTTTGGACTGCTTCTTCTCAATCTTGCCACGAGATTTAGCTCCCACTCAAAGATCTGGCCTTTGCTGATCCTCTCTGCTTACCTTGATTCTTTGGAATTGCAGTTATTCCCTTGAAACCTTTCTGCCCATGCAGAATTAACACTGTGTTGTGACAAAAGTATTATTTATTTGGCAGCAGAATGAAGCCATCTAGAATTCAATCAAGTTAGACAATGTCACAGAGCACATCCTGAGTGAATAATTTCTACCCAGCTTTTTTAATCAAAGAAATCGTGGTCGTATAACCAGGAGGAGTCATGCTGGATAGTCACATAGCTGCCTACAGTTAAAGTTTGGGCATATCGGTTGTGGGGTTATTTATGAATTAAGATTGAAAAGCGTACCTGCCAGAACACTTAATCTTTCAGATGGGGAACAGAAATAGAATCTCAAAGCCACAAGTTTGTTGTGAGTATGAAAAAATTTATTAACCTTCTTGGAAGCGTTTTGACTGAAGAAGTTCTTTGTGGTTCACCATATTGGCAAAAAGCAAGCATAAATAAAAGAAGCATGAAAACTGTGCACACAGTACTCCTGAGAAAACAATATGTGGTATTTATGTCTTCCCTACTGAGGATGAGATTACCAGATGAAGTAAATACACACAGTTTTGCTGAATTCTGTGGGGCTATCCAGATTTGTCAAGCATATGACCCAAACCAGCTGTTTGGGAAGAAGCAGTTATTGAAAAGATGTGTGTTTTTAAAAATGTCATAATAGGATGTTTGTTGCTTTTAACATCTTTTCCATTGCATTCACTGCTGTGTATAATTTTGTTTAATGTAGTTGTTAAGTTACCTATGTGTCTACTAGTTTCATCATTTCTAAACCTATGTGTTCTCCTTGAAAGAGTTCCACACCATTTCCACCTTGCCCTTCCATTTATATACTAGAAGAATTTAAGCTAACGTAATAGTGTCAGATTGAGATGCATTTGACAATGCACTTTTCCTCTGATGAGGGATGGGCTAATGTAATCAGCAGTTATTTTTGTGTGTGTGTGACCTTTACAAATCAAATGGTTATTTCCTTGCTTTTCATTTGTATTTTGCTCCCAGTGGTGCAGGATTGCTACAGTCAGTATACGACATAATTTACAGATAAAATCACCTTATAATAGGGTGCAATATTCTCAAGAAACATGCACACTGTGTGGACTTTCTAGTGAAATAAAGAAATGTAGAAGCTGTCCAAGACTAAATTTATGCTGCTGATTCACAGGGGAGCTTCCATGGTCACCATAGAGATGTCTTGGAGCAGCTGCCAAGTAGTAAAAGTGGAGGCAGCAGTAAACCTTTTTTGGAATAAATCCCATGTTAGTATTGGAATTACAGTGGAAAGGTGCCATAGCATTAGGTATCCAGAGTGGTGCCTGCAGAGGTTCCTTCTACCAAATGCCCTTGATTTGCACCCACTGGTTGAATAAACATCATAGAGTTTAATGCATTCCCAGCATATGCAGTTGTGAACATTGTTTCATTTTGACATGACTGTATACTTCTTTGGAGGTCCAGGGTGTATTTATTAATGAAAGGCATCCAGTGAGTAGCAGTGGGTGAATCTGAAAAGTGAACCATGATCTACATCCGTGAGACTTATTTCCATTGTGTTAGTAGATTCTTTATGCCTGCAACCCCCTTCTGAACAATTTGGCTTTCTGTTATATATGACATAGAAGATTGTTGCCCACTCCCCCCCCCCCCCTTTTTTTTTATATACAGATGGATAGCAAAAAAACCCAAAACATACCAAGCAGCCATAAAACCTCATGATTCATTTGGTTTACATTAAGGCAATGTTTTGGAAATAGGATGATGTCTCTTATTCAGTGGATCAAGTGATAATGCCTCAACAAAAACTGTAGAAACATCTTCTTGAAAAGCTAAACATAAGTCTTATAGGTAACTGGCTATCAAGGAATATCAGTTATTAACTCACTGGTAGATATATGTATATATTTTAATTGAAGGTACAAATCCAGACAAAAATGTGGAGGATTGCACTACTTATCTTGGTTCCCATGCTGACCACATGACATTTCTCATGTTTTTCCTGTCCTTCCTAAATTTCTATTAAGCCACAGGAAGCTTGCCGTAAGTGAAGGAGCTCAGATGAAGAGCAGTAATTTTTAAGATCATAACAAGGAAAAAATTTTAAGACATTCCGTGTTCTCACAACATCACGAGAGTTGTGTTCTGAAGCCTTTTATTCTAAATTTTAAGTTTCTTGAAAAGGAAAAAGAGGGAAAGTTTCAGTAGATATTGTTTTACAGAGAATGCTTCTGAACATTGAGAATAGAGCAAAATGTACATATAAAAAAATATATATTTGTATATATACACCTGTGCACCTTTTCATATAGACATGCATATAGAAGTTCACAGTAGCGTATTTCCCCAGAGAAATTGTGGCTGTTCCATCACTGGAAGTGTTAAGGCCAAGTTGAATGGGCTTGGAGCAACTTGGCCTATGGAAGATATAGTTTCCCATGGGAGGGGGCTTCAACTTGATGACCTTCAAATGTCCCTTCCTTCCCAAACCATTTTATGATTCTGTATTTAAGAGTGAATAGGAAAAGGATATCCTCTCAAAAGAAAATAGATCATCTTCTGGCATAATGAACTATGTCCGTGCTAAACCAAATGATGGGGACATGAAACATGGAATGTAGCAGGTGATGTCACCACAGAGTAACTGTGTGTAAAACCACCATAGCTTTGGCACAGAAACTTGCTCTTGCTATTTAAGGGGGCTACAATACTGATGCTTCCCTGCAAGCTATTAAGGCTTGCGATGCTGATAGTAGGGATAATTGTCTGACAAACTACACCATTTATTTTCTGGATTTGGGTAATACTTTGGTCTGGCAATTAGCGGCAAGATCCTCCTAGCTTAAGAAAATGTATTTCTGAGCCCTACATGAGCTACTGCATCCTGTACTTATATTTCCACTGCAGGTAGGGGAATTAGTTTTTTAGTGTGTTTTGAAGTCAAAGACATTATGTACGTTTGAACTAGTAAGGTTGACTTTGGATTTGGACCTGAATTAGGAATCACTGCTTTTTTCCTCATCTGGCTCTTCTTATCTCTCAGGTGTTTTGCTAATATCAACCAGTGCAATGGAAGAAAAAGGTATTGTTTGTCTAAAATACTACTGCCACCACAAAAATTTACACTGAAGGAGGTATTATTACTGTTCTCCTAAGAAAAGTTTTAAGTAGAAGACATGCTTTTCTGAGGGATCACACCTATATCATTCAAACGCAAAAAGCTATAATTAGAAATAAATATTTAAAATTGTTTGCTAATTACTCCTCACTGTCTGATGTTTTCCTGACTCTACCAGCCTTATCTAATCTCATGGCTTTGTTTAAAGGAGGCCAAGATCTCTGCACAGACTGAGAATAGATATGGTTTGTGAATACGACAAGTTTGTGTTTTGCATTGCTGGGTTCTGCTTAGTTCTTCAGTTCTGAAACTCCACTACAGGTGGCCCCTTGCGAAATTTTAAAGCACTTCTACATTTCAGAACCAGGCTACCTTTCAGCAAGTCACTTTTGTCAAAGCCTTGGTGTTTCTTCAAGATATTGTCCACGTGTCCTATATGAGAATGTACAAACGGTGAATTACCCATGTCTGCTCTGATTCATATATTTGAATGTCTGGAATGTATTTAAATGAAGTGAAGAAGAATGAATTTTTTTCTGCTTAGAAAATCAGTTACAGCAGGTCTGGTACTAGACAGCAGAAGTAAGCGTGCCTTAGATGGTGATTAAGAGTTGTGTTGTTCTTCTTTAAATGACTAACCTGAAGTGAGAGGTTGGATGTCTTTTGAAAACTTAAACCTGTTTCACCTGAACATGTTTAACTAGTTAATAAGAAACATCAAAAAAGACAAAACCCTGAGGTCAATGATCATTTTTTGTAAAGCCATTCGATGATGTTTAAATTTGTTTTTTGGGTCTGTCTATAACATAAGTTTAATAACCTAGCTCAAATGCAGATTTCTAATTTTCAATTAACATAGGAATAATTTTGTTTGCTAAAATAAAATAAATGAATGAATGAAAAGTCGGAGCCATGAAATGTTCTAGGTAGCACTTTTTAAAATTCCAAATTTCAAAAAATCATGTGGCAACTGTATAGCTCAAGCTTTAAGTATTAACTTTTAACCTTTGACCTTACAGATTTTAACCAATGAAATGTCTCTTTAAACTTTAAAGGAAACAATGATAACGAGCGCCTGGCGATTGCTAGACAGCGAATTCCATATCGACTTGGTCGAGTAGTTGATGAATGGCTACTCGACAAAGGTAAAAAACATTGATTAAAACTTCAAATAAAACAATAATTTGAACATAACCAAGTAGTGCTTCATTGTAACACTAATAAACATAAAAAATAAATTTCAGTAAAACTAAATTAAAAACAAATTTTAAAAAAGTAAAATATAGAGTAATATTTGCATACCTTGTATAATAATTTCTCTACATTTCTAGAAGTACCAGCTGTTTAATAATCTTACCCTGTTAACTTAAGGTTAAAGGGACTGTTAAATATAATCCACTAACTCAATCTATGAAGGTACTTATAGCAAACATTAACCAAAAATTATAAATCATTCATAGATTATATGACATGTTCCAGCATCTAAATTATTAACTAAAAATATCTGTAGTTATGCTATCTTCATTATGGTCCTGAAAAAAAAATTTGTTTAAACTGTAGGTATCTTAAATAGTGGGCAATATGACTTGCCAATCAAAATGAAGTCCCTTTAACGTTTGCAACCTTCTAAGGGGATTTTGGAACAAACATGAATTAAAACAGAACTTAAAGTTGTGTGCATGCTTTTTGTGAGCAGAAACCAATCTGCTAAAGTGACTATTCTATATACTAAGAGTGGTACTGTTGCTGAGGATTTCTCTGTTTAATGGAAATGTGCCATGATTTCTCCATCGGTATGTGTATCATTTCTGAAGCCGCTTTTACATCTAAAATCTTTTATTTGAATTGATAGCCTTGCTGAAAGCCAATCAGACATCTGTTTTTTGAATCTGCCTCTGAGATACTCAGTGTGAACCATGTGTTTCTCTCCAGTGTGTATGTTGAAGGAAAGTAAACATTTAAATACAAAAAGGAATCATTTAATTACAAATGTAAATACTGAGTTCACTCACATAGAAAAATGACAGATTACTGCATAAAGGATTCTTCAAAATTCGCTTGACTTAGTGACTTGTTGGCATATATATAAAAACTGTGTGTATATACATATTTCTGTATGTCTATACATACATAAACTCACATGTACATAACTAAAGCTATAGGCCCTATGATGTGTTGTGTGAAAAAAAAACTTGAAGCAGAAGTAATCTGAAGGAATTAGAAACCTGGCATTCTTGACACACACCCCAAAAAGTTTAAAGACTGCTTTCAGGTAAAAGGAAGAGGGGTATCATTTGTAGCACTGAACACATTTGTAAATATATTTGATTGGCCTTTTAGCAAAAAAAAAAAAAAAAAAAAAAAAAACCACACCAAACTAAAAATCCCAAAACGTTGCAAATTAAGAAAAATGCAAATGCTCTCCAAATTTATGCATTTCATGGACACCTCATTAAAAAGCAATGAATTATGAGTCAAATCCTTTTCTTATAGTTTATTGCTCTCATTATTCACCCCATGACAATCTGTTTTCACTCATGTAGAGTACAGTGTTCACAGTCAACATTTTTGCATGTATATAATATTATCTTCACAGGGCGTCAGCTCACAATCTTCAATAGCCAAGCAACCATAAAAATTGGAGGCAAGGAACGTGGCCACCCTTTCCAAGGCCAGCTCTCTGGTCTTTACTACAATGGCTTGAAAGTTCTGAATATGGCAGCAGAAAACGATGCCAACATTGTGATAGAAGGAAATGTGAGACTTGTTGGTGAAGTGCCTTCCTCTATGACAACCGAGTCCACAGCCACAGCGATGCAGTCTGAGATGTCCACGTCAGTCATGGAAACAACCACTACTTTGGCCACGAGCACCGCTAGAAGAGGAAAGGCCCCAACAAAAGAACCTATTGGTCAGGTTAGTTGGCTTCCTTGCCTTTTCCTGTCTTTGAGTGTGGCTTTCAATATCACATTTGTTCTGCAGATGAAATTGTTCCTGTTGTAGAAATGCTTGAATTAGAGATAAAAGCTTTATACTGAACATGGCTTATGGATGTGATGCTGATCGGCATTTACAGGGAAAGTAAAGTAAGCCTTCGCTGTACCAAATTAGGCAGACTTACCAGTTCAGGTATTTCTTCTGCTGAGTTTTATTGCCCTCTCATCCGTCTTCGTAGTGGAGCATATTTTTAAAACCCTTTTCTTCCCTTGATGGCTTCTATTGATTCTTTTCAGTGTAGGAACACAGGATGTCTGGAATTAGAGATAATGAATTGAAGTGAGGACTTTATCCAGGAGATAGAGAGGAAAGATCCAGTTTGCAGAGGGAACAGAGGAAGGATGCGTGAAAATAAGAAGTTGGAAGAGGCTGGCAAAGAGGGAGTTAGCGCTTTCTCTAGTCCTGTGATTGTTCATCTCGGGCAGAATTCCTCCTAAGAGGCAGTGATAGCAGCGAGAATTAAGATCTCTACACCCTGGGAGACTAAGGCTCCAAGTCAGAGGCTACTGTTTACTGTTCATTTGAGGTTATTTGCATCTCATGAATTTAGTGATATATTTAGTAGCGTTCAGGTTTTGTCAGAATCTCTGTGTCATATGTGGTGGAATTTAATTATCAGGAAAAGGAGGGGGAAAGCCAGGTGAGTGAAGTAAATACCTTCATCTTGTGCATACCCTGAGTAACAGCATTCAGACTTTGGGCTTTAGAAGCCTAAAACCTACCACGACATTTCTGTGGCAGGGAAGTCTCTTATAATTACCCCATCTGCTAAAAGCTTTTCCTAGGTTCACTTAGTTCACATGCTTGCTTGTGTGCCCACTGTGCTATCAAGCCATGACAGCTACGCTCTGGGATCCAGAAGTAGACCAAGGAACAAAGAAAGCATCCCAATCCATAGGGAGAAACAGGAGCCCAATGTGATGAATGAGGTTAATTTTCTGAAGAATGGAGGACAACATGCTGATTAGACTGGGATGTTGAGGTCAAGGTGCCTGGTTTCTGTGTAAAACCTCAACTCACAGTTGGAATTTGATTGAGGCATCGAACTTGACACTTCAGCTTTTCTGCCTATGGTATTTTTGTATACTTTACGTGTTAGACTGAAAACCACAGCATAGATTGTTATTTTATAAAGTGAGCATTTAAGTTAAAAGTGAGCTTTAAAAAAACCATTTTGACTTGTATTTTCCAACACACAGAGGTTTTGTGCATTTTCCTTGTTATGTAAAGTACATGAGAATCCAGTTTAAAAAGAAGGAGGTGAGGGCAACTTAAATCCAACTGCAGATACATGGAACCAGCTGCCTCCAAAAAATGTCATCCATTGTAGCTCGTAGATTGCAGTTCTTTTAATGATTATTGTAGTAAGCTACAGTGGTTTTATTAAATAGGCAGTGCATTTTCGTTGTTATTAATTCTGTTTTCAATAGTATCTCCCACTTTCTTGTCCAACTAGGCTGATCTCAGTGTTTTGCAGCACCAAAATGTAAGACTTTATCAAATGGACCAGAGACAGATCTGCATCTAAAAGTGCAGGACATCCTCACGGTGTTGAAGAATGTGGGGCTAAATTAATGCCACTGAATTCAAGTCAAACTAAGTTAAACTGTAACAGTTCCCAGCATGCTTTTTTGGCCTCTGCCACTCTCAGGTAACTCTCAGGCATAATCTGGGAGGAAGAACATCATAGCGAGCATCCCCAGTTGACACCTTGCATGATTTCTCGGAAGTAGGAGGTTACTGGTATAGTTGCTCTGCTAGTTGGCCTGTTTCCAGGAATGTTCCCCAGTATGTTTTACATACTTGTTTGGATGTTTAGCCAGTAAGATTTTTCTTTCTGAGGTGTTCCAATGGCATGTTTGGGGAAGGAAAGAAGTTTCTTAAGCTAACAGCTATATGGTGAGGTATTTTTCTTTCTGAATAGGGCAAACAGACAATCAGGCAAAACAGTCCTCCAAAGATGTTCTGTTTCAGGCTTCAGGCAGGCTCGAGGGGCATCCAGAGGTGCCCAGCGTCTCACCAAAGCACATTCTGAGGGTGAAGGTTATGGTCAACCTCCCTCACCTGTTAACCTGGCTGGTGCAAGTAGTTGATGCAGATCGTTTGAAACTCTGTAGCTGAGAGCTTGAAATCAGCATTTCTGAGGAAAACGTTCAGTATTAATGTCATTGCAGCACATGGCATTCTGACTCTATAACTGAGCCCTTCTTGCCATTAATAATACACAGTGGTTTACTTCAGCTATGTCTATGCATCCTGCCTGGTAGGATCTGTGCTGCCATTAAGACCATACACATAATTAGTCAGTGACTGCACAGGAATGCAGTTTGCAATCAGGCCTGTGATTTGATTTAAAGAGGTTGATAACATCCCAAAGACAAAGCTGAAATTTGTCTGCAGGATTCTGTGTTATTCATGTAACAAACTCAGACCTGGGAAGCTACTGAATCAAATTAAAGACATAATTTATCCTCTTCATTAATACCTGTTTTCTTATTCTACCTGCATGTAATAATTTCTTTGCAGCGAACCATAGGACTCCCATGGGTCTGCCCTGCAGGGTGCTGAGTAATCACTTTCCATCTTGGTGTCACTGGGAGATGAAGGCACTCACCATCTCATGGAAAATCTTTACTTTCTGCCTTCCCTTTCAGTTTTGTCCTTTACATTTTTTTCCCCTGATTCTTATTTATATATAACCTCTGCAGGAGTGTTGATTACATTGGCATACTATAATGCACAAGAAGAAAAGTTACCTTTCTAGCATTAATTAGATTACTGAAGAAAATATGCAGCTGAACAGCAATTGCTAATGAAAAAACCTTAAATGACTGGAAACCAGTGCATGTCTGAAGTAGAATAGAAGCAAATGATCAAATCAGTCAAGTGATTGTTTGCTCTGTTTGCAGAGGTACTGAATTCAATTAAAGATTACAATACTTAAATAAGATCATTTAAAACTCTATTTATGGTAATACTCTTAAAAAAAAACCAACATAAAATGTTAGTGCTTAAATTGATGGGAGTGTGTACTTCTCAGCAGATATCTAACTGATGCAATGTATGATCCAAGTCAGATGTGATACTTCCAGGAAGTGTGTCAAATGCAGTTGTGCGTGATTTTAGACAAATGAGATCTTAGTGCTTCTGAAGGAAAAAAGTGCTTTTTGTTAATGACTCTACTCTAAATGAAGGTTTTTCCTACTTGGAGGCTGTGTCATATTTTAACAATGCATGTTTTGGTAATGACAGGCATCTTAATTATTATACTTTTAAATGTAGATTTTTCAAAGGGGAAAAAGGTACTCAAATCCTATTGAATGTCAATGGCAGGTGAATGTCTCATTTTCCTTAGTTCCTTAAAAATCCCCCATACCCCTTCCCCTTTGATTATAATGGCATCTAGAGCTGTCAGCCTTCATGCAAGGCACTGCATAAACACATAGGAAGTGACAGCCCCTGCCTCAAATAGCTTAAGACATAAACAAAAAGTATCAGGTAAGGAGAAAAAAAGATGGAAATTAGGAGGTGGGAGGAAGAGGGAAATGAAGAAGGCATTGTGCTGGTTCAGTGTTAAAAAACATAGGATTTGCAGCCCAGATATCATGGGAGGGATAGTTTACTACCTAGGTTTTGATCCAGGCTCTTCATGTAGGAGCCCCCAACCTGTAGCTGTCCCATAGGAACATCATGTAGCTTACAGTAGACTCTGTATCAGACAATTTTAGGACTTCGCTGCCCAGTTTGTCCCAGTTGGGCTGTTAGTATAAAATCAACACCACTCAGGTGGTCAATGAGAGGTTTTCTCTCCTTTTTTCCCCTGCTCATTGCAGAGGTGTTGAACTAGATGAAC
The DNA here is from genome assembly GCA_028858755.1 of Ara ararauna. Lineage (NCBI taxonomy): Eukaryota > Metazoa > Chordata > Aves > Psittaciformes > Psittacidae > Ara > Ara ararauna. The sequence goes on along the minus strand of CM054379.1, from coordinate 116,316,808 downwards.
TTTGAAGGTCCCTTCCAACCCAAACTGTTCTGTGATTCTGTAATTCTATTTTGCTTCTCATTTTGCCATTGATGCTTGAGGGGACTCATGGCCACTGGTGTGGGAGCTGAGGATGGCAGGAGAGGTCCTTAACTCCTCCCAGACTGAATGGGAGGAGGCTCAAAATTTTACATGACTTTATGCACATGGAAAGAAATCCCCAACCTTAAGTGTTACAAAGGCAGGACTTCCCTTAAGTGAAAATACACATCTGTATGTTGCTGACTGTGGGTGAGCCATAAGTATACACTGGGGCTCAGAAATCATTTATGCTTAGACCATATTTATATGGGCTAAGAATATAGAATCATAGAATCATAGAATAGTTAGGGTTGGAAAGGACCTTAAGATCATCTAGTTCCAACCCCCCTGCCAGGGGCAGGGACACCTCCCACTAATCCATATCACCCAAGGCTATGTCCAACCTGGCCTTGAACACCACCAGGGATGGAGCATTCACAACTTCCCTGGGCAACCCATTCCAGTGCCTCACCACCCTTACAGTAAAGAATTTCTTCCTCATATCCAGTCTAAACTTCCCCTTTTTAAGTTTGAACCCGTTACCCCTTGTCCTCTCACTACAGTTCCTCATGAAGAGTCCCTCCCCAGCATCTCTATAGGCCCCCTTCAGAGATTGGAAGGCTGCTATGTGGTCTCCATGCAGCCTTCTCTTCTCCAGGCTGAACAGCCCCAACTTTCTCAGCCTATCTTCCTATGGGAGGTGCTCCAGTCCCCTGATCATCCTCGTGGCCCTCCTTTGGACTTGTTCCAACAGTTCCATGTCCTTTTTATGTTGAGGACCCCAGAACTCCAGACAGTACTCCAAGTGAGGTCTCACAAGAGCAGAGTAGAGGGGCAGGATCACCTCCCTCCACCTGCTGGTCACACTTCTTTTGATGCAGCCCAGGATGCGGTTGGCTTTCTGGGCTGCGAGAGCACACTGCCGGCTCATGTTCATTTTCTCATCCACCAACACCCCCAAGTCCTTCTCTGCAGGGCTGCTCTGAATCTCTTCTCTGCCCAGCCTGTAGCTGTGCCTGGGATTGCTCCCACCCAGGTGGAGAACCTTGCACTTGTCGTGGTTAAACTTCATCAGGTTGGCATCAGCCCACCTCACAAGCCTGTCAAGGGCCCTCTGGATGGCATTCCTTCCCTCCAGTGTATCAACCGAACCACACAGCTTGGTGTCATCGGCAAACTTGCTGAGGGCGCACTCAATCCCATTGTCCATGTCACTGACAAAGATGTTGAACAAGACTGGTCCCAACACCGATCCCTGAGGGACACCACTCGTTACTGGTCTCCAGCTGCACATTGAGCCAGTAAGCACAACTCTTTGCGTGCGGCCATCCAGCCAGTTCTTTATCCACCGAGTGGTCCCTCTATCAAATTGATGTCTCTCCAACTTAGAGACAAGGATGTCATGTGGGACAGTGTCTAACGCTTTGCACAAGTCCAGGAAGATGACATCAACTGCTCTACCCCTGTCCATCAGTTCCGTAGCCCCATCATAGAAGGCCACCAGATTGGTCAGGCAGGATTCCCCCTTAATGAAGCCATGCTGGCTGTCACCAAGCACCTTCGTACTCTTTATGAAGTTATTCAGCAAAATGATACGGTTCTTTCTTCTTTTTCTCTTTTATTTTTGACACTGTTTTTAAAGTCTCATTTACAAGTTTTTCTATTCAATCATAAAGGCAATAAACCTCTTTTAAAATTGAAAACAAAGGAGATTCACATGTTGTGTAACTCCAGGAGCCGGAATGTTGAGCAAAACATCAAGTACTGCAAGGCTTGCAATAAAAATTGCTGGAGTTGTCAGAAGTGGAAAAGCTTCAAAAGAAGTTTGAGTATTGGTTTTTCTTGAATTAGGCTAGCACAATCAGGCCTTTAGTATATCTTTAGCGTGGCTTTGTAGATTTATATTAACTGGAAATCATAAATGAAGTGGTAGTAAATCAAGAATAATAAGCTCATTTCTCATTCATTTCTAAGGATTTAATTATGACAGCCCATCCACAGAGCAGCCTCTGCTCACATGTGTTGGAAACGGTTTCTGAAAGTTGTGTGAAAATAGCTTTTTTTTGTTTCTTTTTCCCAAGGGATTCTGGCTGTCCTCTTTGTTCTCATCTGAGTGGGTTCTTACCAATAACACTGACCCACTTAACCAGCAACTGCAATATACTGCGAGATGATTGCATGTTTTGGAACAATAGGCACTGATTTTTGGTCAAGCAGAATTCAGTTGACTCCATATTAAATGGATGAGCTGAAAATTTGGTCAGTTGCCTTAGAAGGCACACATCAGGTGAAGGGTATGTTTCTTTATGCAGATCGAGGCAGTGGATTTAAATGGTATTCATTGTAGCGGGGACAATGACAGGCTTGGCTCAGTGTCTTCATTCACCTGCCAAATAAAAACAAGCATTTGAGAAAGAGGGGTATTTTCCATGGAAAAAGTTTGATTTTAAGAATGGTAGTTGAGTACACGACCTTTACACAGGATAGTAAATGTGAGTGTATTTTATGGAGACACAGTAATCATTAAATCAATGTAGTCAATAGGAGGAAGAATATTTTTCACCCATCTCCGTTTTAAATTATCCGCTATATGGTTTGCAATGCCTGTTCTTATACACAGGGTCTGTGTTCTTTCTGTACGTCTGTGCTGCTGCCACTTCTTCCTCTGGACATTCACACCAACCAGTTCACAGTTCTTTGGTCCCAATAGGCAAAGCTCGAGCTTGCTAGATGACAGAACTTGTGTACAGTTCTGGTGTCCCAACTAGGAAAGACATGGAACTGTCAGAGCAAGTCCAGAGGAGGCCACGAGGATGATAGGAGGCTGGAGCACCTCTCATATGAAGACAGGCTGAGAAGATTGGGTTTTCAGCCTGGAGAAGAGAAGGCTCAGGGGGAACCTTAGAGCAGCCTTCCAGTATCTGAAGGGAGCCTACAAGGAAGCTGGAGAGGGACTCTTCATCACTGGGGCACTGTCGTGATTGGACAAGGGGTAATGGGTTTAAACTTAAACGGGAGATTTAGGTTAGATTTATGAAGAAATTCTTTCCTGTGAGATTGGTGAGGCACTGCACAGGTTGCCCAGGGAAGGTGTGGGTGCTCTGTCACTGGAAGTGTTCAGGGACAAGTTGGACAGGGCTTGGAGCAACCTGCTCTAGTGGAAGACATCCCTGCCCCTGGCAGGGGGACTGGAACTAGATGATCTTAAGGTCCTTTTCAACCCAAACCATTCTATGATTCTATGAATTCAAGTGTTAAGGACAAATTTCATTTGCAGTAGGATCCCTAAGCAAGTATTGTAGTTGTGGAAGTACTCACATTTCATTTGCAGGGAGATGGAAAAGTAGGTTGGCGCATGAAACCCATGCTCTTTTTTTGCCTTTCTTTTGTTTAAAATATCATACTATGCATTTTTAGTTTCTTTTAGTGATTTTTGATAATGTGGTTAATTATTTTAAAACATAATTGTTCATCCTGACACTCACTAAGATCTCTAGAAAATTGAAATAGGATACAGTGAACACTGAAATTCTCTAATCTATGTTTTATTATTTGCTATGTGATTGCGTCTGTCTTTCCCGTTGAATATTGGTTCTTCAGTACTTCAGTACATAAATGTTGCTTTAGACAAGGAGCATTCAGCACACCGATGTGTTGGGTTGGCTCATTGTTTTGTTGTTTTCAAGTGTGACATGTGATTGTGTAGTTGTCTGCCTGTCCCTCTTAATAAATATTCAGTCCCATGACCATTTCAGTCAAATCTGGTTTTGGCATAAAGATTTCAAGGACATTAAGCTCCCACAGAAGCCAAATTGCACGAGCTCTGGTGCTCATCCTTGTCTTCTGTTGCATATTGCATAGCTGTGTTTTCCCCTGCTTTGTGTTCAAAAAGCAAAGCTTAAAAAGAAAAACAAAGTGAATGTGTGGGTTGGAATAGATCATCTCCAGAGGTCTTTTCTAACCCTAACAATTCTGTGATTCTTTGTGCTTAAGATGAGTTCTCTCATTTAACATTTCTGTTACTTCAGTGTTGGAAAATCTTATGGTAAGACCTTTACATATATAGATCCTATAAGTGTGTCCTTAATGTGTAAATTAGCTACTAGAAATACATGCTTTTGTGCATGTAGCCTTGACGTTGAACTGCCAAATAATAGCGATTGTCGTTAACTTTATAGCCTACAGAGAATTTTGCCTCTAAAACCAGAGCTTTGTGTCAAGCTCAGAGGATAAGAGGCGCTGTTAGTTGTTGTTAGAGAAGAAGGGTTCTTACAGGCAGTTTGTAGTACACTGGGCCACCAAAGGCAAATCTTAACTTGTTGCTTGGGAAACCACAGGCATTAAAATACCTGGACCAGCAATGGTACTTCATTGCACTATGCAGTCCAGAGAAAACAGGCTTCTGCATAGGCTGCTTTGTCTTTAGCTCTGCTGTGGATTGGCTTCAGGAGACACCATCCACGTGGGATAGTTTTCCCTAAAGGAAGCCAAACCATGCAATTTCCATTAAGTCAGTGGGATGTATCTAAACCTTGAGCACTGCTTTGAAAATACCCCCTACAGTGTGTATGCACAGGGGGAAAAAAAGGTTTGTAAATGAAATTGCAGCATTGTCAGTATCCAGAGTACCTCCAGACACTTGTCTGAATTGTTGGTTAACCAGTTGCAAAGCGAAGTTTCTTTTAGAGTTGGGAAAAAAGGATCTGAGGCCACTTGCAGCTTCAGTTTTGTTTTTCTTTCATGTTGAAATGACCAAGCTCATTTACTACAAAGTTTGCTTTATTATGTGGGGGTTTTAACCCAGATTGGTGTTACCCAGTCTCAAATTATGACTCATTCATTAAGATTTGTAATATGGCTGAGTTTAATTTTCAAGTAGAACAAACATAATCTTGATTCCAGCCTTTTTTCCTAGGATGCTGCTCGTCCTTTTTCCTAGTAAGTTGCTTGTGTTGTGTTAGCACAATGATATTTCTAGAAAATCCCTTTGCATAACATGAGACACAGTATCTAATGGTTGGTGAGGAAAGTCACACCCAAAATTTAGCCAGTGATGCACTGTTGGAGAATTATTTCCCTCCATTCCCAGGCTCTCTTTCATCCAACCACTTTCTTAGGAAGAATTGTGTCATGCAAAGCAGTGCTTGGTTCTGTCTTGTGTGCCATGTCTGTCTGCCCTTGCCCCTCAGTGCCTCCCAGTACACTAAACAAACATCACTACATCAGGATTATATAGAAATGGCATTGTTTCACCCAGGTGGAACGCAAGGCTGTTGCAGAGCTGGTGGCCCATAACTGGGCTGTCACATAGCTCTTACGCATGTGGTGTGGCTCAAAAGGCCCAGGTGTTACAGTCACTACTGGTTTTCAGTAGCCTTGCATTGTGTCTAGGAGCTGCTCTTCTTCTGTGCAAGGATAGCAATAGTCATTCAGTCCTCTTACTATTCCCGAGAGCTGCCTGAAGATCTTGTTCACGGTTTCCTTTGGTGGATTTCTATGGCTGAAGCACTGTGTTCTACATGCTTGGCTCACCCAATTTGCCTTTCAGAAAACACAAGGTAATACATTCTCTCTATTTACTTTGGTGTATGATTCCTTAGAGCTGAAGGAAAGAAAAATAGATTAACTCAGTGTGTGACTCTCCTCTCCCAGCAGTGGAAACCCAGAGCAGGTTTCCACCTCTGATGAAGCACAGCTTCAGTGTGCTTCAGTGCCAGCAGACACCCCAATGTAGAGCAGCAAAGTATCAGTCCTGCTGCTGCAGCAGCAAATGATGATCACAATAGTTTCCATGCTTCCATTTGGTATTCAGCAATTGATCTGAATCACTGGTGCTCATGTTTTGTTTGTATATGGCTGTTGCTTCAGATATAGATGCTTTCTAATGATTATGTCTCCATGGTCTTTACCCAGGTTTGCAATTCTGTTACACATAATTTTTCACAAAGGCAGTGTATAATTTCTGTGCATAGTTTTCCTTTCTTTTAACCACTTTCTTGAAATGTCCCTTTTTTGCACTATGGTTTTGCAAGCCTGTATATCTGTATAATTATAAAAGGCAGATGAAGGTATCAGATTGGATTTTTTTTAAATGCAAAGGTGAACAATAAAGTCTCTGAAGAGATTTAAGGTAGAAACCTGTGGGACTTGCCAGTTTCTCCTGAGAGGGAACATAAATGATGGGCAGTGACATTGCCCTGAGGAACTGAAATTGTCCCATGGGATCTAACTACACCACTCTCTCCTAGAAGTGCATAGAAACATGGGCTGAGAAATAGGAACCATTTCTTTAATATCCACTCCGGAGGATGAGATGATATATTGACCGGTTGAACAGAAATCGGAGACATAGGTTTGTATTCTGACCTGTGGGAAGTGATTCCATCTCTCTTCAGTTCATCTCCATTAATAAATAACTGAGTGCTTCTCTGCTGTGAGATGGCAGTGGGGTGAGAACGAAATCTATTGTTCACTTTGATGTGTTCAGATAGATTATTAAGGATTATGTCTGTATCTAGAAACACAGAAGTGGAAGTACCAGGTCTTAGGAGAACATGTACCAGGTAAATCAGAAATAGTTCTGGAAAGAGCAGAAATGATGTGGAAGAAAGCCCATGTGAAGAGAGTGCATGGTGCTGACATACCTCAGATCCAGGAAGAAAAAGGGCTCTCATGGGCAAAACATTTGAAGGTAAAATGTGCTATATGCTTTTGCTACATCTTTTAATCCAGCCACATACTAAATGTTTGGGATTTTGTGGGTGGATTCTGTCAAAAAGAAAGACTGAAGAGGTTGACAGGGTTTTGAAATGCCCATCAGCTTGTGGGAGGTTTTGCTCAGCCCCCAGCATTACACTATAAATACAGAGAACACATTTATTCTGACATTTTCATGCTTTTATAAAAAGGATGAGGTCAGAATAAATGGCCATAGACATATCTTGAATGACACTTGCGTATCATTTTCAGGTTTTTAAAGCAGGGCATTAGTGTCTGTGCTGTGCAGACGGTGTGATAACGCTGGGAACAGCAAGAGTGAGATTCTGATGTCCATGCAGCCGTAGGTGACTCCACTGACTAATGGATTCAAGAGTTGATCATTTATTTTTCTTTTCATATCCAGATTCTTTTGTGGCTTTCACAAATGTGCTAGCATTAATAAGCATAGAGCCCTAAAAGAATATTCCCCCTTCTTTCTGTCTATTTATGGTCATATTTTGGGAAAATGAAATTTTCCCAAATTCAGCCTCCATAATTCACAAGGCCACGAATAGTCTGGGAGTTTTACTGAATGCTTTAGGGAGATCGATCTAGACTAACAGTGTTCAGTAAAGCTGATAATTCCTTACATTAATACTGAGACTTAGTTGTTTAATTCCAGGCTCCCAGAGGTATGAAATACATCAGTCTGGATACACTTCTGTAGGTGTGATAGACTTGCTAATTAACTGATTTAATCCATTCCAAGGCATTATCAATACCATTGTCTGTCATGCCAAAGGGTAGGATAGCAGTGGTAGCTAGATGTGTGTTGTCTTCTAAAACAGTATTTTGCATATGTATCTGAGTGCATAAACATACTTTTTAGTTACATTTTTGTGGTGATGTCCAATTACAACTAGGATAGCATAAGCACTTAAAATATTTCCCTAATAATATTCTTGACATTAATGCTTCCTGTCCTTGAGGTCGATGCTGATAGCTTGAATCACCATGTGCAGGAATAGTCTAAGAAATAATATTTTCTAGAGTAATCCAGACAGCCATATTGTAGGTAAATGAGAGATAAAGGCAGTTGTAGCATTTTCTTTATTAAATACCTAAAACCATACACAAAAGCAGCAGGAGAGGAAGAGCCAGGATGTGATTATTTTCCTCAATGAAACAGTTGATAAAAGAATCATTTGGGATGACTCAAAACAATTTTTCCATTTTTATCATCAACATAACAAGAACAAAAGAAAATCTTTTGTTCAAATTCATTAAAAAAAAGAAAGAAAATTCAAACAAATTGAAAAATTAAAACCTGGTTTAAGTGTATTATATTCCTCTGATTAGACATAAATCTGTAAATGGTTGCGATCAGCCCAGTGTTTTCAGTCAACTGACTGAAAAGCTTTTCAAACATGTTGTGGCAGTGCCTCCTCTGTACTCTTCACTGACCTTAGCATTTAAACTTTTACAATAGTTTTTGTAGTACTGTGAGGCACCACAGAAATAAAGACCATGATCTGTTTTCTCAGTGTTGCACAGATAAGCCTCTAAAGAAAATCTTACAGTATGGGGCAAAACACTTAATATCTTCATACATTAAAAATAGCTACCAGCTTGTTCATATTAAAGTGCTTTGGTTTTCCCACAGAAGGGAGTCAACAGATGTCTGACATGATAATTCCACCATATGGCAATTGTATTTTCTTTCTAGTTCAGTATTAAAATGATAATGATGAACACTGAGTAACTTTGTTAATCTTAGTAGGTGGAAGTTTCACCAACATTTCAGAAGCAACAAGGGGTGATTTTAACTTGGTATCGGCTGTGGCAAGAGGTGTACTGTGGTTTTCCCTCTTTAGTCCTGGATTGATTGTAAAATGGGCTAGATGATCTAACAGGACTTCACCACCTCTGAATTGCAGAATGCTTATAGTGGTGAGGACAAAAGCCCCATTCAAGTGGTGCTAGAGAAGATTGTGGGGTAAATACTCTCTTCTCTGTAACAGTGAGGAAAAGAGCTAACACATAGCCTAAATATATCTTTCACATTATTTCTATTCATCAATAGTCAAACATCAAAGCATACCATTTGTCCAATGTAAAGTTTATCCGTCTATGTTGGTAATATATAAAAAGTCTTGGATTTGTCAGATGAGAAGTCTGAGCTGTGATTTGTTGAAGGTATTGTTAGGAGGGTATTCCAGGAAGGTATTAGCTTCTGCTTGCTGTATTCCTATGCTCTTCCCAAGGCATCTACTATTAATCATTATGAGGAAATAATACCAGGTTAGATGAACCTTTAAACTGACCAGGTATGGCCATTTTTGTAACATGGTGTGGCTTCTTGTTCCTTTGTTTTCTGCCTTTCTGAATATAGATGCTCACATTTCAACTAGTGGTTGGGTGTTAAATGCAGCTTCCCCATAATTATTTGCAAACTTTGCTCATGTTTGTCAGCTGACTAGCAAAACAAACCACATGGCAGGTTTTTCTTTTGGCAGGGCAAATTCATCACTAAGAAACTGTACCCATATGACCTAGGTAGATGGAGGCAAAGGGAAAAAACAAAAGAGAAACGTTGAAGAAACTATAGTCAGGTATTTCTATCAGGCAAAAAGGAGGGTCTGTAAGCCCATGGAAAGAAATAGGAAGTTACAGTAAAACTCAGTTGGTATTCCCTAATCTCTTCCTTGGTCAAAGCAGAATAAAATACAATGGCATGAGTGAGTCTCAGCATGAGCATGATTATATTTACAAATGTTAACAGTAAGATAAAGCTGTAATGCTGCACTGGCTGCAGTAGTTGAAATTGCTTTGTTTTCTTTCAGTAGTGTAAAGGGAAATTTTATAAAATCTATTGCTGATGAATAAGGCATATGAGATTTTTTAGCTGGTCCATTTGGGCTTGAGTATGCAGAAGAATTCCTATTGAAGATAGCATTTAAACATATGTGTTTCTTTAAACATGTGCTTGAGTAAAGGGTGGAATTGGAAGGCATTTAAACGTGCTTTTCAAGTCTTGTCTTGAATGAGCAACCAAATTAGAAATACAGGTGTGCATTCTAGTAGCATCTTAGCCTAGGACTAAACTAAAGGTAAAATCTGAATCAGTTCTCATTAATTCTCTAAAGAAGGAGGAGTTCTGTTTTCTCCCATTTTTCTAATCAAGATGTGACATGAGGTGTGATTCTACTATCTGAGCCACTGGTTTGTAACAGAAACTTGAAACGAATGAATGGTTTTATTTCGGTCCAGGTTGGGTGTCTGTGAATTACATCCTGCAAAACCTCGCCCACAGGTGATAGGGGATGTAAAGTGCAATCTGAGTTGCTCATTTTAAATAGCTCATTAAGCATTAATGCCAACATTCTTCTAATTGTGGTTCTTTGTAACCAGCAGAGTATTTCCTGGTGATCTGCAGAGAAGATCGCTCATTACTTTGTCAGCTCTCCTCCATTTTTTTCCATTTGCTGTACCACACTATTGATGGTTAAAAATACATGAACTAACAGATTGTTCTCCTGCATACTCTGCTGCCATATTTGCTACAAGAGCCTGTATTTAACTTCTCTCCTGTGGGAGACAAGTGATCTGTGAGATCTTGAATAGAAAGTATTTAAGGACTGCCAGGTCCTTCTTTATAAACATGAAGTTGGACAATGAAGTCATTTGAAAAGTCAAGTTAGGATAAATTAATCTTCTTAGAGTATCCCACAGTTATAACAGTCATGGTGAAGATGAAGTTACAGGGTGCTAAGCATGTATTCATGCCCAACCAAAGTAGACCTCAGATCTGCAAGTATGATGGCATATTATGGTATAATATACATTTTGGTTTAAGTTTCCCAGTACAAGCTTCAATGACTCCCCAAGTTACTATCTCTGGCTTTGAAGAAGAGCTGGGGTAAATGTGGCTGATGCTGCTACTTAAGTCAGTCCTTCATTAATCACAGATGTTGGAAGTGGTGGATTTTTCACTTCTACTCTGGGAGCTGGAGTGAAAACACCCGTTGAAAGCACACAAGATAACAAGCAGACATTGCACAGAACAACTTGCAGCCACTATTGACCAAGAGGAATTTGCAACTCGTGGGCTAGAGAGAATGAACTTCCTTTGATAATTCCCTGGGCTGAGCTGGCAAGTTTCTTAGTGTTGTCAGAGCTCCCGTGTTTTTGTTTCTTTGTGGGGAAGTGCTTCTCCAAGAAGGACAAAAAGCCATTAATACAATTGAAAGCAGCCAAATAGCTAATTCTTTAAATTTTATTTTAATTATGAATGAATATGCTCTGAGAGTTGGATCAGACGTGTATTATTCTGGCACCAGAAATGGACAGAAATTAAAGGGTAACAGATCCTTGACTTTGGCTAAAGAAAACTGTTCAATAAATGCTTCATACATCAAGCCAAATTCTCAGTTGCAGTCTTACAACTCTATTGACTTTAGTTATGAGTATCAGTGTAGCCAAGAGGAGAATGTAAATCACACAGTTGTTTCTACATGCTACCTCAAGGGCAGCATGTGTTTGGAAAGACATTCATCACCCTGTTTCTTCATATATAAATTTGCAATAAGCCAAATGATGACTTTGAAGCATAAAAGAGGAAGTTAAAAGTTAAGGGCGACAGCACCAAAATTAGACAGGCAGAGTTTTGACTGGAAGAGCAATAAAAGCTTTCAACAAAGGTACGTGTGCGGATTTAATGTATCCTGCTGCCACCACCATCACCAAGGTAGATAAAGTTGGCCAATAAAAAAGAAAGTGCTATTTCAAATGAACAATATGCAAAGGGGCAGCAAACCACTTGGGTGTGCAGTCAGTCCCTTTGTCCCCTACCCAAGTAGCTTATGGTTAATATTGTGTGCTGTGGCATATGGAAGTAATCAAAGGTTTTATAGAATCATAGAAAGGTTAGAGTTGGAAGGGACCTTCCACTAGACCAGGTTGCTCCAAGCCCTGTCCAACCTGGCCTTTAACACTGCCAGGGATGGGGCAGCCACAGCTTCTCTGGGCACCCTGTGCCAGGGCCTCACCACCCTCACAGACAAGAATTTCTTCCTAATATCTAAGTCTCCTCTCTGTCAATTTAAAGCCATTCCCCCTTGTCCTGTCCCTGCAGGCCCTTGTCCAAAGCCTCTCTCCAGATTTCTTGTCAGCCTCCTTTAGGTATTGGAAGGCTGCTAGGTCCAAAGTTAATGTTCATTTATACAAGACAAATTAAGAGCAATAGATTTGTACTTGGACAAGACTCTCTTTCCCCTGAATATTATCCTGTCACTTCAGGCAGCACGTTCAATTTGCTGACCAATTTTCTGATTCAGGTATTGTCAGTACTTGAACATTGCGTGAAGTCATGTGGGATTCAACACAGTTGCCTGCACAGAGGTGTCTAGTGCCATTCCATATGTCCTGGATTACCTGAGTCCTGCAGATGTTCTATGGGGCTTGTGGGAGCCCATCTGGAGGGGTAGGTGAAGGGCAGCCGGCACTCCTTGGATCAGTAGAACACAGGCATCCTGCTGTAAAGCTGTGCCCTAATCATTAAAGGAGCATTAAAAGAGGATCCTCCCTCCAAATATTCTGATGTTCTTTTGCTCAGTAGGATCATGCTCCTAACACAGTAATGGCAATATTCTTCCTCCTTCTTTATCAGGGACTGTAGTGTTAGGACCACAGGGAATGGGTTCAAACTTAAAGAAGGGAGATTAGGTTAGCTATAGGGAAGAAATTATTTCCCATGAGGGTGGTGAGGCCCTGGCACAGGGTGCCCAGAGAAGCTGTGGTTGCCCCATCCCTGGCAGTGTTCAAGGCCAGGCTGGATGTGATTTGGAGCAACAGTCTAATGAGAGGTGTCCCTGCTCATGGCAGGGAGTTAGAATTAGATGATCCAACTAGGATCCAAAGGTGGTCCTTTCCAACCCTAAGCATTCTATGATTAGAATGATGCTAATATTTGACTTCTAACATATCCCTTCCAATCACCGTGCCTCTGTGGCTTTTCCTAAGGAGATTGGATTGCTCTGCTTTTTTTGCAGAGACACAGAAGCCAAAGTGACTTGTTCAAAATCAACAGTCAGCAAAGACAGGGCATGGAAGAGCTCGGGGTCTCCTGAGGCCACCTATATAGTTAAAAGCGGTATTTTACACAGGCAAGTTTCACTGTATAGAATGAGTCTGTAAATGGTTACAGATTTACAGCCCTATACTGCATTAATCAGGTTTGTCATTTATTTTTAAATCATATACCTGAACATAAGAAACTATTTTCAGGTTAAGCTGCAGTCCTAATTTTCAAACAAATAGGTTTTGTTTTTTTCTTTTCTCATGTGAGGGGGGGAGAAGGTAATTGTGTTTTGTATGGTGATAGGGGATTTGTGCTGGCTTCAACCAGCTGCTGAAATCAGTGATAGCAGTCACTGGCCTCCCACACTACCATTGGATAAAGAGCTGCTGCTGAGTCTATTTCCCTAGCTTAAGCCAAATTGCTTGGAAGGCTTGTGAAATTCAATTTTCAAGAGAATGGAGGATCCTCTCCATGTAATTGCAAAATGTGGAAAAAATAGTAATTGCTTTTGCCTCATTCAGAGTATCCGTGTAGGTAAGCACAGCATCCTTTGGGCTCCAGCCTCCTCTGCCGCTGGAGTAGGTAAGACACTGGAGCTTAGCCTGGCTGTGAGTGATGCCGGACCCCACATCCCCTCTTCTCAGTGGGCAGGCACATCGGCTGAAAAGCCAGTGCCATGTCTTTGTACCTGCTTAAGGCAGTTCTTTGTATCTCAGCAAATTACATGAAAAAGGGCTTCATTAGGATAACTCTCTCTGTAATTGGCTGCATTTGTGTTTGTCTCTTCAGCATGGAAGATAATCCTGTATATGAATAGTCAGGCTTGATCTCAGGTTTATAAGGTGTTCAGATTTCTTCCATTCAGTAGAGAACATAAGTATAAGCGGATTTTTTACAAGTCTTCTGTTAGGAGCTATCCTTGATCCTATGGCAGTCTTGTCTGCTGGTAATCTTTTTCTGTGCTGGAAGAGCTGACAAAAGCATCTGGGCCTCCGTGGCAGTAATTAGGGCGAGATGACTGCCTGCTGTGCTGAAAGTAGCTCTGAGATTTGAGGTAATGCAAATGCAAAATTCAAACTGTCTAGCACACCAATACCTAGTTTCCTTTAGACAAAGGAACTGCTGCATTCAGCTGCATTTAACTGAGACCATTATCTGGGTTTTTTTAACTCCGAAGTTCTACTATAGTCCAGTGTTACCTTGAGAACTCCGAGCTCAGAATAAGGTGGCAATTTTTTTGTCTGTTTTACAGCTGTAAATCTAGAATTGCTTTTATAAATTAATCAGAAGCCTTCAGTTTTCAAACACTGACTATTAAAAAGCTAATGGAGGAACCTTCCTCTATCAAAAAACTTTGTAAAGACTTACAACAGCAGTTTCTTAGTCAATATCTTGATGTCAAGTCGTCAGGTACTAGTGGGTACCTTCATAAAGTTTCCTGCAGGTATATGACATACATAAACCTGTGGGTTTATGACTTCCTGATTATTGGATCACCTTCTTACATTGCTCCTCATGTTGTAGCATGATGATGCTACAACATTTCATCCTTCTCTGGGGGAAGAAAAGTTATAAGGGGGACAAGATCAGTGCTTCACCACAGACTGGATGACAGCAGGGACTCTTAAATCCTGCAGTTATTTTCTTCAGAGGTAATTACCAACAGATCTAGATTTATTTTATTTTATTTTTTAAATCATAAATGCATTTGCCACAGCACTGCACCTTTGCTGTCACTTATGCTCAGTTCCACCACAGTGTGCCCTGAATCTGTTTTGTGATACATGACACAATTATATCTCAGGGAGATTTGCTCTTCCCTTCCCTATGTTGTACGATTAATTTATATGCAGTCATTCCATGCTTGGAAAGAAATAAGTTTTTCATCTTGCTGCCTTTCTTCACATTTTTGTGCTCAGTGGGTTTTTTTGAGCGGGAGGTTTCTGCACGGCTGTTTTGGCATTTATTTTCACTGAGAAGCTTAGTTAAATAATTGAAACAGCCAAAAAAAAGCTTAAAAATGGGCAAAATGTATTTTTCTTGTTTTGCTTCATGAACAGCTGAGCTTGAATACAGATGCAGACACTAAAGTAAATTAGATTGTATCAGTTCAGTATTCTGCACCACAGTTCAAATCCCCATCATTGTCCCAGTCCCCATATCTATGAGATGGAAAGATTAAGTAATAATGAAGACATCTCACTGCACCTGCTTTCACTGTATCAAGCTACATAGCGTATATCCACCCATAGTTTCGTTTTTCCCTTCTGGCATTATCTGTTGTTCACAGCTCCCAGCTGAGGGTCTGATCTAGATCTCCAAAAGATTCTAAAAACACATTCCTAATCATTGCTTGTTCAGATTTGCTTACAGATTTTGAAAACAAGCTGGTTTTAAAGGTCTGTCTACATACATTGTAAACATTTGAGTTGATATGTAGCTTCATTTGTCAGAACACCATTGAGCCAGTGTTCTGGTTAAATGGTGAATATCTGGCACATATGCTGGTTTAGTGGCTACAACAATGTGACTGTCATGGGCATGTGTACAAAGGGAAAAGGTAAGAGTTCACCAAAATAAGGCTTTCAAGCATGTGTGTAGCCTCTGAGTCCCCAGGAGCTGCCCTGCAGTAGCAGACAAAGCTTGTGTCCTGTACTACCCCATGCAAATGAAGGCGATGCCTTTGCTCGGCAGCTACCCTGTAGCAGCTTCTGTTACCAGCTTTGCTGTCCAGCTCAGTTCTGCTGGCACAGATCTGAGTTCCTGAATACCTTCTCAGGATAATATAGGTGAGATTACCATATTGTGAGTGATGTAATCACAGAGGGAATAAACCCATGAAAGGGCTGCACATCCAGAAATAAGGATCAAACTCTGACCCTTACCTTAGGTTCCTTGAATAAATTACAGCGATGTCAAAACCAAGTTTTGTTTTGGCACTGGCATGGCCTTTGACTTCCAGTCTCTTTTTCTGTTCCAGCTTCTTTTTCCCTTCTCTGGATTGTTCTTCCTCTGTCAATCAGCATTGTTTGTGCAAGAAGTGCACGTGATTTTTTTCTGCTTCACTAGCATGCGTTGTGATACTGTTCCACTTTACTGTCCTCCAGCTGGTTTTCCTTTTTCTCATTTTTAGTGTCAGATGGCCCCATGCTGTTAAGGTCATGTGCCATCAGCCTCACTGGAGAGTCTTGAGTTCCATGGCAGCCATATAATTGACTTGATATCATCTCACTGAAAGGTCAGGGTGTGCTTTGAAGGGTGCTTTTCCCTTGTCTTAGGAGCATTCTGGATAGGCAATTGTGTTTTGTGCAGCTCCAGACTCTTGGTTTGAATTTGCAGTTTTTCTTACTCTGTAAATGGAAAATATATTCCATATAAACCATAGAATCATCGAATCAACTAGGTTGGAAAAGACTTTTAAGATCATAATTTATTGTACTCAACAGCTGCTGTTACAATGCATCACAAATGGCCTATCAGGATTGATATGTTTACACTGAACCACAGCATCTGGAATTTCCTCATATATTCCTGTCCTCATCTGCCCAGGTCTGAAGCCCTTGGTTTTGGAAATCAAGCGACGTGAGATGAGGAGTCAGGGAGTGGGAGTGGGGGAATAGTCCTGCAGAGTCTGCAGGTCTTCCTGGGTTCTGCTGATGCTTTTACTAATATAAGGAAAGTGTAGATGAAAAACAGAGCAGGATGTGTCTGCAGATTAAGGTTCTGTTTGAGTGATGAAAACAATTCTTGTTCTGTGTTGCCCTGTAGTGGCCTAGCCCCAAAGTTACCCTTCAGCTTGGTGCTGACTGAGGTGCAGCACTGAGGATGTTTCATGTTGTTTCCAGAAAAGGACCAAACATCAGCTCTTCTCCATGTATCAGTAGTCCAGCCATTGAGTTGTTCCTGGTTCTTCTTCTGCAGCAAGTCCCTATCTTTTTAGGTGATGCAACCAGAACACGAGTAAAAGGACAAGTACTTCAAGATAAATGCTAGAAATACCCCTTTCTAAAAACTAAAATGAGAATATGATATACACATTTGTAAAGGCTGCAGTTTAGAGAACAGTGCCAGAGACAGTAAGACCTGAAGGCATTACAGTGAAAACTGGCTGCATGTGTCTGTGCTAGAAAAGACTAGAACAATGGTTTCACAGGAGTGTTGCTACTAGATTTTATTAATACACTAATAAAACTAAACTTTGGAAATGAATAATTTGAAATTATTCATCTAGAATAATTATTGTAATAGAAGACTTCCCAGGTAATTTTTAATGCTCTCCTGTGGGGATGAAGCTGTTCTGGTATAATGGCGTTTGCATATTCAAGATATTTTAAGACCTATGAGAAGGTCATCTGTTAATAACAAATGGTGAGTGTGAAGAGCTTTGCTAAGCTCCATTTTATAGCTTGTCTTTGGACAGAAATGTAAGCTTCAAATGAACAGTAATGTCCAAGCCAGTAAATAATATATGTCATCCCTGCTAATCTAGAAAAACTGTGCTGCACAGTTCAGCCTATGGATATTCGCTCCTTTCATTATCTGAACAGAGACCTTTCTAAATCATTTGCCTCATGTAATAGATTATGAATCAGTTGCTGTGAACTGGGGAGTTCTGGTGACTTCCATTTTATTTGATTTAATCTTTCTCCTGTCATGGGTGTTCCAGGAAGCCTGGTCTGTTCGTTATGGCCCACTGTTGATGGCAGAGATGTATTCCCTTGCAGGAAAGCTTCTCCTGCAAGCTGTAAATTGAAGTTGAGAACTAAATTTATTCCTTCTAATACCTCATGCTGAATAGCTGAACTTCAGACTGGTCTCATAGCACCAACGTTGGTGTTATTTTGACAACGCTGCATTTCCAGTATTTATCTGAATTGCATAATCAGTGCAAAATATCACAACTATTTTTCTGTATGTATTTAACAGTATGTACTGTGCTTTAAATAAAACTTCTCATTTTTTTCTATTCACGTATTTTATTAGCTCTGAGGTAGTTTGTATACCACTCAGTGTTTTGAGGTTTGCCCAACGTATTTTATGGTTGTATTGTACTGGGTTTGAGTGTTTATACTTTGCTGATGCCCCATCTTTTACCTAAGCCTGGCAATGTACTGCATATATCATTCAAGATGTGATATTTGATGTTATTTCATTTCCCTGGGCTATCATTTTCAAACACCAAAAATTGCCTTGATTCTGTCAGAGAGGAAGAGTGCATTTGAATAATAATCAGAACAAAGAATGAGAAAAAAACTGAATTTAGCACCCCCAGGCATTTGTACAGGTCCAAGCTCCTCATTTGTGTCCTTCCAGCAATACCTCACAGTCTTTGCAGATGGCAGTGAAGTCCAGGGAGCTTACATATGGAGGAGATTGCAGTAGCTCTTCCAGGTTTTTGCCTTCTTTTTTTTGGTCTGGGTAGGTTTGAGGTTGTCATCCATGTTTGTCTGAAGAGCAGATGTCCTTAACTTTGTAACACAAAATGCAGACACGAAATCAGCATCTTTTTTTGATGTAGCTAGCTCAGTTCAATGTGTATTTGTCTTCATGGTTGTAGACACTGAAAGCACTTTGATATGAGATGTAGCAAAGCACCATCTTCTTCTCTGTAGTTACAAGTGGGATCGTGACTCAAGCCTGATTTCCAGTGCCTCCTACTCCTCTTTTCTGGAAAGCAGGCACTCTGAGGCTCACATGGGACCAGATTCTGACTGCTGAATTGCAGTGCCGTGAGTGTGAGTAGCTGTGTGCGTAGGCATCTGGGATAAAACTACTTGGGTAAAAATGCAAGCATAAATTTTGGTTGGTCTCCTTAGATAAGTGGAGAGAAAAACTTGCCATTGAAATTGCTTTTACGTGTTTTAGCCACTTCACAAGAGACTTGTGAAGGCTTTCTATTATTATTGTTGCTGTTGTTGTTGTTTCCCTTCTTAGACTTTTACTGTATATTCTGCTTTCAGGATCAAACATTTCTCCTGTCTCTGTGGCCTCTCTGACAAGTCTATTCTTCTAACCAGCTGTGTCAGGCTTCAGAGGTGCTTTTAGAAATACCTGTCCTATGGTAGAGAGGCTTGACAGTCACTCTGTTTATATCCTTTACTAGTTAAACTCATGAGATTCAAGTGTAAGGTCAAAGCCAAAGTGGTCCTTAATTTTTTTCCTAGCATTGCTGCCAACCAATGTTAAATAGAAACATTCTCCAAGTGTCTAATATTAGTGCAAAGAGAGGCCTGGTAATTGTGCAGAAAGCTGAAGCATGAACCTTTCAACTTGACTCACCATCCTTCTGCCTCCTGGTGCTAAACATTTTCATTTGGGCAGTGGAGGAATCACTGGAAGTGTTCACAAACTGTGTAAATGAGGCCCTTAGTGACATGGTTTAGTGTTGGGGAATGGCTGGACTTGATCTTAAAGGTCTTTTCCAACTTAGTTGATTCTATGGTTCTGTTTCTGTGCATCTTCAGTTCTTCAGGGTTTCCCCTTGTTGGATCTGTAACACTGGGACCCATTACATACTTCTCCTAGGTGCTAGCTCCTACACCAGTGCTTAAACCCAACTCTGTCATATGGTCTGCCTCTCAAATAGTTTCTTTTTATCCCACATGAATGAAAAGAGTTACCTTCACAGAACACGGTACTTCAGAGTATTTTTCCTAGTAATGTGCTAGAAAAGTCCCCCTTAAAGGAAAGCATCATTGTTTACAACCAGTAATGAGATTTTGAGTTCTGGAGGTGCTAAAGAGATGGCTTTTGGGAACAAAGCCAGCAGTGTGCTGGTGCTGTGACGGCATCAGCAGGTGAGCAAAGCTGCCCTGTAACCCATCCATATGAGCCACTAGCCCCAAGATCTGTAGTCCCACAAGTAGTGCAGATGTTCTCCATTGCCAGTCATCGATAAAGGAAAGACCTTGTTTTAGAGTTTCCTGTTCCTCCTCTGGGAAAGAATCATAGAATCATAAGAGTTAGAAGGGACTTAAAGCTCATCTAGTTCCAATCCCCTGCCACTAGACCAGGTTGCTCCAAGCTCCAAAGCCAGTCTGGCCTTGAACACTGACAGGGATGGGGCAGCCACAGCTTCTCTGGGCAACCTGTGCCAGTGTCTCACCAAAAGAGATTTCATTTTTGTGCCTCTATGTCAGTGATGCTTAAAAGGTCTTAGGAACATGTAAAATAAAAATCCATTTGGGATTTTGAGGTTGGTTTTTTTTTACTTATCTCTTCAAATAGCCTGGGGCTCTGTGATCCCTTAGATAGCAACCACATAGGTTCAGTTTTAGCCTCCAGTGAAGTAAATGGCAAGGAAGTAGGATTATTTGAGCAGGAAAGTTTTTCAAGTGAACTTGAAGAAAACAGTACCTTCCACTTATTTATTACTTTTTTTTCTTAGAGGAAAAGTTGCTGGAAGTTTGGGAAAATTGTTACTGGCCAGAAATGCTTCACTCCTGTTCACTGTTTAGATGAGAAAGAGCAGTACATCATAGACAGATTTCTTGTGATTGTCTTCACATTGTAAAATAATGCTATAAAATAATACTGAAAATGAAACAGAAAATGACAAAGATGAGAATGTATAGGGAAGCGGGCTCTTAATGTTTAACAGCTTCTACTGAAGTCCCTAATGCAGGCTACCAGTTCTTACGCTTCTGTAAGTAGGATGAGGTATCAAACATTCTTTAAAGTGTGTGTGCTGTGAGATGGGACTATGCTTTGTGTTTCATGACTGATGAAGTATTGTTCCTAAATAAATCTTGCAATTCTAGCTGCAGTGACACAAATAATAGAACATGAAGGTGTGAAAGAAAATGGCCAATCTGAGTGATGCAGAAAGAAGCTATGCTTCATTTGGTCTTAGAAACTAAGTAAGGCACAGTACAGATTGCTTTTCTTGAACAGTTGTATAGGATTGCTACTACATAAAGCTTTTCCTCCCTACATTTTTGGAGTGACTCAATGATTTGTGTATGTTGTGCAGTGTATTTTTCAGTTTTAAGAGACATGTTAAGGTAATGGTTCTGTAACATTTTAAATGTGAGAACTGTATAGTTCATTTTGTCATCAGATTCTGATTTGTTCTCAGATCATGTGTTCATGTGTAAGGGTAGCAAAACCATGCAGAACACTGATCCTGAGAAAGACCACAGCTCACAGAAGTAGTTGTCATTTTATTTTTGTGCCTAATGGTGTGTTTATAATAGCTAACCTTCCAGCACCAGGCACTTACACACTTACAAGGAATTCCTTCTTCTGTCCTTGAAAAATAGTATCAGCCCAAGTTACACCTTCTCATACACACTCATACCCTTTAGCACTTTTAGTGGCTGATGCTATTTGTACTTCAAGATGATTTTCAACCTTTGGCCTAATGAAAGAAAAAGTATGCTTGTTTCTTTATAGCAAAGACGTAGGTGGCCAGCAGATTAAAAATTACATTTACAGAGAAAACATAGCTAGAATTCATAAGAAAGTCAGATTGACAAATACCATTGGCTTCTTATCTTCATTTCAAGTTGGATTTAGCTAATGCCTGCATGGTTGTAATCTCTGTGAGGTTACTTTATGACTTAGAACACACGTTTCAAAGTGGCAGTCAAAAGGATGGGGGGTTGAGGTTAAAAGACTTTGAGATGTAATAATTCTTAATCAAAATCTCATTTGGAAAAAAATGGCACCTGGATTCAGTAAAGCAGTAAAGCACCAAGACTCTTCCAGGGAGTACAGCAGCCTGTGTTGTCAGTGATTTATGTTCTTTTTTGCCTACCATACCCACGTATATTATCTAGGTTGACATGCATATGTACGTATATCAAGTGAGGTCTCAGCATCTGCTACAATCCCCATCCTGAATTTATCCTCACTGATACCTCTGAATATTGGTAGAGAACGAAGGACACAGTCCCTTGACACATATCAGCTTGATGTAGCACAACATGATTTCAGCACAAGCTGGTCGTATATTTAGACTCTGTGGCAGAAGTAATTAAGAGTGGATTTTGATTGTCATCTGGCCCTGCAATTGTTCTTGCCATGAGAATCTGGCAACTTGCAATCTTACAGGTCAACAAGCAACCAAATAGCTGCTGTATTCTTTGACATTTCAGGGGCTGTTTCTGCACAGACGTGAAGCAAGCGCTCGGTGGGAAAAACATTGCAATAGATGTGACTCCCAAATTCTTGTCAAGTGCAGAATAATTCAGGTGGTTCTGCAAATCCTATGCATACATTTCCCTAAATTAAAAGTATGCTGCACTATTTGAAAAATACCTAGCCTGGGTATTGCAGCCTTAAGCATTGCGAAAAGGTCACTATAGAATTTGCTAGAAATTGGTAATCTTCCAATAGATTTTGAAGCACCCTGTAAAATCTAATACAAATACAGCATTCCAGCATGGAGGTTTTCTAGGGCACCACTGAAACAAAACAAAAAAGATCTACACATTCAATCTGGTAGCATAATGTTTATATAATCTTTGGATATCACTACTACTATATTAGATGGAATTTATTCATAGAAGTTATTTGTGCACTAGTTTGTCTTTTCATAATCTCCTCCATTGTCTCTACCCTCAATGCATAAGCTATTTTTTCCTGTATGCAGCATTATTATATTTTTATTTCCATTGACATACATTTGACTGTGAGAATGAAGACCCTGGGCCCACTGTAGGAGAGGATCTGGTTTGAGACCATCTTAAGAACCTGAATGTATACAAGTCCATGGGACCTGATGAAATCCATCCGCGGGTCCTGAAGGAGCTGTCAGTGAAGTTGCTAAGCCACTGTCCGTCATATTTGAAAAATCATGGCAGTCACGTGAAGTTCCCGATGACTGGAAAAAGGGAAATATAACCCCCATTTTCAAGAAGGGCAAAATGGATGAGCCAGGGAATTACAGACCAGTCAGCCTCACCTCTGTGCCTGGCAAAATCTTGGAGTGGATTCTCCTGGAAGGCATGCTGAGGCACATGAAAAACAACAAGGTGGTTGGTGACAGCCAGCATGGCTTCACTAAGGGGAAATCCTGCCTGACCAATCTGGTGGCCTTCTATGATGGGGCTACGCAACTGATGGGCAGGGGTAGAGCAATTGATGTCATCTACCTGGACTTGTGCAAAGTGTTTGACACTGTCTCACATGACATCCTTGTCTCTAAGTTGGAGAGACATCAATTTGATAGGTGGACCACTCGGTGGATAAAGAACTGGCTGGATGGCCGCACGCAAACAGTTGTGCTCAATGGCTCAATGTGCAGCTGGAGACCAGTAACGAGCGGTGTCCCTCAGGGATGGGTGTTGGGACCGGTCTTGTTCAACATCTTTGTCAGTGACATGGACAGTGGGATTGAGTGCGCCCTCAGCAAGTTTGCCGATGACACCAAGCTGTGTGGTTCGGTTGATACGTTGGAGGGAAGGAATGCCATCCAGAGGGCCCTTGACACGCTTGTGAGGTGGGCTGATGCCAACCTGATGAAGTTTAACCACACCAAGTGCAAGGTCCTCCACCTGGGTGGGAGCAATCCCAGGCACAGCTACAGGCTGGGCAGGGAAGAGATTCAGAGCAGCCTTGCAGAGAAGGACTTGGGGGTGTTGGTCGATGAGAAAATGAACATGAGGCGACAGTGTGCGCTTGCAGCCCAGAAAGCCAACCGTATCCTGGGCTGCATCAAAAGGAGCGTGACCAGCAGGTGGAGGGAGGTGATCCTGCCCCTCTACTCTGCTCTCGTGAGACCTCACTTGGAGTATTGTGTGCAGTTCTGGTGTCCTCAACGTAAAAAAGGACAAGGAACTGTTGGAGCAAGTCCAAAGGAGGGCCATGAGGATGATCAGGGGACTGGAGCACCTCCGGTATGAAGATAGGCTGAGAAAGTCGGGGCTGTTGAGCCTGGAGAAGAGAAGGCTGCGTGGAGACCTCATAGCAGCCTTCCAATATCTGAAGGGGGCCTATAGGGATGCTGGGGAGGGACTCTTCATGAGGCACTGTAGTGAGAGGACAAGGGGCAACAGGTTCAAACTTAAACAGGGGAAGTTTAGATGGGATATGAGGAAGAAATTCTTCAGTGTGAGGGTGGTGAGGCACTGGAATGGGTTGCCCAGGGAAGCTGTGAATGCTCCATTGCTGGCGGTGTTCAAGGCCAGGTTGGACATAGCCTTGGGTGACATGGTTTAGTGTGAGGTGTCCCTGCCCATGGCAGGTGGGTTGGAAGTAGATGATCTTAAGGTCCTTTCCAACCCTAACTATTCTATGATTCTATTCTATGATTCTAAGTCTTGCTCAGACTCCGAAGTGGACTCTTTAAAATTATTTGGTTTCCTTTTGTGAATAGCAGAATACACCAACCCAATGCTGATCCTCTTAGAACTTATTAAAAACCATGCAAACTCACAGCATGCTATAAGGCATATAGGGCTTTCGTGGTTTAAGCCCAGCCGGTAACTCAGAACCATGCAGCCGCTTGCTCACTCCCCTCCTTTCCTCCCACCACTTCCGGAGGGATGGGGAGGAGAATCGAAAGAATGTAACTCCCACAGGTTGAGATAAGAACAGTCCAGTAACTAAGGTATAACACAAACCACTGCTGCTGCCACCAATAATAATGATGACAAGGGAAATAAGAAGTGAAGAGAACACAACCACTCACCACCCGCCGACCGATACCCAGCCTGACTGAGCAGTGATCTAACCCTTGTGGGTAACTGCCCCCAGTTTATATAGTGGGCATGATGTGCTGTGGTATGGAATACCTCTTTGGTCAGTTTGGGTCAGGTGTCCTGTCTCTGCTTCCTCACGGCTTCCCTTCCTCCTTGGCAAAGCATGTGACTCAAAAGAGTGGTCAGAGTAAACATTACTGAAAACATCGGTGTTGTTTGAATGGATTGCCCAAGGAAGTTGTGAATGCTCCATCCCTGGCAGTGTTCAAGGCCAAGTAGGTCAGAGCCTTGGGCGAGATGGTCTAGTGTGTGGTGTCCCTGCCTATGGCACTGGGTCTAGATGATTTTAAGGTCACTTCCAACACAAACCAGTGTGTGATTCTGTGATTCTATGATTCTATGACTATTCACCAGAAAGAGTTTTCACACAAATCTTATTCTTTGCCTTATTCAGGAGAGTCATCAAGTAATTATCATCTAATTATTGCATGGAACATTTAATGGGACGTGTGCTATAATTATGAATTTGACCAGGGCACATTAAGGAAAAATCTTAGTGTTTCATCAAGTGAATGGATATACTTCAGAAGATGTGTGAGGTTATTTTCAGGAGTAATGCGCAGAAGTGAAGAGTTCAGCTTTGATTTATGAAATGCACAAGGCGCATTATAAAGCAAATTTGAAGGGCAGTATCCTAAAGTGATGAGGACATCTGGGAGAGGTTCAGCAGTGAAAGAAGCAGGGGCATAAATCACAAATGGGCTGTTCTTTGGTTGAAGATATATATTAGTGGGAAGGCTATGAAATTTGCATTTGATCCTGGTTCAGTCTGAAGTAGCTCAGTGCCAGACCTTGGATCACAAGCATACTGCTGTGATCGTCTTTTGTACTACCTTCTGCCATGCAGTGAATGCCCCCAAAGCAGACTTTGGGCAGCAGAACTGTAAATACATCTGTGCTTCCAGTGTTGAAGGTGCAGACTGATTTAAAACAGTGAAGAGGACTGACCCCATTACAATATTCCTCAAATTTCAGAAACAGAAGTAAGCTGCAACAGTTTAGAAATAAAGTGTTTTTTATCAGTGTAAATGCATTATTTGGGGGAAGATCCAAGTTACAAAGAATAATTTGGGCTCAAACTTAAACAGGGGAGATTTAGGTTAAATCTAAGGAAGAAGTTCTCCCCTGTGAGGGTGGTGAGGCCCTGGCACAGGTTGCCCAGAGAAGCTGTTGCTGCCCCATCCCTGGCAGTGTTCAAGGCCAGGTTGGACTGGGCATGAAGCCACCTGGTCTGGTGAAAGATGTCCCTGCCCATGGCAGGGGGTTGGAACTGGATGAGCTTTAAGGTCCCTTCCAACCAAAACCATTCTGTGATTCTATTAATATGTGCAAGTAAATAAGCCAGTTTGCTCAGGATTTTAGTGAAGTTTTTCATGCCAAAATCTCTTGTCTGAAGCTTCTGTTCTTCAAAAGAATTGCAGGTGAGGAGCTACAGAGATGCTAGAAAATTGTTCTAAAGATATTTGATGCTTTTACATTATCCGCTGATTAAGCAATGTATAGCACATCCATTTTCCTCTGATTACTTAAAGCCCACTATAGAAATGTGGGGGGTCTTCTTATATCTGGGACTTTCTTGATGTTTTAACTCCCTGAGCTTCTGCCATGAAGAGATGGATGAACACATTCAAAATGTATTTAGCAAGTATACACAAATGTACTTGCAGACAGAGTTAGCTGTGACACTGTCTGTGATGGTGCTCTGGATAGGTAAGAGTTTTGCTGTCTGCAGTGAAAAGACAAAGATGAGAAATGTGAGTTTTCACCCTAGGGATTAAAAACCCCAACAAACAGATGAGGTAACGTTTTGCAAGAGTTTAAAAAGCAAAGGGACGTGAGGAAATAAAAAGCTTTAGTAGCATATTACGTCTGACATTATTGTCTTTCTCTGTTCTCTTTCACCCACACAACAGATCATTTTGTATATTTTTCCATATGTGTTTCCTTTGTATTTTTTATTAATTGTCCTATTTTCCATAATTAATTGCATACTTCTAGACTCGTTCCTCTATTGACAAATTGTGGTTGATTACTCTCTGCATCCTTCCTCCCTTTTACTTAGCCTATTTAATCATTATTATCTTCTCCCATCAAAAACTATTCCCCATGTTTTTCTTTTCTGAAACAGCAACATTTCTTAAGTTGCCTTTTCTCATTGAACTTCAGCATCATCCTTGCATCTGTTAATTCCCCATGGCTCTGTTGTTCTCTTGCAGTAATAACAGCCTTGTTTTTCCCTTCCTGGGAACAGTGAGGTGATTGATCCTGCCAAGAAACTTTCAGGAAGTTTTTAAGTCAGGGTATGTAGAAATGGGGGTGCTCCTGTCAATGCCACAAGTAGAGGTGTTTTGTAATGGACTTTTATATGGCGTATGCCAGTGTGAGAGGAGAAGGAGGCTTTATTGTTTTGTGTAGAATGTGCGTGTCATGAGCAAGTTCACATTAGCAACCTAACAGTGAAATCTATACTAGTCCCAATGGATGCCTCTGTTCATTTGGTGCTAATTCATTTGCCTAGGCTGACTCCAGTCTAGTGAGGTTGTTTATTTGGTGAGCCCTAATGTGATTGCGAGGAAAGGGAGAAAAGACCTCAGAGAGGCTTGATGAGTAGTTTGTCTGTGAAAGCACATTTATATGGAACCTGACCTCTTTTTTTCTACTTGTCTGTATATTTCTGCTTTCAGTGGATTTTTAATCTGCAGTGGCATTTTTTGCCAGGAATTCTGTAAACTCTTTGTTTCCTTCTTCCCTTTGTTTGCTTTTATTACTTTTCACCTGTTAAAATAATAGAGAAAAGGAGAAAGGGATTGAGAATAGAGGAGTGTAAGAGCTTTTGAGTCAAAGCAAGCATAAAATATTAACTTATTTAAAAGAGTCACATGAAAAAAAGCATCCTTTGTCTCAGTTTAAAGTTAGCGCTTGATATGAGTTTTCTTGTGATGGAGTCACCTGTCAGAGGAACCAGATTTGCTTTGAGTTTTTGGTTCGGGGAGGTGTTGTTACAAAGATTAAACCCTCGAGGCTTCTCATTATGGACAGAAGGTAGGGCATCAGGTACCATTTCTTTATGATGTCATAGGCAGTGACATGTCTCAGGTTTGAGACAGATTGGCTCATTTCAGTCACATCGCTGGGCCGCCCTTAAACAAAAATGTAGCATTGGCTTTGTGAAGCAAGATGTAATAGAAGTCTGTGAGAAAGGTGTTTTTTAATTTGTAGCAAAGAACGTTTGACACGTGTCAAATTCCCACACTGGGAACATAATTGGTTGAGGTATGTTATTTCTTAGCTTTCAGCTGTAAAAGTGTTCATGAGAAGCCACCACTTGTAAGAGGAAAAGATCACAGAATCATAGAATGATTTAGGTTGGAAGGGACCTTAAAGCTCATCTATTTTCAACCCCCTGACATGGCCAGGGATGCCTCACATTAGACCAGGTTCCTGCAAGCCCTGTCCAATCTGGCACTGAACACTGCTGGGGATGGAGCATTGACAACTTCCTTGGGCAACCTCTTCCCGTGCCTCACCAACTCTCACAGTAAAGATACGTGAACATAGCCGTCTGTGCCACTATAAAACTACCTTTGTTTTACTTCTTAGGCTGAGAGAAGCCTATTTTGAAGGTTCTGGTGACAGGAATTTCTTTGGAGACCAAAGCAGAACGTGGAAATGTGGGGAGAGTAATGTTAGTTTTAAGATGTTTAACCACACGTACCTTTATGAGCTAGCTATATACCATGTCAAATAGTTTCTTACTTCTCCAGAGCTTACTCTTTAACAGTGGCTCTTGTGTCTTCCCATGGTCCACCTGTCAGGGAGTTTTGCTCTTTCAGTTGTGAATGTTGTATGCAGAGCTTTTAAAAGAACTTTATTTTGTAGCAGAAGTTAGAGGTTTTCATGCAATAAAATGACAGTACTGTGTACTTACATAGCCTTTCTTACAGAAGATATCTGAATGTTGAGAAGAACACAATCATTTTATCATATAATGGGCTTCATATCCTGTTCTTGTCAGAGGATAAATGATCTAGGAATTATAATTATCAGAGGATAAATGATCATAGGAATTATTTTTATCAGAGGATAAATGATCTAGGAATTATTAAGACCAGACTGGACAGGGCCTTGAGCAACCCAGTCTAGTATGAGGTGTCCCTGCTCCTGGCAGGGGATTTGGAACTAGATGACATTAAGGTCCTTTCCAACCCAAACCACTCTGTGATTTTTTTTGTGCTTGAAAGGTCAAAATTCCCACAAGTGGATGAGGTCATGATCCTTAGTGCTATCTCATTCATTGAGCTTGGTGAAATTACAGAAAGAAGTTTTCTGACCAAAGTGGGCTGGACCATTGCCTCATTTTACTGCAGATCTTGTCCTGAAGCGAACTGCTGAATGTATGCAGAGCTTGTTGACCAAGTTGCATGGTCCTTTTGGAGCTCAGTGTTCTAGGGCTATGGGGTTCATTGGTCCAGTTTCCTTCTCTAAGGTTACCTGAGCAGTGACAGTCTTTAATAAACAGAGATGGTTCCCCTGAAGGCAAGAAGAGGAAAAGGCACATGATTTGCAAATATTGACAGTTACGAAAGCCAAACCTGTTACTCAGATGTTGCTTTTCTGGCTCTTTGTGTGCGCTCATGTTTAAGTTATCCGTAAGGAGTGATTTGCCAGTCAGCTTTTAGCCACAGTTTGTTCTGTTAGGAAAGGCTCTGGGAGATGTCACATTTTTGTATTTTCTAAATACAAAAGAGGGGGATTTTATTTCTTTGCTGATTTTCTTGGGATTGGAGAGTTGAGGAGTGACAAACGCTATGAAGACAGATCTAAGAAAGAATAAACCATGTTTTTACAATCAATAGAAGTGGTTTTAAAAATTTCATCCTTCAGTTCCTCCTTGTTTCTAGTTACTAAATCCCACAAAAAAGGCATATCATTATCTTACCCTCTGCTCCACCATTTCAGATGTTCAGAGCCCTTGATAAATTAGCAGACTGGTTATTCAGAAAAATAAAATTACATTGCTGGATTGGATTTATGATTATTATGCAAATGTAGCTGCCATATTCTCTGCAGAAAACACATTTAAACACGCAGAAATAGCAATAATCCTGTTCAGGAGCTACTCCAATTAATACTTCCCTATATAGAATTGAGTGTTCATTAATAACTTCAGGATTGTTATTAAAATTGTTTTATTGTAACATGTAATTTACTTAAACTGACTACGTCTTTCTCAAAATGGTTTTAATTACAGAAATAAATGACAAAGCTTAGTGGAGATGCTTATACAACAGTGCAGTCATTTTCTGTGTGCCAACTGGAACTCATTTTTAACAGATGGAATTCACCAGTCTGCAAAGAGCGAGCATGAGGCCTTAAAACTTTACTTAATCAGTCTGATAAAGAATGAACCTGGTGTTTTCCACACTATTTTTTCTTGGCTTCTACTTTAGTAATCAATTATTCTGTTACAGCTGTAGAGAAAGAAGGAGTTGCTAATTTTACTGAGGGTGTGTTTTGCTATTAGCATCAGTTTTGTATGTCAACAAGACATTGTGGGTCAGAATAAAGATATGGCTCAAAATAATCTCCTTTCTCTATAGAGACTGGGACATTTTTTCTTCTTCCTTCTGGTGTTGTGGGCAATATTGTTGCAGATTATTTTGGCCTCTTGTTCCTCTCTTCTTTTTTGTTATCATTCTGCTCAACTCTGTTCTAGTAGCTCTTGTTGTCTTTACGGTATGAACTCCTTTCAAATTCTGATTCGGGATAAAGGCTATAGATAGCTCTAAGATGAAGCCAGGACTTTAGACACAACCTACAAGGAATAGAAAACCACTATTTTGCTCCTAGTTGATGAGTTGGTTGATTACAGATCTCACTTCTTCCTTGAGACTAATGAACAGCAGCAAAACTGTAGCCCAGGAGTAGCTCAAAAAGTGGAGGTGCACTGATTAGTCTTTGCATAAAGAAAGGAGACATTGTCACTACGGAGAAAACGAAGGTATCAAGCTGAATGACCCTGTGGACTGGGGAAGGAGCAGAGAGATGAATTCATTAGTATCAAGTGCAAAATCACATACTTGACAAGAACAAGATATTCAGCTACAAGTTAATTGCTCATCAGTTAGAAATGAATGAGAAGGAAAAGCGTGCCATGTGCTAAACGACAACAGGATGGGTAAACCGGAGTGTTGTGGCCATGGACAAGGCAATTGTACTGCCGGCATGTATCAAAGAAGAGAGAACCAGCAAAGATCCTGTCCTACAGGAGAAAAAAAGGCTGCTTTATGTGGCATTTGCAGCACACCAGTACTCTACATCCACTGGAAACATGGTGTCTTTATTCCAGTGTACTTCAAAGAAACAGTATTAGTTACAGTAGAGGGTAAGAACCACTGTGAGATCACATCTTTGCTTGTCTGATGTGATCCTTCTCACATTTCCATCCTTTAAAAGAGTGTGGCTTGTTTTAACACAGCAAAACAATAACTAGAAGTGAAAATAAATTAACCAGAGTGGGACAAGGACTATTTGTATGATAGGATTGAAGTGACATGTGAGGAAACAGGAATAAACTGTCCACAGTTAAACTTAGGTTGGGAATAAAAAGAGGGTATCAACAGAGTGGTGTTCCAGTAGAAATACCAGTCAAAAACAAACTGGTGTGATCAGTTGATATCAAGGTCCTGTGCCAGTGATGATAAGGACATAGTCTGTTTTAGCCACGAGGTCTCCAGTTCTGCATTCCTGTAGGGTCACTCTGGGTAGAAGGGGCTTGGGAAGCGCTGTTCCAAGAGAGTGGGCCTAATGACAGCTAAAGACAGAATGAGCTGGCATGGCATCTGGCAAAAATTAGCTAGAGACTTTACAAAGAAATAAATATTAGGCCAGTAAGCAGGACCCAGGAGACTCTTTCCAAATTTTGCTTCCTAGTGGCATTCTGATTTTCAAAGGTTGTTTTAGCCTTTTCTTTGGATTCCTGACACCAGAAACCTCTCAGTCACGTGTGCCTGTTAGACCCAAGCTCCTCAGAACTGACATTGTACTTATATTTGACACTCATTAAACATTTAGAAATAATATCATAAATTAAATAAACTGCACCACCAATCATGGACTGGTGAAGTAAGTTGAATGTGAAAATTATATCAGTTATAAGAGGCAGTGACTTGACCTTTTATTATAAATACACAAGTTTTTGCATCTGTACCCTGTGATTTTTTAAAAAAAACCCTCTGCTTTCATCCTTCCGTGTCTTACTCATTTTCTTATTTATGCATTTGCTACAGCAGTGTTTTGTTAAATATTGAAATGTTTGTGATGTAAACCTGACTGTGATTTCAGTTCTAAATATTTCTTACAGAGCTAAAGGCTTAAATTTAACATTAAGCTGGTTTTATTTATTTTTATTGTTTTGATTTTGTAGAAAGACCAAGAAGGATATACTTACTTCATTAACAATAAATGAGGAGATAGTGCAGCTATGCTGTCAAGGAAATGAAAGAGCACAGAAAATACATTCAGGATTAATTAATGTTTTTACTCCACGACGGCCTACTTTTTATTCTGGAGTCTTCTTAAAAGCACAGAAACTATTTTTGGTAGACAAAGAATAATTATCCTGGTCACTTTCAGTTATATAAATACACACATCTAGAATAACAGAATGGTTTAGGTTAGAAGGGACCTTAAAGCTCATCCAGTTCCAACCCCCTGCCAAGGGCAGGGACACCTTCCACTAGAGCAGGTTGCTCCAAGCCACATCCAGCCTGGCCTTGAACACTGCAGGGATGGGGCAGCAACAGCTTCTCTGGGCAACCTGTGCCAGGGCCTCACCACCCTCACAGGGGAGAACTTCTTCCTTAGATTTAACCTAAATCTCCCCTGTTTAAGTATGAACCCAAATTATTCTTTGTAAATTGGATCTTCCCCCAAATAATACATTTACACTGATAAAAACCGCTTTATTTCTAAACTGTTGCATCTTACTTCTGTTTCTGAAATTTGAGGAATATTGTAATGGGGTCAGTCATCTTCACTGTTTTAAATCAGTCTGCGCCTTCAACGCTGGAAGCAGAGTGAGCCATTCCCCCTTGCTATGTCACTACATGTCCTTGTAAAATGCCAACTGAAATTCAATGATATTGTTAAAAAAAAACAGAGGGGGGGAGATCTGAGCAGGTGAACCGTCTGGTTTTGTAATCTGTGAGTAGATGAATATTGTGGCAGAAAATACGTTCCTGCTTCTTTATTGTTAGCGTTAAGGTGCTAAATCCACTTCTGCAGTGGCATGAAGCTGGGCATTCTAATGGAGCCTGAGAGTACCTTGCTTTGCTGCTCAAGGATGCTGCGGGTCCAGCATAGCTGTGCTGCAGCTTCTCTTCAGAAGGTTTCTGCAGAGAAACCTAAACCTGTTGGGAGCCCTGGGGGGATAAAGTACTCCTTCCCTTCCCTTTGTGCTCCTCCTGTGGCCAAGGAGCTCTCCCTGGAGCAGGAGGACATGCCTCCTCCATCAGGCAGAGTGTGCCTGACCTCTGGGACTTAGCTGGGACAAAGCAGCTGTGAATTCTACTGCTAAGAAAAGAAGGAAAAACAGATTTGCATTTTGTTTGGTTTGATTCCACTACTTAAAACTAATCTAGGGTAGCTTTTTATTTTCTTGAAAGCTGCTTTGTACTGACTAGCCCTTGGTATTTGTCAGATTCTTTGTTTTCTCCATGTATTCCCTGCTGGCCTACTCAGAAGCTAGTTAAATTATGAGGATTATTCAGAGCTCCACTGGATAATAAAATGGTCTATTGATTAGTAGACTTCTAATTACTTGTCCCTTAGCATAAGGAGAAGTAAGATTTGATAGTAAACAAAGCAGAAAGCAAATAGGGTGTTTCCAACGTGTAGGGGTATGCATGCTTATGTGTGGCCTTGTACATGAGTATTGTAATTTCCAGTCTATCATCATGAGTTTATTTGACTGCTTATAGAACTGTGACCTGCACAAGCAGACTTTTTGACAGATGAGCAGCAAAAAAATACAATTCCTTCTTTATTTTTTGCTTTCTGCAATACCCTGTGTATGCACTGGAAGAATAACATGAGCAATATGGTTTTGATTTTTCATGTCTTGTCATAATATAATGAAAGTTATGGCTAATTTGTGTTTTAACTAGGTATGTACAGATATAAATGAATATAAATAGTGTGTCAAAGTTTTAGTTTGAAAATGGTTGAACACCAGTAGGTAGTGAAACCTTTCCACTTGCATCACATGCCTCCATACTGGTTCAGTGTGTCAAATCATAGAATCACAGAATGGTTTGGGTTGGAAAGGACCTTAAGATCATCTAGTTCCAACCCCCTGCCACAGGCAAGGACACCTCACACTAGACCATGTTGCTCAAGGCTCTGTCCAACCTGGCCTTGAACGCTGCCAGGGATGGAGCATTTGCCTCTTCTTTGGGCAACTTGTTCCAGTGCCTCACTACCCTATGATCATCCTAAAATCACCTATGGTCTTCCTTAAAAATGATGCGTAGTATGTATTCCACCTTCAGACCAGTTTCTTTAGTAGCTCTTGCCTTGAATAGGTGTGTGAAATTTTTAAGGATGCAGATTGCTTAGGATACAAGCAATGTATCCTAGGCAATCCTAAACTAGAATAAGGTACAAACCTTGTTTAGGAGAATGGCAATGACACCCTCTTCTGCTTCCTTACCAGTAAACGGTAAGGTGATGTCAACACTGGTCTCACTTGTGCTTGTAGGTGACTGTGATTCCCAAAGAGGTACGAAAGCAGAGGACAGACTTTGGCATGTTTTGAAAAATAACGATTGAAATCCTTGCAGAATTGCTGTTAATTTCGTAGGAGCAGGGTTTCTCACCAGCCCCTTTAATGCCTCTTACACAATGCACAGAAGTATTCCCATGAATTTCTCTGGGCTCTTCATGCTTCTTTAGGTTTTCTACTAATTACTTTTTTAAAATGCTATGAACTTCTAACAAAAAACAACTAATACCCCCCCCCCCAACAACTTTGAGTAGTTCTTGCCCATGGCAAAATAGCTAAGCCAAAGCAGTAATTTAATTAAAATGTAAAAATCATGTAATTCTCATGAAGTATTCAAATTCCTTTTTGTTGGGGATTTTTTTCATTGTATTTTATTAGAACTGTCCAAGTATCAAGGGCTCAGCTTCCTGTATTGTTGTGCCCTTTTATAAAATGTAATTTTCTCACTCAGAAATGAAGCAGTTCCCATTGCTTTTAATCTCGCTTATAGGTTGACTTGACTACAGTGTAGTTTGCATGGCCTCTTCTAGTTTGCCTGGTTTTCCTCCATGGTAAAAACCCTTTCGTTTTAAACCTGGCTGCCAGCAGAGAGGCAGGTGAGCAGTCCTGTGCTTTCTAGATGCTCAGCCTTATCAGCACATGAGCCTCCTCATCTCCTGTTGCCCCAAGGCTGATGTCAGAGCAAGATATTATCTGCTAAATGTGAATTCTTTTACTAGTTTTGTGTTCTTCCCCTAGGCCTGTAATTAGAGCACTCCTGATAAACCAGCACACAACTGCAGCCATTAATTAGCTCTTCATTTGAAGGTTTCTCTCTCTGTGTTTCCATCCTTGTCAGCTTATCACAGCAGCATCACAGCATGGTTTAGATTGGAAGGGACCTTAAAACTCATCCAGTTCCAACCCCCTGCCACTGGCAGGGACACATTCAACTAGACCAGGTTGCTCCAAGCCTCGTTCAACCTGGCCTTGAATGATGCCAGAGATGTGGCGGCCACAGCTTCTCTGGGCAACCTGTGCCAGTGCCTCACCTCCCTCACACAGAAGAATTTCCGTGCTGGCTGCGCAGCCAACATTACATTGTCTGTGCTTTTGTGGGTGTCTGTGCAGTTATTCAGTAGCTGCTTTATTGTTCTGCAGAGCATAGAAGAGATGCACAGCCCAGGCTCTGCTGTTTACCTGACAGAACAGTCAAAACAGGTTTCTGATTCAAGAGGTAGCAGCAGACACCCAGTCTCTGTGGGCTTCTCCACATTAGGGGATAATGGAAGCGTTTACTAACAACCAAAGAAATTATTTATTAGGATATGAAACCTTTAATTTAGAAGGCAGGATTCCCATTCTCTTATTTTTCTTCTTTTTTTTTCTTCTCATACTCCCACTCTGCAAAATGTAGCAAAGCCCCAAATTAATGCATTTGCACACCTATTTCTGAGCTATGTGGGTGTCTCTGAAAAGGTATGATTTTAAAGTAGAACAAACAATATATTAATAGCTGTCTTCTTTGAACCAACAGGTTTCAGAAATCCAAAGATCCAGATCAATCAAACCCAATATATTGCATTCTCTGCTCTGTTAGTCTTAGATTTAACCTGGTTTATACACGTTGAAATTGCATCAAGAATTCCCCAGCTGGTAAAAATGGTTCTGATGGAGCAGAGCGAAGTCACACCTGGGGAAAATATGCCGGAAGCTGAGCCTTCACCTTTCTGTCTGCTCCTCTAACTATCTGGTATAACAGGTTTGTGTCTTATGGTATTACAGAATCACAGGCTGGTTTGGGTTTGAAGGGACCTTAAAACTCATCCAATTCCAGCCCCCTGCCACAGGCAGGGACACCTTCCACTAGACTAAATTGCTCCAAGCCCCGTCCAACCTGGCCTTGAGCACTTCCAGGGATGGGGCAGCCACAGCTTCTCTGGGCACCCTGTGTCCGGGCCTCAGCACCATCACAGAGAAGAACTTCTGCCTAATATCTAATTAAACCTCCTGTATACATCATCTTGTATACATTTTACTGTAGGCAGTTGTCCCTGCTATCCATACAGAAGGCTGACAGAAGAGGGTAAAAGTCTTTCCTGACCCTGCCAAAGCTGATGAGAGAATTGCTTTGAATCTGATAATCTGTGAAATACGCAATCATATTGAAACATTTGAGTATCAAATGTTGACTGAGATATGAAGTGGTATAAATATCTTTATTGTTTACAGAATATCCTCATCTGCAGTTGTTCCCAGTTTATTTACTTGTGTACACACAGATGTGCATTATGAACCCAGGAGGAACGAACACAAAGACTTCTTTTTTTTTCATTGGCCTTGTTCTTATTTGGGGGAAGAAAACGTGATCTCTGACATGCTGAAGAGCACAGAGTAAAAGGGGCTTTGTGTCTTCATTTCTCCCAGGGCCTGAACTGACATCCACTGAAACGAGAATAGCACCTTAAAGTCCCTGGGTGTTGGTTTGAAACAACACATCAAAGAGATTTGTTCCATCATTGTCCTGTGCTCCCTTTGCCCCCTACAGAAAGAAGAAGGAGGGGCTATATGTTTTGTGATCCATACAGAGGTGCAGTTGGTGCAGAAATCAAGGCAGATGATGTCTTTACAAGTCTTTCAGACAGTGGACAGTCAGGAGCAAGTTAAGGCGGCCTTCCTATTTCGTAGATGGAAACAGGGGGGCAAAGGCTCTTCTAGCCAGCACAGGAGAGCAAGGGTGAATACTTTCTGAATGTTACAACTGGTAGTATCTTTGTGTAGGTATAGGGGCGAAATAGATCTGTATGAATAATTAGATGTTGTCATTCTGGATTATTTTTAATGAGCAAAGCGTGGGCATTTTATCTCCACAATTTCAGAATGCTGCTGTGCATTTATCTCATCTGATCTTTGATTTTGTTTTTTTACCCACTGAAGGATGTCATACACTCGGTTTTTTGTATGTGCTGTTGTAGAAAAGATCAGACTAGGCACAAAATTTCTTCG
This sequence comes from Ara ararauna, assembly GCA_028858755.1. Lineage (NCBI taxonomy): Eukaryota > Metazoa > Chordata > Aves > Psittaciformes > Psittacidae > Ara > Ara ararauna. The sequence goes on along the minus strand of CM054379.1, from coordinate 116,279,496 downwards.
TCTTTATTCTTACAGGTGTTCAGCTTCAAACATGCTTCCACCAGTGTTTAATTTTGCCATTTCAATAATGCAAAGAATTGCAGTTATTTAATTTTAATCATCCTTGGAAGATTTCAGTGCAAGTAGCTGACTGTTTCCCCCTTCCTAAATGTGCATGTGTATCTTCCCATTTAACTTGTCCCCTCCACCCTAGAAAAAGTAATGAGTACTTATGACTAAATCAGGTAGGTGTGAGCAATCAGGTAGCGTGCTAATATTTGCAAGGGTAAGAAACATAGTTTATGGAAAAAAATTGAGACAGAACGTGTCCTATGTAATTACCCAAATAGCTGCATGTCCTCTAGTTTTCCCTGTGTATTACTGTGACTGTGTTGATTAGCCAAGTGTAGAAGGATTGGGAAAGACCAGTAAAAAAGTAGGGGATAGTAAGTAAGATGGTAATAGGGAGCAGACAATGAAAATACATGTGTCCCCAGCAAAAAGAGTACATTCCACCTGTTTCTTGGCAGTACATGCTTTGGGACTAAAGTCTAATGGCAGCTGTTAGTTCCAAACAGGTAGGATTGATCTAAATTATGGCTTCTTGAGAGGGTAATTTTTTCCCTTGACAGCTTGTCTACTTCCATTTGCTTAAAGAAGGAGGAGGATTTTGACCTTCTGAGCAGGGAAGGCAGTTCTCTTAAAGATTTTCATCAATGCCGAGCTTGTTTTCCAACGAACCATGGGAACCAGAGTTATCTGCAAGCTGGCGTGATGGGCACAGTTTGGCTGACAGAGTGATGAGAAAGTTCAGACCTCTGGGAGGGAGATTACAGACTTCCTGCCAGAAGGGGGTAATTTTGTCACAGGTGCAGAGTACAGCGAGTGTTACAGGGATAACAAAAAGTGTTGACACTGACATTTATTTCCCAGAGTTTAGTAGTTCAGCAGAGTGGAGCCTTGCAAAAGTCTCAAGTGGGAAAGTGCAGATGTCACGTTGAACACAGCCCAAATTCTTGCCCGGTTCTCCTGCAAAAAGAGTAAAGCTACTTCCTTAATACCAGATCTCCCTGGACAGGAATGAATTTGCATCTGAGTAATTACAAATTTAAAACTCACTGCGGCCTGCAAATCCACATACACCTCTGAGTTGTTAAATGCGTTTTCCAAGTGGTTTGCAGGTGACCAGGCATCAGCAGAGCCCACCTGAGCCTAAGAGAGCTGTGACTCAAGCTGAAATGCTGATTTAATCCTTATATTTAAATCTTATGTAACTTCCACGTTCATGAAGAGCATCAGAAGTAATGGAAGATAGGCTGAGAAAGTTGGGGCTGTTCAGCCTGGAGAAGAGAAGGCTGCGTGGAGACCTCACAGCAGCCTTCCAGTATTTGAAGGGGGCCTATAGGGATGCTGGGGAGGGACTCTTCATGAGGAACTGTAGTGACAGGACAAGGGGTAATGGTTCAAACTTAAACAAGGGAAGTTTAGATTGGATATGAGGAAGAAATTCTTTCCTGGAAGGGTGATGAGGCACTGGAATGGGTTGCCCAGGGAAGTTGTAAATGCTCCATCACTGGCGGTGTTCAAGGCCAGGTTGGACAGAGCCTTGGGTGGCATGGTTTAGTGGGAGGTGTCCCTGGGCATGGCAGGGGGGTTGGAACTAGATGATCTTGAGGTCTTTTCCAACCCTAACTATTCTATGATTCTATGATAATGTAGAAAAAGTCTCACTCTCATCTCAAACAGCTTAATTTGAGCCTGCTCTTAGGTTGAAGAACTTGAGGCTTCCACCTCCCCCTGAATTGTAGGTGTAATTTTTTTTGATAAAATGGTATCTGAAAAAGCAAATTACAAATACAAAAGAAATTGGGGGCTTTTTTGCTCTTGGATAGCTATTTTCCTAGATAAATTACAGTAATTTTAACTGCCTGTTCTGTGCAGTAGCAAGGATTTTAATGATGGCATGTCTGTACCGTTCTTGTCTAGTTAATGAAATATCTAGCATATTTAGATTTAAATCAAATCTCAAGTTTGGCTTATTCTGTTCTCGGAGGTGTATGTTGGATTTTATCTCTTTTTGTCTTGTTTTTGGTGTAAGCTTTTCAGGCATTTTAAAATGCTTTTGCATTTTAGAAACTACATCTATTTGTCTTTGTGATATTTAGCACAATGGCCCAGGCTATGAAATACGTGCTGTACTACTATTTTGGCTATACTATGCTATATACTACATTTTCTATCCCTCAGTGTAGTGTTTTTAAGCAATAAATGGTATGTATTTGGCAAAATAGATACATATTCAGCAAAACTTTCATGTACAGCTTAGGAGAGTGTACTCAAGTTCAGGTTCATAGCTTTTTCTTGCATTTAGTATTGTTTTTCTTATATGTGGACTGGATTCAACAAAGCACTCCGGAATTTACTGAAATGTAAACTCACGAGTATGTAAGTGTAAGCTCATAGAATCATAGAATAGTTAGGGTTGGAAAGGGCCTTAAGATCAGGTGGATTTTGAACTGCTTTGCAGTGCTAACCCCACAGTGTTTTCACATCATAGAATCATAGAATAGTTTGTGTTCAAAGGTCGTCTCGTCTACCCACCCTGCAATGGTGGTGAGAAATGGTACGGCAGGAGAAACTATAACCCTATGGCAACAGTCATGCCTGTACATATCACCAGCCTGGGCGTTCTATGCGTCTTCAAAACAGAGACTGAAGGGAGTTTAAAGCAACTGTGAATATATTTGGGAGACGCTGCTACAGAGCAGCACCGTCACACACACCGCACCCCCCGCCTTCCTGCAGCCACCCCATTGAAATGAGAGAGGAAAGCGTGTCCGTCCCCCCCACACCCATCGCCAGCCCCTGCGCCAGCTCCCTCCCCCCTTTTCTCCTTCCCTCCCTCTTCACCGCGGCGGGGCGGAGCCCGCACCGCTCCGTTCCGCATCGCGGCGGCCGTCGCCGCGTCCCTCGGCGGTGCGGTGCGGGGCCGCGGTGGGGCGGGGGGAACGCGGGTGCGCAGGCGGCGGATCGTCGCCGCCTCCCCGGGAGCGCGGCTGCCGCCACTATTGATTTCAGAGGATGGACTGAATTTCCTGGGATTTCCATTAGGAATTGAAGGGGGGCGGGGGGGGAAGGGAGAAAAAAAAAACCAAACCAACCCAACCCCAAAAGCAAAGCCGTAAGCACGCAGGGTAGCCAGGCAGACATGGATATGAGATGGCACTGTGAAAACTCGCAGGTAGCTGCTTCTCTCACAGCCGATGCAGAGCCCAGGCGAGGCACTGCAGCATGCAGGGTTTAAGATGCCATTAGGCTGGCAACGAGGAGGAGAAAGGAAAAAAAAAAAAAGAAAAAAGGCATTTGCACCATTTGCACTGATTACTGAAATTGACTTTTATAATTATTATTATTATTTAAATTAAAATAGATCTCCTTGGAGATTGCATGTCATTAATACTAAGATCAAATGTGTGCACGATACCTGTTTTAAATTCAGAAAAAGCTTTTAAATTGAATTATTTTTTTTTCTTCTCTGCTCCAAGATAATACAGCTTCGGTACCCAGAGCATGGATGCTTCTGCTTTTTCTCTTCTGCTTTTTTTTTTAAGCAATAGAGCTAGGGTTTATTTTTTTAGCATGTTGGCTCCAAACGAGTATAAAGGAAAGGAGAATTATGCAGGATCAAATAAAAGCATGAATAAAACCTGCTTCATATAGTTGCCAGGCTGCTTTCTTTTTACTAATCTAGCAATTATTTTGGCTTAACTGATGCTTAAACCCTGACCATGCATGCTTCTCATTTTGGCTCTGGCTCTGCGTGTATGTGTGTGCGTACGTTATGTGTGTATTTGTGTTGATTTGATCTTTTTTCAGTGAGCGTTTGCACAACTGGAATTCCTGTGAGTTACATGCATGTTTTGATAAGAAAAAATTGCATACCAATGAATGACTGTATCTGATTGACTAATATTTCATGATATATAATTCAAAGTAGCTTCATTTGTTAAGGAAGTTCATTCTAATCTCTTGGGGGGGTGGAGGGTAAATTGCTGCATGCTTATGACAACGAAAGTGTCTATTTTTTAAAGATCAGTGGTTTATTTGCTTGTTTCTAAGACTGAAGAGCGAAGGGGGGGTCTTTCTTTATCTATCTATCTATTCATCTATCCATTTATTTATTTATTTATATCAAACCCCCAAGGCATCTGATTTAAAAGAGCTTCGCTTCCAGGGCTTGCCATATTACCTGAAAACAAGCAGAAAGGTGGTATGTTGTTTGTGAGGGAGCACTCAGCTCCTCTGGGAAGTGCATGATCTTTCCTGGCTCCTTTTTCATCCCCAAGAAGAGTTAAAATGCCGCATGGTGCACGCACTCTGGTGCCTGTGTGCACCATGGGAATTCTGCTGGCAAAACTAGATCTGGCACCAGGTGGGACATGGGGTGTATTGCGATAGTGAGCAAAGACAAAGGTAAGGGTTGCCAAAAGAGGTAAAGGCTTGTGAACCCTTTTATCTGAACATAAATGTCTAATTTTTCTAATTTTCCCCTCATTAGGAAGAAAGAAAAGGGGAAAAGCTTTTCCGATATGTTGTTGTCTTTCAGCTGACTCAGAGGATAATAAAGTAGGGGAGACAGTTGTTCAGGTTTGTCGCAGTTTACAGGTTGGAACTGTTGTGTAGAGAGGAGTGATGGTTTGGGGGGGGGCTTTTTTCATGATTGTGAAAGGGTTGCCTGCTGGGCTGGATCCAAGCTATCCTTTTTGCTGCAGTTGTAAATGAGGATCATACCTTGGCATGCTGGGTATATTGTCTAATCCTGTTTGTATTCATTAGCTGGGCTTCCTTAGAGTTGTACCATTAAGCCATTTGTTTCATTGTATGATTTTAAACCTCTTAATACGCAGCTCTTATTGCTCTGGGATAACCCATGCCTTGTTTTGCTCTTTGCATAGTGTCTTACACCCCCACCCCCCCAAAATAAACTATTTTGGGTGGTTGTTAGAGTTTTCCTGTGCCGAATGGTTCTGGCGTGTTGGTATTTTAGGCCACTGTTCAAGTTCAGGCTGAAAACTTTGTGGATTAAGTTTGCCATTCCCAGCTCTGTTCCTAATAGTCTCCCACATCACCTAGGCATCATATATAATTTGACACAGCTGACAGCATCTACTTAAAGAAGCTTAGGGCTGAGCCAGAGTGGAAATTGAATTGCATCTCGACTCCCTAATATTAATGATCCTTCCAGGTCAGCACAGGAGTAATTGCCAGGGCAGCCTGAGGAATTGCCCATTAAACCTGCCTAGATGGTAGCTCACCTGTGGAGAGATGCATCCGGCTAACGTCTACAAAATGAATTCCATTTGCTTAATATAAGGTCTGCTGGAGTTATGAATATCTCAAAAGCCAACATGTGGTCTCAAGTTTAATATCAAGTCATTTTCCTGGTATTTTAAGATTGATTATAGCTAAGGATAGTCAGATTTGCCTTAGATGTGTCTGAAAAAGAAATCCACACAAAAATCTGGTTGGTGGTTGTATCCTGAAGGGCAAGCCTATATTTCTCTGAAGGTAGAGTTTGACCTAAAGCATTGTGGCATAAAGCAGGAGAGGAAAAGTTCATGTAGTCCATGTTCTTTAGTCCTTGAGGTATCTGCACATTTTAAATAACCCATTAATTAGTCAAAGTTTGCATACAACAGGGCAACCTGATGAGGTGGGCAGCTGGACCTTTAAATCCAAAATCAATATTCAACAGGAATTCAGAGGAGGCAAACAGCTTAAGGACAATGTTTAAAAACTCAACAAGATTTTATGTCTTGGAGTAATGCTGATTTAGCAAGAAATCCCAGTCGCAGTGAGAGGGGATTTTTTTTTTGACCTTGTGTAATTGAGATGACATAAAAAGTTGAGCTGTCAGCATGACTTTACTGCGAGAAGGAAATGCAGAGGAGCTTCAGCCTCTGCTGAAAGGTACCCACATGGAGTATCAAAGATCAGAGGTATACAGGAAAGATGCTTTAAAGTAAAAATCACATTCTTCTGAGCTTGCTCTGTGCCAGGTAGGTGATTGAACAAAAATGCTGTCATGAGGGTAGTTGGGTGACACAGATGAGGGAACGACCTAACCTGCTTCAGTCCAAATAGGAGGCATCCTCCAGGAGATCTTGGACCACTACCTGTTCATCTATCCTCTTTCTCTTCACAGCTACTGAAAATCGTGGTGTTTTTTTCAATGGCCACATAAACTGTAGCAGCTCCCTACTGGAAAAGGATTTCTCATTCTACTGACATCCTTCTGCCTTGGGTCACCCACTGCCACTACTTAGAGCAATTGTTTCCCCTCTTTAGAGCTCTTTATGTATTCACGCTGTTGGAGGTGGTGTCACAGCTTGGTTGGGTTGAGTGTATATAAAGCAATCATCAAGATAAATAGTTGAAGAAACTGTCAAATTCAGTCTTAGCCAAGGAGAAGCTCAACAGTTGGAACTTGGTGATAAAGAGTAAATGGTTTTCATAACCTTTTGGTTACCATTTTCAATAGCTTGAAATATTATAGAATTGTTCTTAGTTGTGTATATTAATATGTTTAGTCATTCTATTTTATTTCATGTTAGTCTAGTGAAGTTTTTTTTCAGTGACTTAACTAATCATCTTTTCTGACGCAAAAATCATTTTACACTTGTTTTGCACCTTCAGCCAGTAGTAACTTTGGATTTCTGACTCCATTGTTGTCCCTTTGATTTTATACATTTCTGACATGGATTGAACAGCCATGTGGTAGCTTGGCCTGTTCTTGTCCTGACATGGATTGTAAAGCCATGTGGTAGTCTGCCCTGTTCTTCCTCAAAGTAGCAGGTCCTGGGAAAGTCTGACAAAAGCATAAGAGGTTGTTCTTGTGGGGTAGCTTGAATGATGGCAGTATTTTGCTATGCTGTTCTGCATTGCCTCTCTCTTTTTATCTTTGTCTGCATCTGAAATTGTATTTTATTTTTCCCTGTGGGATGCATAATTAGATCTAGCTATATAGTCACACACAACTAAGTAGGGCTAATCCTATTTTTCTGATCGTATCTTGCAATCCCTTTTGGGTGAAACTTCAGGTAATGCCTCCAATCTGAGTACTGTATCAAGATGAGATAGAGCAGGGGCCGAAGGCAAAACTCAGTCAAAAGCTTTTTGAAAGGGTATTGGCCAACTGTACAACAAGTAGCCAACAAAGCCCTTGCAGTAAGGAGTAAAGCATAGTTTTTAGTTACTCATTCACGTTACAATTACTTAGTAACAGCATGATAGCAAATGAAAAGACACCAATTTACTTTACATATAACACCAGTATATAAAAAGATAAATCCTGATATTAAATGGCAGGAATGCACCGCAGATGGGGAAGCTGAGGAATGGGTGCAGTGGAGTTTGACAAAGGATAAGCCTCCATCATGTTTCAGAGCAGTGAGGTGGCAGCAAGGAGGAGGTGGGAGACTCTCAGCCAGTATCACAGCGGGCCAGTTAAAAAAATTCCCTCCAGTAAGCTCCACTCCCAAATGCAGTTATGTTCTGTGAGGTTGACGTCAATGTGAAGCACCATATCCTGGGCAAGCTCACTTCCCCCAGCCCATGCCAGCTTCACAGTGGTTTGCAAAGCCAAGCTAAAAATGTAGCTTGTGATTTCATAGAGGATGTCCATCTGCACTGAACAGCCTGAGCAGCCCCAGGCCCTCACCGAGGCCTGTGTCTGCCGTATCCTGCATGAGCATTGGTGTCCGATTGCAGCATGTGTTGCATCAGTGCCAGAAGTAACTCTCCTCTCATCCTAGGCATAAAGGGCACAATGCTAGGGCACTGCATCCTTCTTTGTCTTTAGGCTTAGCTCTGAGATACAGTTTGTATTCTTTAAATTAGTTTAAACTCAGTCTGGGCCAGTGGAAGATCTCCTCAGGAGCCTCCTGGCACACTTGGTGTGTATTGGATTATGGCTGCTTGTTCAGTTCTGGCTAGGAAGAGACTTTACAGGACAGCCTTTCTGTTACTCCTTTCTATTTCTTGAAGTTATTCTAGCTAACTTAACAGATGGTAAGATGTTTCTGCTTTCTCTTGCAGCAGTCAGGGCATGTGAAAAGACTGAGACAATCAGTGTAATTTGTTTCTTTATGCCTGTATCAAACACTAAATTGCCAGTTGCACCATTTTTACCTAGAGGCATAATAAAGTAAGACTCCAGAGAAGCTGTGGCTGCCCCATCCCTGGCAGTGTTCAAGGCCAGATTGGATGGGGCTTGGAGCAACCTGGTCTAGTGGAAGGTGTCCCTGCCTGTGTCAGGGGACTGGAACTGGATGAGCTTGAAGGCACCTTCCAACCCAAACCATTCTATGATTCTTCCATCAGCTGTGCTGAGAATTGTCATCTTTACCAGCCTAACTCTTCCCTTTGCAGCTTTACCTGTGCAGAAAACATCTATTCCCCTTTCTACTGGGGATGTCTAGGGAATAACTTAAGTGGTAGCAGAGACATTTGAAAAGGCTGCAAAGGCGACCTTTGCAAAATACTCTTCAGAGTCGCTGGTGATGATGTGTAAGGCAGAAAGGATACAGATTGACATTCAAACCTCACTGGTTTTGTGCAGCAGATGTTACAAAGGAAATAATAGTAACTTTTAAGCCCATCTGAATGTATCTGTCACTTTGTCTGATCTTTGTTTTCTGGCAGTCTAAAATGGGCAGCTGAGATGGTTGAGCTTATCCTGAAAAAGTCTGAGACAATATTTTTGCATCCGAACTGTCTGTAATACCTGTTCCCCATTGCTATATAGGTGGTTTATCTGAGCCAGGAAAGAGAAGCAGTTTTTATGACAGTGGGAACATTCTTCCAGTGTGCAGCCACTGCAGGGTGAGGAGCTCTGGCATCTCATCCTTGACCCTTGCTCCTGCCGTGCATTGTGCCAGGACTGACTTGACTGCTCTAGTAGACTTTGTGTTATTCTTTTGATAGCTTGATATCCAGGCAGCTTCAGGGGTTAAAGTCAGCTTTTCAACCTCAGGTATTGTTATATGTGGAAATAAAGCAACTGAAAGTAACCTGCATAAATGATTTAAAAATATAGTGGGAAGTGAGTAATTCCCATGGAAAGCCTACCTCAACTGTAATTTGTTTCAATTCTAAGAGAAGATTCTCATTTATTTGTGATTAATTAGACAGAACCACCTGAGATTACTGAACAATAAGATGGCCCCAGAAGATAACACTATTCCCCTTGGATGAACTATAAACAGCTTCAGTTGTTTATGAGGCTAGTAGTGCATGACATATGCCTATACTACTGATGAGCTATAGACAGCAAAATGGGAAGATGTTGCCTTAGCCGTAACTCGAGTAGCAGCAGATGAAGCTGTGAGGAGTGTTGGTTAAGCAATGTTCTCTCACAATGTGGAAAGTGGTGTTATTCAGAGCCTGACTAGAGCCTGCAGCTCTCTTTGCCAAGGGCTTGGCATTGTGTGCCCTGTTCTTTCTGGACCCACTTCTTGACAAATTAGTGTGTGATTGCAGGATGAGGATGATGCCTATATTTTTAGCTTAAATGTAGAAACTTCTGTTCTTTCATTTATTTCTGAGAACTTCATGTTCCTCATTCATTTATGAATATGCCAGATAATTTCTAGGGTTTAACTGAATTAGAGGATCCAAGCAAGAATTGAGCACTAACCTCCACCAATGCGTGATCTGTCTGGCTGAAGGAGCCAGCCAGGTCTGGATATTGAACTGAGAAAAACACAGGCTTCATTCCAAGGATCTCTAATTTTGTTAGATTGTCTATACAGAGCAGGTGGCTGACTGGCTATCAGATACATTTTAAGAGTTGAGATTAGAGTCTTTGTCAGGGAAGTTTTGTTTATCTCACAACTGCAGAGGTCACATCAGGGGAAACAGTGGTACTCTCCTTGCCATCAATGTCATCTCAATTAAAATCTCAAGAGTCTTGTAACTGTCTCTGCTGCTTTTGTTAGTACAGTCTTGTCTTCTTTTTATTTTTGAACCTCATTTACAGTGGAAGTCTGAGTGTTATACTCAGATTTCAGAACCAGCACCCCACTGAAGTGTCTGGGAGCAATACTTGCTTCTTATGTCTGTTGTTTCTTTCTGGCTAAAAAAACCCGAAACAGCTGAGCATCATTGCATCTGTCCCTGCTCCTCTGGAACTGCACACTGGGCCAGTAGCTTACATGCAGTCATCTCAGTCAAAAGGAAGTAATAATCCCCCTGTACTGGGCACTGTGAGGCTGCACCTCAAATCCTGTGTTCAGTTTTGGGCCCCTCACAACAATAGAGATATTGAGGTACTGGAGCAGGTCCAGAGGAGGGCAATGGAGCTGGTGAAGGATCTGGAGCACAAGTGTGATGGGGAAAGCTGAGGGAACTGGGGGGGTTTAGTGTGGAGAAGAGAAGGCTCAGGGGGGGCCTTATAGCTCTCTACAACTGCCTGACAGGAGGATGGAGCCAGGAGGTGGCTGGGCTCTGCTCCCAAGGAACAAGGGATAGGACAAGAGGAAACACCCTCAAGCTGCACCAGGGGAGGTTTAAACTGGAGATTAGGGACAATTTCTTCCCTGAAAGGTCAGTCAGGCATTGGAACAGGCTGCCCAGGGCAGTGGTGGGATCACCGTCCCTGGAAGTGTTCATAAACCGTGTAGACGAGGTCCTCAGTGACATGGTTTAGTGGTGGCCTTGGCAGTGCTGAGGGAACGGTTGGACTGGATGATCTTGAAGGTCTATTCCAACCTAGTTGATTCTATGATTAAAGCCATGTCAGTGTAAAGGGGAAGGGATCTCAGTGCAAGAGCCTACCTCCAATATGTTTTTAAAACAAAGCAGCCAGTTCCATATAACCATCCGTCTGTCACCAGGATCTTGCAAGCCTGGTGCCTTTCAATCCTGCCATTGCATGCTATGCCCCTGATGAAGGCAGCCTTCCCAAGATCACACACCAGTGTGCTCTTATGCTTGGAAAACTGATGAAGCTTTGTTCAAAATAAGAAAGTGAAGAGCCTCTGAAAGGATTCGTCCCTCAGCAGGTACTTTGAACCTTGCATGCAGCTGTAGGCTATAGCTGTGGAAGTCACAGAGCTATAAATTAGCCTTGTGGGGACAGTAATTGGCAGCTTCTCATTCAAAACAAGACCCTTTGTGCACGGACTGTGTGTGTGTGTATTTTCATACATGGGCAGACTTGTAAAAGCATTTGATATGTAATCTCCCGTTTTTTCTGCAGTGATTCAGCTGTGGAGGACAGCTTATATATTTAAGAATGATCATTCGCAGCGCTCGGCCCTGATACAAGAGGAAAAGATTGTATTGGAGTAATCTGATTTCAGGCAGACATGCTACCCTGAACTTCTCAGTTGATACTGTCCTCAAGAACAGGCTGTAACACACTGTAGTAAATACTGATTAATGCGTTGGAGGTGGTAGAAGAGAGAGGAGACGACGAAGATCATCAGAGGGCTGGAGCACCAGGCTAAGAGAGCTGGGCATGTTCAGTCTGGAGAAGAGAAGGCTCCGGGGAGACCTTAGAGCAGCTTCCAGTGCCTAAAGGGATCGACAAGAAACCTGGAGAGGGGCTTTTGACAAGGGCCTTTAGGGACAGGACAAGGGGGAATGGCTTTAACCTGACAGGGCTTTAAACTGATTTATATTAGACATGAGGAGGAAGTTCTTTCCCGTGAGGATGGTGAGCCCCTGGCACAGGTTGCCCAGAGAAGCTGTGGCTGCCCCATCCCTGCCAGTGTCCAAGGCCAGGTTGGACGGGGCTTGGAGCAAGTTAGTCTAGTGGAAGGTGTCCCTGCCCATAGCAGGGGGTTGGAACTGGATGAGCTTGAAAGTCCCTTCTAACCCAAACCGGTTTGTGATTCTATGGTGATTAAATAAAATGTCAAAAGTTATAACATTTCTTTACATGAGCCAGTGGCTTCTGAGATGCATCAATAAGCATGAAACTTTTGGGGAGAGAGCTTGGGGATTTTAAAATGAAGTCAGGTTTTAGCCAGGTTCTTTTTCAGGTTTAATGAAATAGATATCCCTTCCAGTTTGCTCACCCAGTGTAGCCATTAGGAGCTATTAATATTATCTGTGAAAATTATGTGGTAGAACTTGGAATGTGCAACTAAACAGTTGGAGCCCTGAATGTCATAATGTCAATTTTCCATGTCAAAAGTAGCATTGCAAAGGAAAGGACGCAGGGTAGACTGGAACACGTATAACTTAGCAAGGTCTTAAAGCCTTTTCAGTATAAAACTTCTTGGGAGAAAGAAAAAGGGCTGAAAAGCTTATCACTACAGGAACTGGGGTAGGGTTTTTTTGGATTTAAGAGAGGATAGTGAGTTGGAATTGCTGCAAAACTCAGTCTGTGATGAAAGAGCACCAAAATGCTACCTAAAAAAAAAAGGAGAAAGCTAGAAGAGAATGATATCCAGTATCTGAAGGGGGCTTTCAAGGATGCTGGAGGGAGAATTCTCATCACGGACTGTAGTGACAGCACAAGGGGTGACGGGTTCAAACTTAAACAGGGGAGAGGTTGGCCATGAGGAAGAAATTCTTCCCTGTGAGTGTGGTGAGGCACTGGCAGAGGTTGCCCAGAGAAGCTGTGGCTGCCCCATCCCTGGCAGTGTTCAAAGCCAGGCTGGACGGGGCTTGAAGCAACCTGCTCTAGTGGAAGGTGTCGCTACCCATGGCAGGGGGTTGGAACTGGAAGGTCTTAAGGTCCTTTCCAACCCAAACCATTCTGTGATTCTCTGATTCTAGTGATGATAATGAGGTCCAGGCCAGTTTTGCTGCAGGCTGTCACTTGCAGATTTATGGTTGGGACCACCTATGGAAACTATACATCTGTGAGAGCCTGGGGGAGAATCTTGAGGTGTGTGTTGATAAGATGGTTGGGCACAATGCCACTAAAAAAAAAGATGCCAGAAAGAGGAGTGGGAGTGTGCACATGTTCTGGCATTTGCCTCCATGCTATAACAGCAGCAGGATTGGGAGTTAAACTCCCAATATATGGAAAGAGTCTCCACCCATCGCTGGCAGAGGAGAAATGTCGTAGCCTTTTCCAGCCAACAAAATTCCAGTTCAGTTGAGAGAGACAGAGGACTGAAGGCAGGGGAGTCTAACTCAAGGAACAGATTTTAAATGAAAACTCAGGGTGGTTCATTCACCCACACAGGAGCTTACTCATAGTTACCTAAGATGAGAACATAAGACTGAACAGAAATTTCTGGGTTGTAAAGTCCAGTCTGTTTCCAAGTTCTCCTCTAGCATTACAGTTTTAGATTCTAAAATCTACTTTCTAGCAGTAGATGTATATTAGAGGGTTTCAGGCAGGAAAAAATGCCAGCACTGCTCACTTGGCTCTTGGAATTAGTTGCTTAGAAACACTGAACAGTGAACACCTTTTTCTGTTTTGTTTTTCTATCATTTCACTAGGCATTGTCTTAATACAGCAAGACCAGAACAAAGCATAAGCATAAATGTAGTTATATACCATAATGAGGACTTGCCCTGCTGACAGAGGCTAAGCTCAGTTCTTTTGATTAGACATTTCTCAGATGCTTCTTTCCTGACGCCAGCAATTTTCAAGTCACTGACACCTTCTTCAGCATTGGTGTTTTTTAAAAGTCATCACCATTTTGTGTCTATTGTAATGAGAGTAAAACACGGGGGGGGGGGGGTGGGGGGTGGGGGGGGTGGGTAACAGAAATTATATGTTCTAGTTCTGCATATCTGTGTTTCAAAATGCTGACAAAAGCTTGAGCCTGACAATGGCTCATGACATAGGCCTTTAACAGTCATCCTAAGGAAGACACCCATTAGCTGAGAAAGATTTCTGTACATGAACCATGTCATTATCAGAATAACTGTATTTTCTACTAAAGTGGCCTGTTAGCGGCAGTCCATTTGTTTAATAGTGGAACAACTGACCAAATAATCCTAATCCAGGAGCTCCTCTCTTAATGATCTGAAGTTCTGCAGAACCTGTTGAGGACACAGAGGCTGATACATCTGTCAGTCTTTATCCAAGCTAAATTCCCTTTGGCAGCAGTGGGATTAATGCGTAGTAAGACTTAAAGACCCAGTTAGTGATATTACACCAGAGGAATTCTTCCTTGCTTCTGAAAACTTCTACTTAAATCCAGTTGACATTACAGGAGGGGAGCAGAAGTGGGAGATGAATCTAAAGAGCAATTAGGGGAAGAGTTTGCTTGTAAAGCAGTTCTGGCTTTTTGCTGTTTCAGTTTGAAATTATTTTAATTGTCTTTCATTTAAGGATGTTGAACCTTTAATGAAAACGAGAAATTAGATGCTGCTGTTAGAAGGGAAATTGCACTCATTACGAAGAGCAGGCTTGGATGCAGGAGTCGATGCACAATGTTGAAACCACTTTTGTCTTTCAAGGAGTTGATTAAAGTGGTTCTTGCCTTTGGGAACATCTGTGTGTTTTACATGGTAATACAAAATATTCCTTCATCTCCTTTCTTTTTTAAATTGCCTTATGCTTTAATATCTGTCCTGGGATGAACAGCAGAAGTGATGTAGGTCAAATATGGCCCTTCCTATTTGTCATGGTTAAGATACATAATCTTTTCAGTGCCCTTGGCTTAGCCCCTAACAGGTATGGATGTAGGTGTGGGCACTTCTGAAGCTTCACTGGATTTCTGTGGGAGAGGAAAACAAGACAAAATGGTAACAGCAAAATGCAAGTTCCTGTTTTACAATAAATGTCTTCCTACTTTGGCTCTTCACAGTATAAATTATGGCATGAAATACTGGTTTGTTGCAAGGCATGGTTCCGTAGCTTGTTTGCTTAAATCCTGTAATATTTTAATGAAAATCCAATTTGATTTTGATGGTTGAAGGTTGTACTTTTAAAACCAAAGTGACAGATTGGTAGATAGTGATTCACTGAGAAGCGATTATAGAGACAGCTGCTTATATAATTACAGCATTATATGTATGTTACCAGTGTTACATGACATTAAAATCAGCCATTAATCGATATTCTTGTTATCCCCAGTAACTGAAAACACAGGAATGAGCAAAGTAGACCAACCACCATGAGAAATAGAATGGGTCCTCACAGGAGGTCCTGATTGCTTAAGAAAATGAGATCCCATGTCTGATAAGAAGGTTCTATTCATGTATTTCTGAGATTCTGGCTTTCCACTTTGCAGATAATTTTCTTATCTAGAATCTATTTGTTGCTTGCATATTTTTGTTTTAATGCTGTACTGCTGCTGCTGTAGCAAAGTACTGTTGTTCTCTTGGGTAATACCCAAAACAGGTCTTAGCTCTCAACTGCGCTTAAGCACTGCACCTCATTCTTCTCTAAGCTAAAATGGCTTTGGTACCCGATCAGTAGAGCCGGGGTGGGACTAAACATTAAGCATAATAAAGGCTCTTGGAGGTCATGGTTGATTACCATATGTAAAACAAAACAAGAAATTTAATATTGCAAAACATAAGTCTGTGTGAGTGGGACGGGGCTTGATCTAAATGTTTGGGACTTGGGACAAAAATAATGAGTTTACTAAATCTCTAGTGCTTCTAAATGCAAGCAAAAGTGGAAAGGTTAAAACCATTGCATGTAGTGCATGGCATCTCCATAACTGGATCCTTCTTGATGTGGGAAAGGCAGTGCAGACTTTGAAGTTAGGACCCTATCTGTAGCTGAATATAACCGTATGGAAAGATTCACCCGTCTTTGAGCTGATGCTTTAATGCAGTTTTGAGCCACACAGCAGTGACCCATGTGAAAGCAGCCGTGAAACGGTGATTGTATCCTTCTAAACGTTATGAAATGCATGGATTAAACACAGAATCTCCCACAAACACACATGTGCTCAGTCTGCCCATTTTCTAGTTCACTGTGTACAAGAGAAGAATCAAATATTTAGTCATTTTCCTCTTCTGCAGGGTAAGATGATGCTTTCTTTTAAATTATTCTTTTTCAATTAGTGGTTCAGGGGCTTGAAGCATCACAGCAAGTTCAGAGGTTTACCTGAGAGGTGAAGCATTTGCTGTGCTGGAAAACACCTGTTGCTTGGCCACGTTATTGTTTGAACTGAGCAAGTTTCAACCACTGTTAATTAGCTCTTGGGCAATTTTCATTCTTTTTGTGTCACAATAATTTCTCTGGTGTTTGCTCTGTGCTTAACCAGGTAAAGCAAACATTAAATCTCAATTAAGATCGCTATACTCATTAAGCAGAAATTCTCAGGAGTATGAGTATGACATGGATGCGGTTTACACCTACAGACAGCAGACAGTGGGCTTTTATCTAGTCCCTTGAATATGGTGAAATATGCTGCAACAGATGTGCATCTGGATAAAATATATGAAATTAATTGCAGATATGCTCGGGTTGGGTGTGCTGTGTGATATTAAGGTGTGTCAGTACAGTCTGAGTAACTGTATAACCAGACTGCCTACTGCAGTCACATAGCTGGTACTGTGATGTGTTTCATATGAACCCCACTGGGAGAGAGAAACCTGAGTACTGGGAGGTGATCCCTATGTCAGGAGGGAATTAAGTATCTTTTTAAAGAAATAAGGGACAGTCATAGAGTCACAGACTGGTTTAGGTTAGAAGGAACCTTAAATATTATCTAGTTTCAACCCCCTACCACGGACAGGACCACATTGCTCAACAAGCGTTTCCTAGAGAAGGGCTAAAACCAGATTTCCTTGCTTAGAAGCTGGATGAATGAAGACTGAACTAGGTGTTTTGTCTTTCAGTTTTTTCTAAATCTCTATTGAATGTATTTTAAATATTTAGTAGCTCTTAGTGTTTGAAGAAATTGAAAGTAATCTCCCAAGTAGCAACCAGTAATGGTTGCTGCCATCTGACTTATCTGAAGGTTTAGACTCCTGGTTTACCGTAACGTAGAACAAGCTAATAATACAGCTTTACACAATAATAGAAAGGTACAGGTATTGTAACTTTAATAAGTAACAGAGGAGGATGAATGCCTCAGCACCCTTAATAGACGAACCGGGAACTGTGGTTTGCAAGGAAAGGTAACAAAGAAAGAGTGTCACTGACAATGCCCTCTCCTCTCATCCTGGTGTCCAAGTGCCAGCTTTTCACTCAGGGAAGCCAGCTGGACCAAAATGCATGGAAGCAATGAGTGGTTTCCTTGTGCTTCACTGGAAATGTATCTGTAGGGTGGGACAGTGGCTGTGCATGTCTGTGTCTCTGCCTGTCCCTGTTGCTGGTGCAAAACACAGTGCCACGTTTCCCTGGGGAAATCTGTCGTCTCAGAGCTGTGAGAACATGTTTGTCACTGCCTTAATTAGCCAGGAAGGAAGGCAGCCTTTTCCATTTGCATTAAGGAGTCCCAGCTCATACATACGCAGGCAGCCAAGCCCAGAAGGTTTTATGGGTCAGGAGTTTTCAGCATCACATGAAGTCACATCAGGAAATGCCTGGCGAAAGGCAGCATCTCTGCATTTCATGCTGAAGCTGGACCAGCAGTATAGAATCACTGACTGGTTTGGGTTAGAAGGAACCTTAAAGCTCATCCAGTTCCAACCCCCTGCCATGGGCAGGGACATCTTCCACTAGACCAGGTTGCTCCAAGCCCCCTCCAACCTGGCCTTAACACTGCCAGGGATGGGGCAGCCACAGCTTCTCTGGGCACCCTGTGCCAGTGCTTCACCACCCTAACAGGGAAGAATTTCTTCCTAATGCCTAATTTAAGTCTCCCCTTTGTCAGGTTAAAGCCATTCTCCCTTGTCCTGTCCCTACAGGCCCTTGTCAGAAGTACCTCTCCAGGTTTATTGTCGGCCCCTTTAGCCAGCAGAGCTGCTATAAGGTCCCCCCGGAGCCTTCTCTTCTCCAGGCTGACCAAGCCCAGCTCTCTCAGTCTATCTCTATAGCAGAGGTGCTTCTGCCCTTGCAGCATCTCCATGGCCTCCTCTAGACTTTCTTGAGCAGCTCCACATCCCTGTTGTGTTGGGGGCTCCAGAGCTGACGTGTGTCACAAAAGGAATAATTAAATTTTGTTTTCAAATAAAAAAGAAATGGGCAGAAAGACGCAGGTTTGTTCACCTGGGCCCTCCATATGCTTTTGGGGCACAGCTTTTGCTGGGGATCCTTGAAGAAGTAAAAATTACCTGATTTTGTCTGTTCAGTGAGCTGAATTATTCATTATAAATGAAAATATTTATAATCCTATGTCAGAAGATGTGTGATTTCCAGGCAGCTATGCCTAATAAGAACCCTGTGGTGTGAAATCTAGTCTTTGGCTGCTACATAGTTATCCATCTTAAAGCTGTGCTGGCCTATGTGTATTTTTAGGCATCCTATCAATAAATATTTTATAAAGTGCTGCAGACAGTCAAGGAAGGAAATGTTCTGTTGCAGAGGAATCCAATTTAAGGTTCCTCATCAAATGATGTGGTTTATAGGGTTTGATACCAGATACAAAAACAGAGATGTTGTCTAAAATGCATCAGATGTGATCACTGAAGAAACCCTGCTGTGTTGTGAATAATTTGTGATCCTTCAAAGAAAGCTAGAAGGGCTCTAAGCAGACTCTGTGGTGATAAATATCAATCTACATGTGTTCCTACATTGATGAAAAAGGCTATTTCTTACTTTTATTAACAACAAGGTCAGATTGGTAGTAAAGGAAAGGAAGACAAATGATCTTTATTGATACTTAAGCTACATATTTAATGGAGAATAAATTCTGCAAGTGCTCACTGTAATTGCATGTGTTGTTGCAAGAAGTCTGCTGTCTCCAAGTCAGCATTTGGGGATTATAATCATCTTTTCAGAAGCATTTCCAGAACTCCTGATTTGTGGTATACTGCAGTGGTGGTGCTTGGTCTGTATATGTTTTCTATGTACATGAGAACCACTTAATGCTCG
The DNA here is from genome assembly GCA_028858755.1 of Ara ararauna. Classification (NCBI taxonomy): domain Eukaryota; kingdom Metazoa; phylum Chordata; class Aves; order Psittaciformes; family Psittacidae; genus Ara; species Ara ararauna. The sequence goes on along the minus strand of CM054379.1, from coordinate 116,260,604 downwards.
TTCTGCTCCTCTAATATTGATGCAGGGGATAACAGCCTTCCTGAAGTACAAATTGACACATACAGCTGAGGTTTAGCTATTAGCATAATCTTATAATGGCAGATTTAACTTTCAGACACAATCACTGGAAAAAAAAAATCACTGAGGAAAAAAAAAAGGCCAATTTGGATGGGGCTTGGAGCAACCTGGTCTAGTGGAAGGTGTCCCTGCCCATGGCAGGAGGTTGGAACTGGATGAACTTTAATGTCCCTTCCAACCCAGACCAGTCTGTGATTCCATGAAAGCACCTCATCTGTGGGTGTTCTCACCCCTAGCATTTGCTGTGCCCTGTTACACTAAAGAAACACCCAGTCATGCAGAAGGCATGGTGGTAGGTGTGATGGAGCAGTGTTGCTGTGCTTTCTGCTCCATAGCAGATGGGAGCTGCTGACAGGGACCATCATCTTGCCTTTAGGCAGCAAAATACTTACTCCTTTCTGATTTCCCATTTGGAGACTATCAGTCACACCTCTCTTCGTGGTGGGTTAGCGCCCACCTTTTCCTTGAGGTGTTTTCCATGTAAAGCCATCTTGGTGGTGTTCAGTCCTTTTGCTCTCCCTCCTGCTGTTTTAATTGGAAGCCATTGCATAAAGCTGCTAGTGCAGAGCTATGCACACCAAGGTGATAATTTCTCCTGAAGGAAATCCACAACCAAAAAAGGATTAAAAACTGTAGGGGAGGATTTCATTTCCTTTGGGTTTGTTTTTTTTTTTCAGCAACAAATCCCATGTGAATTAGGAAAATAGCAGCCATCTAATGGAAAATGTGCGTTTCCCATTGCCATCCCAGAAAACAGGGTCTTTCTGAGTATTATTTTTAAAAGGTAGGACTGGGGCATTTGGAGATTTTTTTCTGTTTACAAGTAACTGGTAGGACTGGAGAGGACATGACAGGAGGCTTTTGCTTGGGTCTACAGCATTATAGCTACCCAGAAACGTGTCTAATAAAGAAAACAGGAGCCAGTTTCCAGATTGCAGAAAAAGAAATTGCAGTGTCATGTGTCCCCCTGGGACATTTTACTGGGTGGGAGATACACATAGGTTTCCTAGACATCTTTTCCCCAGTCACTAAAGCCCTTGGACTGTGTAGATGTCCACAGTTCTGTCGCCCATCAAGAGAACTGGACATTTAAATGTCAGCCTCATCCTCCCTTCATCTATTTTTAATGTGAAGAATTGGTTAGGGAAGCTAAAGAGCAGCTCTATACACATCTGCTAATTACTAATATCAGTTACTACTTGCTTTATTGTTTGGAACGTTAAAAAATTTATAATAATAGGAAAGCCAAGGATTGTCAGAGCAGACTGTATGTGCTGAAAACAAAGCAGGTACTTCCAGACTGCGCATTAGCATGTGTCAAATGCGTTTTAGAAAGTGGCTTTGTTCTATTACCTGTGAAGATTCTACCGGGAGTGGCTAGCCTACTCCACACATTGATGGATGAGGTTAAGAAGTATGACTTTCATGTCTTGAAGAAGGCTCATGGATTTTATTTCATGCCCTAAAACCCACCATAGATAAATGACTGCTTTGCTCAGAGAGTTTTTCCCTAGGATTTTCATCCCCCCGAATATCTGAGTGTAATTTGCATAACAAAGTACTTTATACCTACTTTAATTCAGACGTTGCTGAAGAAGAAGAAGGCAGAAAAGAACAAAGGAGGGAGGCTGAAACGTTTTCATTATGCTGAAGCAAAATATTAAGACGTGCTGGAATATGTGTATATTAAGCCGATAGGCTGCAGATACTGAGAAGGAAATGTTAAGGAGCTGCCTCACTGTATGTCTGAGAGTTTAGAGGGAAGCTCTGTCATTTTCTGGTAAGCAAATGCAGAACATAGCCAGGTCCTCTGCGGCCTCATTTTATGTAGGGCAATCGCTTTGTACCTTGATGGATTTTTCATTACCAAAGCCTTCAATGTGAAATTCAGCATTATGCACTCCTAGGACCCATCCTGTTCTGGCTGCTGAAGCAGTTTTAAAAGTGTAAGGTCAATTAATAAAATTAATTGGGGAATTAAAGAATAGTAGCTTGAATTAAGTGCTTCTAGTGGCTGAGTATATGATTTGAGCACCCCAGAGGGTCTGGTCTGCAGAGGTAGTTTGTCCATTGCATGTGCGTTTTATGTCTTTGATAGACTGAACTAGCTTTAAACCTAAACCCTCCCAAAGTCTCTGATACTTTGGCTCTGAGGTTTTGATTTCAGGTTGGAAGCTGTCCATTAATATCACCAACATTGCACAATTGCATTTCTTTCTAATGAATGAAGCCAGGAAAATTTAGTTTAGCGAAGCAGTGAAGTATCATTAAATGGCCAAAATACATGCAAGGGTGATTCAGATATTTCTGCTTTATCTGCTGCTTGGGCTTTTGAGAATACTTGAACATTGCATTTTCACACCCTTCGCTTATGCTGAATGGTTATAAATCTTTCTCTCGATCTAAGTTTTTCTTCCTTTGCTTCCAGATATTAATCTGATCTTAAATAACTGCTATTCAGAGCAGACCCCATTTGAATAATGTATTATGCACAATAATTCAAAAAATGTAATTGACTGCTTTTAGCATATATTTCTATAACTTTGACTTCGTGGAAAAGAGCAGTGGAAATACCTAACTGAATGCAGAGATATAAAAGGCTTTTCTGAACATGATTAAACATTAGTAACAAAAACTATTTTTCCACTCCTCGTTATTAGAAGTACATCACTATAAGTAATTTACAAATCTTATTAGTCTACAGTAAGCATCAGGCAGTTTATATTCTGGTTATGAACAGCATGCATGAGCTGAGCAGTAGGCTGGAGAGCTAAAATGCGGCTCATGCTCGTTCCCACAAATAATTGCTATAGCAACATTGTCAGAATGTCTTGAGATCTGCCTCCCTTGGGTTCGCACCTGAAGTTTTCTTTATGGTGAAACAAAATGCCTTCTCAAGTTGAAAATAGTCTGTAATGGGAGGGTATTGATGGCATTTTCTTTTTCTTTTCCCAAGTAATTAAATTTCAGATGTTAAGAAGTGTAATGGAACATTAGGGGAAATCTGTTGCTGTCATAGTGTCCATTTATCATGAAATTCAACATTGTGTGGCTCCCTCCATACAATTAATCTCTGCAAATTGGTGTGATCAGGTAAAGCAATTCTCTGTGGGCAGTCTCACCTAACTTGTGGAGTTTTTCCTTTTCTTCCTCTGAGTGCTTAGATGGTACATTGATGTCCTGTAAAAAATCAATCAAAGTAAGGTTTTGTAGTTGTTATTTCTCTTACTTCATATTGCTGCATGTTGTGATGTAGGCTGTATTTCTGCTTAATAGTGGCTCTTTGAACACACATCAGCTTTCTTGAGCAACACTAATAATACAACTTGCATTTATGTAATTTTACTGATGAAATTCTGAATTGCAGTTCCATATTTGTGCTGTTGGATAAAACTAACAAGGGATGTCCTGAATGGCAAAGGGTGCACCATAGAGTAGCCATGGAGTCTTTGCTGTTTTGGTGGTGTAGTGTAAAACATTCATATGAGTCTGTGGACTGTTTTTTTTTTTCCTGCTTGGTAGCTTATCCGGGAGGAAAGATGTTAAACAGTGCTTTGCAAGGCAGCTCCTGCACTCCTGTCCCTTCCAAGCAGCATAAAATCTGTTCATCTGTGTTAAAGTTTATAATAGATACTAAAGTTCATGATACATGGGTAGCATTAAGTGAAGGGTATTACTCCATTATCATTATGGTGAACAGAGAGCAACAGATTAAATCGTTTTACCCTGGGTCTTAGAGTGACACCATGAAGTCTGAACCATGACTGTGAAAGGTAGAGCACTGAGGGCAATGGAGGTCTTTGATCATCCAAGCAGGCTAATTAGAAGTCATTCAGCAGGTAGCCAAAGGTGAGCATAGTTTCTGAAAAATGGATCTTGCGGTGATATTAGGGAGAAGAGAGAGGTCCAATACTCCAAATGACAGGCCTTAGGAGAACAGCAGTGGAGGAGGAGCAGGAGGTTGGGTCCCTTGGGTAAGACCAAAGAATACTAGAGAATACTAAAGATGTGAGAAATCAGTGATGGGCAATGTGTGAAGGCAATTTTATAACTTTCTTCAGGTCTAAAAAATCTGGGAAATCTAGTGATTACATGTTTTTGTAAAGATGTTGAAAAAGAGAAAAGGAAAGAAAGGAAAAAAACCCCTACTTGCACTAAGGTGCTGTGCTACACAGCCAAAGGGAAAGAGACATTATCAAAGCTTCCTCAGACTCATAAAAGCTTAAGAGACTTAACATGACCCATGGATGGCTGTCCAATGTGAGGAACTCAGGGTGTGCTGACAGTGACAAATGGCCTGGATGCTTGATGTTGAACCAGTGGGAGAAGGACAGAAAATGTCTTACCTAATTCAGATTTTCTCATACACTGGTCTGCATTGTTTCAATTGTGCTGTTTGCTCTCCTGACAGCAGCACATAGCTGCTGTTCCAGGGAAGACAGGTAAATCTGAATAGTGTTGCTGCCATTACATGTGTATTAGATGTTTGACCATTTCAGCTCCTCCTGTTGATGCACAGAGTAAAACCATGGGCTGGCTGGAGGTGGCTTACACTGCCCTCCAAAGCTATGGGGAAAACATCTGGTATTTTTTCCCCCAGCATACATTTATCCACCTGGGAGTTATCACAGTTTTTATTAACTTCATTCATATCAGAATAACATTCCTATATAGACAAGACTGACAGACTGAGAGAGTTTAAGTATAGCCTTTCCTAACATAGCATGCCTATTTAGGGAGCCAACTGAACATGCTAGTTGCACCCACAGTAACTTCTTCTAGTCTTGCTTCTAAGTTTGATTCTGGATCTTTTGAAATCCTTTTTAATTTTAACGAGGAACCTTACACTGCCTTTCTGTTTGTGCTCCTATCAAATGAAATTTCCTTGCTTTTGTGGTGTAGTTCAACAACTGAAATTATAAGGTCTTATGAAAAGAAATTTAAAAAGATAGCTTGCAGGTTCTTGCCAGAGAATGGAAAGACACTGTCAAAATATAACACAATACTGACTACCTGGGGTGTGCATGGCTGCTTAATTTCTCAGTTTGCATTCTATTTTAAATTCTCTGCCTTATTCCTAGTAATTGCTCATAATGTAATAATGCAGGTGAAGCATCAGACTTTGTGACTTACTCTTTTTAACTTAGTTTTTTTGGATTACCTCACAGCAGCAATGTCTTTGGAGTATGCTTCAGAAGCATTCCATGCTGCAGTCAGAACAGCGATTAGTGCATAGCCGCAAGTTTCAAATAACTTCCCTAATGGTTTGGGCTTTCAGTTTTAAACAATATCACAAAAACTGATGGGCCAAATACACAACTGAAGTGTGAACATTTTGTTTCTCTTGAACTATATGGCTTTACACCAGCTGACATTCAATATGTTGTTATTAATCTGTACCAGCATGTTATTGAAGATGGCATCGAATTGTGCAGGCACAAGGCATGTGTGAACTCCAGCAGGCTGGAGTTCTGGCATCCCTAATTGTTGGGTGTTTGTTCCTTTTCACACTTTAAGTTTTCCAAGTCGAATGTTTTGCATGTGGTTTTCCCAGTTGCCTTGAAAACAAACAGCAGAAACTTATTCCGCTCTGCATTATCAAACTGATGCCCTGAAGTGTACAGCTGGCACAGCTGGAGCCTGTGGATCCACCTTGCAGATCTCTGAGATAACAGTGATTAGTGGGAGTCCTTTAAGATGATGGATATTCATGGACCAGGCATCTGCAGAAAAGTTGAAATCTTTGCTAGAGCTCTTAGCAGAGAACTGCTGACAGTGGGTGGAAAGCTGAAACGTTGGTATCTGTTCTGATGGTTAGAAACTTCTAATTTTTCCTGCCAGTGTCTGGGCAGCATCCTTTGTCCTTAGCCCAAGCCTCCCCATTGTTCTTTTTAGTTCTCCATGTGCCACTTTGCTGATTTACTTTAACTCTTTATCCCCCCAACCTCTCTTCACTTTGTGATCCCCTTAGGCCTTTACAATAACCCCATTGTTTCATCTCTCTTCCGAAATCCTTCAGCAGCTTATCTCAGTTACCTTTCACACGTTTCAAGTGTGGGTTTAAGCACTAGGGTAGGAACTAGCACCTAGGAGAAGCATGTTATGGGTCCCACTGTTATGGGTCCAACAAGGAGCAACTGCGAAGAACTGAAGATGCAGAGAAATAGAATCACAGAATCAATCAGGTTGGAAAAGACCTTCAAGATCATCAAGTCCAACCATTCCTCCAGCACTGCCAAGGTCACCACTAACCCACGTCACTAAGGGCCTCACCTGCACAGTTTGTGAACACTTCCAGGGATGGTGAATCCACCACTGCCCAAATGAAAATGCCTAGCCGTGGGGGCCAGGAGAAGGATGGTGAGGCAGGTTGAAAAGTTCATGCTTCAGCTTCCTGCACAATTACCAGGCCTCTCTGTGCACTAATATAAGTACACTTGGAGAATGTTTCTATTTAACATTGGTTGGCAGCAATGCTAGGAAAAAAAAAATTAAGGACCACTTTGGCTTTGACCTGACACTTGAATCTCATGAGTTTAACTAGTAAAGGATATAAATAGAATGACTGTCAAGCCTCTATTCACCGGACAGGTGTTTCTAAAAGCACCTCTGAAGCCTGACATAGCTGGTTAGAAGAATAGACTCATCACAGAATGGTTTGTGTTTGAAGACCTTAAAGCTCATCTAGTTCCAGTCCCCTGCCACAGACAGGGCCACCTTCTGCTAGACCAGGATGCTCAAAGCCCCATTTGTACATTCTCTGCTTTTTGTTGAAAATGATTACTTAAGAAAATTGAAGCTTGGAAACGATCAATGGTACATAGGTTCTGGAAGGGTAAATGGTGTTCTCTGGAGCACATGTCAGACCCGCAGCAATCACCTAGAGCATCTCCCAGGCATGCAAAGCATTGCTGCTTTCCAGTAGCACATTTTGCGCCTGAATTTTGCATGCCCTTTGTTAAAGAGTTATGAAATAAAGGCATTAATATCAAACCCAAATACCTCTGTGACAAATGGACATTTTCAGAAACTATCTAATTAAGTGTATCTCCAAAGCAGGAGCTTTAATGGAACTGTTACTTTAACTGAAAGGCAATTAGGCATTGTCTCCTTCCAGTGCATGTGTTGCTAACCCTTGTTAGTAATAATAATTAGCACTTGCAGAGTTAAGCTCTGTAGGACATTTCGTGGACCTGCAAAACTAGTAGGTTAGTTCCTTAGTACTTTTCGTGGTCCTACCAATGTTGTCTGAGTTTTCACATTAAAATACTAAGGTAAGGAAATGTGGCAGTTTTTTAGTAGTGGAACTAACTGCTTAATATTTGAATAGGCCATATGTCAAAGACAGGTTTGTGGGAAGCCAGTTTAAATTTTCCCATCCCTGCTTTGGGTAAATCTGTGTAACCTGGTGATAACTGGGTGAGAAAATGTGATGAAGGAGCCAGTATCTAGGAGGCAACAATGTGCCCTCTTGGCCCCTTGAAAATTTAAATTGTAGTCTTTATTATAAAAGTCAAGGGAAGCATTGGCAGTGGAGCTGGTGCTCATCCTTCCTTCAGGAGAGGAAAACTGGGGTTGGGAGGGGGATAACAGCAGGTGCTTACCTGCTCTGACTTAAACTAATTCGCCTTGAGATAAGACATGTTCCAATCACAGAATGGTTAGAGTTGGAAGGGACCTTAAAGATCAAAATGAGCTTGAAGAACTTGGTATGGGTAAGTCAGTGTTAAATACAAGATCCCATGTTTTCTCTTTGTTGTCTCTGTTTCTCCCTTGTCTCTCCCTGGGGCAAGATGAGATGGCTGGTTTACCTAAATGGCTAAAAAGCAGCCTGATGGTTGATGCAGTTATGTACATTTCTTCTAAAATGATTATATTGTGCTCTGTGGATCAAAACAACACAGGAAAGCTTTTCCAGCCTGAAAATACAGTGAGGGAGAACACAGGCTGCGTGTTAGTTGCAGGAAGTACTCCTTGCAAGGGGTTTTCTTGCCTTCCTCTCTTTCAAGACCAGCAATAAAATTCCCCTGGATATCACTGGAGCAAGGTATTATTGCATGGCACAATGTAACAGTCAGGGGTACTCACAGTAAGTAAAAATAGCAATACTGTGATTGCATAGAAAAGATGGAAGTGGAGTTCAAGACAAGTGCCTTTCTAACTTTGCTGTATAAGGGGATTTTCATAACTAAATGAATCATAGACTCATAGGATTCCAGGTTGGAAGGGGACCTCAAGGATCATCTGATCCAACATTTCTTGCCAAAAGCATGGTGTAGCCAAGATGGCCCAGCACCTTGACCACCAAGTCCTAAAAGTGTCCAGCATTGGTTCCAGTCTGTTCTCCAACTTTATTAAGTTTTGCTAAGATTGGTCTTAAATCATGTGGTTAGGTTGAAAAATAAGAAGCAGCCTATGTTACCAGCTCACTGATCAATTGAAAGGAACCCCAGCAAAAACTCACGTAGTCATTTTTGGGTTTTAATAGTGCTGTGCCTGGGTTTTCTAAGATTAATACAAATGCAGAAGGTCTCATATTCTAAAAATTCAGCAGTCTCTGTACATGTGATTGGTAATGCAGGAATATAAATTAAATGGTTTGCTATCACTGTTCTGACGTTGCAGTTTTAATAAGCACAGTCTCTGGGTTAAAAAGAAAAAGATCCTGCAAAAGTCTCCACTGTGTCTTGTGAGTTCAGAATTAATGGAGACCAAAATGTTTACTTCAGCAAAAGGGATGGCTAAAGATAAAATTATAGCAGAAAATATAAGCATAATGCCCAGAAACATTTCTCTCATACTCGAGAGGCAAAATCATTTCCTTGCCTAGGAGAAAAGAACAGGATTGCGTTTCATCAGTCGCATTCCATTCCATGTATTTTAGGCTGAGCGCAAAGGTAAAAACAAAACAAAAATCATACTGTATTTTTGTTGTTCTGTAATGAAGTATGGTGTTTATGAGAGAAGAACGTGGGTGTTCTGAAGAGAATCTCAGAAAGAAAGCACAAATGACTTTGAAAGAGTTCGCAGGTTACCCATCCCTTGTTTTCAACCTATTTTAGTTATCTCAGAGGAAAAAAAGGTGAAAAAGATAAGTTGAAAGAATCACAGCACAGCTTCTTCGGATCAGTATGATCTGTGACAGAAGGAGTTGTAATTGTAGGATGAAAATCACCCCAAAAAATTATTTCTGGAAGCTGAAATGTTACACCACTGTGAATCTAAAAGTTAGATGAGAGAGAAATAATGTGATGATTAATTCATTCTTCATCCAAGCCATGACAGCTTTAACAAATGGCACAGTATAAATAATATACTAGGCATTAGGCAATTAGGTGCCAGTGATTTCTTTGCTGGCATATCAATATCTACTTTCTATGTATGTTAGAATAGAACCATAGAATGGTTTGGGTTGGAAAGGATTTTAAGATCATCTGGTTCCAACCCCCTGCCACAGTCAGGAACACCTTCCACTAGACCAGGTTGCTCCAAGCCACATCCAGCCTGGCCTTAAACACTGCCAGGGATGGACCGTGTTGTACTGTTTTGAGGAAGGAACTCAAATGCTGGTCCATTCCTCTGGCATTTCAAAACAAATTTAGGTCTTTCTCAATACAAAATGTGCATGATGCTGACGTGACTCCTCATGCAGCACATGCCATGGGGTTTTTCTGCCATGAGGAGGCCTTGATATGAAGGGTGTGAAAGTTGAACAGTTCACCCCCGTTGCAGCAGCATGGTTTTGAAGCATTAGTCTAATGTTCATGGTAAACATCAGTAGTTCCCTTTGTAAATACCAAACCTTGTGCTATATCTTAAACCTCCTTCCTCCTGCCACAAACTGAGAAATGGTAACTGCCACCCTTGATACTCTCTCACTATGCGGTTGCTGCTTGCTCTGCTTCCAAGAACCACGCCTAGTCTGGGATCAGCTTGTTTCAAGAAGGGAAGTCCAAAATAGCCCTGGCTGTACGCAGTGAGTGCGGTGTTATGCATCTCCTTGCAAGGCCTTGAAAGAAGGAAGAGTGGCCAGTTGAAAATACATTGATGGAGATGTATGTGTTTTCATTTGTTGCCAACAAGGGAAGGAAGCAGAGGAAAAACTTTCCAGAGAGCAGCTCCCAAGAAGTTTTACAAGGGGACAAAAAAAGTGGTATTCATGGATAAAACGAGCGCAGGAATTGGTTTTGGCCTCCATCTGTGAAACTACCATTATTTATCTGTTGCGGGAGGTGAGGGGCATGACGTGATTAGGAAAAGATTTGGATTATTTCCTTATTTTTAATTAGTAATGCATTTATTTTTGAAGATGAATGCAGAATGCTGCTGGCCAGCTGTCCAGGTAAGAAGCTGTATCTTTGCCAGCATGTGGATTTTTCTCAGCTTTGCCTCTGTTTTTTTCCGGATGAGACAAATGGCTCTAAGACTTTGACCAAAGTCATTAGCTTCAAATTTGGAGCTTAAAGGAAAGCCATGCAGTTTTGTTGATATTATTTTACTATAAGTCTTTTTCTCAAATATATTTCTACTACTTGTAGTAATTTTGCCCATGAGAATTTAGGTGTTTGGGAGGAGAAGGAGGGGAGCTGGGGAAGTAGTACAGATGCTGCTCTGCATGGAAATAGTACTGTGGATTTTAAGGTTGTTACAGGGAAAGATTGAATTTGTGTAGTTTATGTAGAGAGGTGGAGGCCAGAACTGAGGTTATTCTGCTTTGCTGTGTGGGGCAGCTGTGTTCCCATCACTGATGAGATTTGGGGACAGAGGGCTGGAGGTGGCCTGCAGCGTACTGAGGCATCATCTTGAGCTTTTTACTGGCACCTCAGAGTATAATTTCTTATTGTGTTTGGTTATTATATCCTGAAGGTTTCTTTTTAAAATCTTCTTCTCTGAGCCCAGTGTCAAACACTGACCGATTCAAGAAATAACAGTGATACTAATTAGCTGACAGCCAGTTTTGAGGAAATGTTTCAATTTTCAGTTACTGTATTTTCACATTGCAGGGTAATAATATGTCAGCAGTTAATAAATATTGTCTATGTGCTTGAAATATTAGCATCTTAGTATCTGTGCCCAGCAATAACAGTTTTCAGCAGAATGGAGATGATAAAATGCTTTTAGTTTGTGGGTGGAGGAGCAGTAAGTGATGCACATGTACTTGCTTGACCTGTGGCAGGTTAAATACAACTTCAGAGGCAGTTGTCCAAGCAGCATGTCATCTAGAGCTGATATTCCTGCTAGATAACTATAGCATCTTTCTCAGCAAGCTGCCTCATGCAATGGGAGGTTATTAACAGCTGGAAGAAGCTAGCTGAAGAGTACAGCTGATTAATGTGACATATTTGACTCTGTTTCTACAACTGTCTCTATAACCAGTCATAGAGATCTGTTTTGCACACAGAAAATTAAATATAAATTACAGAGTCTTGGCTAGAAAATTGTGCAGTAAATCCTGTTCCCCAAAATGAAATTTGATTTTTTTCCACATGAACTCCTCTGTGATTTTTCATGCTCTGTTGGTTACTGCCAGCATTCCCATTGGTTTTTGTTACTTTATTCCTCCCTTTAAAAGAAAAACGGTGGTAGGGAGAGGAATATATGCGAGGAATTGGGTTTTGGGAAAATCTCTCTCTGCCTCAGAAGTTGATGTGTCCAGTGCGAAAAGTACAAACTGCCTGCTGTAAGCTCCCTTCTGTGAGCGTGGCATGAACAGCATTTTTAAGGCAAAGTTTGCCACAGCTAATGAAGAAGATAGTAGTGCATATCTTCTGTTTTTCCAAACCCTTTGTTTATACCATGGCTCTACCTATTTCTCCTTCTGCTAAGCTAAAGCAGCCCTCTGCGTTTAAATACCAGTTGTAGCTGATTCTCTCTGAACTTAGTGGCAAGTATTTGAGTAAGCTTTAATTTTTTCAGGAGGAAGAATGAAGTAATGCAAGCAGAGATGATAACCAAACATTTCAGAAAAGGGAAAAGCAGAATTGGAGGTTTAATTTCCTAGTCTTCAATCTGAACATATGTTTTCAGACATTCATTTGCTAACATTCATTAAATTCTTACCCATTAATCTTCACATTATCAGATCTGTTGATACCACTTTCCTTGTATCCTAGCCATCCCCCTTTACCACCTCATCGCCTTTGCTCACATGACCTTACCATTAATTTCACACTTTCTTTGTTACATCCCCTCTCAACACAACCGTGCTGCATCCTCCTGTGACTTAACCATCAGGCTTGTAGTGCTGCCCGCCTCTTCCTGCGTCGTCCCTGTCCGGACAGGGTTTTAAATACACTGTGTTTCCTCGGAGAGCCTCCAGGCACCATCTGTTCCCAGCATCTCCTTGGCTAGTCTTGGGATCCTGACTGGCTTTTCTCTGCCTTCTGTCTTCCTGACCTTCCTTCCTGCTGTCTTGGAGCATCATTTTGGAGAATTCACTAGATCAGAGCCTACGTAACCACTAGTGCTTATCAGTAGCATCCTCATCTGACCCTTCTCACCCTCTGGTTCCCTCTCCCAAACTCATTTGTTGCATCTGGTCTGAAATCAAATTGTAAACTCCTCAGAGCAGAGCCTTTTCCTTCCCACTGCCTTTAGCACCAGGCACAACGGTGCCTGGCTGGTATCATTAAGTGCCAAAGCTCTACAAATAAATAAGAATAGTTTTGATTACACAATTGAAGTTCTCGTCTAAAATAATTTAATCAGTAGTCACAAGCGGTTATGCTATTTATAATTCATATGATAATTTAGGACTTTAGTTTTTTAACTGTTGTGTAATTTGGATTTACTTGCAGTTCTCACGGGATAAAGTATATTATTGAACAAGAAAGGAATAAACTATATTCAGAGTAGCTGTAGGGTGCTCTGATTTAAAGGAGAGCTGGTGGAATACTACAGGAGAAAATATGCAGGATCCATTATACTGTTAATGAATGCACAATTCAGATTGCTGATTTAGTTTTTAGATCATATTTCTCTGGTACCCTCAGGTATAAGAGGCTTCATACATAAAACCCAAATCAGAGGGTATGTCTTTATGCCCAGTCATGCAAAAACTGAATAATCAAAACCAATTACTCTCCCATATTGTTTATTCATTTGCAATTATTTTTTTTTAATGACATAGCAGTCAAAGAGCACTGTTAGAAAGGCACAACCATAATCGGTGCCACCCGTTTTTTACCTGTGGTAGTAACCTTTGAGGCAGCTTGATATTTATCCATAGCTACAGACTGTCACTGTGTTTAAGCCATGACTAGAGCATCATTTGTTGATCTGGCCAGGAGCTTTCTTGAGATAGTCACCATTTCCTTCCTCGGGCAAGGTGGCAGATTGGTGATATTTTAAACTCTGTCTTGGCTAAGAGACAAATCCTAAAGTCTTTATTTTTGCAAGCAGACCTGACTGATGTAAGCAAGGGTTGTATCCTTGAATAACTGTTGGGAATGACATGATGCAGTGACTTCTAGCTTCACAAAATGTGATTATTTTTAGGTCTGTTTTTTATATGGCACATTAATCGTAAGCTTTTTCAACCATCCTTCTGAAATGTGAACAGATGTCCAACTTTTTAAGATGCCACATATTACAGTGGGCTGCATTGTAAGTCGTACAACCACATGTGCAGAATGAATCTGAAAAGCTCTGAAGATAAACAGAGAAAAGAAGATGCAATCAAAGGAAATTCTGCCTGGCCTTCCAGGTTGTACACCTGCTATTTTAATATCCTTTTTTTTAATCTGTTATAACTAGAGTATCGCTACTTAAATGAATTTGAACAACTCGCCCAAGAGACACTCTAATCCGATCGTGTATTAGGATGATACCAGTTGGATATTATCCTATTAGGCTCTCTCTGTAAATAAGGGATTTTCCACTGACTTTTAAATCTATGATTAATGAGAATGCTCGAAGCAGTGTCCTGTAAATTAGCCATAGTGCTAGCAACAATTGCAATTCACTTAGGAGAACTGATTCGGTTTAAATCTTCCCATCCAAATTAAAAAGCATGAGGATAAGACAATGTGCCGTCAGTAAAACATATTACTCTATCCTGCATTATTTATCTGTACCCCATGGCTGTCTGAGATCCTTTCATCTAAATCCTGCTCTCCGTTGAGGTAAATTCCCGCCAGTCCAAATTCTCTGGGAGAAAGAACTCCGGTAGCTGGCCCGTGCTGTTTCTGTAATTTACGTATTCCACATATTCTCTATAGAGTTTTAGCTAATTCTTAATCCTATTTTAAATTGTGTTAAGCAGTCCAATGTCTTTCATTTTAGCTTGGTCATTGCCATCTCATTTGCCTTTCACAGCTCCTTTGCCTTTTTTCTGATTAAAATATGTATGAGTAGAGGGAAAGAGATATTTGGAATTAGAGAAAGGGGGGAATAAGGGGGGGTTGTGACACATCTGTTAATTATTCATACTTAAACTGGAATTCTTCCTGACATATTTTTCACATCATCTTACAGCTTCCCTTCCTATTCAGATACTGATACTTGATTTATTGCTTGCCACAAGATTAGTTTCATAGCTAGTGTTGACTTTGAAACGTACATTATTTCCTTTAATATTCTCAGACATTAATGAGGTCTCTCTTGATGTGCTATATTCACGTTTATTTAAGATAACTTTTCATTTCCATACTCATAATATACTTGCACTTTTATCAGTCAAGAACATCCCTTTGTTCTTGTAGAAGCGTGAATACTCTTTGCATAGGTTGGAATTAGTGTCACTTTACAAAAGACAGTTTTGACACTCCCTCTTATAAGTGACTGAGCAAAGTATCTCTCATACGTTGAGGTACTTAAAATGTGATTTTCCCATCGTTATCTTCTGGTAATTTTGAATGCACTGCAAACTGCACAGAAGTCGAGTTAATTAAAGCAACCTGTGACCATGCTATCCTGTATCAAGAATAATCAGGGGCACTGCAATAATTGTATAGATCTGAACTGATCATTTCACCTCAGTTTGCTCCAGGGTTGTTCATCCGTGCATGTACCAAAGCACCCTTTAAAAAATTCCTGTTAGACCAGCAAATCTCACAGACCATCATTTCTTGCTATGACTATTACGTATGCATGTGATCCCCTCTGTTAAATGGTATTTGTGTACGATTCTTCAGTGATCAATTGGTAAAGGCTCAGACTTCTGGCTGCAGGTCAGAAAAGTATAGTCTTCTTCAGTGTTATGGGCAGAAGGAAAAATATGACACTGGATTTACTGAGTACATTGAAACTGTTTGGGAGATGCATGATATCTTTTTTTTATACTTATTAGTTGTGGGGTTTACAGTATAGAGTTAGTTTTTTCTTTGTGCAGGCTTTATTGGTTACCTGGTTACTTATTTTTTCTTTATACTTTAGGAAAAACCTAGGTGCTTTTCCACAAAGAGACGTGAGATACTGGGTTTCAAGCTGAAATGGTTGTATTCTGGCAAAAAGAAAATGGGTATTAGAAATTCAAGAGGATGTTTGCGGCTGGCTTTTGTTATAGCTCAGTTCTTCTATATGGCAGATAGAATACACAATTCGAGCACCTTTTCTTGGTATTTTTAACTCTGATTGCAAATCTGCCAGCTAATTTTGGCAGCATTACAGTCTTATAGAGTGGTTTCCCCCAGCTATAATTTTTTTTCTGCTCCAAGGAAAGATAAGTTTTGTGATTATGGCATCAAACTATGACAACATAGCTGTTGTCCATAGCCTTTTTGGTTACCTTCAGCAAGTTATTTCGTTCTCTGATGCCTCAGTCTTTTACTTGTAAAATATTATTATAATAGGCTTTTCTTTGTTCTGCCTCACATATTAATGAATGCGTCCCTGTATCATTTTCCTACTTCACACAAGTGCTGAAAGCATATGTTCATTAATATTCCTGAAGCATGACAAAGTAAAGCTTATTACTGTAAAATGCTTTGCTTTAAAACTTCAGTTAGAGTAATAATGATAAACAACATTGCTTAGGCTTTGGCTCTACTGCACAGAAGTAAGTGTTTTACATATTCAGACTTAAA
The DNA here is from genome assembly GCA_028858755.1 of Ara ararauna. Lineage (NCBI taxonomy): Eukaryota > Metazoa > Chordata > Aves > Psittaciformes > Psittacidae > Ara > Ara ararauna. The sequence goes on along the minus strand of CM054379.1, from coordinate 116,244,501 downwards.
CCGATGAAGGAAAAATTTGATGTATTTCCTCCTCTGTACTCATGGGGGAAAAAAAATTAAAACCAACATTTTATATTCACCTAAATGGGTTGTATCTCCTCACTGGCATATGTATCATACACGCATCCAAGAACAGCTTTTTCCCGGCTACTCATCTTTCAGTTGCAGCTTTTTTATCCCCGCTGTGTATTTCCTTCAGTGAGGTGAACAGAGGCTTGAAATGGACAGTTATGAAATGTCTTGCCTATAGGAAAAGTTTCTTCCTAACCTCATTAGTAATTGCTTGAGAAATGACCAGGAACATGACAGTTTATATTTCTCTGCCATTATTTCCCTTAGTAACTGTGGGTATTCATATCACATTTCCAAATGGCTGTTCTCAGGGGTGGCTTGAACAGAAGGTATTTTGTTTTGTGGGGTACCGATTGATTGCCTCAGTGTTTCACTGGATATCTCCATGTTCTTGCACTGTAAGAAGCTGTAGATAGGAATCCCCAATTTATTTTCTTTATGGCATGTTGTATCATTCATCCCCTGGTTTGTCTCTTTTGTCTTGACTTATTTGATTTCTTTACACAAAGAGCTGTCCAAGCTCATTTGGACAGATGTTCCTAGAACCCCTTGGACCTAAACACAGCACTTGGGCAATACTTCTTATTTAAGAAAATCAGATGATACTTTCTAACACTGCATATATTTATTACTGTTTTCTTGCCTTGAATTTCTTTTCATTAAATAGCTTTCAGCTCAATGAGAGTCATATTTGCTTCTTTTCCCTTTTTTTAGCTCTACATCTGAGAAAGCAAGTGCAGTTAATGGAGAAAACCTCACTTTATTTCTGACAGTTTTAACAGCTGCAGGCAGCTCAGTATTTTGAGTTGGTTTTTTAATGCTCTCAGTGTTTTCAGCAGTATCATAGCAGAGATATTAGAGATAAAGAGGGAAGATCAGCAGCCCCAATGTACATAATCTGTCCTTCTACCTTCTCTTCTTATTGCAAGAAAATATTAAAACGTTTAAGTGTCTGCACTGGACATCTAATATAGTTCTTCTGAAAACTGACAAGTGTGAATTGAAAAGTGAAGTCCATTAATACAGAGCTGGAGAGTGTCACTGGGGCATTACATATTAAATCTGGAATGTTCTGCACTTTGCATCTATCTGAGCAATAAAAGAAATGCCAGGGAGAATCTTACATATTCATTCAATTAAAATATATCAATTTGACTTTTATTTTCTTTGCAGACCACAGATGACATCCTGGTGGCCTCAGCTGAATGTCCTAGCGATGATGAGGACATCGATCCCTGTGAGCCAAGCTCAGGTGGGTTAGGTTAGTCAACTTTTTTATTACTTTTATTTCGTATTTGCATGCTCCAGTCCCCCAGAGTTCCATGTAGCAAAATAGGCCTTTCTTAGATAGCAGGGAAAAGTCAAATTGGGGTCTTTCTGCATGTGGCAGTATCAGCAGAGAGGGAGAGTTTGCTCTATGTTTTTCAAAGACAATGAAGTACATCAATAGTCATGATCTAAGCAAGGTTATAGCTTGGCCCAGCACCAGAGGCTGGACTGGGAGGGGCATTCTAGGGCTCCTGTAACTGTTGTGATAAAGAAGGGACAGCTTCATTTGGGAGAAAGATGTGATTCATCATAGAATCAACTTGGTTGAAAAAGACTTACGATCATCAAGTCCAGCTTGATCATCACACTTGTGCTCCAGGCCCCTCACCAGCCCCATTGCCTTTCTATGGACCCACTCCAGCACCTCAGTGTCTCTCCTGTAGTGAGGGGCCCAGAACTGAGCACAGGATTTGAGGTGCTGCCTCACCAGTGCCAGTACAGGGATTGTTTGTGCCTTGAGTATTTCCCCCCAGATAAGATAAAAGTACCATATTTCAAATGTCATATAATGTCGATAGAGTTCACTTTGAATTACTGTTTATGGTATGAAATGCCATATAGACGTAAACTGCAACAGTCTCCAATTTCAAATTTTTTCATGTTTTAATGTTTTCCAAGCAAAGACTGTTCAGAGTATGTGCTTCAGTTCTGATGAGAGATGAAAACTTTTGTCATTCTAGTATTTTCCATGGAACAAAAGCTTTGTAGTGTTTCAGCCATGTCTTCACTATTCCCACTGAATAATGGAGATTTGATACTAATTTTTCTCTGTGTTATAATGTCCTAGTTACATTTATATTCAATAAAGTGCAGTATAACTTTCTCAAAATCCAGATGTTTATCACAGATGTAAATGAAATGCAAAACTCCGTACTAGCAATCTGAAGAAATGTGTTGCTGTATAACCTTGAAAAGAATCCCAGATAGTCCCATGAATTACTCCTGCTTTCTTTGCTGGCTTGGGTTAGCTTTTGCCTTTTCTGAGTGAACAGTTTGTGGCACCAGGTATCTCTCAGTTTTTCTTAGTTTTCTTGAGTTCTGTGCTATTGGTAGTGCACCTGCTGTCAGTCATTTTAGGTCATTTGGTAACCTTCAGTACTTTCAGTAATACCTAATAGTTAAAGAATTAAGATCAATCTGTTGTGCAGTAACATCTTTAGTTCAAGGGCAAATCTGAGAATTCTGAGAAGAAATTTGAGACTAGTAAATTAATGCCAATCACAGCTAAGAGCCATCTTAGTACAGCAGTCAAACCTGGGGCAGGAGATGTATCTACATAACCTTAAGACAAATGAAACTTCGCTTCAAGTGTAGATGCATGGTTCCTTTCTTCATGTCACACAGCCTAATATGCACAATGCAAAAAGTAGTTATTTACATTAAAATAAAAGCAGGGACATTTATGACTTGTCTCAGTGTTTGATGGACCTGCAGGGTGGCATTTGAGCTCTTCCAGAAGCCAAGGTATTTATAGATTTGATGGGTTGGTTTCTTTTGCTTTCCAGTAAGAGGATTTCAGATCAGTTTTCAAAATGCCATAAGATGGAATGACCATTCCGAAAACTGAGCAGCAGCAGGTACACCCACACCCACCTTACACGTTTCTATATCTCTGAGAAAGACATTTCACTTGCAGAAGTCCCACACATCATGATCCAAATATTTAAGAATTGTGATAAGAATTCATTTTTTGAAAGTTTGAAAGTGAATTTCCAGGATATATTTTTCTGCTTTTTTCTTTTCATTTTCAACTTTGTGAGTTTAGCAAGACTTGTCCAGTATGAGTCAATGCAGTAGCTTGCATGGCTCTGAGATCATTTATGCCAGTTGCTTCCATATTTTAGATAACTTGGGCAGTGCTGTTCAGTAGATAAATTGGCATTTATCTACTGTAAATGTGGATAATTTTACTTTATTTCATAAGGCAATTGTAAAGCAATGCATTAGCTCATAGAATAGTTTGGGTTGGAAGAGACCTTCAAAGGTCATCTGGTCCAACCCCCTGCAATGAGCAGTGACATCTTCAACTAGGTTGGATTAGTTACATAGCACTAAAACATTTCCTATACCCTGTGAGAATGCAGCTCTTGTATTAGAAATGTTTTTGTGTTGTCTCAGCCTTACAGCTTGCCTAAAGCTAATGAAATTCCAGAATAATTCTTCCCTGAGGATGTTTTTAACTTCACCTCTAGGGCTGCAGCGCTCAGTAGTCCTGGAGCCACACACAGTCATGTAACTGGTAGGGGCAGGAATGGGGGGAGGTGAAATGAGGCTTTCTGACAGGTTACTGTTTCCGTCTAAACTATGGTCCCAAAGAGGAATGTGGATGCTAGTCTTCCTGCAGAACACTGCCATTAGCTTTACAACCTGGTCTTTAGCTTTCCTGGTTTATTTTATCATACACCCAGCTACGCTTCTCGTTTTCCTTTGAGAATGGTTTCATTTCTTGGATCCCAACTGCAGTTGCTTTTTAAAAGAAGTATGGATTGGCACAGGAATTAAGTTCTTCATAATCCCAATTGTCTGGATCGTTTTATCTGTCATTCTACACATCAAAATGTCACTTGTCCTCCCACTCTCAACTCTTAAAAGCTATTAATTTGCCTTGCTCCTCATTGGCCTTGTTCTTCTCTCATATGTGAAACAACATGAGCCAAAGGGGTTACTAAAGTCATAACTTCCAGCATGTCTGTCTCTCTGTAAGCTAGTTTAGTCAGAGTCACTTGGTCTTATGAATAAGCTTTTTCCATTAATAGTTCAGTAGGCAGTACTCCATCCCAGTAATGCTGCAGTCTCCACGTGGAGTTGAGCTACTCTTAACCATAGGCTGGAACTTACGGGAGAGAAGTGATATGATATTATTGGCAGTGACCGACTAATGATTTTGTTTTCATTTGGGATAAGGGCTACATCCCTTCATTTAAATTCTTCCCATGATTCAGTTCAGCTTTTTCCCCTTAACTTCTTTCACACACCAGAGTTGCTTCTCCACAGCTACTCAACACCCCCACTAATGCTGGTGAAGCTTGTGTTTCCTAACAGATACTTCTAGGAGGCAGAATATATGATGATTAGGACCATGTTACTATTGTGTTTTCACTTTAGAGGCCATAGTCTGTTCAGTCTTCTCAATCCTGCTAGATTTCTTCTCTTGCTGCCCAATGATCAGTCAGCAAAGAGATCCACCTCAGCACAAGAGAAGATGCTCCCAGAGCTCTCAGGTCAATATTTTTCTAGTCAAAATTTGAGTGATGGACAGAGCCCATTCAGTTTTATTGACAGAGTCATAGCTCTACATTTCCATGATGATTTCCCATAATGTGCCTATTCCTACCAAAGTTCTCAGCTCAAAATGAGAGCCTGTTCAACAAACAGATTGGATGGGGTTTGGAGCAACCTGGACTAGTGGAAGGTGTCCCTGCCCATGGCAGGGGGTTGGAACTGGATGAGCTTTAAGGTTCCTTCCAACCCAAACCATTCTATGAAGTAGTTTGAATATGGTAAACTTCTGTATCACAGAAAATACTGATTATCTAGCTTTTACTGATTAGCAAGATTTGTGCTTAAAGTAGGGCTTCTTTTCTAGGATAAATATGTTTGTAGTGGCTAACAAGTCTTGGTCTGCCACCACCAGCTTTGCTTTCTCTGCACCTGTCTTCTAAATAATAAATGGAAAGATGCAATTTGCAACAAATTTCATACGGACATAAAACGGTAGACCAGATTAGGAGCTGCTAAGCAGCAATCCCATCAACTTGTCTGGAACATAAAGTCACAAAAATGATAATTGCAGATTTCTTTGTGGTATACAAACTGCTAAATGTGCCATAATTGGATGAAGTCGTAACAAATTTATTAGCATGTAAAACTTAGTCAACATATTCTGTTTGCATTCTGTTTTGTATAGTAAGGCAGCACATATTGCTTTCACAGTCTCTCCACATTCCTCTCTCCTACTCTAAATACTAAAAACAACACAAAGAGTAATGTTGTGTTGAATATGTTCCTGCTCGTTGCAGGGGGCTGGGCTAGATGACCTGTTAGCATCCTTTCCAGCCCAAACTAATCTATGATTCTATGATGGTAATTGTAATAATTAAATAATAGTTCAAGTTTCCTCAGCTTCATGTCATAGAGGAGATAAAGAAGCCTTTCATTCTGTAGACAAGTATGAAAAATGATAGTGGAAACCTATCAAAAAAAATCCTTCTCAAACTCAAGACTCAACAAAGGCTTCAGTTAGAAATTAGGATGAAAACCATTCTTGACAGCCCCAGAAGAAATGGGATGGGTAGGGGTTTTGGCAGTCTTAAAACCAGGATGGTCACTGGTCTTGGAAGTTTTAGCAGAAGATAACCTTCAAAGCAAAAAATAGGTCTTGTAGAAACGAAGTTTTTCAGGTTCAAACAAGTGTCTTTTTGCCAACAGAAATTCACATGTTCCAACCAAAGAAAGGAAATACTTCATCATCTCTTGATCAGAATTTGTCTGGCAGCTCTTGGGTTCCACTCCCCAGGACAGTGTTTGACTGGTATCAGGTCTTGTCCTGTACTTGTTCTGTAGGTAAATAGGATAAGAATATTGAGGACAGAGTCCAGTGATGCCTACCATCTGTAGCATTGTTTACCTTTCTTAGCCCTGTTCTTGATTCTGAGGGAGGAATTTTCCTGCTTTATTAAGTTAGGACCAATAATTAGATAGATGCTTGTGGGCTGATCTTTGAGCTTGTGCTGCTTTTCCCACATCTTGGTCAGGCTCATTGCATCACAGAAAAACAGCTGGTGATGGTCAGACTTCTCCAGAGATAGTATAGCCAAGTGAGAGCAAACAAGCCACTACTCTTACACATCTTAAGAGTCACTGCTTTGGGGAAGGCTTTGTCCTGTGGGCAGAACAGCATGGGGCTTTCCATGCAAACTGCTTCCTGCTGTGTGATAACATGTATTGGACAGATGGAGATGGCTAGGAACCATACCTTCTCAAATTCTTTGTGATGGTTTAGGTTTGGTCCCAGCATTGATGCCTTTTTTCCTAATGGCAGAGCTGTGAAATACATACTGCAAATGATTTATACTTGTTATTAGAAGTTTTGCTCTCCTTTCGCTGCCACAAATTACTGCGCTGTATTCCTGGTGCATCTGGCAGCAAGATAACATTGCAGTAGGAGGTAAAGTGACTCCTATAATTCATACATCGCTGCAAGTGCCCTGTTTAATGCAGTACATGGAATTCATTGTGCAAGGAGCTGAAACAAAGAAAAATAAAATTACAGTTAGTTCATAGGTCTACTGGGTTTGTTATGGTTCGAGCCATAAAGGGAATATTTGTGCCTCAGTTCAATTATCCTGTAGCTCTATATGCATTTCCAGTTCTAGCAGGATTGCTGGTTTGTCTTGAATCAGCCATTTAATATGCTTAGCTGAAATACATACAGACGTGTCTGTATGAGCTACTGCAGGGTGAAAATTACATTTTATTTACAAACTTTCTAAATGTTAGCACTTAGATGTCTACACATAAAGGAACCGAGAGGCTTCAGATAGAGATTATCTTCCTATAATTGAAGTTAAAATAGTTAAGGTTATCTCCATTTTTTATAAATCATAAAGCCCCCACCCCAAAGCAGCAGAAAGCAAATGTTGCCTTTTTCCAAATCATTTTATTGTGAACTGAGCCACTGTTTTGCCGATAGACTGAGCTCTTAGTGGCTGTCTCTGTGAATCACAAAGATGGCATTTCTCACTTGGATTTGATCAAAAAAAGATCTTTTTTCCTAAATTATGTAAGAAAATGATGTTTAAAATTATGATTGTTCCATTGTGCCAACACTGCTTGGCCAGCCCATTGGAGCATGGGAATACTGAGGAGAACTGTAGCTTTCCAGCCAGTCCTAGTGATGTTCATACATTCCCAGTGTTGGGAGCAGCTGAGAACAATCATGTGCTGAGAAGAAAGGTTTTCTTTCACTCTGACAAGTAATTTTTCAATTGTTTAGAGAATTTGGACTCCTCAGATGCCTTCTGTATGGTTTTAATGGTAGGGGTGGTGTTCACACTCGTATATATCCTTTCTTTGTGTAACCTCAACTGCTATGGGGGATTTAGGACTAACGTGAAAAGATTTCAAAGTTTATTTTTGAATCGCTCTCTAAGACAAATGCAGCTATTGTTAGCTAAGCATGCTTTTTAAGTGCCAAACATACGTAATTCAAAGAGAGGTTCAGTGCAGCCTAGAGATGACAGCACAGGCTAATGCAGTCACACTGATACCAACATATAGAAAAGCAGAATATAGGTGAAAACTGGGGATCTGGATTTTTTACACTGGCCTCTGTTTGACTAACCTATCACTTCTACACCTGAATAAAAGGACGTAGTATCTGTGGACATTTTATTGTCCATGATGCAGGCAAGCGCTGAAAAATCTAGGGAGTTCCACTGAAGTCAGTGGAATATGACGCATATCTTTGTATGTGTTTGTGAATGAGCGGAGTCCCTGGTTTGCTTCTCTGCATTCACATCCCAGACTCGTTATCGCAGCAGGATCATGTGGTTCAGCTTTGCTTATAAATACCTTCAGAACTGAATCACAAGTGGTGTTTTACATCTTCAAAGTAAAGAAAAATAACAGAGCCTTTTTTCATGGTCCACTCCTTCAGGAGCTCTGAGTAATGTGCCCACCTTCCTTGAATTACTGTTTGCAAAATGAGTTTCACATATTGTGAATAAAGTACTGTTTATAAAATGAGTAAATTTGGCTTAATGGCTTTAGGCTGACAGAGAGCAGATTCAAGTTAGACATTAGGAACAAGTTCTTCCCTGTGAGGGCAGTGAGGCACTGGCTCAGGTTGCCCAGAGAAGCTGTGGCTGCCCCATCCCTGGAAGTGCTCAAGGCCAGGTTGGACGGGTCTTGGAGCACCTGGTCTTGTGGAAGGTGTCCCTGCCAGTGGCCAGGGGTTGGAACTGGATGAGCTTTAAGGACCTTTCTAACCCAAACCAGTCTGTTCTTATGCACACACGCATTTTTGAGCTATCATGAAGGATATTTCAATATGTATATTTCAATAGATAAAGTAATAACATTCATTCATTTAGATACTAATAATCTTTCTCTTTATTTATTTATTTGCTTTCTTCCATTTCCTTCTTTTCCTTCATCTGTTGCTTGCTTGTTTCCTTCCTTCCTTTGGTCTGTCCACCTGTCCATCCATCTTTCATACCAAGTCAGATCTTATCCATTTTCTGTAAGCACTGACCTGTCCATTAGGACAGATTACTGCACCCTAAGAGATTAATTTGGTTTTTATTCTGTAAATATTAGATTTACTGAAACCAATTAAATAAAGCCAAATCAAAATTATGTGGACTCTTAAAACATATTCCAAGGGTGGCTTTCACACGCTGACATTGGTTGAAAAATGCAGAAAATAAGTAAATTAGTAATAATAAAACTGAGGTTTTCAGAATCAGTTAAGTAATTTGCTGCCTTGAATGAGGCTTTTATACTGGTTAAATAAGGAATTTTGGAAAGGCAGAGAATTTGCTTACACAATAGTGAGATAAATAGCTGGAACAGGTTCCCTTTATTTTCATAGCAGTATGCTTAAAAATCCTATGTTAAAGGGTGTAATCCTAAAAATGGGTCCTTTGAATCAAGTGTACACTTAGAATCAAGACTGTACATAGATAAATGGCATAAATAAATTCATTGTTCCACTTTGAAATTCGACAATGCGCTATTGGTGCCTTGATTAATGCAAGCCCACTGTGTTCCTTGAGCCGCACTTCATTCTGGTTTGAACTGCTACATCTAGTGCATATATTTTCTTGTTTACTGTAATGTGGACACTAGCAATACTAAAACTATTTCTTGTCACTTTGTAATGCATATGCATTGAAATTCGTCTTTTTGTGGTAAAAAAAACCCCACCTTTTCTTCAGGACTGTTTATCATCCTTGTTTTTATGGACGTGGTAGAAGACAGACAATACTTTGTAAAGGTATGAAGACGTTTACAGGCGAAACACAGGCCTGAATTTACATTATATTGCTCAACTTCTATGCCAAGGCTTTGTCAGACCAAGTCTGAACAATGTGATATTAAATCAGGTCCTTAAAATTCTATAGGATTCTATGTATCTCCAGATTCAGTCAGCTATTTAGTTCACCACTGTGCAAGCAAATCCTCAGCCTCTCCAAAATTCATTATTTAATCCATCAAAAGCCTCACTCAAGGCAGCAAATTACTTAACTGTGTCTGAAAACCTCAGTTTTACAATTACTAATTTACCTATTTTCTGCATTTTTCAACCACTGTCAGTGGTTTGCTTTAACCTCTGCTACTGTTTGGAGGAAGAACCAGACAGAAGGATGGGAATCTGAGGCAGCCACCTCAAATAAGGAAATACAGTTGTAAGGGGTGGGAAGCTGGCTGCACTGCATGAAGGACACAGGGCGGGGGCCAGTGCTCAGAATTACATGACACAAGGCACTGTCTATTCCAGCAGTCTTCAGCAGCTCAGTTTTCATTCATTCAAACAGGGGAATTGCAGATGTGCAAAAAACTCGGGCTTTTAGCTAAGCATCTGCAACATCCAATAAGTTCAATTAAAATGGTGTTACAAAGTAGTTGGTGTATGCCGGCTGCAGTATATATCAACTAATATATCCACTTTTATCAACTAATGGCCATGTTAGCAGGCAGCTGCCAGTGAGCGGGGTTGCTCCATCCACTGCCAGACAAAGGAGATAAGGGCAAATAGTAAACTTTTTGCTGGTGTATTCTAGTGATCAGTATAGTGTGAATTTTCATTACCTCTTGCATAACTAGTAGTAAAACCATTGCTGCTAATTTTCAGCTGCTTGCTACCACCTAATTTAAACCACAGTGGAAACACTGGGGTTCTTTCAGTGCATGACTAGTCAATTGACGGCCTGCAAAGTGGCAGCGGAAAGCTGACAACTTTGAGAACTAGGTATTCTCCAAGGATATTGCTCATAAATGGAAGCAGGAAAAATTCAAGGCACAAATAACCTATAATGAATGAGGATGCATGTACCTGAAATAGTCTAACCTTAGGCTGTCTCCTCCTGACTATATAAAGACCTGAATTAAACCTTGTTCTGCTGTGTTGACATGCTATTCTGGTCCATAGGTTTCAAAACCAGCAGCAGTTCCACTGAGGTTAGGAGCTATGGTCTAGATTTGGAGTTATTTTAAATATGAGCTGGTGTGAACAGTAGGTTCTGATTTAGATACAGCACATGTTGTGAACATACCCTTTGAAAAGTTACAGAAAAGGGATAAATGAAAGGAAAGATGAAAGCAGCGAGAACATAATAATAATATTAAAAAATAAGACAAAGCTTTATGGATATCTCAAACGTGCTAACATCAGAGACACCAGAATTGTGAGAGAAGCAAAGAAAAACAAGGCAGTCTTACTCATTTTAATATTGTTATCATGAGAAAAAGAACATTAATTACATCAAGTGTAACTTCTATAAATCCAAAAGTCCATTAATTTTTCTCTTCCCACCCCCTATGAAGCTTATATGATCTTGGCTCTAATACAATTCAGGCTAAGTGTAACTGTAGCTACAAGTTGTAGTTGAGCCTTTTTTAGTGGGTGTAGTTTGGTATTAGTAGTGGTCACATATCCAGTCTGTGTGCATCTATATTCTGGATGTCTTGAAAGCCTGGCCCCTTCTTTTCCCAGGCACATTATTGACTTTGTCAGTAATGGATCTGACTTGATGACAGTATTTAGAGCAACTTGAATGCAGTGTGCTTTCAGCTCCAGCATTCAAGTCATATATATAACATTTGAGGCACAGACATTTATCTCTTCATGTAGTAGCTGCTCAGTGAAGGAAGACAGTCAGGGAATCACCCGCTGTTGCAAAGATGAATGTGGGTGTCTACACCTCCAGCTCATTTCATGAGTAAGAATCATTATTTGCTCTGCAGGCCAAAACACCAGATTCCTCATTCCTCACAACTACATTTCGGTTTTCTCTTGCAGAAAACTGGTTCCTAGATTAGGTGGTTTGGGGTTTTTTGGTTTTGAGTTTCTTTTTTTGTTAAAATTAGATTATAATGATGAAAATAGCAGGCAATAAAACCTTGGTCCTGCAAAGCTCAGTACCAGAACTTTTGCTAAGTTCAGTGGGGTTCAAATGTCACTGTCACTAACACTGTTTTGCATACAATGAAGCCAATCTTATAGTTGTCTGCCACCAAAAATTTATGTTTTCAGTGTCCCTCCCCTTTTCTTGCCAGAACGCTGGTGTTCATCTGAGTCTTCAGGGAGCTAGAGCTGCAGGCAACCAACTGAGCAAAAGATACTGATTTAGCTGTCTGAACTGGTTCCTAATGATTAGAGCAGCTTAGCTCTAGCTTGAAAACATGCCATCGGTAGTGTAATATTCGTGGTTTGCCATTCTTATGCTGTCGTATTGGCCAAAGCATTTGATCATTTTCCCTGTTAGGGTTGCTTCAGTTTAAAATCTAGACTACCCATTGACTCTGCTGATCAGCCAAAATTTCTGAAGCAAAGTAACAAATTACCAACGATTTCCCAGAACATGCACAAAACTGGAATAAATTACTTCATAGTATCATGGAATGGTTTGGGTTGGAAGAGAACTTAAAGCTCTTCCAGTTCCAACCCCCTGCCCCAGGTGCCAGGGGCACCTTCCACTAGTCCAGGTTGCTCCACCCTGTCCAACCTGGCCTTGAGCACTGCCAGGGATGGGGCAGCCACAGCTTCTCTGGGCACCCTGTGCCAGCGCCTCAGCACCCTCATAGTAAAAATTTCTTCGTAATAAATTACTTCATGCGGAAAAGACAGAAGCAGAGGTGCAAAGGTGAATGGATGACAAATGTAGAAGTGGGGAGAGGTGGGACAGCTGAACAGGTAAAAGGAGAAAGGATCCATATTCAGAGGGAAAGTATACCAAAAGAGGAGGAATATAACTGAAAATGTGAAAACTATGCTAATAAAAAGGAGAAGAGCACAGTGATGAAGACTACTAAAACCAGTAAGGGATATATTGGTTTACGTTTTCCATTTGGGCTAAAATTAAATTTAGTTTTGTGGAAATTGTTTTCACAAAAGCTTCTTATTAAACTGTGTGAAATATTCCCCTCAGCTCTGCAGAGCATGTTAAGTTATAGAACCCATTGATTTGGTACGCTCTATCAATTGGCACTGTGTTACAAACTGACCTATCTCCGGTTAGATTTGTGTTGGCATTTTAAGAAAGATTGAGTCACCAACGCTTCCACCTCTCAATCACAGGAAAAGAAAAACGTTACTTGCAAAACCTGCAGTCCTAAGGAGTTGGTAAGATTTGTAAATGATTTGAAGTCAATATATGGCAGATCATTGCACTTGGAAACAAGCACTCTATTCTGTGCAGAGAAAAGGTCTAGCTTCTTAGAAAAACAACCGTTCTAGCTGTGGATGGTGTTTCACTGTGAGGCTATTTTTATGACTGGCTAAGTTAGTTAACATTCCTTTAGAAGTATTTTAATGCATTCTAGCTTTCCTTCTGAGAACCTTTTATATTTCAATTTATAGGAGGAAAAGAACAGGTATCTTAATAATTTTCTCTTAAACACACTTGAAATTAGACACTGGCACAGGTTGGCCAGAGAAGCTGTGGCTGCCCTATCCTTGGCAGTGTTCAAGGCCAGGTCGGACGGGCTCAGCTCCCATTCTCTTTGAATCATGATGCCACTATGACTGTGGAGCATAGAGTGTGTTCAGCAATGCAGTTAGTTTTGTGGTAGTTCATCCACATGGATTATTAGATCATGGGTTTGGATGTAGACTGTTACAAGTCTAATGAAAGTTTGTCACTGAGCTGTAGGTGCCACATATGGAACCACCTCATGCTTCTTCCCTCCCATGGCAGCTCAGTCATTGCTGGACATCCCTTGGGGAAACAGTTCTTGACTCCCCTTGAAAGCCACTTGAGGCCAGGTAGGCGAGAAGCAGGCTGAGATACCTCTGTGTTCAGACCCAGGTGAGTCTGAGCTTAGCCTCTTGCACAAGTTGACAGCAGATCCTCATCCTGGCTATGCATTTGGGCTGCATCTGTCCCACCTCTTCAGCAGAGGAAGCACTGAGATTTGGTTTTCAGACATATTTATTGTAATGAGATATTGAAATTGCAGTGAACTCAGAAACCAGTTCACCAGAATCCAACAAAGCTACAGAAAGTCAACCACAAACAGGTCTAAAATGATAGCACGTAGAGTGAAAATTAATATGTCCTGTAAATAATTGCCTTCATGCCTCATTTTAAATGCAGTAGTTAAACATTCTCGTCTTACGAGTAATTTCCTATTCACAGTTTGTGGGAAGTCATAAATGTAAAGAAAACAGGTTTGGGGTCCTTTTGTTGGGTTTTTTGTTTTGTTTTTAAGTCAGCTAATTTCAATTCACAAACACCATGGGAGCCTGCAGTTCCAATTTTCTTCTCACAGTATTAATGAAAACTGGGCACTGCAAATAGTCAGATTTTACCCTCTACATTTTAAACCACTTAGAAATACAGTCAAGAATAATAACTTCCTAATCCATTATTACACAATGTAAAACTGTGCTCAGTTGCTATTATTTCATGCAAAGTTTTTCATAAGTGCTAGAAAAGGCTTTTAAAATTCAGTCTCTTCTAAGCTGGTCTTTGACACAGTCCAAAACAGCTGGTTGTGTGCTGCTGAGAGGAAGAGTTGTGCATCAGAGAAGTTGTTTTAAGAGGGGATCATTGCACCACAAGATGACTTTTATTCCTCTCAGTGTTACAGCATGGTCTGAGCATAACTACAGTCTTCATGATTTTTCTCTTGTTCTCAATCGAACCATCCTCAACTTATGATAGATGTCTCAGGATGGTTTTTTTAGATTGGCTTTTTAGTCTTAAAAATCGGGGTCATTTTTATGACATTTAATCTTAATATTCACCTTCTCATTTACAATAAGAAATTTTATCTGGGATGAAGTTAGTGTCTTTTTGATGCTGCAGATGCTAACAGAGCCTGCAATCGAGTAGCGAAGTTACCCATAGATGTGCCTCTGCTGCTGTGCCAGGAGACAGTGACTCTGCCTGGTTCAGCTATTAAGATGCTGGGAAGGAAACATGAGTTGGGAAGCAAAGAGGAAGATTTCTGTAGCCTTTTAATCTTCACTGGCAATCAAGTGTGGCCCCTTGCAATAATTCCTGTCTTGCAGGGGAAAAGAAAAAAGAAAACCCAAACAGGTTAATTCCCCTTCAGTACTCAAGTCTTAGTCAGATAAAGGCCCTACTTAAATAGAAAGCACCTGTTTCATCAATATTATGGATGGGGATTATTGATTTACATAGATCCTAAAAGCGTAAGCTGGCTTTTTCCCAGTGGCCTTTTCCTCCCTGGCTCAGAATAGGCCACTTGCTTTAGCACGTGCTCCATTAGCCTTTCCTACCTAAAATGTTCACAGACAAACCGTGTGCTTTATAAACCTTTCCTCTTATTTCCTCCTCCTTCCTTTGTCTTGAGAGGCCCTGCTAGGTTAAAAGCTTATTTTAATGTAAATGGAAGAAAAATAGCAAGAAGTACTTTCCCTTGCTGAACTGCTCCATATACAGAAGACCAACCAAATGTAACAACAGATGCTTTGAAAACGTTGTAAGTTTAAATAACATTAATGTAGTGGTTGAATATTCCTCAGACAGATGGGATAAATGAGATAATTGTGAAAACATTCTTAAAAATAAAAGGATGCCATCAGGTGAAAGGCAGGAGTTTAGGTAACATTGAAAAATATTCCTTACATGGTTTTTTAGGTTGCAGTGTTAGAAGAATGTTTTCCTCTGAGCAAGCTGTTGAGTGTCATTTAGTAGGCATTAATTCTAAAGTTAGTTGATGGCATTTGGCCCAAATGCCTGTATTTTCAAGAGAAAGAGCAGCTGTTAGTCCATCAGGTATTGACAGAGTTCATTCACTTACTTCCACTAGTTCTCAGACAGAAGTTAATTTCCTGAAATCACATACAGTAAGATAAGACTTTGTCTCATTTTCATTCACTGTGGGAATACTCAGGAGTCTTTGTTCTGCAGCAGTGCATTGTCTCTTGTAAAATGACGCCCTATGTGTAAAAGAATTTTCATTTTCCACAATAGCTACAATGAAGAAACCACTCTAAACCACTCACTGACTACTTTGAGGCAGACCACATTTCTTAGTAGGGTGGCATGAACCCTGAAATGAGCAAATACCTTAGAGCCTTCTGAAGTGAAACTTCAGGATCTCTTGCGTAGTCATGGAAAATACCAATTGTACCAACTCGTAACAACTAAGAATGTTCAGAGGGGAAGGGGAAAAAAAAAAAGGAAGTTAAAATACTATTTGACACAAATGACAGTTTTCTTGAGTGGTACCTCTGTTCTTTCAGCCAAATTAAATGTCATCTTCTTTAAGCCTGTGTGGAATAACTGCCAGGAAGTGGTGTTTCAACAGTAAGAACACAAATAACCAATAAATAAATGATGAACAGCACCAAGGTGGGGAAGGAACTTAGTGCTTTTGGGGGTTTGTGGCCTTTTTGCTGTGTTTCATTATTCATAGGCCAGTTGTAGATGTCTGTAGCTGGTGGCTCCTTCTGATTGTCCAAACTTGTTGCCATTTTTTTAACCAGCACTGATAGTTTGAGTGGCATTACCTTTAATATAACACCCTTAAAATCATCATCTTCCTATTATGTCTTTACAGTACAAAAAAGTGACTGTTGAACAGAGTGCTTTGGTGCACCTTGAGCGCGACACTTCTCTGATATGCTTCAATCAAATGCTAGTTGTAGGCAAGGCCTGACAAAGCTAACGTCATGAATATATTGTAAAACTAAGTGTTTACTAATACTCTTAGTTAACACTTACAGTTCACTGACTGCATTTTTGGCCGTGCATAATGGTTTAAAATGTGGTTTCTATAAGCTAGCCTTGATGATTAATGAGTCTTCTGCACTGCTCAGTGGGAAACCCTGGTTTACTCACTGCTCTTTTCTTGCTCCTGAGCTCAGCCAAGGATGGCAGTGCTGAGGGTACACAGCTTCTTAGGAGTTGGGAAATGCTGCTCTAATCAAAGGAATATTGCATTGACCCAGGTCACTTCATTTTTGTCCATCACATTTGCTTAGTTACACAAGATCCTTCTCAGCTATTGCCTCCTAAAGTGATTCTGTACAAAGATCTGCCTCAAAGATCTTCTTCTCCAAAATGCAGTGAAGAAAGGAGATCATGCAAAATATATAGGTACTGTGCATGCTGTGAGCATTTAACCTAGAAATCCCTCCTGGAATTAGTCTTTCATTCCACATGGCTGTGCAAGGGGACAAAATGTGCCAGACAACACAATAGTTCCTGTCAAGAAGACTTTACAGTCTGATGTGTAGGTCAGTTCAGTTCATTTCACAACTGAAAAGACCAGAGTCTGGTCTGAGAGGTGGGTTTTTGGAAGACTGGGCCCTTGCTCAGTGCAATTTGAGAGATTTTTTTCTGAGCATAAAGCATTGATTGAAGGAATGCTTGGTATTGACATCAACGGTGAAAACATAGAATGTGAGAAGTTGAGTCAAGAATGCTCTAAAGCATAGCCACATTCAAGAAGCACCCTGTGAATTAGGAAAGAGAAGGTAGGGTTGGATAGCTCTCATAACGTAATAAAAGTAAATATAATTAACTTGGAGAAAAAGGAAGAAATATGGGAAGGACAGGAGAAATTGAGAAGTTTGCTGAGGGAAGTGTAAAGGACAGCTGGGCATACTTTACTTGTAGCCAATTTATTGGCTGCTATCATTTACTGTTAGGTGGAAATCTGATTTTTTTCACCCCGCCATTCTGTTGGGTAGTCTGTCTTATCATCACCGTCTTCTCAATAAGTACTATCGTGTCACGTTTCTTCTTTACAGAAGGAGGGAAGGAAGAAGGGAGGGAGTAGGGAAGTAAGATCCTTTCCTCCCAGATGCTTGTATTCTGGCATTTAAATTGTGGCACGCCTGTTGTTTCAGATTATTTAGGTATTCTTTGTTTCATATCACATTTGGAGAAATTATACTTTGGAAGGCTAGAGTGAGATTTTCCTGGTTGTCATTCTCCTTGTTTAAAAGCCTGTTTACTTGTGCTGGCAGATGTGAAAATGGAACGGGCTGTAAACCAAAATGTTTTCAGACTGGTAGTGTGGGGTACATTGATGGGCAGTCCTGACCCAGTGAGTGCAATTAGAAAGATGCATGTTTGTAACAGGTAGATACGACTAATTCCTCAATGTGCAAACTCAATAATAACCTCTCCCTTATTTCATTATCTACCTACAGCAAATCCTACCAGGGCAGGAGGAGGAAGAGAGTACCCTGGCTCATCTGAGGTGATCCGTGAATCCAGCAGCACAACAGGCATGGTAGTTGGGATTGTGGCAGCGGCGGCGCTGTGTATCCTCATCCTCCTGTATGCTATGTACAAGTACAGGAATCGAGACGAAGGATCGTATCACGTAGATGAGAGTCGAAACTACATCAGTAACTCAGCGCAATCCAATGGGGCTGTGATCAAGGAAAAACAGCCCAACAGCGCTAAAAGTTCCAACAAAAACAAGAAAAATAAGGATAAGGAGTACTATGTCTGATCTCAACATCTAAAAGAACGCTTGTATAGAAATAGTCTTCATTTTATCTGAGACATAATACAAACTTATTTACTTTACTTTTTATGAAGCACATTCAAAAACAAACAAAGACAGGGAATGCAATCAGAAAGGAAAGACTGTTTTTAAAAACAAGCATTTCATGCTCTTGTTTTTCAGAAACAGGAGCTGATAAATTCCCTAACATCCACAGTGTTTTCATTTACTCTGCCTGTCTTTATGTTGCTGGAACATTTCTGAGAGACAATGATGACACCACGCATTCATAAAGCAAGGAGTATTACTACAACATCAAGGCACAATATGAAACAAATCAAATTAAAAAACACAGAACAGGAAAAAAAAAGAAAAAAGAAGCTACCTATGATTCTGGATTTAGCCAAAGTGCTAGCGCTTTCTTGAGAAGTAAGTTAGTCTTATTGTCAGAGAAGACTGTCATTATATATGGTGACTCAACAAGCAAACATAAAGAGTTTGCCGTCTGGTGCAGTGAAGCAGTGATTGGAAACTTGCATTTGAGACAAAGTGCTGGCTTTTCTGAAGACTTACGTAGAAATACTTTCAAAAAGCCCCTTTCTGGTTGTGAGGAAAATAGTACGGAGGCCTTATTTTCAAAAACAAAAACAAAAATCTGGAATATAAGGCACATTTCCACAAAAAAAAAAAAATCATTGGAAAAAAAAAGGGGGGAAAAAACCAAGAGGGCATAGATGCAATCATTGGGAAATTTTCATGCACGCTTAATATGTTATTACATATGTTTATATAAAAACACATCTATATGTGCTTTCTGGACTGTGATAAGTGATGTTTTATAGCCTGTTGTATAGAAAATGCAAACTATATCTGCTCTTCAGCCATTTTTGGTAAACTCAATGTTATAAGTGTTGCTAGGTATAGAGAGTTTTATGACATCTGGAGCAACAGACATACTTCAGTTATTTTGCAGCCATTATAAATTGTCCCAGATTTCTTCCCCTTTCTTCTTTTTTGGGTTTTTTTTTCTTTCTTTTTTGATTTACAGTGTAGTGGTTATACTAAAGGGGGGTGTGTATGAATGTATATAAGAGTCAGCTAATTTTTTTCTTACCTGTACAGCCTCTATTCTGTTGCAATTAAGTTTTAGTAGTTTGTATGAAAGAAGTGGACTAGAAAGCAAAAATATATCTCTACTGTAATTTGTCTTCTCCCTCCTATCCCCCTCTCTTGTTCCTGATATGCATCAAAGAAGTTGATCAGAATGGCCAATTTTCCTAGAAATACACACTCATTAATTAGCTAAATATGTAGTGACTTAAACTGGCCTTTGGCTTCCAGTCAAAGCTTCACTATTGGAGAGCATGGTTTGCCTTACAGAAACCTTGTTCTTAAGAAATTATGAGAATGATGAGTTTCTTGGGAATCTTAGGAAGTATCATATAGTGTTTATCTGGCATTCAGTTACATGAACGACAGCATTTACAGCATTAGGTGCTAAAAGATCTAAAATGACCCATTTTAATTATCCAGGCTGATTCTACTGCAGAATTTACCCCTTTCTCCAAAAAGGAAATAATCTCAAGGTGCACGATAGTATTTTTCAATGATGGGCATTTTGACACATGAAGAAGTATTTTTAGCTAAGTTGATTGTGTAGTATTGCAAGACATCATAAGTAGACAAATATAAGTTCATCATGTTTTAAAGTAACACATAGCTTTTCTCACATATATAAAACATTAATGAATTTTAATTAAACATATTAAATATAATGCTGTAATTTACATGTTAAGGGTTTTTTTTCTACTATTATTTCATTAGGTTCACAGCAATAAATCATAGCGTAACATTTTATTTACATGGAAGTTCAAAGGGAATGCATTAGAGAGAAAGAGGGTAGTTCAACAGAAATCAACCGAATCATTGAAGGCCTCTTGGGAGGGACATAGATGTTCACACTTTACAGACAGGAAGGAGGAATTTAAAAGTAGCTTTAAAAAGCAGACAGAGAACATTTTCTTGTGTGTTACTCACTGTAGCTGATGAAAAGTCTGGAAACTGGTACAGCTATCTGTCTGGGAGTCAGAGCACTTTAAAAATACATGTAGCTGACATGAAAACACCTCTCTTGAAGGCTGACAACCACATTGAGGTGTGTCATGTTGCATTTGTGAAATGGTTTTTTTCTTTTCATTAGCATTTACATGAAAACAGGTTCACCAAATCCATCTGATGTTCATTTCTTAGGTTGTTGTTCGCCTGTGGCATTCATAATTTCTCCCACCTTTACAAGACAGCTGTACTCAGGGAATGGCGGGGTCAGGGATACTGGAGGTCATTGCTGGAAGCAAGAAACTTCAGCTGGAGGGGGGAAAGAAGAAGTTGAAAGCCAGGTGGTGTTCAGATTTAAGTGCTTGAAGATATGTAGAAGAACAAGAATAATCTGATGACAGGAGACTGGACATGATGGAATATGGTCTGGGCGAGATCAGATGGTATTTTCTGCTCGGTATGGATTGCATTAATGAAATAGCATGGTCAGGTCAACTTACAGGCAGTTTGGTAGATTAATCTTTAACTAAATCCATACATCAAGGAAAAAAAGATCTGCTACTACTGTAATAAGCAAACACAATTTTAACACTGTTTCTGAAGGTTCTCCTTTTTCCTCTTTAATTTCATAAATTAACAAAAATAAATATGGATGTATCAGAAGTGCCAGCAAATGGATTTAAAATTCGTTTTTGTTTAAAAACAGCGGCAGCAACAAACAAACAAGCAGACACAGACCAACTACCTAACATAAAATTGGATCGTTTCTCTATAATAACCTAATTTGTCTGACTGAGATGGCTTCATTTCTATGACTGTATTGTGTTGCCTTTTTTAACAAAACACTA
Organism: Ara ararauna; assembly: GCA_028858755.1. Lineage (NCBI taxonomy): Eukaryota > Metazoa > Chordata > Aves > Psittaciformes > Psittacidae > Ara > Ara ararauna. The sequence continues at coordinate 116,223,538 of CM054379.1, read as the reverse complement.
AATAACGTGTGAAACTTTCAACCCTAAGACATCGATGAGAGGCCCGATGCCCCTAACCTTATAGTGCTTTCTGTGATAGATATTTACGATTTTTTTATTTGTTGCAAGGCCAATTTATTCATTATTGGAAATGCTAAGCAAGTGGAATTTACTGTTTTGTTAATAAAAATGTTTCTTAATACAAATGCTGGCTTGTTTCTTCTCTTGCCCTTAGACCTGGAATACCTGTTCGTCTTAAGGCAGTGGGGAAAAAAAAACCCATGGTAAATTGGCATGTGGTTACAGACATTCATGTCAGGAAAAAGTGACCTCAGAGCTCTGAATGCCTTAAGTGAAAACTGTCTACAAGTCTTGTGTTCAACTGGCCCAGTTAGAAAAGTGTGAATTACATTAATGCACTGGGGGTTGGAACTAGATGAGCTTAAGGTCCTTTCCAACCCTAACTATTCTATGATTCTGTGATTGTTTGATTTCACATAGAATTGCTTCGTTTGAAATTTTCTGGTTTGGTTTGGTTTTTTTTTTTTAATATCAAGAAATTAAAACTTGATCCTCCCCTCCCCCTATGGATGGAAAAAGAATTCCCTTCCTTTTCCACCACTTCTTTTTTTGTATTTCCCCTTGATTTTCTGGTGGGAAGAGGGTGGCAGAAGGTAAGGTAATGGGATACAAAGGGAAAATTGAAAATATTGTTTCCTGTCTAGAAGATGGTTTAAAAATGTATGGAAAAATGAACATATTTCAGGTCCTTAAAAACATTCCTAGATAATAATGATGAAATTTCAATCAAGAGCTAATCCATTACGTAAGTACTTTCCTATTTAGTGTGGCATTTAAATTCATGGGTAACTTCAAGCAAACATCTAATCCTATTGATTTAAACAAGTATCTGAAGTTGTCTTAATGTATTGCTGAATGGGGATGGAGTTAGGCTTTTGGATCTAAACTCCAAATAGAATTAAAGTATGTTATGTATCTTCTTTAATCACATCAGTAGCTTCTTTGACTTTAATGGGATTTATTCATCAGCTTAATTATGTACAGACTGAAATATTCTAGATAATTTAAGTTCAGGAAAATCTGGAGAAAACAGTCCCTACCTTTCATAAAGCAGTTTATAGCTAAACTTACATTCTAAACTGCTTTATACTGGGATTAGTACTTTTGTGTGTGTATGTGGTTTTTTAAATAAATACTGAACATTCCATTTAGTAAAATTCTTTATGCACATTTAAAGGAGCTATAAAGCACAGAGGTTTTTTTGTTCTACTACCAAAAAAACCCCCACATTTAATAATACGCTTTTCAATTCTACACTGTATTTGTTCATTTTTTTCTCACATCCACACTATGTTCTCCCTTTCACCAAAATCCTAATGGCCTCTCATTACCTGCATCATCCATCATCAGCTAACCACTTTCAGGGTTGGCCTCCTTCATCGATCATCACTCTGGCCAAGTAGCTAAAAGCCTTCACAAGATGAGCAAAAAAGAGAAAAAACTAAATCACACACCCCCCCCCCCCAACACAACTTAGAATAAGGGAAACCGAGCACGTGTATGCTGTACAAGACAACTGTGTTTGTTAATTCCTCCGATAGGACTTCTTTACAGTTCAACAAAACAGTTTCAAATGGAGCATCTAGGTACCATTTTCATGTTGATTATAGAAATCTGCTTCTAAGTTCAGTACAGTCCTCTTCAGAGGTGCTGGTAAGCACTGTGCTGAGTTAACCCAAATCTGTCAGTACAATTTTCTTTGGAATTAAGTCTATTTGCTTTATTTTGAAGCCCCATTTTGTTAAAGTCTGTAATTATTTCAGCATTAAAAGGTTTCTGGCCCTCATGGGAGCGGGGAGAAAGAGAAATCCATACTGCATTTAAATCGATTTATGAATGCTTGGGGATGATAAAATTGCTTACCTTCCAGCCTCTGATTTGTCTGGATGGCGTGTGCCTCCTGTGGTTGGTCATTGCTCTCCATGAAACCAGAAGTGTCCCCTGCAGGTTAAGCTTTGAGCTGGAGATTTCAGAAGAAAAAGGCAAGTCGTTGATATGGGTCTGCTCAGTTTTGAGAGGTACAGGGCCAGAACTCACCCAGCCCTTTACTTGCTTACTTTGGAGGCTTCTTCTTACTCAAGGTTGAAGAGACTTCAGCCATTACCTCTGGAAAAAAACATGGCCCTCACCTGCCTCAGTTACTTCCTACCATACAAACGCCTTCATTGTTCAGAACAAGCAGATTTCCATATGACGGTGCTCCTCCACTGGGGCTAAAGTGGTAGACTTTGGGTTTTTAAAGAAAAAAACCATGAGGACACAAGGGGTAGAGTTATTCCAAACAGCATGGAGTTCTCAGCAAGTAAATTGCCTTCAAGGACAGTAATTTCATGCTGGCAAACACTTGAGAGGTTTAAAAATCCAGGCCACTAATCCTCAGCAACATCCTTTGGGTAAACAATACAGACATTGGCTTATTTGTCAGCGAGAGCAGGAATCCGACAATAGGGCTATCAAAATGTGAACCTGTCAGTCTCGTTGCAGCAAATAACAGCGGAGAACGGAATCTGGGCAGGCAAAAATAACCGCTGGCGCGTTGGCTGGACTCATGAGTACTATTACAAGGCAGTGACCATTTATCGGATGATAAATAGCAAAATGCTTCTATTATTCATCATTTGGGATGCGGCAGGCTGGCAGAACATAGGGGTTGCACAGCTGCCTCTGCTTTTCCGGGCTCGGGGGCCTGGTCCAGGCTCCCTGCAGTCGCGGAGTCTGGGCAGGTTTTACACAAACACTAGCTGTGCGCCAGCTGACCGGCTGCTTCCAGATAAACCTGCCTTTTGCCTTTGAAAATCAAGCACATTGTCTGGGCAAGGTACAGCAGATTGCTCCCTGAGACAAAGCAAGGGGCTCCCGCACCGTGCCGCAGCACAGCCAGCACTGTGAAACCAGGCTCTGCGCCTAGGAGCCGGCTGCATGGCCACAGGTCTGGGAGGGAAACCTCCGTCCTGCTCCAGAGAGCCCTGGCCTCGGCACGGTGGCTGAACGTGGTCCAGAAATGAGAGGTCCCACCTCATGGTGATGGCCCCTGCGTGCAGCAGAAACCTCAGCCTGGCAGCGGCTTTGTGCTCCCCGTGCACAGCAACGGCGGCTGAGGGGAGGGTGCTGGGCAAGGGTGCACGGGGAAACCCTGGACACCGGGACGGGCTCAGCTTGTGCTCTGGGGAAGGAAAGCAGGAGCCGGGACATGAGGAAGGGCTTTCGGTCCCTCATATTGTCCCCAAAGGGCTCTCCTTGCATTGGCTTCCACGGGGCCCTATTGATACTCTGCCAAAATGGCGCCCCCCGCGGGGGCAGGGTGCAGCTTCCAGTCAGTATGTGCCTGTGTGTGGCCCTTCCGGACAGTGTTGGGGACAGGGCTGCTGAGGTACCAGCATCTTGAGGTATTTTCATATATATTTTTATCCAGTTACATATAGATACAGATATTGAGGTACCGTTTTCCTTTTGGCTTTTTTGGAGCTCCTGCAGCTCCTACAGTCGTGGCAGGGCTAAGTCTCCCTGAGCCCCATTACCACAGCAACCACGGGGTTTTGGGAGGGAGACAGTACAATCCCGTGAGGTGGGCGACTGTGAGGAGGGCAGACGCGAGGGCTGTGGGCCTGGGCTTGGTGTGACTGTAAAAACGGGGAAATTCAGCTGCCAAGACCTCACAACGAGGACTGACCGGATGGGGAACTTGCTGCAGGGCTCGTGGCTTGGTGAAGCTGGGGCAGGCGCAGGTTTTACTCAGCTGCTAAATGGCTCAGGGAGAAATAAAATGGTTTCCCAAAAAGGTAGTGGCATAGACAATGCAGTCATTTAATTCGGAGTTAGTGTAGTCAGGTTTTTAGAGCTCTCCTTCTCTGTGCTCCACGCCAGAGAGGAGTAGCTCAGGCCTCTTGTGCCTGGGGAAGGAGGCCAGGTAGCAAGAGCATCCTACAGGCATTAAACTCACCCCACAGCAGTATAGGTATCCCTAATTTTGTGCAACACTGAACCACAAAGGTTCGGATCAGGAATTTGACCGAGGGTGGGATCCAGCAGCATGTTTTGTTAAACCATACGGAGGGGGGGGCAAGCTTCAGACAAGGCGATGTAAAAACCTTAAGGAAGACAACAACAAGCCACCAACTCCCCTGAGAAACACACACCCCCCCCCCCCCCCCGCCACTGTCTGCTACCGAGCTTTGCAGGCTCACGGGGGGGGTATTCCTCGCTGATTACACACGGGGAGGCAGCAGGCTTCTTGTGTCCAGGCGCCCGCCAGACTCACCTGCAGAGGCGCTCTTCCCTTAGCCCGCGCACAGCTTGTGGCTACCGGGCCCTTCGCGCCGTGCGTGAGGTAATCGTAAAGGTATTCCTTTAGAGTTAGGCATTAGTGGCGGCCAATATAAAGCAAGGACTCACCTCAGAGCAGAATTTAAACGCCAGAACCGCTTCGTCTTCTGCTTTTTGGGTTTTTACTGACTTCCATTGGATTTACAGGGGAGAGCCAAGGCACAGGACAAGAACGTAGTCCAGCCAGAGGGAAAAAACCCGCAAGGTAAGCAGGTTTTGTCTCATGCTGTTCTGCAGCTCCCCTTATAGTAAGCAGAAGAATTCCAGGTAATTAATTTATTTAAGTCGTGGTTTGTTGATGGGTGCTGCTTGGGAAAGGCATGTTTATGCTGAGCTTTCCTGAAGACTTAAGTTTATTTGGGAGCTCATTTATAGCTGTCTGCAGGCTCTCTTTTAAGGAAGGCTTTCAAAATGCTGATAGCACAAATACAGCAGTCGTTAGCTGGACAAGTTTCCTATCTATTTTACTAGCTTTGCATAAGTAAGGGTTGCAGGATTTGACTCGATGTTAAGGCTACATCTGCACCAGCAAGTATAGCCCAGTGGGAATAAATCGACAGGGCAAAGCAGTTAGTGCTGAGGGGCTGACCTCCATGTTGGATTTCAGGATTCTCTTTGAACCAGCTCCAGTCTGGTCCCATAGGCTGAGTGCCAATTAGTGATTCCGTGGCATTGGATGCGTTCATGGAGCTTGTCTTATTTCACCTGGAAAGTGTTTAGCTCTTTCACACAGAGTGCTCTGTGAAGTTAATGGAAGTGTAGTAAGTGGGAATAGCTGGAATTGCTTCAGAACTGCACTCCCGATCTTAAATAAAATTTCCCTCTTGGAACACCCTTTGTGCATTGCTGTGTGCCAGTGTGCTTCTAACAATTCATCATAAAACAATGAGGGTACTTTCAATGTCGGTATCAAGCCTCAAATGATTATTGCTGTTAGACTTTGAGGCCTTCGTGATAGTTTTTACAGGCCTTTGTGTCCTTGTAGTTCCCCAGCCTTCCTAGCATCCCTTCTACCCTTTTCTTTAAATCTAAAGAAATAATGGTTTGAAAGACTCGTTTCCTTTGAATAGGTTGAGATAAATATTCAGGAATTTTATATAGGTACTCTATGAGGAAGCCGTGCTGTGAAAACTGAAATGACCAACGGTGCAATGGCTAACTGGTAGAAATAAGCTGTAAGCAAATCTGGTGCTGCTGGAGCTCTAGAGGGAGTAGGTGAACTGGAAGAAACGGTGGGGGCAGAGCTGGGTTTGGCCACTGCTCAAAGAGGCAGAACTGCAGTGAATAACCCCAGTCTTTGGGAAATCTATATGCAGATTTTGCAGCCCAGATCTGCTTTTAACCACAGTTTTGATAGACTTTTCTAACCTAGTTCTCACCAAAATAAATTCATTCCTCTAAGAGAATTAATTGTAATCAGTTTCCGGATTCTAGTCTATATTAAAAGCTACAAGAGATTTGGCTGCATTTTGAGGCCTTTACTTGTATCTTTTGCAGATAGGAAAGCTGCTGTTTCCATTAAGATTGAAACTTCATTGCTGCTTTTAACTACAGAGAGATTATACTTCCCTCTGGCATACTGCATATTATTATGAACATTTCATACAAATACTTTGACTAATCCTCAATGCTTTTAGTTTTCTCAGTGTTAGGTATCAAAGACTGAAAGCACGGGCTGATTATAAGACTTCTAAATCTGAATTTTTGTAAATGACTGTATTTGTGTTTGTGGCTGCTCATAAGTTTTGCCAAAGCTCCAGAAATCATCTTGGGATGTCTGTTTTTATGATTGCATTTTTAAGAAATTGATTCTTTGATTCTGTGAGTGCTAACCATAGAGCCATAAGCTTGTTCAGAAACAGTTCGAGTTGAGAACAGTTTGATTTGGCAACAAGAATATGACTTTGGAGGTTTTAGGCATATTAAGTGAGCTTTTGGGAATTAGAAATTTTAGAGACTTCAAATTCAAGATAAACTTGGCATTATGCTTGATCTGTGTCCTGATGGGAGTTCCACACAGCCTTGGTGAAGGTTTCAGCGTGCATGAATAAACTTGAGGCAGCAGTCTGGTGCCTGGTCTCACATGGGGCCTTTCTGGAAGGCAGCTTTGCCAGACCTCTGTGTGAGCATGGTCTTCGCATGTTACGCTGCTCTGCCCCCCAACATGAAAACTTCCAGTGATTGCCCATCCATGGGAACAATTACACAGACACTGCTGCATGCCAGCAAAGTCCTTGTCTCAAAACCAGAACTTGGCATGATGTATTGTACATTTTATATATATATATATATATTATACTTGGCATTATATACTCTGAGGTATTAACTACAGCATGAGCATGGATTTCATCCTGAGTGTGTAGCACTCCCAACTATATCAGTATATTAGAAAATGCTCCAAAAAGCAGATCAGGAGGAAAGATACAGCCCTGCGCAGCATCCTGGACACAGAATATAGAAAAGCCAATCCAAGAAATCTAAAACCAGTCTGATTTTCTAAAATGGATGATAATCTAGTATGGATTCATAACTTTTGCAAAGTCCTTGTGGCCTTTCACAACTTGCTTTTAGTTCAGCAGACTGGTAGGGTGTGGAGGTCCTGATGTTACAGCAATAAATAACGCAGCCTAACATAATAGAGACCATACAAACAGGACACTTCAATTTTCCAAATTGTTTTCAGAAATTGTGCAGATGTTGTGTAATGAAAGTGGAATGAAAATCCAGGAGTGGGACTTCGTGACAATAGCATAGAACAGCAAAATGGTGAAAGTCACCCGTCACAATAGTTGCAGCCGCCTGGGAAAATACAGAGGAGAGGAACCAGCCAGCTCTGAGTATCCCTGATCAACAGTGAGATTTTGCTTTTGTTGCACCATTTTAAGGCTCTGGATTCTCTAAATATTTTGGGGGTGTTTTCAGGGCTTTCAGTTATGACTGCCAGACAGGCAGCTAGGGCAGTCTGAGATGTGTAGTGGTGGGGCTGTGGCAGCGCTGATCTCAGTGTAGATTGGGTGCTTCAGAGGCTGCCCAGCTTCTCTCACAGCTCTGTGGTGCTGCTGACATGCAGCCATTCATGCTGAAGCTGGCAAGTGTAATGTCAGCTTCATCCCTCTTATGCAAGCTCCACTCACGCCTGTTTGCCATGCTTCCCAGGCAGAGGATGCACCATGCCTGCCTAACCTGGCCTGTGGAGTGCAGTGAAGGGGAACTAAGGATCTGCTACAGGGAGAAACTCAGAACTCTTTGGAAGCAATGGCAAAGCACTTGCAATTTCATTCTTATGGGGCACGTTCAATTTCTGCTGCAGGGTGGTCCTAGGGCTCCACTCGAATGCGATTCATGAAGTCTTCCTTCAGATGCTTATTGAACACTGTCAGCTGGAGCTAAACAGCCACGTTTCTTTGCTACTCCCATTATCATCGACCAGGAACTTTTGAAATGCAGAGAAGTGCTTTTGTCACTGCATTTGCTTTTCCCTTATGGCTTTTTGTGTGTGTGTGTGCGTGTGTGTGTGTGTGTGTGTGTGTGTGTGTGTGTTTTGTGCTGGTTTGTTTTATTTTTAAAAAAAAACTCATTTTCATTCTAAGCCTGGGAAAGAGCAATCAAATTATATCAATTTTGAGTTAAGTCATTATGCTCTTTCAAATTCCTATGATGCAAATATTTATGTTTCAAATAACTGAGCATTAGAGTGGTAAATGATTTTAATTGGAGTTTTTAAATATGTGAAAGCTTCCACAAAAGGTGCATTAAAAACCAGCTACAAATCTATTAATACTGTCCAATTACTTCCTGTTGCTACAGTGGTGTCCATTTCAAGCACTCAAAGTACATGAACCCGGCTACACAGCCTTAAGACTTCATTAAAATAACAGTATTTACAACATATAGAATCATAGACTAGTTAGGGTTGGAAAGGACCTTAAGATCATCTAGTTCCAACCCCCCTGCCATGGGCAGGGACACCTCCCACTAAACCATGTCACCCAACGCTATGTCCAGTCCAGCCTTGAACACCGCCAGTGATGGAGCATTCACAGCTTCCCTGGGTAACCCATTCCAGTGCCTCACCACCCTCACAGTAAAGAATTTCTTCCTCATATCCAGTCTAAACTTCCCCTGTTTAAGTTTGAACCCATTACCCCTTGTCCTCTCAATACAGTTCCTCATGAAGAGTCCCTCCCCAGCATCCCTATAGGCCCCCTTCAGATACTGGAAGGCTGCTATGAGGTCTCCACGCAGCGTTCTCTTCTCCAGGCTCAACAGCCCCAACTTTCTCAGCCTATCTTCATACAGGAGGTGCTCCAGTCCCCTGATCATCCTCGTGGCCCTCCTCTGGAGGACTTGTTCCAACAGTTCCATGTCCTTTTTATGTTGAGGACACCAGAACTGCACACAATACTCCAAGTGAGGTCTCCCAAGAGCAGAGCAGAGGGGCAGGATCACCTCCCATATGAAATCTTAGTATGGGTAGGGAGAATCTCTTCTTCCAAGTATTTTCTCCTATTTAAAAATTAGATAAATTTCACCAGCATAGTGTGATTATTGAGTATGCTATTGCCATTTAGAGGACTTTTTTTCCCTAATATTCCTGTGCCCATGTGAGTATAAATGTGGAAAGAAATTATTTCTGAAGCATCTACTGCTGAAACTGATCTTGCTTCCTGCACTAGCATATGCTTGTCTAAGCATATAAGTGTAGTTGTAGCCATGCTGGTATGTTCAGTGGGAGAAAGAAAGGCGATAACCACTCTAAGGTAAATACTTACCTGTTTACATAAAACTTAAGTCTGAGCTTGCACTTTTCAAGAAGAAGAAACTTCTTGATTATCTAGTTTTTCAGCGTCCACCGTAGGAAATGAAGGTAGGAATGGAAGGAAGATGTTCTTGATTAACAAAACTCCAGCCACAAGCAAATGTTTATATCCACCACTGGACCACTACCAAACATCGCAGCCATCTAAGAGATAGACAGCACTGTGCCAGAGTGGGCCAGGTTATGTGTCTTCAGGTTAGCCCACAGGTATATAGCTGAAGCAACTTTACAGAAGTTAGTTGGTTGAACTCCAGCCTTGCTCAGAGGCATTTTATGTCAGCATAATTCTGTAGACTTCGTTGCAAATTTTTATCATTGTGCCAGCATGAAACTGAGCTCAGCAGTGTATGTCTGTGTCACTGCAATTTTAGGTTGAGACCTTCCTTCAACCTTTTACAATGGAGAAAGCTCTGCTTTCTCATGTTCCTATTCCAGAGGGAACATTAAATTTCCATTGTTAGCACTCTATACACAAGAAAGATAGATGTAATCAAAAGGGTCTTTTATCTATTTTTTGTATCTTGTTAGAAAAATCAGCAGTTCTGCACCACTGATTCTTCAAGGTGTATAGCACTACTTTGTTACTACAGCAACAGACAGCACTGGCACTGCCAAGTTGCAGATGAACTGGGTCCTTTTGCAACACCAGATCAGAACTAAAATAGTCCTGATAAATCTGCTGTATGTGAAGTTGATGGGGTTAACAGGTAAACAGGACCAGTACAATATAGGAAAGTACCTTACTTTACAAAGAAGCTTCTGCAGTGAGTGCTTTGCAAGCTCTGAAGCTGATAGAGATGGGAACATGTACTAAATCTTCAGCAATTAAATTGGTCCTTCTAGTTTTGTATTGCAGTGTTCCACAAAGTTTTATCCTGTCCCTCATTAAGGGACTGATTCAGGTCTCTAAGAGGGGGTAGGAAGTAACTGTTGTCACAGTAGTAGGAAGGGCTGTGCCTAAGGGAAGGACAGGGCTTTCCCAACGGGTCTTGATGTTAGAAAGATAACATAAACTGCTTCATCCTGGATCAGCTGCTTCATGCTGAAGCAGACCTGTTCTGCTTTTTTTTCTCTGCCTCCTTTGGGGATACATGTAAAAGACACGAGGCATGTAGAGAAGGAGGGCAATCTTAACCTTTCTTTCTTTTTCCTCCTTGCCCTTCATTCTTCCTCCTCTCTCTATGAAACAGACAGGATCTCTATTCTTGCTAAGGCACCCTCTCAATAAATGCTGGATTTGAGTTATTTCAGACCCTGAGCCCATACAGATACTAGAAGCTGGCACAATAGATATGCAGTCCATCTTTCAAAAGCAGACAGTGATGTGAGCTATTATGTGCTGAGCTCTTTAGAAAAGCAGACTATAAGTTCTATTTTATTTACTAAGACCCAGTCCATGCTAGCATTTGTGATGCAGAAATAACTTTCATAAATTGTGCCAACACATTTCCTAGCAGAGGAGCTGCTTATACTGGGCAAAATGTGCTTGTGGCAAGAGAGGCTCAAAAGAAATGAGGGATAAAATAACAAGCACAAAGCATTCTATTAGTGTAACTGTATCTAATTTAGCTTCAATTGATGATATTGGGGCTGCTTCTTCCCTTCTGTCTTCTGTACAGGGTGATAAAGGAGCATATCCCTAGCAAAATACTACTCTGTCAAGGACGGTCTCATATTGCTTCATCAAAGCAGGATGAAAGCCAGCAGAATGGCTATAGAGAACTAAATTACTGAAGTACAAGGCTAGTCTGTGTTGGAGTAAGGCCATAGGATGGGATTGAGTTACAGAAGCTCATTAAAGCTATTATGTACTCATTGAGCCACTGTGTCTACATGTGTGCATGCTCTGAGATTGCTTGAAGGAGTTGTGTGTCTTAGCTTACGCAATAATGAAAGAGGTTGAGGCTTGTGCATTTTGCCTTGACTCCACAGGAAGAAAAAATTCTATGATGGAGAATGGTATCCACTGAGGAGGTAGGTGGTAACTTGTTAAGTCATCCTGATTCATCTGTGTTAAACCTCCTGCCTGTACCCCTCGCAGTACCTAACTAGACATTTAGGGAGATGAAGAAATAAATGCGGAGACTGTGAGTGAAAAAAAAGCTAGCTCTCTAAACACAATTAGCTGCTCAAAACCATGCCTGGAAAATGTGCTCAATTAAGACAGAGACCTAAATAATTCACTAAGTTTTTAAAATTTCACACACTCTGTCATTGATTTCTGACTCTCTGGCATATTTATCCTTATGTGGCATATTAGTGAATTACTGCCTCTCGCCAAACTGAGACAACTTGTCAATTCTTTATGTTCTTAAGGAACAGCAGAAAAACAAAGAGGCCGATCTTCCAGCTGTCTCAGTCATGCAGTTCAACCATGCTTTCTTTGTACTTTCAAACTGTTGAAATGAAAATTTGGGTGTTGAATACCCCCGGCTTCTATTCTGAGAGTACCGACAAAGTTAAACCTTTCTATTGTTTAAGGTCCTTAAAAACAGGGCAATAATCACACAGATTCTTAGAAAGTATAATACAATTGATTTCACTGAAATTTACTGTGTATTTAAATATCTACATTAGAATAGTCAAATCTATATTATTCTATAGTCATCTGATATAAATAAGATCTTTCTGAGGGTAATACATACATAATTTTAGATGTTTACCTTGGGAAAACCTAAGTTCTGCTCTCCACTGCCTCTAGAGAGAGTCTAGACCACTCATGTTACAGGGGTTTGTGCACTTCAAATTCAAAAGCCCTCCTTAATGTGGCAAGACAGTGCATATACCCAGCATCTTTCATCTAGAAAGTCTTCAATGACTAATACATAACCCAAGCTGAAGTAGGAAAACAGTTTGTCTCCTAGAGGCACAGAGGCTACTTCATCCTTTCTTGTAAATAACATTCATCAAAGGGGTATTTCTTAAAGTAATGAAAATTAACATCCTCAACTCCCTTGTCACTCCTCATGGCCATAGTGTGTTTTGCTGGAGGCTACTGGCCAATTTGATGGGGATCCTAAAGCCCTTCTCTGCAGCTGTTTGGTGGCTCCCCCTCCTTCCCATGTCCTTGGCCCCTTCGAGATGCTTCTGTTCTCCAGCTGTCCTTCCTCACTCACAGTCCTTCATCAGAGAGCTCTTGGTAGTGACTGAAGTAAGAGAGGATGATGCTGCTGCAGAAAGAAACCATTCCAGTCCTGAGGTAATAGTTGGCCTTGATGATCTTAAAGGTCTTCTCCAACCTGGTGGTTTCTATGATTCAATAGCTATGTAAAGTGCTTAAGCCCAGAAAAAGTGTCCCCATTGTGTGATTATGTTTTGCCTGAAAGAAGCCTATTGCAGAGCTAATCATCACATGTAAGTTTCCTGAGCCTTAATCTTAATTTCCATAAATCTTCTCTGTTTCTATGTAGTATGAATATTTGGCAAAATACTGGTTTGTATGGAGCAACAGCCAGTCTTCCCTTCTGGAGAGTAGAGAGGCAACAAAACCAAGTTATTTTTTGTGTGTGGGAATTGTGAGCACATACAGCCTGTAATCCCAAGACTGATTTAAACTGGAAATTTCATAAAACCTTGATCAAAACAAACAACATTTCATTCACTGAGCAGTGTCACTGGAAGGCACTGAACTGACATTTATCTGATTATGGCAGTATCTGGATTAAAGATTCTGATATTGAACATTTCGGATGTTAGAGATGGAGAAGAAGGGGAAGCAGAGATGTTAACACCCAGTAGGATACAGAATGCTAGATAGCTTTTTGTATTTTCCTCTTTTCCTCCCTTTTTTTAAAGCTTCTTCCTTTCGGAGATTAAATTATTAAAGTCTACAAGCTCTTCTGCAGAGCAGTAAGCCTGCAGACAGAAAACAATGTACATATGCTTATGTCAGTTATTCCTTGCTCCATCCAGTAAGCTACTCTTTCAAACACACCCAGCTTAAATGTACCTGCAATAAAGCTTTTCAGTGCTTAGGTTGCTTTCAGTTAGTTTTAAGCATTTCTGCACCATAGAGCAACTTTATGTTTCTCTGTGCTATAAATACCTGATTCATGTCTTTGCATTATCTGTTACCACTTAGCCCTGAAAGAAGGAAAATGGATCAGATCTAGTGAAACTTATAGTCACAAAGTAAATAAATACTTATTCTGTGTTTCTTTCTGGGGGCTGCTTCAATGTAGTTAGTACACAAGGTAATTTTCAAGGTCTCTTTAAAGAGCAGCATGACAATTGCAAATAGATCTTGTCAGAGAAAGATGGGAGTTTTTCTACCACCTCTTTCAGTAATGACTGCCGAGGTAAATGTGTCCAGCATTTGCCAGAAGCATGATATGATTAGTAATAGCCTTTATAATCCCATCCAGAAAAAGCAAAAGGAGTAAGTGAATTCCCACAGTATTCCTGTCCTGGTGTCCCCCTCTGCATCTGCTTATGTCCTAGTGACCAGGCAGCACCGCTCCCTTGCATTGAAACTTGACATAAAGGAACTGCAGCAGAATAACCAAGCAAAGGTGTTTACCAAGCATACCTACCCAAAAAGATATGCATCTCACTGCCTCGCTACTCTAGAGAGCATATCTGATTCAGCTGATGAAACTGCAGAAGAATAAATGAGCTCACTGAATTTTGGGACCAATTTTGGCTCCAGTTCTCTCTGCAACTTCTCATGTCCCAGGAAACTGATTGATTGATTGATTGATTGAGTCATCATTAAGAGCCTGAACCTTTGAATGAAACCAGTGGGAGTCTTGCTAGTTTTACAAGCAGGAACAGGCTGCTGAGTAAGTTTTCCACGTGAAAGTACAATTCACTAACATGTAAAAGGGTAAAAAAAAGATAAAAATCTAAAAGACTGACATTACAGCTCATAAATCAATTTAGTATAGAAATTGTGCACTGAGGTAACTGTTTAAGTACAATAAAAGAAGCTGTCAATGGTTTTTATGTTTATCATTACACCCTGATTTCAGTATGTGTGACTTCATTATTTTGCTTGATAAGGTGCGTGTGGACATAGGCAGGGGAGCTTTTGGTATACCTTGAGAATGACCATATCCCTTCGTTTTTACCTCCTATGGTCTCTCTCCCTTCTCACCGTCCCCATCATCCCACATGGCAGAGTCATCTTTGGGACCAGAGGACAGGATGTCTTCCCAGGGAACCATCAGTGCTCTGATTTAACTGTCAGTCTATGGGCTGTCTGCAGAGAGATGTGCCGTGTATAGTAGCAAGCACACTGCATGAGCTGTAACAGAATCGCTGAAAATACAATCTGAACCTCCCACCTATTGCAGAAGGGACCTACCAGTAGGTTACTGAGGCAGGCTGACCAACTATAGCAAGATATATCTGTTTCAACCTCTCAAATCTCAGGCTAGACTTGAACATAGAAGCAGACTTATACAAAGGCCCTTGGGAGTTCATTTGGTCTCGTATGTTATACTCCAGTGAGCATCACCATTTCTTGGTCATAGTATCAAGGAAAGATATAATTAGATTTATATTTATGTGCTTTTTGCAACATATAAGGTTATTCTCTGTTTCTGCTATTACCACTTTGGGAATACAAACAAAACTGATTAATACATTATTATATCCTTACGAGGGCAAGTTATTCGATGCATGAATGCTAGTGACACTTTCCGCACTATGCTCACAATGCTTATTCTGATCAGAGTGGTTTAAATAATACATGAACTTGTGCATATACATATTGCAGCTCCTCTCTTTCATCAGGAGCCTCACTAGATTCTCTCAGCTAGTTCTCCCAAGCACTCACATGTTTTCAGGGTGAAAGTCCTTTTATTTGTTGCAGGCAAGTTGGAAATTCTTGCTGAGGTATCATTTTAAATTCATTTGGCTGTGCAACCTACTTTAACAAGGGCAGCTTCCAGCCTTTGCTTTTCCTATTCTTCCTGGGAAGAAAAAGAAGCTTATGTGAAGTGTTTTAATGCATGAAAAAACACATGAAAGGAAAAGTAGAAAATTGGATTTGGTAATGAAGATTTTGTGTTGGGATTGCAGTGGTCACAGTTCAGTTCCCTGGAGTTTCTCTACGACCTTGGGCAAGTCACACCAATCTTTCCAAGTCTCCTTAGAGAGGGGTAACAGTTCCTTTTCTTCCCCTCTGTCTTTTCTGTTTGACACAGGTACAGATCCTCTTTCAGTGTGTTTTTATGGTGCCCATCATACCATGGCTTCAGACATATTTGGGAATTTTCATACAAATCAAGTACTAGTAAGGAAAATATTTAGGACTTTATACCTTTGGAGGTCCAATTCAGGATAATAGCTTTGAACAAATATGCTGAAGAATGTGTGTTTATAGAGAAAGCTCCTTGTCTCAGTGGGTTTGGGCAGAAAAGGAAGATTCTATGTTGAGAGCAGGATGGGATCTGTGCATTAAACACAGCTGGCACAGAGGAATGAATCCATCTTTTGTGTCTGCTCTAGGCTCTGTGTACTTTGGAAGTGCTGCAAGAGTGAAGAGAAATTCTAGAGATATGCCTCCTGTACACAACAGAGCAGGACTTGGAATTGATAAACAGAAGAATACATACAGAGGATCCCTAATGGGAGAAGTTACAGTTGATTATGTGTCTTATCTGTAAAGGAGCACAGGGTTGTGTGGCTGTTTTTCAGGAGAGTACCTGCCCTCAGTGTCTGCAGTGCTTCCTGCACTGAACCTAAATAAATGGCTTTGCATGGGAATGGCTGTGAGGATTTCTCCTTCCTTCCTGCAAAACGCTGCCTGGTATTTCTGCTTAAATAAAATGAAAGTGTCTGAAACAAGCCAAACACTGCCCCCCCCCCCGTTACAGCCAAATCAAATTTTCAATCATTAGTCATACACCAGCACCTATCAGACTGGGACACTGGGGGCTGCTAATGAAGCGCTGCGGTTCATCACCTGGGATGTGTGCCCAGCTTCTTCAGTTTAAGGTGTTCCATGCTCATCACTTCCACGGATTCTGATGTGAACTTAGAAGTCCTCCAGCACCTGCAGCTGTGCATGGGGGTCAGTCACAAACAGATAAAATGAGGCTGGGCTGTTTTTCTGCACACTGCAAGAACGAATCTGTACTGCTTCTCTAAGCGCACACAGAGGGCAGTGCAGGGCACAACTGGTGCTGTGTTTATCTAAGTGTCTCTGGCTCATTAGCTCTGGTTGCCACCTTAGATAAGCCTGCAACCCACCTACTCCTGGTGCCACCTACTAGGCCAGAGTGACCTCCCTGCTGGGCAGCAGTTATTAGCCACTCTGCTCTTAGGAGAAGAGGATGGTGCCTCCCCTGGGCTGCTCCTCAATTTCTGGTCTCTTTTCTGTTGTTCTGTTTTGTAAGCCATGCTTTTCACCAAGAATTTGTTGTTTCAAAGCTACAGCGGCTTGAGCAAAGACAGGGAGTAATCCTGTAACTGAGAAATTTCCAATCAGTTTGCTGTCAGTGGTTGCCCTGCTGGAAGTTGTACAAAATCTGAAAAGAAAGGTTAAACCAGATCTGCTTTGCAGCCTCCTGTTCAATTCTCTGGCAGGCCCGTGAGGATTTCACGTCTTCAGAGCATCACTGGCACTGAGAGTTCGGTTAGAAAAATGCTTGTTTCTAGTCCCTCCTTAGGAGCCTGTCTCACTGATGTACTGCAGGAATAAAATGCAGTCTTAAAATCCCCTTTACCAAGAGGGACTATGAAACAGTGAATCCCTTGGGGCTCTGCTTGATGCCCAAAACTGACCCCATGTCTGGCCATTTGTAGGGTTCAATAGGGCTCTAAACTAGGAAATGTTCCTCTGGGGGATTAGGTTTTATTTTAATCATGTGTGTTTTCTTAGTGAGGTTCACACAATTATGTACCTGCATGCTCAAGCACAAGATGTTTGGAAATCTCAAATCCACACTTAGCAATTCTTCAGAGTTTCCAATAAAGCATATTTCTGGAAATAGTTTAAAAGGTGGAGAGGAAACATGAGAACTTTGCGTGGCAGTTTTATGTTTAGAACAGGGAGGCTGCTCTAGCTGTGAGAATTTCACTTTTTTGTTCAGGACAGTCTCTCAGGGTGCAAGAGAAAAATGATCAAAGGAAAGAAGCATGGCAGCTCTTTGTAAAGAATGACTGCTGTCCTTGCCCTTGTTGGCTGTGGGTCTGGTCGTCCCACTGTTGAAGTTGATAGGAAAGCTTGAATGGCTTCAGTGGCAAAAGACCTTAAAGGAAGGTACCTGTCCCGTATCTTTTATCTTTGTAACTGATTAGAAAGTGTTTGAGCTAGATGATCACTCTGGGCTATTTTCTACCTACCCTCCTAGCTTCTACTCTTACCCTCCATTTATGTATAAGTAATGTTCAGGAAGCTTGTTACAGCTGATGTAAGGTAAGAGAGGCTCTGCCATCCAGACTGTAGGTGCACATGTCATCCTCTCCAGGCTTTTTATGTTATAAAAGTTTCTTTTTAATACCTCAAAGAGAAATACTCTAGTAATTATAGCAGCTATTTCCTTCCTTAGCTTTACTGTTTCTTCTCTCCTGTGCAGATTATTTCATTTAAGCTGATATCCTGAGCAATTATAGTACAACATCATTTGAGACGTAATCACCTCTGGCTAACCTCTTCAGGATCCTTTGGATATAAATGTGTTGATGTCTAAGCATCCCAGTGAGAACATTTCAGTGAGAAAAAAACTATACGAAATCTAATATTTCCCGGGAATCTTGGTCAGAAATAGAGCAGAATAAGTGTTCTCTGTTAGGGAGAGAGGCAAGGAGTATCAGAAGAAGATACTGCATTGATTTTTATGGCCAGAAAGAATAACTGTGATCGTCTACTCCCATCCCCTACAAAACATAAGCCAAGATTTTGGCTGCAGCCAGTGCTACTGGCTGTAATGGGCCACATCCAAAACCTTGTGCAGTCCCTGGGAAAAATGCTATTGGCTTCAGTGCGGGTTTTGGAACAGGGTCAGCGTGAACAGAAGCCCAGCAGTACAGCACAGCTGTGGGAAATCCCCGGTTTGTACTGAGCAGTGATTGTCTGCCAGTAAACAGGAAGTGTAAGTGGCTTCCTGGAGGCAGGAGAGTGCCTTTTCCAGAATTTCTTCCCTGGTTCTGTGGCTCTCTTTTCTGGGGTGGGAGGGAAACTCAGGGAAAACATACAGGGAGGAATTACTTCTCTCTACATCCCTACTCTATCTGCAGCCACGGCCCCTGGGGCTGCTTTCTGTTTCTGCTGAATACCTACACAGAGCAACTTCTCTGTTCCCTGTTGTGGATGATGTAACGCAGACAGCTGGAGTCTGGTGTGTTCATCTAATGGTTTGGTAAATAAAAAACCAAGAGCTATTCTTTGGTTTAGGAATAGCTTAATAAAAGTTGGTAAGAAATTTGAAAGGTGTTTCTGTGTGTTTCGGTCATTTGACAAAAAATAAAGAGCAACAAATCGCTACATCAGGAACATATTAGATCTCTCTGACTAGTCTGGGGGGGAAATGCAAACCACCTAAAATAAAAAGAATACTTAGAAGTGCTCCTCCAGGGCTCCATTGGGGCTTCAAAATGCAGCAATTCAGAAATAGAATCATAGAATAGTTAGGGTTGGATACTGCATTTTGTGACAAACTGGCAGTTTGCATTTTAGCAGTGGCAAATCTCAGCGTATATGTATAATTAGTGTTACCCACTCCTACAAAAAAAAGCAAAATTGCATTGTGAAGAAGGTGATACGACAGGATAATTCCCACTGGTGATGTAAAACCTCTCTTTCCCACAGTTACAGCTACTTTGGTGTGCATGTTCCTCAGCACAGCTCTTTGCAAATGAAGGAGAGGTGAGTTGAAGCCTTCAGGATTTGGTATTTTGTACAAAAATACTCATTTTTAAAACCACATTATAATTCCTTCCCAGGTGACTAATAACTTGAAAGTGCTAATTATGGTGCAGTGTTTTGTGATATACAAACAGCTGGGTCCTGCTGCTCTTCCTGATGAACAAACTTACCAAACCGGGCCTCCAGCTGACCCCTGCAATAGAGGCAGCAACTGTTGCAGTGGTCTCTGAGAGGCAAAAGCTCTCACTTCTCAGAGGATGCTCTCTCTGAGTAAGGATTTCCTCACTTGTAGGAACATGTGCAGTCCTCCCTGTGCTGGCCTCTTTGCTGGTTATCTGTAGCTTTGACAAGGCTCACTTACAAATGAGTTAAATAGTGTCCTCTCTTCCTTCCCCTGAAGTCTCCTCATAGATAAGGCAGGGATATTGAGGAATGGTGTTTGGTTTTCTTTCTTTCAAATATGATCTTTTGCTCTAAGACTGTCAAGCAAATTGGCTAAGGCAGACAGAATTTGAAGTTTGGATTCCCATTGCTTAAAGTATCTTGAGGACACTGACATCTGAAAACTCCCCATCCCTGGGCAAGCAGGTAGGTGTCTGAACAGAAGTGTCTAGCATCATTTTAAATGCCCTCAGTGCCCTGAATTATAGTTGCCTCTCTGCTTCCAGGCGGAGATTTCCCTGACAGGGAGGAGATTTAGATTAGACATTAGGCAGAAGTTTTTTACTATGAAGGTGGTGAGGTGCTGGCACAGGTTGCCCAGAGAAGCTGTGGCTGCCCCATTCCTGGCAGTGTTCAAGGCCAGGTTGGACGGGGCTTGGAGCAGCCTGGTCTAGTGGAAGGTGTCCCTACCTTTGGCAGGGGGTTGGAACTGGATGAGCCTTAAGGTCCCTTCTAACCCAAACCATTCTATGATACTATAATATCTGTCTGTCCTGTGACAGACCCACACTCTTCTGGAAAAACAAAGAAAGAGCAATCAGATGAAAGGCCACAACAGCCTGAAGTGATTTAGCAGCTAAGGGGGCTTTGCTGGGACATAGCAGTGCAACACAGGGAGACGAGCTAGCTCTGCACAAGCTGGACCGTATTGCCATAGCACACCGGCTGGGCCTGTAAACCCTGCTCTGCAGTCAGCACAACCACCCTTGCAGAGCAGCTTTTTGATGTAGCTAATAACTCCATTAGCCCAGGGATAACTCTGTTATCCTTGCACAACACTTCATTGCACCATGTAGATACCCCCTGAGGAACTGTTTTAAAACCTTTGATAAAACAGGAGATGAAAAACTGTGGATCACAACTTGGAGAACAAAGCTCCAAGAAGTGGCACTGCAAAGCACATACTGCCTCTTAGGACTCACAGGCAAGCTGAACATTTGGTCAAAACCAAGTACCTGTGGCTGTAGCAATAGGCTGATTTACACCAGTAGGGAATCCAACCCTTTGCTTTTCACACTCTGCTGCAGCGTTAAGGTGAGCATGTGCCAGGGAGGACAGAACTGACCAGGGTATATATGAATCTGCTTTTTGTACAAGCTAAGGGGAAGAAATTCAGCTAGTCTGCAGCTGCTTGTTTTGCTTGACATGCACCCTCTTGCAGCAGCAGGAGGAAAGACATCTCATTTTGGGCTGAAGTAGTGCCTGCTCCTCTTAGGAACAGCTTGTGAGCTCTCCATTGGTGTTCAGGGGCAGGTTTGCTTCTGTCTGATTACTTTTGAACAAACAACAGTGTGGGGTTATTAGCAGCATCCCTATTATGTTTCTAATAGTCTTGTTAATGTGCAGGAAATCGATGCTCGGAAATGTTAAGGAGTGTACAGAGGAAAGTTAGTGTACTACTCTTTGAGGCCCATCCAGACTTTGTCAACAATAATTGCTCTTCTCCAGTGATCATCTCAGCTTTTTGTTTGTCCTCAGTAGGAAAAAGGCCAATAATTGACACAGGCTGAGCTCTTTGCCTTTTGCTCAGTCACCTGTAGGTAAAATGTCTGTGCCCCAGTAACAGGGACCATACAGTATTTATTTGTCACAGGAGAAGGATTACAGTATAGAAGTGAAAAATTGAAGGTCTTTAAGAAAATGGTTACAGAATCAGTGAGGAAAAGGGGCCCAGTGGGAAATGAATTAACCTCACATTTCAGAAATGTTTTTCAACTCTTTCTGCAGTGCAGACTTCCTCTTAGTCTCCTGGTCCACTCATTTCACTCCTGCTTCCATGGTGTTAAATGTGGATGCTAGTCCTCTGCATCACAGAAATACTGCAAGGTACTCAGATTTTAAGGGGCTGAGAGTCACTCAAACATTAGTGGACTTTACTCCTCTAGTCACCATCCCAGCTCCTTTGGCCTCTCTCGCATGTGGGCTCCCCCAGCTTAGTTTAGCCTGGAAGATTCAGAAAGCCACTGTGGCCTCTAGGACGGAGAATTCCTCTTACTTTATCCCTGGAGAGTCAGTCACTGAGTGACATGTCAAACACTGTATTGAATAAAATAGGACAGACAAGACAATGGCTTCATTTTTGGTGAATGGTAGAGCCCTTATTCAGGTGTGCTAAGGTCAGAAACACAAGTACGACTTCCCCAGTGTTCCCATGCAGGAGGCACTCATGATGCAGGTATCTGCATTTTCTTAGTCTAGAACGACCCTAAAATACCTTGGGGCAGGACTGCAAAACCCCAAAGGAGTTATCTGGAGCCCCCCATTGTTAGCACTAAAAGAGTAAGAACTGAGGAAGGACAAAACACAGGTACAGGGGTAGTGAGTGCATTGCTAGGTATATTGCTCTTCTCCTAGTTTACTTCCCCCACTGCTGTCTCATGGAACACTTTATCTTGTATGCTGAAAGAAATATGACACTGTTGATCAGCACTGCTTCTGCCATTGTAATAAAATGAAATGAGATTAAACGTACTCAGCCGTTACTTGAGCGAGTCATACTTACTGACCTTCACTGTGGCTGTTAAT
The DNA here is from genome assembly GCA_028858755.1 of Ara ararauna. Taxonomy (NCBI): domain Eukaryota; kingdom Metazoa; phylum Chordata; class Aves; order Psittaciformes; family Psittacidae; genus Ara; species Ara ararauna. The sequence goes on along the minus strand of CM054379.1, from coordinate 116,201,555 downwards.
GTGCTAAAGTCTGTCTTCCAGCTGTAAAAGCTGTCTCTCCTTTCTGAAGTGAGAACAAGGAAAGGAAAAAAAAGGCAGAAGGAAAGAATTTTACACTTAAACATTTCCCCCCCTCTTTTTTTTTAACTCTTTTATCCAGTCGTAGTTATCACCTAATTCATGACATGTGCCTGTAGAATAAAGTCTTGCTGTTTGCACATGCAGGCTTAGTGTCTAAGTAACTCATTGCAGACCCTCAAAATATCTCTGTATATTCAATCAGAACCAATGTATCTGTAGCAACTACCAATCATCCACAATTTATCAGTCTGCCAGGTGGGATTTGCCTTGCGTTCACAGGGAACAAACTGTCCTGTGGCATAAGCATCCAGTAGGACAGAGCTTGAGCTGGTGGGAGAAGCTGGCTGAGTGGAGGACTACCCAAAATTGTCATTTTTCTCAGGGAGATGTTAATGAGGCTTGCTCAGCTTTTCATTAAAATATCATTTGCAGCACACAGGGCCCACTGACAGAAGGAGCTCTGGTGAGTCTCACAGAGGTAGTTTAAGCCATTAAAACCTCCTGCCATGTGCTTCCTCTGTCCATGAGGCTTCTCATCCCTGCAGCTCTGGTAGCTGAATAAAAGAAGGGCCTGAACCTCGGCTGGTGCAGCTCAGAGTCTGATGCATTATATTATACTGCCAGTGAAGGTGACACGCATGGGGAGGGAGTCACGCCACAATCACAGCCTGACCACCGCAGCGTGCTGAGTCAAAGGGGAAAGGAAGGAGCTCCTCTTTCCTGAGACATGCACGAAAGTTGTTGCTGAGTCAGAACAGCAACGACATTAACTGAATTGCTAGGTGTTTTAAAGTATTATTACTTTTTACACCCTGCTCTTGTATGTATCAAGGGAGAACTTGAAACAATAGGAAGGCTCACAGATCCCACAGATTCTTAATAAACTCAGAGGGCAAGATTTTGATTTCCTTTCAAGACTAGGAACTCCAGTTCCATTTTCAAAACCAGCTTATGTGGCTTAGGTACTTCAGGGCTCATATGTATGATCCATTGCAGGCAACTGCATGTTAACCATGGCTGCCCAGTACAAGACAGTTTCACTGCCCAGACTAATGTATGTAAGGATGTCCATAGTTTTAAACCCAGCCTTGTGGCTGTGTGGTTTAGAAACTGGTTAAAGCTGACTGGGTGCCTAACATCTGGCTGAAAGCCAATTGCTGACTTCACTGGAGCTCCTGCCCAGACAGCAGCTCTGTGATCCAAGTTTAATGGGGGTGGCTTAAGAGGACCAGGATCCTATGTGGCTGTCCCTGCTATGCAGGAGTAACCTTCAGGTTAAGAGGGAGAGGTGAGAGCAGGAACCATTTCAGGTGTCTGATCCACATCTGTCACATGCTGTGTGTGCTCAGCTGGATGAACAGAGGTGACAGCTCTAGGGCAGATTATAAGATTACTATATGTTGTTTTATCCCCATGGACAGAGAGACATCTGAACACCTGACTAATAACTACTGAGCCACCGCAGTTCACAACATGGTGTTTCAAGAAAATCAAAGTCACTGATAGTCTCTGATAGATCACATGGCTGGAAGAGCTAATTGGTATCCAGTAGGGTTAATCGCACCTAAATTCCCATAAGATGGCTCTCTTGGGCACAAGTAACAGTGAAGCTGTGAGCTGTGTGGCTGGCAGTGCAAGGCTGCCTGCACATTTACCTAGCCATTGCTATGAGAAATGTTATGTGCCTAGAGGTAAAATGGAAATGTCATTTAAGTTCTAACCAATTCCTTACAGAATTATGCCAAAAGTTATGCGTCAAGTTTATAAATTCAGATTGAAAGCATCCATATTGTGCTTTGTCCCTGCTTAACTATGTTGGTAACTGCTCTGAGAAAGTGGTGCAGTGTTGAATATCTTCCTGTAGTAATTACAAATGAGTATGAAAATCAGCTACAAAACAGGGAAGTGCTTTTATCCTGATTTTGCAGATGGAGAGCTGAAACAGTAAAGGCCAAATCTAATAAAGAATTACAGTACTGCAGCACCTACCTTGCAGTCATCTGATGCCCATATGGGGTTCAGAACACAGGCACCTAGTCTCCATTTAGAGAAGCCTACATATATAGGACAGGCTCATCCTCTCTAAGTGCAAACTAAAGTAGCCAGTTTATTAAGGGAGAAGTTGCCTTTAATCAGTACTGGGTGTCTGTGATTTGAGCTCTCCGGCTAAGAAATGCTATGAGCAAGGATAGGTGTTAGACTTTACACCTTGGCTACTTCAGTCAGGTTTTTGAAGTTTTGGGTTTGGATCATGGGCCATGCTCTCCTCTAGATGGGTATCCCATGTTCTCACTTTTAGTAGGGATCCCTCATCTCTCTTAAAATACCAAAGGAAGAGGAGGCCACCTCTCCCTTTTCACAGTGCTTGAGTGGCCTGCTATTCAGGAAGATCCAAGTTTAATCTCCCTTTCCCTGCCTTCCCACACTGAAGCTGTTCCCTGCATCAGAAATAATGTGAGAGCAAGGCAAGCAGTAGGAGGGAGTTTAGCTCTGCAGTGTGCTGCCTGGGAATGATATTTGGGGAATACAAATGCATTCTGTGTGTAAACCAGGACCCACTTTGATGCATCCTGATGGATATGCTAACTACAGTAGTATGGATATAGTCTCCTTACACAGGATTTCCAAAATATTTTTTGCACTGTAATGCAGCTGTAACATAGCTGTGAGCATCCCCCTCTTCAGTCCGTCTTGACAGAGACATTTCCAGCTCTCCTGTGAGATGGCAGATATCTGAATCCCCTTAGGCAAGTGTAGGACCTGGCTGTCCAAGTTGGGTCCTTTAATGACTGTTATTTTGATTCCTGTCCAAGTCTGAGAACAAGGAGCTTGAATTGCCTGTGTGTAAGCGTTTTCCAGATTACAGTTCTGCCTCCTTCCCTCTGTAGTTGCCTACATTCCGCTTTGAATTTAACCTTCAGTAGCTTATTTAGGTACCCAAACAAGAGTGTGTGACAGAGTAAAGAGCTGAACACAGACTCCCAAGACTTGATCTATCTTTGGATCTGTCTTTCCCTTCAGCTGCTTTAGCTTTATTCACTCCTTGCCCAAGCAAAGCTTCTCTTGGTGTTTAAACTTATGGCCAAATATTAATTTGAGATCTAGAGACAATAAAACAGACACTATGACCCACAAGAGAAAATGAAAAACATATTCAAGTGAAATCTTTCCACAAAAGCACTTAGATGCTTCTGTTGTTTTTCTCATCTAATGGTACAAATACAGCGATGCCAGCTCCTAACAGCCAGGCACACAGTAATGGCTGCCAGTTTTCCTGGCAGATAAAAGCAAGATCAACACCTCAAAAGAAAGACATTAGCTGGAGAAACCTCTAAAATACAAAATACTGCAGGATGTTGCAAAACAAGTGGGCACCCTGCACCTTGTTTAGCAAGTTCACCCGTCACTGAGACAGCGCCCAGCCTTGCAGTGGGTAAGGTATTCTTGGCTGTATGTGCAATATCAACACTGAAAAGGACTTGGAGACAAATACAGCTTGAAATGATGATCCCTCGGGCTTTCCAGAAGGAGAACTGATTAAACCAGATGGGGAATATTTAACCGCAGCAAGCCAGATTCTTGGATAATGTAAATCAGCTTCACCCCACCGACGATATACAGCAGCTGGAACATGTAGCTTCAAAGGACCACCTTGCAGTCTTCTGAGCTATTGAGTCCATGTAGATTTTAACCAGTAAAATTAACAAAGCCAGTGTGTGGGGGGGTGGGGGGGAAGTAATCCTTAATTTGCCAGAAATTGCTGAGACTTAAATAGTAATTTCTCTAGTTGCAGGCTTAACAGACTTTTCTCTCAGCTTTTTAGACCTTTTTGCTGAACCTCATAACATAATCAATACAGAAATAACACATTTGAATGGCCTTGGATGGTAGCAAGCCATAAAAGCTTTGGAAGGCTGTTAACATGAAAATTCTCCTTTCAAAGTGGAAGTTGTTTTTAAGGACAAGACAGCAGCTGCTTTGAAATGTCTGTGAATTCTTTTTCCTTGCAATTAGTAGCAAACAATAAAGGCCTCTCTTCTGAGCACTGATGGCATTGCCTTGGCTTTGGCAGCTTTTGTCTTTTCTAAATGGTAACAACTGTGCATGTTCATTTCTGTTTAGTAGGGAATGTGTACCACTGTAAAGCACGCTCGTTCCATGTGCTAGCTATAGGCATGTTGTTCTGAGAAACCGTTTCAAGTCTGGGCTTCTGTAATTAGTGTTTTTACTGATACATAATATAAACCTAATAGTGTTGTTATGGTGAGCTTACATGAAATTGATAAGTAGTGAAAACTCTTACTTGCCCAGCTGCTCAGCAGTTGTGTCTCAGTCCCCCCCCATGCCTCGCAGGGCTTTGTGCTTCTGCTAGTAGGAATAAGAATTTGCTTTGTGTAAGTGAAGTAGAGGGACGGAGAAAAGGTTGGTTTGGCTGCTTTCAATTATTTGTTGCTGTGCACATGGTTTCAGGCAGCATTTGAATGGAAAATCCTTGGTGAATTGGCTTGTATCTCCCTTTGCTGAGGATAACAAGGCATTAGTTGGCAACTTAACTGAAGCTTGTTCCAAGCTCTGCCATGGACCTGGTGTAAGAGCTCTCTGTTTACCTGATAACACTTTCAGTCAAAATCCTTTTCTTGGTGACCATAGTGCCTTGGCTGCTTCAACAGGCTCAGCTCTGAGCTGCAGCTGATGGTCCAGAACTGGGAAACACATACCCAGGAGTACCTGATTAGTTTCAAATGCACCTACTTTGTTTCTGTGCTAGGAGGCCTTTTCAGAGGAGCTGTTCAGTTACTTTGTTATTTGAGAATAGCTTCCATCTTCTATAGGTGGTGACTCTCAGGAAGATAAAGCTAGACATTTCATATTAAGTTAATGTTGTCTACAGAGTTTTCTTTGTTGGGTTTTCTTCTCCTTGAGGAATTTCTTGTTTTTAGAAAGTGAGATTGTTGGAACTAGAGATGATTCAGGTTGATCTCTTGAAATGCATTCCACATAAACCCAGAGATTATCTCTAGCTTCTCCTTTAATGTTTCTTCTCTTCTAGCAGGTGAGGACAAGAAGAATTTCTGCTTTAGAACTTGGCTGCTGAAGGCTGAGTTACAGGGTTTGCTGGGAAGCCCCCGCCACTGTGTTCCAGGAAATGATGGTAAGCCTCCAGCTGGAGATATCTGCTCTTCTAGTTAGTAATGGATTACTTCTAGTCCTATGCATTCAAATATGTGATTCAGCTGTCTAAAATCATGAAACAATTTTAGGTCTGAGGCTGTATTTTTGTGGTGTTTAGGTCATATGTTCAAGTTTTATGGCTTACCACAAGGGCTAGAACTCTCCTGGAGACTGAGATATTTGTTGTCCTTTGATTCCAGGAGTTGAGGCTTTAATTAAAAGCATCAAGCAGTAAGAGACTCACAGTAAAAGCATAAGGTTGCAACCTTGGACTTAAGGGAGAGGTATGATTTTTCAGATTGCTTAAAGGCTACAAAGGTCACTTGTTCAATTTGAGCAGGCCTAGGGGGTTTTTTGTTGGTGCTGATGGGTTTTTCTTCCTCCGACTAGAATCTCATCTAGGAAACCTAAGGGAATCAGGGAAGTCAAAATGATTTGGAGATAGTCTGTAAAGAAAACCTCTGAAGAAAAACATCCATTTAAGCATTTAGATGAAGATAGAAAATGTATTCAGCTGGTGAGTCTGGGCAAAATACTTCTTACGGACAGAACAAAGCATGAAGTACTACTACAGTTTGCAAAGAAGGGAGCACAGCACTGAAGGAGATGAGGTGTTTCATTGCAAATTAGATTCCGATTTATAAGGACATACGTCACAAAACAGTCACAGGGCAGAGCTGGGGGTATGGTAGAGCTTCTGTCATTTGAAACATTTGTATAAAAAGCGAGCATCTTTCAGAAAGTTAAGTTTCTGCTCAAGCAGAGCTTGAAGCCAAGATTACACATTAAATTCTCCATGCTATGTTATGCAGGAGGTCAGACTTCATGCTTATTATAGTCTTTTGGTCTTCGCATTTGTTAATCTGTTTCTGTGCACTTGCATTGCTGTGCGCATTAGAATTTCTTACCTCCTTGGGTAAATTAATCCAAGGGAGGGAGCTTAAGATTCCTCTCGTTACAGCTTGTGAACTGCTTTAGGTTTCGGTGAAAACACCTCTGTCAAAATGCGTCTCGTCTGCACAAGACACAGATGCTTGCAAAGAAGTAAATATCGCACCCAGGAGAGGACAAGATTGAGGTTGCTTCAGTGACTTTAAATAGACATTTCTATGCAAGTAGCTGTGGTGTTGTATTCTGGTTTGGTTTTTTGTTTGTTGTTTTGTTGTTTTGGGGTTTTTTACTATAATCTGAATTTTCAATTCCCAGGACTTCTTAGTGTTTTTTGAGAAAACTCCAGTATTGTCCTCAGGTTTTTCCCTTCAGCAGCCAACAGCTGAGTGTCTGTTCATCAGTATGCTGTAGGAGGTATGCTTTCTGTTGTAGAAATGTGCTTGTTTCACTGTTCATTTATTAGACAAAATAACAGCGCTCACATGACAGTTTTCTTCTTTTTTGAACCTAATTTCATGAATCCCTGCAGAAAGCTAAATATACCTATTCAATTTGCACTTAGGAAGTATATTGCTGCGTTTATAAATACTCTAGTCTTTTTTTCTGTAATAGTACAGGCATTCTATACCTGGAATTAAAATTCATCCTAATCTTTTATGGTTTACAAAACTGAGCATTCTGCCTGCTCTCAGCTTCTTTCCTTTTACTACCTTGGTGGTAGACCAATATCTGGATTTATTCTCAAGGGACCCTGAGGAGGCTGTTAAGCTCCAGTGCAAATACCTATATAATTTTTCCTTTTTATTGTTTTTCTTAGGCACCATGTAATTCTTGAGTGTGCTTCATAAATCCACCAAATAGCTGTTGCTCTTCCATCTGATGGCTCATCAGCTTGTTGTTTTAGAGATGCAAAAGAGAAAGACTCCTTACTTAAGCAGATTTGGAAGCCTGCAAGGAGCAGAAAGGGCAAAATGGTTCCTTGGGGGATGTCAGGGAGAGGTGCAAAAAGGAGTTCTTAAACCCTCAAATGGCAGCTGTTTGTTCTAGGTGCTTTTCTTTCTGAATCAGCATCAGCTTTTATCATAGTCTTCAGTATTCCAGGTAGTTGAGTAAAATTGTCTCATGAAAAACAGGGAAGTAAATGTCTTGCCGCATCACATGAATCTCGTGCCACATTCCACAGAGGAATTTTACTCACGTTTTTTGTCTTTTTTCCACCTTTTCGGGATGTTAGGTCTGTTTCTATTCTTGTGGTGTAATAGCAAGTATTGCGACTGAGGTGGAGAGTAAGTGTAATAAATTAAAACTGGATCTGCTTGAGGCACCACTGTCAGTTTTTGCTTTATCCTATGCTAAGAACCAGATGCATGAGCACTGAAGAAGTACTGCAAAACTTAACCTACTCATGCAGGACTCCTGCAGTGTAACTGAAAGCCTACTCAGAACAAACGAACTGCTGTGCTGGAAACTCGTGCTTCTTATTGTAAGCCCTGCAACACTGGTATTTTCCTTGCACTTCAGCTCCTGGAGTCAGGTGGTTTTAAAACTATTTTTCTGAACATACATAGACACAAGCATATGTATTTGTATGCTTGCTTTCCTGTACTGGTGGAGACAGTAATGAAAATATGATTACTTCCTAAATTGTCAGAAGTGAGGTGAACAAGAAATTCAAATATATGGATTTTTTTAAACAGAAGGGCTACTTTTAGACAGACCTGATGTGGTTTTTTTAGATCAGTTTTGTGCCCTGTTAACATTCAGGGTTGGATATACTTAGGCTGCATATTGTTTCCAGTTACATCTGTCGTATAACCAGCAATCTCTTACACTGGCTTTTGATCTAGAGCAATGTAACTGAGAGGAAAAATCTCCCTTCAAATGGACTTCATTTTCTTGAGCCCTGGCAGCATTTGAAAGTGATCTCCACCATCTCACTTTGCTTTATATTCAGTTCAATTTGAGGTGTTTATTCTCATCCACCCCTTTGTATTATTTATTGTTCCATTGAACAAACCAAGACATATTTCTTTCTCAGCAGAGGAACAACCTGGGCTTGTTTCCAAGGCATTTTTGGAGCAAAGTAAGCCATGGGTGCTTGCAGCAGCACAGAAGAGACTCTCAGCTACATCCTTATCAGGATAGGTTTGTGGTTATTGACTTAAGGTACATCAGTGACCTGCTTAATCGAGACATTCAAAAGTGAGAAAAAAATGGGCCCCTGCTTCATTCACTCTGTAGTTCATGCAATGAACAGCTTAAAAATAAACTCAACATTGCCCGAATGGCTTGAGGTTACTGGGAATGCAGACAGGGATTGCTGTGACTAATGTGTTCACTGGACAGATATTGTCATGGGGAAGAAAAGGAATAGCATAATAGGAAGGAATAAAGGTAGTAACCTGCAGGTAATTACTTCCTATCTGCAACTTATTGCAAGTATAGAAAAGTCTATTTTTGGTGCACATAGAATGCTTTGTTTAGTAATTTAACCATCAGCCTTTTGATGTACATTGTATGCCTCTAGCATCCTATTTGTCTCCTTTGTTAATGTAGCAGCATCTCAGGTTGAATGCTTCAAGAGTGTTTCTGAAATAACTACTAAATTTTCTTCTTGGACAGGCTGCTACAATACCTCTCTATTTAGTGTATAATACCCACTTTGAGTCATTGCTACAAGTCTCATTATTTTATAAGCCTTCATGGGCTATATATAGCATTGCTTTAAGTAGGTGATGTTTCAGTAGCCCCTCCCTATCAGCTTTATTTTTTAACTCTCCTGCCTTTCTGTATACTATATAAACGTAGATTATAAACCTTTTTGCCTTATCTGAAGCATATAAAGCAGAAATGGAGGTGTCTGGTGAGCTAAAAGCTATTAGAGGTATGGAAAAGACTTCCATATGAAGACAGGTGGAGAAGATTAATATTGCTTAATGCAGAGACACAAGACCATGCTATACCTACACTAAATAATTAGTCTTACAGGGAAGGCAAATTGTGTGCATTTTGCTTCTCTCCAAGTAAAATAAGAGCAAAAGGATTTAATGCAACTGTCAAATTACAATGTAATATATGTAAAAATGCAAGGCCACACCTTTACAAAGGCCGTGAATCAGGGAAACTCATCTCTGTGAAGCAGCAATGACTCTTTATCCTACACTTTTTTACACATGCTGGGGGCCTGACTAATTAAAAGCTGATTTTGCCATGTATTTGCAACATGCCTGAATTGGAGTAAGTGCTGCAGCAAGGGTCCTGCTGGGTGAGCCAAGAGAGGGAGTTGCTCTTCTGGGAAGATGCATGTAGTAAATGTCTGGATGGCTGGCATGTAGGATCACCTGCAGGTGTGTGCCCAAGGGCTGCCCACGTGTAAAAGTAAGTTATGTACTCCTTATATTTGTGAGTTGCCATTGTTTGGAAGAGCTCCATGGCCAAAACACGTACCCCCATTCACTCTGGGGTCAGGGCAATTCCCAGTGCAAGTACATGCTGGGAAGAGACTGGATGGAGAGCAGTTCTGAGGAGAAGGACTTGGGGTGCTGAGTGACAAGACACTCCCCATGACCTGGCAGTGTGCTTGAGCCCAGAAACCAGCCATGTCCTGGGCTGCATCACCAGAACATGACCAGCAGGTCAGGGGAGGGGATTTTCTCCATCTACTGGGCTTTGGTGAGAACCTCCCTGCAGTCCTCTGTCCAGCTCTGGGGGCAACAATACAAGAGGGATGTGGAGCTGTTGAAGTGAGTCCAGAGGAGGGCACTGGAGCAGCTCTGCTCTGGAGACAGGCTGAGAGCTGGGCTTGTTCAGCCTGGAGAAGAGAAGGCTCCTGGGAGACCTTAGAGCAGCTTCCAGTGCCTAAAGGGGTGGCAAGAAGTCTGAAGAGGGGCTTTTGACAAGGGCCTGTAGGGACAAGACAAGGGGGAATGGCTTTAACCTGGAAAAGGGTAGATGCTAGGAAAAAAAAATCTTCATTATGAGGGTGCTGAGGCCCTGGCACAGGTTGCTCAGAGAAGCTGTGGCTGCCCCATCCCTGGCAGTGTTCAAGGCCAGGTTGGACGGGGCTTGGAGCAACCTGGTCTAGTGGAAGGTGTCCCTGCCCGTGGCAGGAGGTGGTAACTAAATGACCCTTAAAGTCCCTTCCAACCCAAACCAGTCTGTGATTCTATGAAATTAAACTGATCCATCCTTAGCACCTAACAAGGTGTGGCATCACAGCCCTGGCAATGCCTATCCTCCATTGTGTTTGCAGTAACATCAGGAGGTTGTTTCCCAGTCACACAAGCAAGACACCTGCGCCCCAGCTCTTTCCTCAGAAGTCCCTGGCTGTGTCCAGAGAGCATGTCTGTACTAGCTACCACAGCAGTGACCTAAAGGTGAGGCAGGTTTTGAAGCACTGCTTACGGGCTGTTTTCAGAGGCAGGGACTTCAGTATAGGTGGATGTGATCGGCAGTGGTATGGTGGATATATCAGTTTGATAATTCTACAGGAAATGTTAGTCATGAAGACACCACTGGTGCCCCTTCAGTATCAGGCTTACAGTGGAGGGGCAGCCCAGCTCCACTGGAATTGCCTTTGATGCATGTCCTCTGTCAGGGAGGAGACAAGCTCCAAATTCCCTGGGGGCTTCCTTGTTCCTGTTGCTGAAAATCATTTGATCCTAGAGTTATCCAGGTTGCCAAGTCACCTCCCTAGTTCTGGATGGGTGAGTTGAATTTCATTTTGGAGATCTGGTGGCAAATGGACTTACTCCAGTCTTTGTTTCATGCTGTGCTGCAGTGTGGTTTGTAATTATATCACATAAATTGTTCGTGTTGAGAGCTCTGAGCTATCCTTTTAGGTTTTTGCATGATGAAGAGAGAAAAACCCAACTTATCCTCACATTCTATTCTCCATTGCTTTTCAGGATTTAGATGCTACAGCTGGAGGCCTGTGTTGTGTAGAGTTTGCATTGCATTGAGGAATCTTGAATATAGAAGCCTACAGAGGCTTAGCTTTGGACATGAGGGGGAGGGATTAAAATGGCATGCAATCTGTGGGGTTTTCTTCCTCACCATTATCTAAATTAACAGTTTACTGTTTTCTTTGTGTCTCTTCTATTATAGGCTTAAGTGCTTAATCTAAAGCTTAAGGGCCTTAGCATGAACAAATAGAGAAAAGCCCGCAAGGAAATGCAGCTCTGGTCTCTTAGAATGGGTGGTATTTAAAGGACCAAACACACAGATCTCCCACCCTGCAGTTTTCTGTGGCCTGCACATGTGTGGCTCTGTGCTGCCAGCACACCCAGTAAACTGAAGGTGTGAAGCTTGCTGGGAGAGGTAGCTCTGGTTGGCAAGCTTGATGCTCTTGGGAGCCCTAGGGAAAAAGGCCTCCTTTGGGTGAGGGGGAGCTAATGAAACCCGTGGCTGCACTAGGAGTTAGTTTGGGTGGCTTTGCCAAGCCCACAGGTACAGCTTCCCAGCTTTGTTAAATTCCGTGTTAAATCCAGGGGGATAACCTCACCCTACTTCCAGAGCAGTAACTATTCCCTTACTGCAAAGACCCAACAAATCCTGCTTTGCTGCTGGAGGAGAGATAACGCCCTTCTTCAGGAGGGACTGTGGACAGCCAGAGGACATGGAGGAGCACTAACTTGGAGACACTAGCGTATTAGAAACCTGGGATGATTTTTTTTCCTAGTAGAGCTCAAGATACCTCATATCAATAGCTTCTAAGAAGTTTTATTTTATTCTTTTATGTTGCTGGCTACTGGGCTTGATGAATAAGCATATAATTTTGTTTATTTCAACGTTATCAGCTATTTCTGTGGTTTTTAAGGTACATGAAGAGTTCTTGGTCAGTTGTTAATTATTATTTATTCTAATTACTGCTTGAATCCCTGAGGAAATTAAATGCAAACCACGTGCAGTTTAGCTACGGAGCTGGCCTGCAAATACACAGAAACTCAGGATGATAAACTGTGGTTTGGTGCCTCCTTCCTCTTGTTAGGCTCCTCCTGGCCAAACTCAATATATTCAAGCACCAAGCACAGACTCAGGAATGTATTAATCAGAGGCAGAGAGCATGCTTTATTATATGTGTTGGTGGCACTCATTTTCCCAACAATTCAATGTGTTTGTAAACTGGCAGCATAGAATAATTGTCTCTGGGGTCATGAAAGGCATCTTAGAAAAATTCTTTCTCAGATAGTGGCAAACCTTCATTAGAAGCAGCTGATAGAGACAGGGAACAAAGCTGATGCTAGAATCCATCAAAGGCAGAGCCTTGAGAGATTCAGTGGCATGAGGAATGTCCCCCAAATGAGACATCTAGCTCCTGTGGAAATAGTGCTTTAGGACTCTAAACAAGGGAGGTTGTTTGCGTGGCTGTAGGGATTTTTCCCTAATGTAGTGGGAATATGATGTGAACACTGCTGTACGGTAGATAATTTTTTGTTAGACAGGATTGGTTGAAAGAAAGCTTTATCTCATAAAATGGGATGTTATATCTTAGCCTTTTTTCTCATGTGGAAATTAGCTACAGCATCAGTGTTGCTTGTTTGTTCTCAGTTTAAGCTTTGGAAAAAAGCTATGCTTTCTGAAATGTCACACAATCCTCTCTCAAAGTATTCTCTTCAGATCATATTGTACTTCAATTTTTCAAATAAATATTGACCTGGAATTTAATTTCATTGAACTTTTTAAATTTGCTACATGTAATACGGAGTTTTTAGTTCTGAAAGAAAATGTCTATTAACGTAGTGAAAGTATTTGCTATAAAATAATCATTCTATAGCGTTATAGAATCATAGAATGGTTTGATTTGGAAAGAACTTTAAAGCTTATCCAGTTCCAATGCCCCTGACACGGGCAGGGACATCTTCCACTAGAGCAGGTTGCTCCAAGCCCTGTCCAACCTGGCCTTGAACACTGCCAGGGATGGGGCAGCCACAGCTTCTCTGGGCACCCTGTGCCAGGGCCTCAGCACCCTCAACAGGGAAGATTTTTTTCCCAGCATCTAATGTAAATCTACCCTCTGTCAGTTTAAAACCATTCCCCCTTTTCCTATCACTAGCTTTTCTATAGCAAACAGACTTCTGAAGTTTGAAGTGAGGATGTCCCACATACTACAACTCTGACAACGGAAAGGTTAGCAAAAAGTGGTTAAATGTTCTTGGGATAAGCATTATATTTAAGAATGTCCTTAGACCCTTTTCAGTGTGTCACTGAATACATTGAAAAAGGAACAGTGTTGAAACAAGGAACAAAAGAAGCTCTTGTCAGAAGAATGCAGACATCTGTTGCCTTACCCACTCTCATCTTTCTCATGCCTTTATACTGTCATAAAGGGGAAGCATCTCAGATAGCAGGTCCCTATGGCCAGCAGCTAAACCGTGACACCACAATTGTAGCTGGGTCAATCTTGGAGAAAAAAAAAACCCAAAACAAACCACAACAGAAAAAGAAATAAAAAGAAATTATTTTTAATGCTGCTGCTCTGGGACCTTAAGACCAGCACTGAAGGTGTGAGAAGAAGAATGACCTAACCTACTTGATCAAGTTATACCAGAAGCATGAAAGGGAAGGTACAGAAGAAGTGTGGCTTAGGAAAACCAGTCAGGAATAGTACTGCTTATTACAGAAAGGCAATGTCATCGACACTGGTCATACAGAACGGCCATACATAATACCTTGGGAGAGTTTTCCAAAGGAGAGGACTTTATTGTTGCTCAGGAGTTAAGCTGGGTAAAAATTATTTTGTTGGCTGTATGTTCTGTTGTGAAAGCCTCCCTTCTTTGGAGTGGCAGGCATACAGGGCTTATGAGCCTGACTTTGGGAGAGCACATGTTCTCCTGGAGTTGCTGGGGTCCACAGCTTTGATGGAGGACACTTTGCTCACTGCACTACACCCAGAGGTGGCACTTCTAGCAGCACACATTGCAGGGGTGGGCCTGGTGTCTACTGGAGATTAATTGATGGTCAGGTGCTCTGTGCCAGCACCCTAAGGACAATCATAGCTCTTAATTTTTCTGCCTCCCAGGTACAATCTTCCACTGCCCGTGGGCCAGGAGCCCCATCTAAGGCCAGTCTGCAGCAGAGCCCAGCCCTGACTCTACAACATGTAGCAACATGTTGTTGGAGGACAATTGGAGGGCCAGTCACCAGCCTGGCTGGTGTGGGATGAGGCCCAGGGTGATGAGGGTACTGTCATGTGCTGGGATCTCCTGGGTGCCCCACTCATCCACTCCTCTGGAGCAGCCTGCTTCTGCTTCTCACTCGGTCTGTTTTCATGACATCTTGTAAAGCTGCATTTATAGCATGAATTAATGAGCAGATGCTTTTGATTTCTACTTAAGAAGAGCCATAGGCAGTTGAAAGTCTTCAAAATCTGTTTCTCTCTCCTTTTCATTCTTTTGCACACCAGATGTGTAAAGAAACATACCTGGATGTTACAGCCACAGGTAAATTTAGAATAGGCATTAGAAATTTGAGATTTTTAGAGGAATAAGGTTTTTTATGAGTCTCTTCTTTCCCAAGTCTTACTCAGTTTTAAGGGACAATTTATGTAAATTCATGAAAAAGAATATGTGATATGATGATGCACAAAGGGTTTGTTCTCAAGAAGTTTCTTCCAGTTCTGTTTCTGTAAATCTCAGGATCTTTGTGTTATAGATCCTGGAGAAACACTTGTCTGGAGGGTACTACTCTGTACTGGGCAGTTCTGAGTTTTGAGCCTTCTTCCATCCCATGAAACCCATTTTTGGAAGGCTTCCAGCACCCTCCTCTTCCGACAGCTTTTCTGTCCTCCAGCTGCTTTCCTCCAGCAGAAGGGAAGGGAGCTGCTCACCGTACGGAACACCCAGCTGTGCCAACATTGTACAGGAGTCAGTCCCATCTCAGGGGCTTTTACTGCTTCTGTAGCTTAAAATAAACTCTCAAGCAGGGAGAAATGGGATTCCTCACAACTGAAAGCACACGCTTTCCAGGCTGGTAGTTACCATCTGAGTGAGACAGCATGTTCTTCAAGCCCTGAGAGGACTTAGAGCTTCCCATTTCTGAATACCTTTATGTAGCAAAGAGGATATATGATAGTCTTGGCTTTGCTTATGGGGTCACATGCATTAATGAGGGTGTTGTGGTCCTTTTCTCCCAGGGAAATGGGCAAAGCCTTTTCAAGGTAACACATCAGTGTTTGGGGGGGGGGGGGGGGGGGGGGATGAGAAGGCTAGAAGAAACTGGCTTTCAATAACATCTTAGTTATACAGCAGTATGCATACTTTATACTAGACAGAGGGGAGCCTTTTCCATATTTGCCCTCCCTATCCTGCAGCAGTATTGCAGACACCTCTAAATGGTGAATCTTCGGCTCTGAGACTTCTCTTAATATGTCTCCCAGCCGTGCCTCTATGGTCTGTTCTTGGCAGCTTAGCTTTCCCCAGTGTGGTACAGGCCTATGAATCAAGGACAGAGAAGAAACTCGTGCCTTTTTTTGTCCTTTTTAGTCCATGGGCACTTCTCTCTGTTTTGCTGAAGTTTCCAAAGTAATTTTGGGGAGCATGTGTGTGAGAAGCAGAACAGAAAACCTCATCGGGGATTATATGAGGCTACTTTGAGCAGAGCCTGTACTATGCGTTGTGCCACTATGCAGCATATCATGGATGGGCAAGATGGGGCGGGGGACTTCTTAATATCTGGAGTTTGGCAGGGTTAGTCCTCTCAGGAAAAGTAGCAATGTTAAATTACAATATAGAGGATGACCAGTATATGGCTCTAGGTACACCACAGAAATTCTGTGTTTGTACGCTATGATATTTACTTTTTGAGACCGTAATAAAAGCTGATTTTGTCTCTACACCTGAAGGATCTGAGAGCATTTTTCCCCATGATGTTATTAAAGAAAAGAATATAGCCACTACAAAGATGAATTATCACTGGTTGTCTTGCCCAGTTTTTGTCACCTAATATCATGGCTTTTTGTATCTATCCTTAGGAGATGCAGCTCCAGGCTGACAGGGATAATGGAAAGACCTGGAAGTCAAATAAAAAGCAGAAGTGACTAACTGGCAGGAACAGAAGCCGGTAAGTACTGCAGTAAAAGTGCTATTTAACCTGCTGGCTAATACAAAAAGGTTATTTCTACAGCAACTAGTGGAACAATATATTTAGCAATTAAATTAATCCAAACAAATAGGGATTTTAACCACATTGTCCTGGCTAAATTCCAGCTTAGGTAATTACATTCTGGCTGCCTGCATTCCCTCTGGAGTTTTCTTCTGGGTAAGTTACAGCTTATACCGCGTGTGTGTTGGAATTGTTATGAACAGTTGTGTAGCACGTCAGCATCTGGTAAAACCTTTCTGGTAAAAAAACCAGAGGTGAATGCATTTCTGTGGAAGTAAGGAGTGACTGTACTAACCTGTTAGTAGGATGCAACAAACTGCAGGACTGGCATGTTACAGTGATGGCTGCAATAAACAGGTAGGCAGTGGTTAGAAATACAGACTGACAGACAAGCTGGATTAGCACTTTCTTTCCTCCCCACCCTTCCTGTGTTACACTTTCCTGTGCTTCCTCCTTAAGCTGAACCTTTTTGTTTATGTCCAAGCCAGCTTGAAGTGGGTGCCTGTATTTTTAATCACATCAGTTCATCCTCCTGGTTTACAGAGTAGCCAGATAAACAAGATGCACAGGTGGAACTGAGAGGTGGCACTGAGGTGGGGAAAAGGACCGGGTAAACCAGCTCTGAGATGGAGCATCTCCTCCCAGTGGCACATGGGCTACTCCATCCCTCTTTGGGATATTCAGCTAAGGCTGACACATTTCTAAAGCTCTTCTGGGGAAACACAATGAAACACTGAATTCAGGTCTAGCTTACATCTCCTACTGTAGCTGATACACAGCAGTCTCTGTCTATGGCCTTGATGCCATTCTGAAGGGCCAGGAATATCACAGTAATTTAATTCATTTTATTGATTGCAAGCTCATTTGGAAAGGATCTTCCCAGCAGAGCTGAAATGTGCAAGCACAAGTCAAGGGTAATGTACTGCATTCTCCATGAATTTACTTTTCCTGTTTCATCTCAGAAAACATGGCACATTTTGTGAGCTGACAAGATGATTAAGATGTAGCTAGCATACAGTGAACAGGTCAGGGAGTCCTTTTCCCCCTCTGCTTTTTCATGTAGCTAAAAAAGAAGGCTCATCTTTCCAAACATGAGGCACTAAGAATCCATTCAAAAAGGTTACATACAAGGTACAAATGAGCAGACACACTGGCATTGGGATGTGGAGTCACCAGGGAAATTCAGAAGCAACAGTGTTTTAATTGTGGGTTTTGGACAGCTTCACCAAAACACATGCATCCTGTTACCATAATCTGTGCTTGAGAACAGTCTCTTCATGGTACTGCTTTGTAGAAAATGAGGACACATTCAGCTTCAGCTAAGAGCTGCAGTTACCTGGAGATCAGGCACATGCATACCACTTCACAGGGAACATCTGAGGGCAGTCAGCTCATTGTTACATGCAGCAGAATGAATTAACAGGAATAATGAGGTCTGAGGCAAAGACGTGGTTCCTTTCACCTAGACAAATGTTCTAGCAGCTGTGCAAAACACGTTTCCTTGGGTGAATGAATTAATAAAAATGAACAGTGCCAAGCAGATTGTAAGAATTGCTTTTGATCACAAAGATCTTTTGGTGATGAAGTCAAAAATCTGCAAAATTTAAAAATTGTTTTGATTTATTTACCAAAGGGAAAGCCTTTTGAGCAGGATAAACAGAAAACAAATGTATCAGCCTTAAGCTCTTCTTAACGAGTTTAATTTACTTCTGTTAAAATGATTCAGCCATCACCATTTCTCTACAATAGGTATTTTGTTGGGAAAACTAATTTGAATGTGCATGATAGATGGACTGCATTGAAAATACCAATTTTTATCAGCTCTAACCCTTGATCTTAATTAGCTCCACATCTGCTTCCATGGAAACAACAATACAATCAATAAAATACTACAGCTAGCTGCTTGTGCTGAGGAAGTAGGCAGAAAAAGTATTTTCAGTTATTTGCTTCTGACCACCTTGTGGACCCAGCAACAAGTGTACTGTATTGCCCTCAAAGGCATTGCTGGGCTTGATCAAGGACCTCATCCCTGCTAGTAAGTAGTACATCACTTAGTGAAGTTCCCTCCACTGTGCATATGGGTAAGATATAAAATAGCGGTTGTACCTTTCTTCCCATTGATTGACAGCAGTTCTGATGGAGACAATGGAAAGGACCACTTGTAACTTTTTCCCATGCAAAGAGGAGTCAGATCAATATCCAATATCTATTCCATGGGTGGAACGCCTGTGTCTTGTCCTCTATCTGCAGGAAAAAGTCAGGACAAAGTGAAGTACAGCTTCATGGTCCTTGGGAACACATCTGGGTAATCTCCTCCAGCTGCCTGAGCACTTGTACCACCAGTACTTGCAACACTCTCCCTTTCACACAACCATAGTTGGGATTGTGTAGACCTTGTGCTAAACTGTCTGAGGGGTATAAAGTCAAAAGCAATAAATCCTTGACATCCGACTCTTACAGCACTGCTTTGTAAGCCAAGTGTATTATGCTATGTTATTTTCAGCCTTCAGAATAGTGCACTCAGAAGTCTATTAGTGGGCACTCTGATGTACCTTGTTCGTTCAAGTCTGAGGTTGTAGGAATGTAGTTTAGCCTAAGTATATTGTTAATCAGTGGTTATGCTTGGGTTTTGGAAAACCCTTTCTTGGAAAAGAGTTACCTAGGAAGAAGCCATGTTCTGTTGTTCAGAAGGGCTCATGAGGCTTGGCATATTGTCATGATGGAATTCAGGATAAAGGTGGACATAAGGACATAACCGTATCACTTAGTGACATATAATCAAAACTGTATTTACCAAGTGGGATGGGCCTGGAAAGTGGATAACAATTTTTATGCTAAGATAAAAATTGCAGTGTGCAATATACCATATGCTGGTTTGCATCACCAGCGGTGTGACCAGCAGGTTGAGGGAGGGAATTCTCCCCCTCTGCTCCGATTGGTGAGACCCCTCCCCCTGCAGTCCCGTGCCCAGCTCTGGGGGCAATAACACAACATGGATGTGGAGCTTTTGGAGCGAGTCCAGAGGAGGCCATGGGTGATGCTTGGAGGGCTGGAGCAGCTCTGCTTTGGAGCCAGGCTGAGAGAGCTGGGCTGGTTCAGCCTGGAGAAGGGAAGGCTTTAAACTGGCAAGGGGGAGATTTAGATTAGACATTAGGAACAAATTCTTCCCTGTGAGGGTAGTGAGGCACTGGCATGGGTTATATAATCAGTTTTTGCTAACCTTTCAGTTGTCAGAGTTGTAGTATGTGGGACATCCTCACTTCAAACTTCAGAAGTTTGTTTGCTGTAGAAAAGCTAGTGATAGAAAAAGGGGGAATGGTTTTAAACTGACAGAGGGTAGATTTAGATGAGACATTAGGAATCACATTCCCTGTACAGCTACTGAGGCGCTGGCATAGGTTGCCCAGAGAAGCTGTGGCTGCCCCATCCCTGGCAGTGTTCAAGGCCAGGTTGGACGGGGCTTGGAGCAACCTGCTTTAGTGGAAGATGTCCCTGCCCGTGGCAGGGGCTTGGAATTGGATGAGCTTAAGGTCCCTTCCAACCCAAACCATGCTGTGATTCTATGATTTCTGCTCAGACACTTGTACGTGACACACTGACACCAGTCAAGGCGCTGACCCTCCTGGCCCAGTCTGGACCAGCACCTAGGGAAGAGAAAAGCTTGCTGTGGCAGGTTTGTTCAAGTCCTGTATTGCCACTTCTGCACATAGCATTTCCACCTCCTGCTTGACCTTCTGCATGGCATCAGGCAGCTGTGGGGAAACTTGTATCTGAGCTCATGAGGATCCCATCAACTCCACTGTGGCTGATTTTTTGTAATCCAATTTCAGTCACATTGTCAGTATGATGCCACATGTATTTTATCCATCTATATTTGAATAAATTTTTGTATAAAGCATGACAACCTGTTCGTACGTTGTGTGCATTTTTAATGCGTTGAAGTACTCTGTGTTAAGAGATACATAGTGCCTGTCTATACAGAAAGAACATTTTGCTACTCAGGGAGTTAACAGTTGGCTTAGTCAAGCACAAGAGGGCTGTACCCTACCTGTCAGAGATATGGATGTTTCCAAAGAGGTGAGAGTAATTAATAGTCTAATAAGAAATGTCAAATAATTCTATGAAGAAGGATAGGGGAATGAGAATGAAACTCAGAAACTCAATAAATCCTCAGGGAAGCTCCCTTATAGAAGTGCAAACCTCAGCCTATTTCCTCACGTTTCAAATGCAAGTGAATGTATGAATGTAAGTCAGAGGTAAAGCACTAGTAGAGAACAGGAGCCTTGGCTAGAAGTCTGCAAATAATAACTTGAAAAGCTAGAAGTGTGAGAGACTTCTCTGCAGACAAGGTATACACATGCTTTGCAATTGTGTTTATATGCTTTGGACTTTCATAAATTAATACTTGCATTTGAAGTCTTTTTAACCTGCTTGAAGTTCTGAGGGGTTTCAAGATTATTAGCATCAAGGTATCCCATTTCTGTTACAGGGAGACCTTTGCAGTCATTGGGGTACTGGTATTTTATTTGATTTGGGCTTTTTTCCCTTATACTAACTTCCTTAAATTTCTCCAGGGTCACCAAGCAGTAACAGCTCCAGGCTCTAGGACCACTTGGGATACAGGGGGTGGATGGGATACAGCTGTTATCCAAGTAAGTATCCTGCTGTATAGAGAAATAACAGAGAAAACATCAGAAGCCTGAAGCTCCTGAGGGAGTCTGACACTGACAGATCTCATCTGTGTAAAAAACCCAAACCAACAAAAAAATCCCCAAACAAATCAACAAACCAACCAACCACTTGGCTACGGGCTCTGTGTTGCATTGTCCTGGATGTTCGTGACAGGGTCCTGCAGCTTGCTGTGTGAACACAGCCATCTGGGTCTTTCACAATACTAATACAAAGCCATGTGTCATATTACTTACGGTTAAATATTGTGATCCTATTGCTACTAATAGGTGGGGCAGGGAGTTCAGGGGCATGGTTGCAGTGGCCACAGAGGGTGCAGACAGATTTTAAGATGAATATTTGTCCTGGGTTCAGCAGTAGCAGTCATTTTTCTCCTTCTTAGTAGCTGGTGCAGTGCTGTGTTTCTGAATTTCAGCCTGGGAACAGCGCTGATAACACCAATTGTTTTAGTTGTTGCTCAAATGTTTAGTCTGACCAAGGACTTTCTGAGCCTCATGCTCTGCCAGGGAGGAGGGGAAGCCGGGAGGAAGCAGAGACACGACACCTGACCCAAACTGACCAAAGAGGTATTCCATACCACAGCACGTCATGCCCAGGATGTAAAAACTGGGGGCAGGGACCTGGAAGAGTTAGTTCACTGCTGGGTCGGGCTGGGTATTGATCGGCAGGTGGTGAGCGGTTGTATTCTCTTCCCTTGTTGTTTCCCTAATCATTATTATTATTGGTGGTAGCAGCAGTGGTTTGTGTTATACCTTAGTTACTGGACTGTTCTTATCTCAACCTGTGGGAGTTACATTCTTTTCGATTCTCCTCCCCATCCCTCCGGGAGCGGGGGGGGAGCGGGTGAGCGAACTGCGTAAGTTACAGCTGGGCTTAAACCACAACAATATTATAATTGCCACAGGACTACCAGCAACTAACACTCCTGGTAATGCAGAAATTCAGCTCTACTGTGGTGCTGTTTGTCTATCACTAACAAGAGCTAACTCTTTTTTTCTCCAAGAGCTGAGAGGACTGTATGGTTTGAGACAGGATGTGATAAATTGCCCAGAAAATTAGTTTTTTCTGCTTTATGTACTTTCCCTTAAAGAATTCCCTGGGGTGTTTTTATTTAAACAAATGAAAACTTAAAGGCACTTGTATATGTTCATGTTTCAGTGGGTGCACTTATCTAGAGTATTAGATTCTTTCCCCACCCCTTCATGGAGACAGACACACACACAAGTTGTTTACGTATGTGCATTCAGGTAGGGCTGATGACAGTTGCTATAATTAAAGTTGCCAAACACTTCCCATTACAAGAAACTGAAATAGGGTGTTGTAGCTCTCCAAAACATGAATTTTGAGGGCAGGGTTTTCTGTAATAGGCCCGTACAAATTATGTATCTATATATAGTAATTTCACCAAGAATGTTGTTTTACAACTGAAACATGACAAAACGAGGTTTCCTTGTCTCAAAAAAGATTTGTATCATTAGAAGGCTCCAGTATTTCCACTTTCAGAGTGAGGCTTCCAAATCTGAACAGAGCAGGGAGTTTCTGTTAGGGATGCTCCTGTTGTTATATCTATTAAAAGAAAAAAAGAGAATTAAAAAACCCACAAAAAACTTCCACATTTCCACTGTCGGTCAGACTAGAAGTCTTTGAAAGTATCTGATTTGCTGGAGTTCAACAAAGTTTGTAAGTTTGACAGCTAAGTCTTTCAAAGCTTCTGCTTGGATGGGTCATGATTTAGTACAGGACCAAAACAGCCTGCCTAGTAATTACATATAATGTCAGGTCTGTGTGCTGCTAACAAAAGGAAGGATTTTATTTCCCCTGTCCAAGAAGAAAAGCCCCTGCTGGGCACCAATACCAGAAATGTGACCCTTTCACAGGAATGAGGGCTGGAATTTGCTGAGGAAGCAGGCGTACACCAGTGACAATGTGAAATGAAGCAAAAGGGCAAAAGCTAGAAGTGTAGAGGTGGCAGAGGGAAAGGAGGAAAAAAAGCTTCAAAGCAGTGAGGAAAGGAGATGGAGACTGCTGGGCAAGATGAACAAGAATAACATAGATGGGGAGAGAGATAAAGTTTGTGTGAAGAAATAGAAGAGATTGCAAAACTGGTTGGACTAGAAAAATGGAAATTAAATTGATGGAGCAAGAGACAGAATCGTGAAAAGCACTAAAATACAAAGGGTGGATTGGTAGAAACACCTGAAAGAGGAATGCAGAGGTGACACTGGGGAACTGGTAAGACCATTTCAGACTGGGAACCAGCATGAGAAGGGAAGATGAAGCTGAGGGAAGGGAAGCACAGACAAGTTGAAGAGCTGGCAGAGTAGAAACCAAACCAATTTGAGAAACGATGTGATGAACAAGAGAGTAAATGCAGACTCTAATAGAAAATTCTGTCACTTATTAGTTGTTAATTTTTGTTTGTCATAAACAAGGCATCCAGAATTAGTGTATTTTTCCCTTAATCTAATTTCCTTGTATCTGTTTCCCTTTTGTAAACTGGGAATGTTTCTGTACCCTCACCTCAGAAAAGTGTTGGGAAGATAAATGGTATCATGTTTGTGAAGCACTCACACTAATGATGAGCACCACAGAAACACCCAAGAGGAAATTAATAATTCTGTCTTCAGAATCACATTTGTAAATGTGCAGTAAATAAGACCTGGGGCAATATGTTGAACAACAAGCAGAAAACAAAATCACAGAATCATAGAATAGTTAGGGTTGGAAAGGACCTTAAGATCATCTACTTCCAACCCCCCTGCCATGGCCAGGGACACCTCCCACTAAACCATGCCACCCAAGGCTCTGTCCGACCGGCTTTGAACACCACCAGGGATGGAGCATTCACAACTTCCCTGGGAAACCCATTCCAGTGCCTCACCACCTTTACAGTAAAGAATTTCTTCCTCATATCCAATCTAAACGTTGGATTGCTGCTCATTAAGTGAGCGTAGTCCATTCCGTGCACAAAAGGAGGTAGGAAAAATGCTGTGGAAAAAAAATATGCTTATATCATCAAAGGCTGTATCATAATTCGCACAGAAAAGAGAATCTGAGCTGGGGCAGCACTAGCAATCTTAATTCTTTCCTAGCCCTAAGAAAGTTTGTCTTTATGACCTTAATAATGTTCTCTTAGTATTTTTGTGTTTGTGAAGTTGCATATATATGTAGCATAAAAGGTTATCTCATCTCATGAAGCTTGAAAAGCACAAGAAAGCAGTATGGTTTAAAGAATAGATTTCTGTTCTGTTCAAGTAGCACAAAAACAATTTCACTATTAGAATGAGATCTGAGATACGTAATTGCATCTTATCTGGCATGGGCATAATTATAACTGTACGATAAATGCACTGATCTCACTTTTCATGCCCATCCAACCTTCTCTAGCACACTATTCCATTGCAAATTTAAAAGCAGCTTTCACATGCTAAAAGGAAGGAGGCAGGAGTAGTTAGGATGATCAGGATGCTTTATCCTACTAAGTTGTATTTTGTTTATAAGTAAATATAGGATGGAGTTGAAATGTCCCCTTCTTAATAAAGTGATGTTTGTAGTTCTACAGATATTCACTTAGTAGTACTACATTACCTAGCAGACTGAGCTGGATTCCTCTGAATTAAGGATATGAAACGTGTACCTAGTGTTCTAATTAAAGCTGAAGGCCATTCATCTCTCTAATTGCAACAGTGCCCTCCAGGATAATTTTATCCCGAATGTACCATTCTTCTTTTGCCTGAACAAGTGACTTAAAAGCCATCTGGAGCCTTGCCATGCATGGAGAGAAAAATTTATTGGCTGTGATATCACACCGGAAAACATTATGGAAAACTGAAGAGGTCAGGCAAAGTGGTGAGATTTTTCTATTGGGCTTCTGGAAGTATTGACATCTAATGCCTGAACATTAGCTGTCAAATCACCTAATTTTTCCCACAGACTAGTAGGAGTCATTTTAATAAGCAAAGACTTTCTAAGATGCTCTGTAACCTTTGGGGCTGCCAAGTTTTTTCTTCTTGAGGGGAAAAACCCAGGTGAGTGAATTAGGCCTAGGAGCAGGATGAGGAAAGCTGCAGAGTGCAGTCAGTGGAACCAGCCTCAGGAAACGGGTTCCTTTGTAAACCAGACAGCTTGGTGAGCAGGAGTCATAGGATTGCTGGAGCTGGGTTTTACAGACCCAGTATGCTCTATAGACTTACAATTTATTTGCACTTTGTAGGGCATACCCTGAAAATCTAAAAAGGACAAGAGTGTGCTTCTTGATCCTTTGGAGGTTGAGTTTATCACTGTCAACAGTATTTTACACATCTGAATGATTCATTTTAGTCATAGAGTACATCACTGCTGAAGATTAAGTGACACTAAATATCACTTGGCCTAAGGACAGGCGCTAAGAGGCTTCAACTTTCATTTAATGTGTTCTCTGGAGTGAGAATTTTCCTTCTGTGGTCTACCAAGCTATTAGAAACAGTGGGCATAATATTAGAAAGGAAAAGAGCTGAAGAGCTTTAAAACCTCAGTAAGGGAAACTACAATTTGTAGAATATGAACTTGATGTTTCTGTGTCATGTATTTTCTGCCACAACTACTCATGTGGTGCTGCAGCAACATGTCAAAGAGTTGAATTGAGGTACAAATCCTGAAAGAATGGTAACATCTCCTACCCACTGATTGTACTGAGAATTGGGAAGTTATCAACCAAAACCTTTGGACAATGAGTTTTTTATTATCACACCTAGCTTTGAAATGCAGAAAACACGAGAATGCAAACATGGGTTTTTTCATGCAATTTAGTGTGGCTTTTAAAAAAAGAAAACAAGGAAAAGTAAAAAAAATAAGGACAGAAGCTGTGGTCCATTTGAATTCTGGCATTTCAAGGGGGGGCAGGGTGTTCTGTGATAAGTCCCAAATGGATCATATGGTGCTAGCAGCCAGATCCTCTCTTTTAGAAATCAGTTTGTGCTTCATAGCACCATATGAGGTGACAGAAGGGATGAGGCATAAATGAATACAAACCTAGGTACAACTTCATAAGATCTTCTATCCCTCTTTTAATCTGTTAAGAGCTAAAGCTTGAAACACTTTTCAACCCAGACTTTCTTTTGCTGGAACATATTGAAAATCAATTTTCTCCATTGACAGACCTTGTGCACACCAAGAATATGATTTGTTCTTATTTTTGTGGCTAAGATATGGAGATTTGATGACTCAAAAAATCCTTAGTGTACGTGGAGGCTAAATATCATGCTGCTTCTGGGATTACTGTGTCCCCCAGCACACTGGGAGATGCAGCTGTTGTCACTTCAAGTGTCCCCAGGCAACTACTTGCAGGGTGACATCCTGCTGTTTATTAACAGTGGCAAAGGTCTTGCAGTAATGGTCATAACACAAAATAAAGAAGAAAATGGTGGAATGATGGAGGGGGAGGTCGTTCACAAACCTATAATCACTGATTATACCTGCCTGTGGGGGAGAAGAAAAGGAAGATGCTTGCAAAAGCAAACTAAAACAGGGGGAAGAAAATCAACTTTCTCAGCCTCCTAGTGAAGAGTTTGCACAGTTTCTCTCCTATATCTTGCCCTGGACACTTACCCAGGAGCCAGATGTTGGTTCTGCTGAGACAGATCTTTCACTCTGGTAGAACCTGGGAGTGTCCCATTAAAAAAGATAGTAAAATTTACACTCTCTTGAATTTACACTCTATTTATACCATGATTCTACAAGATACTTATTTCTTTGTCTAGCTTATATACCTGAGTAGTCCTATTCAGATCAGTCAGTCTGCTTAGACATTTAAAATTAGGCTCAGAATTAGTACTTTGCTGAACCATGCCTTCAGTGAATGAAAACAACATTTGGCTTTGCAGTTGCTGATTTTTCAAAGCCTCAGTCAGGGAAAAGTAGATCATTAATGTTTGTCATGTTTTTGTTCTGCAGTGAACAATAGGCTTTAGCAACAATCTTACTGGTTCATATACAGTTATGATCCCAAAAGAAGGTCCAGGTTTTAGTCACTGATATTCTTTGTACTGTGAACGTTTGATAGTGAAATAGTGAAACTCTTTATCTTTGGGCAAATTGCAAGAGCAAACTTCAAGTAAATTGAAGTGGGGTTTTTAATGGAATCTATAACCTGTCTAGAAAGGGACACAGGAGTCTGGAAAAATGCAAGATGGAAAACCATGCCATTCATTATGAATAGAATGGCTTTCCTTAGACACTGTTTCAGAGCTCTCATCTTCTGCTCAGACAGATGGAGAAAAAGCTTCAACCCAAAGCAGTGTCAACATCACTGCACAAGTCAAACATATGAGGGCAGGTGGGACCAGAGGATGGTTTACAGCTGGCACACAGCAGTCCCATTGTCTCTGCTGGTGACAACTCTCTCCTATTCCTCAGTGAATGTGTTGCTGCCACTATGATGCCACCATGATGCCTGGAGAAGGATGTTGTTCATATTTTGTTGATGAAACAAGATACGTTAGTTTGTCTTTGCCACATCCCCTCTTATTGCTGTATTCCACCCTAGATAATCTGATGCCATTCCCAGAGCATACACTTGCAGTTCTCTTGAGTTCAAGAATAACAAATACCAAGTATTTCTGCTGGAGAGTTACTGTGTTTGTCATTTCCTTTTTCTCTACTAAAATACTAGAGTATAACTGCATTTTTTTCCTTATAGTCATGTATGATCTCCTGCTCTGCAAGGACAGAGATCACTTGTGTGTGAGAAAGAGAGAGAGCAATTGCTTATTGATGTAATGGAAGCAAATGATCATAATGTAAAGGGCAGGTAAATGACAGCATCCTTCTGAAAGATATGCAGAACCTCTCCTGCTGCTTCTGAGGTATTTGCAAATGTTGGCAATTACCTGCCCTAAGGTGAGTTTGAAGTTGTGAATGCTCCATCCCTGGCGGTGTTCAAAGCCAGGTTGGACAGAGCCTTGCATGGCATGGTTTAGTGGGAGGTGTCCCTGACCATGGCCTTAAGGTCCTTTCCAACCCTAACTATTCTGTGATTGTATGAGTTTGAAAATGCACTACCAGAGTGAAAGTTCAGAATATGAGTAATTAAGGAAGTCCTTATCACTGTTCTAATTTTCTCTCTCTTCTGTTTCAGTGGTTTTTTGTCTCCTCTCCACAAACATGACAATAGGCCTGAATGCTGATAAAGCAAAGCTTGGCAGAGTCCCAGGCAAGCTATCTTCTTCTGAGACTGCACTCAACTGAGCTTCTCACTTGTCTTGCAGGTGTGTGATGATTTTCGTAGGCTGGACTGGTCACTTTATTTGCAAATGAAGATAATTGGGATTTCTAATTATGGTTATGCCTGTGTTTGCATACCAGTATTAAATATATTGAAGAGAGCTTTTTTAGGCAGACATGAGCTCATTCTACCTTGCTCCAAGCCAACGTATTGGTCTGTAGGAGAAGAGTTTATTAGTTCAGACTTGTGCCTTAGTAACTGTAGCTACAAGGTCTTGGTGTGAAGTACAGAGCAGATAATTCACCTGCTGCACAGGCATGACTTTGAGGGTCCAAAGTCACATCCTTCAATATGACTTGAGTTACTCCTGTGGGAAGGCAGTGAACCCACCTTTGTCTTGTCCCATTTCCAACCTGGGATACCTGTGTGCTACCAGTGTACACTGAATGGTGGCACCTCTGAAGAAAAGATCTTTCCCCTCAATTGGAGGACAGCCGTGGCTTGAGGTTCTCTTGAATTCAGCCCAACACTCCCAAATACAGATGATATTAGAGGCATTTTGAGAGCAATTTCTGATTTTCTCAAATTGACTCATAGTTTATAACGATTTCATATTAGTTTTGGTTAACTATTTTTAACAGTTTATTGCACAGCTGAGCAAATTAATATACAGGGCATTGCAGAACTTATAGCATTAGAAATTTTCAAGGGAGTAACAATAAGTAGCTAATAGGTAGTGCCTTCTCATCCACTAGTATAATAAAATTCACCTGAGACCTGAAAGTTGTTGTAGAGAATCAGAGAATCAGCTAGATCGGAAAAGACTTTTAGCATGTTATACAACACCTTACTGGTCTACACTGAGAGGGGAAATAAAAGAAGAAATAATGAGAGGCCAATAACTAATTAATGACTCTAGTTCTAAATAAACCAGGTACTTATGGGGCTGAGAAAGACTGGGCATTCCAGAAAAAGATTCTGGAAGGCCTCGTAAGAATTCTGTCAGAGCAAGAAGTGAAATCCAAGCATCCCATGTCTAATCTATTACATTTTTGATAAATACTGATTATTTTTCCATTGCTATAGCTTATGTTACTGTTTGCGATATGTTTCTGCACATGACCTTATGTATGCTTTCCTCTACAACTTGTATATAAATCAGAATGTTCAGATCGTAGATCACTTTCACCTTTCAGGCCCATTTTCAGATATTCAGCAGGATTGCTTGATAACTTTGTATTTAGCCTTTTTTTGCAAGTGTCCCGCAGGAAAGCCTGTGTCACTCTGAGGCATCCTGACACTGCCCGAATCATTCTCTGTTTCACATTGCACTGAATCATTTGTAAACCACTTCACAAGGCACTGCTTATTTAAAAAAAGTTAGTTTAAACCCCCCCACAAAACAGTTCTGCCACTCAGAGGATTATATCCAATAATACAAAACTGAAGCACTGGCCAAACTGTTTGTATGTGATAACTGGGAGCTAAATCCACACGTTTTTATTTTCTTCTCATCCATTTGTTATATTCAGAGTCTCTGTCTAATCAGCTGCTTTAGAATCAATAATTACAGTAAAAGTTCATTCATGTGTTGTTTTCTAGCCCTTGACAAGATGACAAAAACATTTAAAACAGAACAAGAAGGAATGCAAAGTGTCAGAATGACTTTTTCGATCAATAAAATTTCTTGCTAAAAGTGCATTAATGCTTTGGGACGCACTGTGTTTACAAACACCAAGCATTTGTCTGACATCCAGATAGCAGAACTCGTGTTTAGCTGCAAACTTGGGGAACATTTCTGTTCCCTAAAACTACATTAAAAAAAAGAGAATATTAACCAAGTTTCGACACCTGTCATTTGGGGCACTCAGTGTATTATATAGAGCCTGCAAATTCCACGCATTTTATTGCAGTATTTATTTTGGCTGATGTTTAAACAATGCCTAATATTGCCCCTTCTGATGGCCTAGTAATGCACTAACATGTCAGAGAAAGGGTGTGGTGTACGAGCTGGAGCAGACCAGAGCAGAATACACAGTTCCAACACAATAGACATTCTCCAGAATGCACAGATAACTTCAGGGAATCAATTAACATTTTCTCTGTGCATCCTACATGCAAAGGATAATGATTGTAAACCTAACAGAACATAAAGACGTAAACCTTCTTTCCTGTTGGATATTAAACTGGACTCTCACTACTTAGGAAATCTCTGTGCTCTAAATAGCTCACCGTCTCCATGGCAATGTGCAGTTCAGTTTTTAACTTTTCAACACATAAAAATGGTACTTTATTTGTTTTAAGCACTCCTGCAGTTGTCGTGGCTATGAAAGCCTCAGGATC
Organism: Ara ararauna; assembly: GCA_028858755.1. NCBI lineage: Eukaryota > Metazoa > Chordata > Aves > Psittaciformes > Psittacidae > Ara > Ara ararauna. Next base: position 116,171,098 of record CM054379.1, on the reverse strand, counting down.
GGGCACCTCCCAGGAGCAGTGGAGCTGTCAGGTTAAAGACTGGGTTAACTGCCAGGAAGTGCCCGACCTGAAGGTCATTATTGCCTAATTATATGATTATTTCCTGGCAGCTCAGCTTGTGAAGTGGCACTCTGAAGGAGCATGAGGCAGGCAGCATGCTTGGAGCATTCAAAGAAATTAGGTTTCTTTTGTTCTCGATGTTAAGGACTTTTGTAAATGAATGCAGCCTGTGATGAAGTAAAGGCATAATAAATCCTGTGCCGAGTGCCTGACTTCCACAGCTACTACAGTTACAACCTTTTCTGTTTTTTTCCTAATTTGTAATAAGGGTGCACGTTGTCACCTCCTTGAGGACATAAGGCAGTAAGTTTGTATTTTCAGCATTCTTTCTGTATTATTTAATCCTTTGATCGCTTGGCTTTCTGCTGTAAAAAACATTGGCCTTGAGACTGTCAAAGCCCTCCCTGGTGAAGTGCTAAGCATTTTGGTTTCAGTCCAACAGAACACTCAGGCAGATGTTCAGCTTCGAGTACGCAGGTAATTTTTACTGGAGACTAGAAAAAAATCTCTTGTCCTAACCTCAGAGGCTTCTGTGATTTTCTTGACTGGAACTGGAACATTTAGTACCCATGGGATTTAACCTGCTGATCAGCGTTCCCTAGATTTTCAGCTCTGAAAAGAGCTTGAAAGAAATTCAGCTTTGCTTGGTATTTTGGCTAATAATGGGGTTGGCACCCTTCACAGATTTCATACAACAGTAAGTGGGGTACTGCCATGATGTTTTAGGAGCAAAGGCACTGGGAATGTTTATTGCAAATTCAAACTTGCTTAGGACCAGTCTCTAAGATGTACGAATTATGGATAAAAGAGTTAATTAATTCCCACTAAAATGACCTTCATCAACACAACCCTTCTTACCTCAACTTGAGTGGGCTAATGCCCACTGATCTGTCTCAACCACAACAGTAAATACATTCAAACTAAGAACTTGAACATGCTTAATTGTCTTCCTGAATCCCACGTAACTCCTTGGACAGTGGAGGACCATAGTTTACTTTCAAAGAGTGATCAGAAGGTTTGTAGGTTATGTTAAGTTACAAAGTATAGTTGGGGGGACGGGGGTGGGAGGGTTAAACTGATTCTGGGAAATGATTATTTTGTCACTTGTTCCTACAACATGCTTGGCTTTTCTGTGTAGGGATTCTCCAGCTGTGATTCACAGACCAGCACAGGGAACTATTCTCTGGTCTGTATAATTTGTCTGGAAAATTAAGATGTGGGATTTTGAGGTTGGGAAAAGATTGGTAATAGTGTTGATTACTGCCCTCCATAGCACCAACCATCATGAAACAGATTACAGAGTGAGCAGTGTAGAACAAGTTACATCCATGGAGTTCAATGATTCCCCATCCATTGCCATCACATTGTGCAGCTTTCTTTTATTCTCCCTTAGGTACTCAGTCTTCAAAAGCCAGGAACATACATCTTTGGGCGATAAAGCTGCAACAGAATTTTGAATAAACTGAACATGGAAGTGCTTCTGGCTCAGCTAACAGAATGACATGGTGGCCTTGGAGAATGACACCATCTGCAGGCTGGCACCACGGGAAATGACAATGCAGAATTAGGAGGGTTTTGAACATGTAGGAAAATGATGGAGAAACTGCTTTGAAATGCTTACTGATGTCCTTCCAATCTTCAAGCTGGACTACAGGGGATATGTATGAGCTTTAAAGAAAAGTACTTCCCAGTGAGTATATTTACTTTTATTTCTATAATTAGCCTCATTGGAGAACCAATCCAGAGACTTCTGGGCTTGGAGGAACTCTTGTCATCATAACTGATCAAAATAAGGATTCGGGTTTATACCAGTGTAATAAGGCAAATCCCAGTATAAGGGTTTACAGTAGGACTCCTAATGCAATCTTGAGTCTTATTATTTGCATCTAAGAAAATAAACCCAATCCTCTTAAGCAGACATGAACCATAAAACCTTCTCATAAGGCTGGAAAGGGCATCCTTGAATAAAATAACTGACCATGGATTCACTGGGAGTGTTCAGGGCCAGGTAGGACAAGGTTTTGAGCAGCCTGGCATAGTGGAAGATGTTCCTGCACGTGGCAGGGGGTTGGAACTAGGTGAGCTTCAAGGTCCCTTCCAACCCAAACAGTTCCACGAGTCTATAATCTTTTCTCTACTAGTTTGTTTGTTGTGAGTTTTTTAAACTATGATGTTGTCATGAAGTTCTCTGGCACCAGAAGTCATTCTTTTGCTTATAGTGAGAACAGAATCTGGTGTTTCATCCACTGGAATAGCCAGATACCATCAGGGAGCTTTCTGAAAACAAACTCTTTAATCTATATCATTTACAAAGAAATAAACAAGAGGTCCGGTCTTTCTTGGATAGATACAGTGAAAGGATATATACGCAAACATATTAAAACAGAAAAAACAGAAACAGGCTACAGCTTTTAAACCTATTCACTGAATTTAAATGGCTGTGGATATATCATATTAGAAAATGGGCACGAGCAGAATAGAGGTGGTCAGCACGCAGAGACATTTAAGAACACTTTTTCGCTGCCAGATACCATTCCTGTACCTCCACTCCTCTTTTATGGTTTTGAGTGATTCTGAACAGAATTGTATTTCTATAGACATGGCAATCATTTAAATGATTTAAGAAATGTTGCAAGGAAACATGCATCTCTGGGGTGTGCACCTTGTTTCCCGCAGCCAAACTGGTAACGGTGTGTTTTGTGTCTTGTGCTGATGCGGGTGCTTGTAAAATCCTAATTCATAACTAAATCTCACATATAGAATGGCACAGGGGTGAAACCTGGTTTTTGGTTATTTGTCACTATTCCTCATGGCAACTGGAGGGACATCTCCATTTTCCTCTACTCTGCTCTTGTGAGACCTCACTTGGGGTATTGTGTGCAGTTCTGGTGTCCTCAGCATAAGAAGGAAATGGAACTGTTGGAACAAGTCCAGAGGAGGGCCACGAGGATGATCAGGGGACTGGAACACCTCCTGTATGAAGATATGATGAGAAAGTTGGGGCTGTTCAGCCTGGAGAAGAGAAGGCTGCGTGGAGACCTCACAGCAGCCTTCCAGTACCTGAAGGGGGCCTATAGGGATGCTGGGGAGGGGCACTTCATTAGGGACTGTAGTGATAGGACAAGGGGTAATGGGTTCAAACTTAAAAAGGGGAAGTTCAGATTGGATATGAGGAAGAAATTCTTTACTGTAAGGGTGGTGAGGCACTGGAATGGGTTGCCCAGGGAAGCTGTGAATTGTTGGCGGTGTTCAAGGCCATGCTGGACAGAGCCTTGGGTGGCATGGTTTAGTGGGAGGTGTCCCTGGGCATGGCAGCGGGGCTGGAACTAGATGATCTTAAGGTCCTTTCCACCCCTAACTATTCTATGATTCTATGGTTCTTCCTCCCCTGCCCAGGTTGCAGTATACACGCATGTTCACAGACAAGTGAGGCGCTTGTGATGAGCCCATGCCAAGGTGTCAGTCAAAGACCTGGGAAACTTGCCAAAAACCCTGTTCTTGTGTTGGGCTAATTAACTTTTGGCTTATTTGTAATTGCCCCTATTAGTTAGAGGCACATGTTAGAGCAGCACTAAAAAGATGGTAGAAAATCAGATAAAAGGGAACTTTAAGGACTGCTGTATTTGAAAATATAATAGAAATTATTAACCAGAACTACAATAAACTTGTCAGGGCACTCAGCACACTCAAACCCGTGGTGGTTAGCATCACTTCAAGATACTGCTGTGCCTAAGCTTGACCAGCTGGAAAGACTCTGAATTTGACCACCCCTCTTCTCACCCAGTGCTCTGTGTGGAGCCAGGCAGCATATGCTGTAACATCATGGCATTTCCCCTGAAGATGTGCCCTCGAGTTCTAGGCAACTGTCAGTGGCAGCTAGAAAAAAAGGCATCGCGATCAGTTTAGTATCCTGACTTGGCACAAATGCTAATGGCAGATGCTGGTGCCCTCTGGTAAGGAAATAGTTGTCTGCTCTGGACAAATTTACTGGAAAAAAAGGAGCATCAAATTCATTTTCTACTTGATGTGTGCATAAATCAATTCCAGTCCACACAGAGCAAAAGGAAACGGGCTTTGAGCAAGTTAAACCAACATTTCAGTTTATAAGTCACCAAAATGATCACAAATCATTATGATCACTGTTTACTCTTCATAATTACAGTTGTGAGTTTGATTCAAATCTCAGTGAAGTCAAAGCAAGGCATACATTGATTTCAGTGTGCTTTGGATAGGATGAAAGACAAAATAATAATTGTGTGTTCCATAGACCAAAACATGTAATGTGCCCCAAGACCTCTCTCCTGAAACATTAAAACGTATGAATAACTCTTCTCACATGACAGTTCCACTATATGAAAATATGCAGGTGCGTATGCTACCCTCCCTTACAGCAACAACCCAAGTTCTGTTTCTTCACTGTCATCTTTGGTTATTTGTAGGTTGAAAATTAAGGTAAGTATTAATATAGAGTACAAAAAGAAATGAGGCAATTTATAAGTGACTCCTTTCTCTGAATGTTACCTGGAAATTTACAACTCAAGGCACTACAATCAGAGAAATGAAATTAACTGCCCACTTGCATGATTCACTAAACATATTTCCACAAAAGCAAAACATATTTGTCTTTTGCTCATTACAAGCATATTTTTTCTGACCATATAATAGTGTCCCTGCTTGGACTTTGCCCAGTGCTTAGCCCAGCTTTACAAGTATATTATACCCTCAGTAGCTTGCTGCTGACTCCCTGAAGGTATGTTTTCATGGATGGTGTTTTCCAAAGCCTGTCCAAAATGTTGCATGACTAACTTATGTTACATGTTCAGCTGAGTCAGGATTCCAGCATGTGCAACACCACTATCAGAAATACGAATAAAATGAAATGGAAAGATAAATATGTTTGTAGGAGGAGCAGTCAGCCCTAGCATTAGGGTGTGTTGCACATTCAGTCAAAAAGAATAACCCACTACACACAGAGAATATAACATGGTTTTCATGAATCATAAAAACAAAAGTAATCACAAAGGGCTCTGTTATTGCCCTGAATATAGATAAGGACCTGGCAAAACATTTACAATAAATTTTCTGGTGTCTTTAATGGGTGGCATTTCTTTAAGAATCTCTACTTTCTTTCTCCTCACTTCTTTCAAGACACGGCTCATATTTTATAGCTCAGGAATAGCAGGCTGTGATTAAATTTGTATATGGTGGGTTTTAAGTCTTAGATATGAAAAAGAAAGAAGAGCAGAAAATATACAGTCTTTTTGCTGCTCCTACATAGTGACTCAGATTTGTTACACTTAATCATTTCCATTTCATCAATGTAAGACTGACTGCTATGGCATGGTGTGTTACAGGTAGATAATAAGATATGCACTGTTGTCATTAGGTCTAAGAAGTCAGGGTGGTCGGGAGTCACAGAGGTTGAATTTTATCCTTTCTTCAGAAAGCAGTGGCTTAACTGCTACCCAACTTGATGCTTAGACTGTGTATGCAATAGACTCATACCAACCTTTTGCAACAAAAAATACAACTGTGCCAATTGTAATTCTGTGAGATCTACCTCATCCATTCACACCCTGTATTAATTAGGCTTAAACTGTCTCTTGTGATTTGACAAGGCAATATTGAAATCACTTTCCTCAAGTCAGTATTTCACTTCTTGGTGTCTCCAATTAGTACTTAAAAAACCTGAAAAGAACACAGCAAAAACAGAGCTTTAGTGAATATGAGAATTTTTCACTGAAATATAGAATCATAGAATAGTTAGGGTTGGAAAGGACCTTAAGATCATCTAGTTCCAACCCCCTGCCATGGCCAGGGACACCTCCCACTAAACCATGCCACCCAAGGCTCTGTCCAACCTGGCCTTGAACACCACCAGCGATGGAGCATTCACAACTTCCCTGGGCAACCCATTCCAGTGCCTCACCACCCTTACAGTAAAGAATTTCTTCCTTATATCCAATCTAAACTTCCCCTGTTGAAGTTTTAACCCATTACCCCTTGTCCTATCACTACAGTCCCAAATATGTATGCTTATGATAAAAAAAAATATGCACATCCTTCAGGCAGAACTGAGGTTCACTGTAAAGCTTTCTGCATATAAATATAGAGAACAGAATTTGGAGCTCTTTGTATAAGCTACAGCCTGTACAAATGCAAAATAACCACCTTATTTTGCTCACTTAAAATTGTTCCCCAGTTCCTATATTTCCTTTGCCCCCAGCCTTGCCTGTGCAGTTCCAGTGGCCAGTCCCCTGGTCCTGCAAAAGCTAAGAGGAATGGGAAGAAGTAATGACAGAGTGGACAGCATCTTTGAGGCTATTAAAGTGGATTCGTAGCCTAGGCAGAGCATCCTGCCCTACCAAAACTTTCAGAAGCACTTCTGTTCCACTTCCTTTGCCCAAGGAAGTTGTGGCTGCCCCATCCCTGGCAGTGTTCAAGGCCAGGCTGGACAGTCCTTGAGCAGTCTAATCTAGGGGAAGGTGTCCTTTCCCATGGCAGGGAGTTGGAACTGTATGACCTTAAGGTCCTTTCCCTAACCATTCTCTGATTCTATGATCTGTGTATTTGGGCTTAGCCCAGAAACCATCAGCAAAAGCTGTGAGAAGAGCAGTGACTTTCCACAGATTTCAAAGAAGCCCATCTTTCAGGTATTGCCCTGTAGGTCTCCTGGGTCATGAGAAAATAACGCTGCACCAAAACCTCCTTCTGGGGGCAGTAGGGAAGCAGAACAGTGCCATAGGGGAAGCAGAATGTTACACTGCTGTCTTTTGGGTGCCTTGATGAGATTCCTGCCACAGGTCCTATAAAAGTCATTGCAAAGTTGTGTGACTACATCCTCCTGCAAGGGCTTCAAAACTTGCTTGTTTTATGTCACCCTAATGAAGCCTGTTGTGGTTTAACTGGATGTTTATAGATGATGGGAGAAAGACTGCTTCATTAAGTCACCTAACCTTCTATGAAGTGTTACAGCACAAGCAGAGCAGTCACAACCCTGCTGTGACAAATCAAAGCCTAATGAGTGAGTATTAAAGATGTGTCCCAAACCATGGTAACTCATTACTGTAGCTGCCCGGCTTATAGAGTAGCTTAGGAATGCTCTGTCCCTGTTTCCAATACCTGTGGTTAAAATGACATTTCGTTGTGTTTCCTTATAGATGACAACATCATATACCTTATAGATGGTAACATCAATACCTGATCTGCCAGCAGAGTGGCCTGCGTTAGACTTGACCCTGTACCTGCTCTACCCAGGTGGCACAGAAGACAAGCTGGAACTACCGTTTGCTGGTTTTCCCTCCCCAGATTGCTGGGAGGTCAGGCTGAGGTGCCGCACAGCTGAACGGTGAGTGATGAGTGAACCTCATGTAAGCTGCCTGGCTTTGTGTGACATTACAGTTTCACTTTTCTTCCCTTCTTGCATTCCTTTTGAGTGCAGCCGGTTTGAAGTTGCATTATGATTCTATTGGAAAGGACGGATCTTCAGATAGACCACACCTTTGTGCTACAATTCTCTTGTCAGGAGTTCAGATCCTGTTTTGCACAAGTAATCAGAAACAGAGGTAGTCTAACTTTACTTTAAGTAAGCCTGCAATGGGGAAGTGAGAGGGAAAGATGCACTCGGTGAGAGGGGTGAGAGGGGGCATGAGGTGGTGTTGCTAATGGGCTGTACATGTTCAAGGTGTCACGTATGCAGTCTTGGTTGATGACACAAGGAAGAGTTTTCCCTTTATACATGTGGTGTGTTTGCAAAGCCATGCTAAGGGGTTGTTGGCTAAACTCCTTTGTATTGCCCAGAACTGCGTGTAATCGTCCAGCTACTCAGTCAACATTTTTTGTGAGCTCATTTATAGCACCTAATTAATTTATGATTCAGTTAAGATTATACATTGTTTCACCAGGCCGTAATTTTCTGTTGCTTAGCATCTTATGTATAAAGTAGAAAGGAAGCTCTACCAGATCTTGATGTATCTATCCCCTTTTGCAACAAGCAAACACTAAGCACGAAGCCTTCCAATTGAATATGACGTTCCAGTGGTTCAGCCACTCATCTCTTGCTGAGAAACGCAAGGTTTCTCAATATTTTTAATTAAAACAATACCTTAATTTTAAAGATGAAAGGTCAGACTGTGCCATCATTCTAACTGGATTTGGCCGTGGCCACTTTAACGTTCATTTGTCACAGGGAAGGCAGATTTAGGATGATTTTAATCAGTGTTAAAACCCACAAACAGAGGAGAAAAAGGTTCCTGGCGCTGTGAGCAGCGCCGGAGATGCCCCCGTCAGCGCCGTGGCTCGGGGCAAACGCTGCAGGCCCAGCTCCAGGCCCCGGCCGGGCCGGTCCCGGAGCCGTACCGACCCCCAGCTCGGGGCGGGAGGGGCGCGTGGCGCCTCAGTTCGGGCGGCCGTTACTTCAGGAAGCGCGGCGGGAACGAGAGGTGAGCTCGGGCCGTGCTCGCGGGAAGGGGCTGAGGGGCGGCGTGCTCTGGCAGAGAGCTCAGGAGACAAAGTCCTCGGTGCTGGCCAGGACAGAGGTCCCTCGTGCCCGGGCGTCCGGCTGAGGTGAGTGCCGGAGCCTGCGGCGGATGGCGGGTGGTGGCGGTGTGGGACGTGACCGGGCCGATGGTTTGCTCTGCGTGGTGGCGGTGCTGCGGGAAGAGCTGGAGCGGCTGAGGGGTGTGAGGGGGTCTGGGGAGATTGACTGGTGGAGCCACACTCTCTGAAATTAAGGATCCCTACCCTGTTGCCACCAGGCAGATGGAGGGACATAAGAGATGATGGGGGGGGGGGGGGGGGGGGGATTGGAAACAGCTATTACCCCTGGTTTATGTCACTTTCCCAAGTACCCCTCTACAACAGATTTGGGGCCCTGGTACTGAAAGATCAAGAAAATGAGGAAAATGATGATGAAGTAGATAAAGGATCATGCAGGTGATGGATCTAGGTGACGAGCAGGGCCTGGCAGCTATCATCTGCCTGCACTGGGCATGGGTGAGGCCACACTCAAATCCTGTGTTCAGTTCTGGGCCCCTCACTTACACGAGGGACACTGAGGTGCTGGAGCAGGTCCAGAGAAGGGCAACAGAGCTGGTGCAGGGCCTGGAGCACAAGTGTGATGGGGAACGGCTGAGGGAACTGAGTTGTTTAGCCTGGAGAAAAGTGGACTCGGGGGGGACCTTATTGATCTCTGCCTGACAGGAGGATGGAGCCAGGAGGGGGCTGGTCTCCCCTCCCAAGTAACAAGGGATAGGACAAGAGGCAACAGCCTCAAGCTGCACCGGGGGAGTTTTGGACTGGATATTAGCAACAATTCCTTCCCCAGAGAGTGCTCAGGCATTGGAACAGGCTGCCCAGAGCAGTGGTGAAATCACCATCCCTGGAAGTGTTCACAGTGTAGATGAGGCCCTCAGTGACATGGTTTAGTGGTTGCCTTGGCAGTGCTAGGGGAAGGGTTGGACTTGATGATCTTGAAGGTCTTTTCCAGTCTTGTTGATTCTGTGATTCTATAGGTTAGGCAAGATCATTGAGGACCATGGCCAAAGGCACAACTTAAGGAAGACTATCCCCAAAACTGCCCCTTCAAGAGGAAAATTAAAACAAGCTAACAACAATATGCGTGATGTGTTTGAGGTTTAAAACCTCACTGTTGTGAAAGCTTTTTAACTTTTTCTTTTGTTTCTAAATGCCAGCTGAGGCAGCCATAGCTATCAATTTCTTTGCTTCCTCTACAGTGGCATCACGCATAATTAGAGGAGAGTGGCAGTTAAGGGGTTTGTTCTCCCCTGGGACACATCAATGGGAGTACAGGCTCCCCTGATTTGTGTTTTATCCTTAATTGCTTCTGAAATTACTTTGATGTGTGTAAAACCATATCTGTTTCATGTGTCATGGAATCAAATTCTTGCTCAATGTATTGCTGCTTATTTTTTGACACAGAGCAGTGAATTTTTGCTTACACAGTTATCTTGCCAAAAGAAAAAAAAAAGCTGTAAAAATTCCTAGGGAAAACATTTTTGCAGTTAGCAGCATACAACTGATACACCATAGTGAAACAACACTGTAACTGTGCTATCATGGTTCTTTTGGTGGGTAAAAGAAGAAAGTCATCTAAGATCTGTGCCTTGCCATTCCTCAACAGATTTCTTTAAAAGTAGTTCATTTGGAATGATTTCAGTTCTCAAGGCATGAAGCAGAAGGATCTATTTTGGGAAATTAAACAGATTTGACAGCTGTTAAAATGACTTGTAGGTTGTCAATACAGTATACCTAGGTTTCAGATGACAAATCCTTGGATACAGTCTGAGGCTTTCAGTACTCTTGGTACAGCAGGGTTTGTCTGGGGTTAGGCTGTAGTCAGGGAGAATTCAGGATTGATCCCAGATGGATACATAAACTTAGTCTCCCTTCTGGGCACCTGCAGCCCTGCCCTGGTAATTCCTGATGCAGGAGCAGGGAGGCTGGCATGGATCAGGTACAGTGTATCGTTGTGCTGTTCTGCCTTAAACGGTGCATTTCTAAACCGCCTCTCTTTCTGTGAATCACCCTACCCTAGAAACATCTATCAGCGCCAACTGTATAATCCCCACAGGGATGAGAACAGCATGGGAATAATACCTAATTAAAACTGCAGTGAAGTAGGTCAACTAATACTTCACAAACAACAGCAAGTGCTTGAATTGTTAATAGTTCAGAGTTCTTGTATTTACTCTGAGCAACAAAAAAATTTGTATTTTGCCTAGAGACACAAGGAAAGTGCAAGTGGAAGAAGCTTGCCACAGTGGATTACAATGATAAATATTCATGGCCTCCAGTGAGTGCTGTACCTTAACTCCTGTCAGTACATTCAACAGTGGATTAATGTTGTTACTCCCCTTCTTTTTCAGGATTGCAGGAGGATTGCCAGAAGAGGGTTAAATAGTGCAAGGTGAAAGAACAGATGAGAAAGCCCTGCTTTCAGTCACAAGAAATAAGGCCATTGTAAAGAAATATAATCCTACTCTCAGATGCCACAATTGCTTATAATATCATAGGACTGTTTTCAGAAGGCCTGGATTGAGACTTTAGCCAAGTCTTCTGAGGCTTACTAGTCTGCAAAAGCAAGATATGGAATCACAGAATGGGTTGGGTTGGAATGGAACTTAAAGATCATCTAGTTCCAACTGCCACAGGCAGGGACATCCTCTACTAGACTAGATTGTGGCCTGCTGTTGTATCTTCTTTTGCTCTGCTTTCCTCTGATTCTCTTCTTTGAGATTCATCACCTTTTTGACTTCATCCTAGGGCGGAAGTAGCAAGAAAAGTAGCAGCATTTTCAGTTTCAGTGGGATCAAGGAAGTTCAGTGACTGATGAAATTTGTAATCATAATGTTCATAATGTTAATGTTTTTAAACTCTCAGAAAGAACACGAACTATTTGATTGTTTGCTATGTCTAGCTAAATGAAGAAAGGTCTAGAGGCTTCCCAGAAACAGATGACCCAGTTATAGTGGAATGCAGCGGGTGCTTTGCATCCGTCCATCTCTACCCCAACAGTCTTGCAACTTATCCATGTTGGTTTCATACGAGAAGCGGGTTTCCTCACTTAAAGCTGCTGTGAGCCCATTTTTCAGGAAAGAGTCCTTTTTGAGCAGTGTGCAAGTATTTAATGTGATAAAAAAAACCCCAAACTTTTAATTCCATTTATGAATACCAACAAATCAATCTAGGACAAGACACCATAAGTTCTAGGTATCAATTTTTATGCATCTGTATGCATATAAATGCAGTTCAGCGTAGTTGTGCAGAAGGTACTCTCTCAGCAAAGCTTTCAGGTGGTGAGGAGTTATAATCCAACCTCTTGCACTATCTAAACAGAAATTCCTCAATGACTAACCCACCAGAAACATCTCCCCTAGCCTTAATGATGCCTCTCATCTTAAACACACTTCTTAAGTAGCTGGGCCTTTAAATACAGGAGGACCTCACCCCTGAGTCCCTAGGAAGTAGGCAAGAGGCTTATAGCAGTCTGAGCTAACCGCTACCTTTCTAGCCATGTAAGTAGGTGATTTGCTGAGTTGTGTGGCTCCTTCTGGTGTTTCTAAGGATCTCCTCATGCCTTTCTTTGCAGGAGGTTTTTAAGCCTTTCTGCAAACCTGGCACTTTGGTTGTCATGTCAGGTTTTGGAGCCTGATGATCATATCAGCTAATAGGATTTTGTGGTTGGCTTGAGAAACAAACAAGATAACCCAAACAAAAACAACAAAAGAAGATTTGCGTTTGATAACTTAAAGCAGACCAGACTTTGATCTCTCCACTAAGTACTTGATTGCTTCATTTAAATGATGCAGATTCCGTATTGAAGAAAAGGGGAACTTGTCCTTAAAGAAGCTGTGACATGTTGGAGACTGTTGCATTCTCAAGGTGAAAAGCCTGCATTGTACCAAGTCCGCACCTGAGAAACACTTACCAGGGAATAGGGAGTTTAGCTAAGAGTCTGTCACGGGGATTTGCTATCTTCTTTGTGACCTAAAGTTACAGCTTTGGTCACTCTCTATTCACCCAATATTTGATCTACCAAAATAAGAAAGTTCCTAAGGAAGGAGGGGAAAGCAGTGGATTTAGAGTTGGGTTAGATTACCTATCCAAGCTGGAGGCAGGAAGTTGTCCACACAGGTAGTGACTGAGTTGTGTTTGCTGTGAGAAAGCACAGGCTATTCCATTAGGACCAGCAACAGACCTTTACTAGTGGTGGACTGGCCCCAGCCCTGCACAGCTCCTACCAGGTTGCAGATGTGGCAGTGTCGTGGTTTAATCCGTAAATCACGCAGCCCATTCTCTCACTCACTCCCCTCTCTTTCTTCCTCCCGCTCCCGGGTGGATGGGGAGGAGAATCAAAAGAATGCAACTCCCATAGGTTGAGATAAGAACAGTTTAGTAACTAAAGTATAACACAAGACCACTGCTGCTACCACCAGTAATAATAATGACAAGGCAAATACAAGGAAAGAGAATACAACTGCTCACCACCCGATACCAAGCCCGACCCAGCAGTGCACCCCCCACCCTTCCCGATCTCTGCTTTCTGTTTTTACATCCTGGGCATGACGTGCTGTGGTATGGAATAACCTCTTTGGTCAGTTTGGGTCAGGTGTCGTGTCTCTGCTTCCTCCCGGCTTCCCCTCCTCCCTGGCAGAGCATGAGGCTCAGAAAGTCCTTGATCAGACCAAAACATCACTAAGCAGTAACTGAAACACTGGTGTTATCAGCGCTGTTCCCAGGCCCAAAGTCAAAACCACAGTGCTGCACCAGCTACCAAGAAGGAGAAAAATGACTGCTGCTGCTGAACCCGTGACAGGCAAGAGTCTGTATCCAAAGCCACAGAGAGCTTCTGCTGAGAAAACATCTATTCTCTGAAACATGACCAGGACAATGCAGGAGGCATACGGCAAGTAGCTCAGTCAAGGCAGTGTTGGGTAGATACAAACACTGTAAACAGTTGAGTAGGTAGACATCTTGTGAGCATAGGCTGCTTCTGGTTTTGGCAGCTACTCAACAGGGATTTTATAAATCGCTGTTTGAATTTAGGAACCTCAGTGTACTGCATCCTCTTTTAGAATCATAGAATGGTTTGGGTTAGAAAGGACCTTAAGATCATCTAGTTCCAACCCCCCTTCAGGGACATCTCACTCTAGACTGTCACTCAAGGCTCCGTCCAACTTGGCCTTGAACACTGCCAGGGGTGGAACATTTACTACTTCTTTGGGCAGCCTGTTCCAGTGCCTCACCACCCTCACAGAGGAAGAAGTCTTAGTCCTGAATCCTTCTGATCTTTGAGTCTTCATCTGTAAGATGATGACTGCAATATGTCTGCAGCCATGGCCGTAGCGTAGTCCAGGCAGGTGCTAGCCGACAGCATCACTGTTGGAACTTTAAATTGAACATATAAATATAGTGAGAATTCTTGCAGGGTCGTGGGACTGAAGTGTTTATGTTTAGTTAAAATGACCCACATTTAAAGTGAACAAGATTGAGCTATTCACACCCTAATGAGAAGAAATTGCTTCAGCCAATCACAGTGTGCTAGCCATGTGCCTGTTTTATAAATGAGATTAATGACTCAATTTGCAGCAAATGCTTCAGCAAGGAGAAACTTATTTTGTTATACTAATTGTGTCACATATGTGCCTCCAAACACCAACTGTGCAGAACTGGATTTCCCTGTGGTGCTCAAGATGGCTGGCCTCTGTGGTTTTAGTAACGCCGCTGCTCCCATTTCTTTGCAGCAACTGATCATTTTGATGTTTGTGTTTAATGCTGCAGCATAAGTGTTGGTGTTTATAAGAAATTATCATGCACTATAATCCTCTCCATTTGTGAAAGGACAAGAGCTTCTCTCTAACGTAAGCTGTTCAACCCTGTTTTCTGCACTGTCATGAATAAAACTCGAACATTATTTATTTAGGCATACAATTAGTTTTTAATTGTAATGAAATAATGAATCATTGCCAGAGCCTTTAATTTGCTTGGTAGTTACTGTGATTTTAATGGCTTTTAAAAAAAACTAACGTCATCCATTTATAGGGCATAATGTATTACTTTTAAGGAGTAAATTAATTCAGAGGGTGTCATCACATTAATAATTGCAACTACTTTTGCATTTCTTCCGAACAGGTTTGTTGAGAAAACAGGATTTGCTGACAATGGACCAGCATCCACAGCCAGTGTAAATTAACTGTGCCACACAGAAATTTGTAAGTTGCTTTATACCAGCTAAAGTTCTGCCTCAGTTTGTCCATTATTCATCCTGTTATTCTGATGTTGGATGCAGTTTTCCTCACATTTTTTCATGCTTTTTACATCGTTATAATTTTGATGTCAGCGGAATTACTCAGAATTCACAGCGGGGTTAACAAGAGAATTGCATGTAAGCATACCACGATGGGATTTTCTTTCCAATGACAAATTTAAGATTCCCCCCTCCCCAACTTTTGTATGCAGATACAGTTGGTAAGAAATGTAGTGTAGGTTTGAATAGTTTGTTTGGCTGTGGAATTGTAGACTTTTTCTTTTTTTTTTTTATCAATCTGTTTCCATACTTTGTGTGGTGTTAAATGTGCTTCTGATTTCAGCTGAAACTATTAGTGGGTCCTGTATATATAGCTTCTGTCATACCGTGGAATTCTCTACCCATTTATGGCGTGAAAGTTTAATTTTGTATCTTGGCAAAGTACTGAAATGAGGAGTACTACCCCACTGTCTGGGTTGTATGTGCATTTCGAAGGTGGTCTATGAAAAATCCAAAGTAGACACTAGTGTGTTTGAAGCCTGCAAAGCAACCCATAGTGCTAGAGCAGCCTCTTTGTTGCCTGCTTTGAAAACCAGTCTGAAATAGTGTTCCAGGTTCTTTATTGAAAGTTAGCATGCCCCTCAGCTTCATCCTACCCTCCTGTGCTCAGCCTCGTGACAGCAGTAAAAATGATTTGTTTGTGCTCTGTTATATTTAGGTGATAGTCTTGGACAATAAACTGGGTGTTACTGAGTTCAGGGGCCCTCACCAAGTGTGATATATAGTCTGCAGATGGACCTGAAGATGGTGCACGGACAATTTCCCTTCTGTAAAGTGGTTTATGACTGAAACACAAATGTAGGGGTGTACCTGGCCATGCTCATCATACCCATGTAGCATACAGCTGTGGAACAGTGCTGTTAGTCATCATGGAAAACATGAAATTCACAGATGCAGCATGGACCACTGTTTGCGTTTGCACGGTGGAGTGCGTGCCCTCTGTGGCCTCATTGTGGTGCTCTGTGAAGCAAAGAGGTTGCAAACGGGTTACAAAATTTCAGAACCCAGTGCCCATCTCAGATGGAGAAGAGAAGGCTCTGGGGAGATCTTGTAACAGTCCAATAGGTAAAGGGGGCTACGAGAAATCTGGTGAGGGACTTTTTACAAGGGCATGTGATGACAAGACAAGGAGGTATGGTTTTAAACTGAAAGAGGAGAGATTTTTATTAGACATTAGGAAAAAAATCTTCCCTGTGACGATGCCGAGGCGCTGGCACAGGGTGCCCAGAGAAGCTGGGGCTGCCTCATACCTGGCAGTGTTCAGTGCCAGGTTGGATGGGGCTTAGAGCAACCTGGTCGAGTGGAAGGTGTCCCTGCCTGTGGCAGGGGGCTGGAACTGGATAAGCTTTAAGGTCCCTTCCAACCTAAACAATTCTATATTTCTATGATAACTTTGCTTATAATACATAAAATTTATTTATTTTTGTTGTTTTGCCTTCTGGAAGAGCTTTACAGACTTGAATATTGTTATATACTATGGTGTATAGTTAGCTGATTTCCCCTGCTTAGCAAGCCTCCATGAAGGAAGAGAGAACTATATTAACATGAAACCCCACTGTCAGCATGGCATCAGCTGAAAATACTTCACAGAAATGCAGTATGCTGAGAGTGTAATATTCTGATTGCCTTCTTACAGGGGAGACTTCAGACTGAAAGGTTTTCCTTGTCAGGGTATGTGTGTTTGTGTTCTGACCTAGAAGCTTGCTGGTGGTGGAGCATATCTAGGCAACTTTAGAAATTATACAATACACTGATTACTTTGCGCTGTCTTTTTGAACTCCTGATACAAAATGTTTGGTATGGACAGACCTGATTGCCAGTGATATAAAAGAGGGATTGAGGAACATGAAAGTAAGCATTTACTATAGGGTTTGGGATTAAGTTTCCCCCGCTATTTTGTCTCAGTAGCTCCCATGTCCTGCTTCTGTGCCACGGTTTGCATCCCCAGATCAGCATATGAGGTTTTGTTCCAACACTTCAAGCTCATCCATTAATAGCAAGGGGATGGAGATAAAATATGCTGCTGTGCACGCCAGCTGAGAAATGTGTATTTTGTGTTCTATCTGCTGCCTTATACAATGGATTTTGCTTTGGAATTAGATGATCTTCAGGTCCTTTCCAACCCTAACTATTCTATGATTCTGTGATCATGTAATCCCGTCCCAGGAGAAGTAATTGATTGCAGTGTGATTGCAACTACCTCAAGAAAGTATCCTGGCCAAGGCTAATCTTGTATTTGTTAATGCCATACTACTGGAAGGTGCTGGTTAGT
Organism: Ara ararauna; assembly: GCA_028858755.1. Lineage (NCBI taxonomy): Eukaryota > Metazoa > Chordata > Aves > Psittaciformes > Psittacidae > Ara > Ara ararauna. Next base: position 116,153,939 of record CM054379.1, on the reverse strand, counting down.
ATAATGCTAAAAGCAGTGTGAGAAATGAGATACTCAGTTAAAAGAGTTTGTGTATTGTTATTGCGTAGCAAATCCCAAATTGTCCTTTTTTTTTTTTTTTTTAAAGTGAAGGCTTGGCAACTATGGCTTTTTTTATTCGCATAGAACTATAGCTGCATAACATGAACAAATACACCAGGTTTGTAATTCTGCAAAATACTCTGCTCCTTGTGTTCTTGTTAGCTATTAGGGAGAAAGAAACAAAACCCAGGTGAATTGATCATTCCAATAATTTTAGTTCAGTTGTGAATGCTCCATCGCTGGCGGTGTTCAAGGCTGGATTGGACATAGCCTTGGGTGGCATGGTTTAGTGGGAGGTGTCCCTGCCCCTGGCATGGGGGTTGGAACTAGATGATCTTAAGGTCCTTTCCAACCCTAACTATTCTATGATTCTATGATGTTATTTTTCCTACTAGGCTTGCAGCCGTAGCTGTCAGGCTGCTTTCTGTTAGTCTCTGTGATCTGCTCTCCCATTTCCTATACACTTCTTAGCTGCTGGGTGGATGTTATTGTGGCACATCCAGCCTTTGGTATAAATTATTTATTCTGAAAGTTCAGTATGTTATAACATGTATGAAGACTCTTGCATTTATTTTTAATGCATCTGCTTTCCTGAGTGCTTTCTACATCCAGAGCTACCACCAGAGAGAACTGTCAGTCTTGAAGCAAAAGAGAGAAACTTTTAGACCATGTAATTCTATTTTTCTAGTTATAAATGATACACTTCTGGTGAAGAGTGGAGCAAATGGTTGTTATTTGCCATTTTGAAGGACCTGCCTTGGATGATGTGCAAACGTCTCTTTGCATTTGATGTGAAGTCTCAGTGGGCGGCTCCCGTGCTCAACTGCATGTGACTTGCATGTCGATCCCTTATGGGAAGCCAGTGAAATCAGTGAAATATTGAAGGGCAGTTGTGTGACTGTTAGATGTAAATGCTGAAATCAAGTAGAGATGCAGCTAGGGCAGCAGTAGCCAGGATTTGTTTGGTACTAGAAAGCAGTGAAGGTGAGCTGATCTCTGCTGGCAGTGGTGAGGGTGGTCATGGCTATCTGTGCAGTCAAATGGCAGTTTGCTGCCTTTATTCCTTCACAAACCTCAGCCTGCACCATGGATTTAACAATGTGCAGGAATTGAATGTTAGATAGGCATTATTTAAGGGAAACATTAATGGTTGTGGGAGGATGTTCTCTTTTTTCTGTGGGGGTGGTTTGGCAAGGGTTTTGTAGGTTTTAGAAGTCTGTTTGAGATACCATCCTTGAATTTATGCTGATTTAGTGCTAAAACTGTATAATGCTTAAAAAACAAGCCAACTTGCCTTATGTGAGATGTATCAGACATGTTAGTTGAATTAAAATCTGGCTTGTTTACAGATAATACAGCAAATGGAGATCTAGCAGTACAAGAGACATGGTCTGTAGTAGCTTGCCCTGAAAACTGGCCGTTGATGCTCTTTAGTATTTCTAATGACCGCCTATGCAGTGATATAATCTTGTGATTTGTAGACTTTCTCAGAGAAGAGAACTGGTAATAGTGTGAATAAGGGCCAAGAGAGATTGAAAGCGGATGTGAAACTTCTGGAGTGAAATCACTGGAAAGATTCAACAATGATAAAAGGGAATGTTCCATACGTGCTCATATAGCACATGTGGGGAGTTAACTATTTGTTAGCCTTTTAAGAGGCTTGTTGTAATATGATGCAGAGAAATTCTGAAACTGGAAATCAGTCCTGAAACATGGAAAGTGATATGACAGCAACTGTTACAAGGTATATCACAGTGCAGTGGAAGGTAAAGTTGAACTAGTTCAATTTCAGAATAAGAGGAGCTTTCCAGGCACAAGGAAGGAGAAGGAACAAAGAAGGCACTCCATAGAAACAGGTTCATTAAATGCTGAGGTAGTTTACCCCATGAGTGGACACTAGGAGTCTTTGAAATTCAAGTCACAGAGATTTTTAGCTGTGCTGTCTGTGTGGATTAATGGAGAAGAAAACAAAATTTTCTGCTTCAGTCTTAGTGTATTCATGAAATTTTGGGTTTGAATTCCCTAGTCAGTACTTGCAGTTAGTTACTGAATTTTTGTGCTTCAGTCAGTTGTCTGCAGGCCTTAAGGGGAATGTGTGTGAGTTTGTTATTATCTTTTATTCTCCCCCCTTAGATGTACAACTAGAGAGATGCAATCAGAGCTGGAAAGAGGCCAGAATTCAAAGCCTGGAAGTTTATGGATGGATGCTGCTCAGTCCATTCTGTTTCATCATTCTTAGCTACCTGGCTAAGAATGTGCATGCTCAGGATCAAATTCTAATCTATTTTAATTAGAGGTTTTGGCTCAGTGAATGGGCTGTGCTGTCCAGCAGATCAGACTGTGTAAGGTAATGGTCTTTTCTGGATTTAGCATTAGCAGATAGAGATAGTTTGGTCCTTACCAAATACTGCTGTGCTTGTGGTGTTAAATTGCATTGGCGTGTGCTAATACAGGCCATGAAAATGTCACTTGCTGCACAGTACTATGAACTAGTGGAGTTGCACCAAAGTTAAAGGTGTTGCATCTGCTTAGATTAGTGGAGAATTTGGTCTGCAGCATATGGTATCTACATAGTACTGAAAAAAATAAAATCCCCAAACTACCAGATTGCAGCCGTGTTCCCTCTAAAATGGCAAGTTCAGGTACTATGTCATGTCTCCTAAAAATAATTAAAAAAATGCTTTTATGCACAGAGCATAAAATATCTTCTGTCTTTGTTTCTGCCCGTGCTCTTCTTTCTTTGGCTTGATCGAACCAGAAGATTGCAGATTAGGTCTAATTCATATTTCACTTGCATTAGTTTTATTCCTTTGCTTCTACATTAGCTACAGTTAATTACTTAAGGCATACATGGGTCTGAGAGGAGGCAGAATCAAGTCCAGAGATTTGAGCTTGATTTTTAGCTATTTGTAGCTCCTTACAAATGACTTGGGCAAAATTAAATGGAGAATGATATTTGAAAGCCTGGTATTACTTTCAGGGTTTTTTCTTTTTATTAAGCATTTTTTCCAGGGGATCAATCTTCTAATTACACAGTGTTTTCCTCCTGGTGATGGGAATGGGTAACAGTAAGCATGTTAGCACTGGCTATAACCTTCTCTGCAGCATGTTGATGCTATGAAATGCGCTCATTCCTGTATCTAATGCTGTTATTCACTGGCTGCATGCTTCTCTTAGTGAATCAGTACTTTTTAAATCTACCTGTGGCTTGCTCCTTGGGAAACCATTTCCCTAAGCCTGCAACATTTGTTAGAAGTAGATACAAGCAGCAAATGCTGCAAGCAGTGTAAGTCTAAAATGAACTGTCCTGCTAGGCCTCTGCTTTCTGTGTATTTGATATGCTTTACTTGCAACTAGCAAGTTACAAGTGAGAGTAAGAAACATGACTTTTTGAGGAAAAAAACCCAAGCTATGACCTTATGAAAAAAGGAACAATAAATAATCTGGGTAAATAGTCCTTGCCATTCTGAATTAAATACACCAACAATCCTTCACAAGCCGTTTGTAGCACAGCATAGGCCTGCTTTTTCCTTTGCTGTGCTGCAGTGACTTCACTGAAGTCCATGGGCCTCATTTTGCCGGAGCTGAAACTCCATACAGACAAGTCTACCTGCTAGCCCTTGCCTGCACTCTGCACCCAGGAGCAGCCTGCTAGATTTGATTTCGGAGCTACATAGATGACAAAGCATGCCCTGTACCTGTCAGTAAGAGTCGTGCCTAAATCTTCTCTATTACCATTGTGGCAGTATAAAACTTCCTTAGGTACCATTGCGGGATGATACATAGTGGTGTTAGCTACACTGGTGCCATGACCAAGTTGTTGTGCAAGTATAATTATGGAGGCACACTGTGATAAATCCAAGCCGTTCCTTTATAGGCTGCCTTTTTGAGTAGTAAAGCCATTATGGATACCAAAGATCTTAGGAGCTACCACAGGCTATGGTACAGTACAAACCTACTGGTTAGATGCTAGCATATGTAGTGGTATTGAGCTTCTTGAATGAATAACCTTTTTAGGGGACAATTAACATTCAACAGACATGCCTGCATGGCAAGTGTTTGAAGTGCAGAAGCTGTGTACACATTGCTTTTCTTCCTGACTGTCCCTGAAAAGAGTTTTTGGAGTAATCTGATTATGTATGACATGTAGGCAAGTTCTTCTGACATGAGAGAAGTCTAGATATTAGAGAAATCCCTGGAGAAAGCTGTGGTTAAATCAGCAGAATTTACATGCAGGTAAAAATTGCTTAGCTAGCTGCACCATTCTTCTAACAGCACCAGGCTGGTCCTTGAAGTTTATTGCCCACTGCTGTGCATTGAGTTGCAATTGTCAGATTAATATAGTTTTAAAACAGTGAAGGTCCTGCATCCTTGCTCCAAAGACAGGTGGTAGTTCTGCTTGCACTGCTTTTTCAGAAGGAGTGATGCACACATGCACAAGTTGAACGTTAATTGTTCTTCTGCACTGTTTGTGCATAATCTTCTGCTTATGTATAGGTTTGCATAAGCTCAGAGGCATTGCAACAGGCAAAGCTTAGACTTGTACTAGTCTAAATGTTGCCTTAAGCATACTACTGAGGTCAGTCCCAAGTGGGTTATCATATGCCACATGGATGAAGGTATTTCGACTGTTAAGTCCTGCCTTGCAAGGCACACTGTGCGGTAGTGTGGTGGCACATGTAGCTTGTATCCTTAGCTCTGTGCAAGGAAGGCACCTGGCTCCTCAAGCATTCTAAAGCAAGCAAACCTGACCCAAACCAGACCTTGCGCAGACAGAAGTGCTTTAGTCTGTTCATTGGTCAGCATAGCCATAGCACTTTACGAATGGAGGTGCAGAACAGCCCCAATGCCATGTGATGTTCAGCTCTGCCAGGCTACACTGGACAGACACATCAGACATTTTCATATCCACTTGTCATTTAACAGGATGGAGGCCAGCTAGCATCTCTCCTCTGTTGCCTTGTCAGCAAGCCTCCTCTTCCATCCTGGATCTATTGCAGCCCGTTTTTCCCTTGCCCGATTGTTCAGGTTGTCGCTGCTGTTGCTATGCCCTCAGTGACAGCCCTCCTCTGATGTTATGGATAATATTTCCTTCTGCCAGTCCCCCTGTGAAGGTGGTGCTGGCATGGTTCCAAGGGGCTTTGATAGCAGCAAATTTTATCGTAATACCCCTCATGTGATGCAAGTGCTAAATCTTGGACTCCTCTGCTTCTCTGCATACCACTGTAGAGCTTTTCTCCCCTGCACTATACTGTTTCCTCTTTGCCACCCAATTCAAGACTTTCTCTGCTTTCTGAGACTGCTCTCCTTAAAGTTTGGAATGTCTCTTCTGGCCTAGGGAGACATAAGTGGGAAGAGAGGGGTTTATCCCAATGTTGTTTTAAAGAAGCCAATCCTGCAGCAGCAGCAACTGAGGTCTGTTGTACAGGAGACTTGGGGCAAACCTCTGGTTGCTGGCAGAGCAAGGACCTCAGTTGGGGTTTATCCCATTTCTGGTGCGTGCCTCATTGAGGAGGGTGTCTGATACAGTGAGTGTCTAATGTTTTTTGGTTGTCATTCACCACTCCACAGCTTGCTTTAACTCAGCCTTGGAACAGCAATTCTCCAAACACCAGATGATTCATGGGCACCTGTAGGCAGCTAGAAGCGTCAGATGATTTAGCACTGCCATCACTTGCTATTAGGTCCATGATCATCTGTGTGTGTAACACGCTATAGCTGGAAAGAGCAGAGTGACCTAAAGGGCAGTCTGCTTTAGGAATTTGAGAGCAATAAGGAAGTAATTTATGCCTGGGAGCTCTACCCTTCAGCTGGACTGATGCATTCCCTGCTTTTGTTTATTTAAAGCAGCTGGTGCATGATACCATGCTCCAGGCAGTAGATGGGGATGAGGATCCTGAGCAGAGAGCATTTAACTTGTCAGTCACAACTGTGTCTTCACCTGGAGTGTGAGGATTCATGTGGAGAGGGCTGAACACCCGACCTGGGCAGTCAAGCCTCCCAGTGCCAGAAGCTAGGAGGCAATGAGGCAGCAGCAAGAGCTGTCTATGTGCCCTTTTTCTCTGTTACAACTGACAGGGTTTATGCCTAAGGAAGGGATGAGAAAGCATTTTATTTAAATAGTGTATTATTATGGCTTTGTGTGCATGTGTGTACTTGCACAGATGTGGGGAGGGTAGCTTTAGAGGGAAATATAGTCATCTCTGATTAACATAACTGCACGTGTGCCAATAAGCTTAGGAAATTGTTAAATAAAAGAGAAGCCAGTCTATATAGAAGACTAACTGCTAATATTTAAAAATGTAGCCCTTTGGCAGCCTATCTCACATGCACATGTCTCTGAAGCACAAGAGAGGTAAAGCAATTCCCATCTTGCCCCGGTTCATTGCATTAGGGGACCTTGAGAACAGGAAATGGCATCTAGAAATGTGGAGCTCTCCAAAAGACAGACTTTCCCATTAATGTCAGTGAAATGATTTCTAGTTTCATAATAAAGCCCTCTGCATAATTCTTCCACTATTTATATATCTCATAAAGATTCAGCCTGCATGGAATGAAAGGCAAAAGAGGAGAGAGGGGAAAAAGAGGTAGGGGGGGAGAAGGAACCCCAGCAATTAATCAGATTACTTACATACTGGGGAACTGACAATGAGTGTACCCTGTCCTAGAAAAGAAATGGTTGAAGCCACATCATATTTATTTCAGTAGTGCAAATGAGAGATGGTATGTTGTGTTACATTCTGTACTTCACATCGCGTTTTCTCCCTCTGCTGGCAGTTGGATACAACGAAGTTGTAGCTAGTAGAAAACAAACTCTCAAAAGACTGAAGAATTTAGGAATGCTCAAAACTCTGTGGCATATGCTGAAAAATTAGGTTGTACCATACTTTAGTCCAGTTAGTCCTGGAAATGGCTGACAGGCATCCCATGTACAGATCAGAGTCATTCTTACAGAAGCTTTAAAGTACAGCTAAATGCAGCCCTGTTCCCTTTAGAGAGAACAAATATTCTCACTTGTTACTTTTACAGTAAATACAGCCGGCAGAATCAAACTTGGCAGTTCCTTATAATTTTCTTGAAAGAACAACTTCAGGTATGTTATTTTAGCAATAATATTTCTAGGCTTTGTGTTACAGTGACATTCTGTGTACTTACAGCTCTTCCTGATTCTTCACTTTGTTTTTTTTGTTCTTACTTTGTTTTGAAAGTATTTCCATAATAGATAGACCTAAGGGAAAACCCTTGCTAAAGCAGGTAGAAGAAAAAGATTCTGCCCTATGTATTTAAAAAAAAAAAAGAATTAATTTTGTTCCAGGGTATTTTTTTTTAAAACAATTGGTTTCTAAATAAATTTATGTAAACTTCCTGGCAGTAAGTATTTACTAATAATACTGCCCTATAGGAGAAAATAAATGCTGCAGACTTACTTAAAAGAAATGACTAGCAAATAAAAATATGATCCTGACTATAATGCAAGTCCTACTTCTTCTCCATAGGACTGGGGTATTAACCTTGCAAATAGTGTTATTCTAATGATGACAAACCATAAACTGTAAATCTTAGAAATATATATTGACTTTGCATGGAAATAATTATATATTCCTTGTAGCAAGTCAGAAACAGTAGTATTGAATTAATAACATTAAGCTTCTTAACTTATTATTTGTGATATTGTTTTAAACATTATAGCCATTTTATGGTTGAGTAAACTGAGGCAGAAAGGAGTTTGCTCAACTGAGTCTAGGAGTGCTGATTTCTAATCCTCCTTTTATTGATACACATATTAAAGGTGGAGATTTTTTTTGCTTTTGAGGGGATGCATTTAGAGCAATACCTGATGAGGCTTAGAGAAGTAAAGAGTATTTAGTAGGAATTTAGCTAGAGGAAAATGCTGGCAGATGAAAAGGAATAGTCAAGTTAAACAAAGACATCTGTGGGGAATGGCAGTGCTGTGAGGAATAATTCTGGAGTCAGCATTAGAGGAGGACTCAGAGCTGCCGTGGTTGGGGCTGAGGTGTCCGAGGGACTTTTCTGCAGTGTTGTAGTTCAGTTGAAGGAGCCAGTTAAAAGCACAGAAAGGGTACAAATAAAGAAAGCTTTAAAACACGGCATTAATAGTAGTAGTAATGCTGGAAATAGGAGCATCTTGGATTTTTTTCATACCTTCTCGCCACTGTCCAGCTCCTTGATTTTATTAGCTGTCCTGCGCTCAGAAAAGTGAATGGCTTATTTTGTTATTTTGCTGAAGAGTCACCTTTCTATATATAGATATATATGTAAATGTTATTTATTTAAAGATTTATTTTAAAGATTTGAAGGCCTATATTTAAAGATTAGAGGAGATCTATACATACTAACATATTCCCAACAATGGATGGGGAAGTTTCATGCACAGATTTAACACCTTTGCATTATTACAGCTGTGTGCAACAAGAATGGTGAGTCTTTTTCAGTTTCTCGCTGTGACCACAGCTTGTCCAAAAAAGTGCAGGTTGTGGAATTAATAGAGATACATCCTCCCTGTTCTTATGGCTGCAGTGGCTACTTTAAACCTGCTTCTTCCTCTGGCCTAGATGGAAAGATAATTTAAAAAATAATTGCCTCTTCCTTTTCTCCCACTGTTAATTCCCTTTGACTGCATACAGTGACACCATGTGTAATGTGCAAGGTTTCCCTTCCTCCCCCACCCCCCCAAAGGTGTAGCAAATCAGTATTTTTGTTTCACATGTACATTAGCATCTTTCTGACTTTAGGATTCAGACTCTTTTGGTGTGAATTTTTAGTGAACTGATGAAACATTGTCATATAGCGAGAAATACTAAATGCACACTCTTGTTCCTAGCTTCATTACTCATCTCTTTGGGAACCTTATATGAAGCTCGATAATGATTTGAAAAGTAGGGAATTTCCAGAAGTGGTCTTCAGAGTGGACATATGTAAGACACAGTATTGTTACTAGTGGATGCATAAATCCTACAGATTGAACAGTAAGGCAGTGCCTAAGAAAAGCCTCTTAAATCATGAATGGAAAGTCTTGGGCTCATTTCCACAAAGCCTAGAAGGTAGGTACCTAGTAGAGTATTTCATAAAGATGTGGCTGGCTATGCCCTGAATTATGACTGCTGGGCCAAACTGTAAAATAAGCCTGTGCTAGTAGGTTATAGAATCAACTGGTTTGGGTTGGAAGGGGCCTTAAAGCTCATCCAGTTCCAACCCCCTGCCATTGGCAGGGACACCTTCCACTAGAGCAGGTCGCTTCAAGCCCCATCCAACCTGGCCTTGAACACTGCCAGGGATGGGGCAGCCGCAGCTTCTCTGGGCACCCTGGGCCAGTGTCTTACCACTCTCATAGTAAAGAATTTCTTCTTAATGTCTCCTCTAAATCTCCCCCCCCATCAGTTTAAAGCCATTTGTTTAAGCAGGACAAGTAAGTCCAGTTTTTCTAAAAATATATTTATTCTTTTTGCTTCTGAATATATATAAAAAAGAAATAATTCTATATGTGCCTCAAAGTGCATCCCAGTCATACGCTATAACCTTCTACAAAGGTGCTCAAATAGGTGATCATGCTAATGAGAACACAGGTAACTTTGGTAACTATTTTTACAAGCAAAATCTGGTTTTGCTTGGGCATTGCTGGTCTCATAGATGGTTCTGTCTCCCTTCCAGGACTTGAAAAATGGGCCACTACTTCACAGCTGGCTTTAGGATTTGGTTTGGTTTTAGCCTAGCTTGCGGTTGCTAGCTCCAAAGAATTTAGTTGCTCAAAGGGCGACAAAGAATGAGAAGGGCTGAAACCTAGGGTTGAATGCTTATTTTCTTTTTTATGTCAACTTTTACTGCTATATGTTAATGGATCCTTTTATGAATTGTGGTGCAGTGTATGTTCATGCTGACTCAGCAATTCATCTATTGTGTATGCCTGACAGCCTCGTCCTAATAGCTTTTTGCACTATTAACACTTCACAGTATAGAAAGACACATTAATGTGTTTTTAATGTGTTTTAAGTGTATGGTCCTATTGGGCATGTAAGATGTAGTAGCAGATGGATTTCATGTAAATAACAAGTATATTTAACCTAAAGAAGCAGAAAAGTATGTCACCTTGCCAGGAACCTTCCTTTTGAAGTAGGAGAGCTCTCTCCCTTGCCTTTGGTGTCAGCTAATTGAGATGTTCGTAGGAAACATTATTGTTTCATCTTTTAGTGCACAGTAATCATGTATGTAGGAAGATGTCTCACAACTGACCTTTAGAAACAAACGGTATGATGCAAGAAAGCTAGCAAGAGGAGAAAAAGGAGGGATGGGAGAGAACCATCAGGAGATTATTTAAATATTCCCTGTATCAAGAAACTGAAAAGTGATAGTGGCGATCATTGGGTGCAGTTGCTTCAGCCATGAAGAGTTTCACTTATATTTTAACTTGGTTCCGTATCTTTTCTTTCTTCTCCTTTGTAAGCTCCAGCCTGGTATAGTCTTGCTCATGTCCTGGTGCACAAATGTGCTGCACTATCAGTCCAAATTTGGTGTTTTCCTGCTGTGTCAGGTACATGTTGCTTGTATGTCATGGAATAGCTTAATTCAGGATGGTGCTTCAGCACATATGCAGTGAAGCCCAGGCAACACCACATTTCTTCCACACTGGGCTTGCTTGCTGTATTATGAGTCTGGGAGGTTTGAGATACTGACCTAATACACTACAAAGCATGCGTTATTCAATGAATGTTTCTGCTTTTCCTATTTCTTCTGTAATCCCTAAAGCCTGCTAAATATTATCAGCAAGTCAATTTGGTATTAATTCGAAGTCTTCAATTTAATTTTGCAGAAATTTGTAAGCAATACTGAAGTTTCATTGAGATCTTTATTTTTTTTAATCAAAAATAGACTGTGATTTACATATAGCTGCAATAATTTACAGAAATTCTGTATTGCAGCAGCTGGCAGAATACAGCATGTGCTGTGGTTCCTGTCTTCTGTCAGAAAGAAGTCTGAGTAAGCAGTGGATTTGAAAGTTTAGATCTGAAAATAAGTTATCATAGTAAGTTAAGGATTGCTTATATACTTCTGGGAGTATGGGCAGAAACATGCCAGTTTCTCTCTTCAATTGCTTCTAAGTAGTTGTATAATGGAAAGTTATTGGTAACAGACTTGGAGTGAGTATTTGCAGTGAGTTGGCCTCTTAAGCAAAAGTGCAGCTCTGTCACAGACCTAAGAGGAAAAGTGCAACAAAGGGAAGAGAAATTGGTGTTCTCAGATACAGTGTGAGAAGAAAGGAAAATAGAAGGATCCTATGATTTTTTTCTGAATTTATATGCACACATTCAAAATGGAACTTCTTTTTAAAGCAAACATAGGGCAGTTTAGGTTGCTCTGCCTCTCCTATGTACAGTTGTGGAAAAGTAACTTAGGCTTTGTATTGAATTTATACTGTTTGGTTCAGCAACTTTATACAGCAATAACATCACTCTCTGTTACTGTGTTTCTATAGTAAGTATGCTATACATTCAACGTGTTGTATTACTTTTTCTGTCTATCCACTCAGCCAGTTCATAGATAAACTCCTTTTGAAAATCTACATAATCTTGCCTATTTGGCATCTACTGGGTAAAATTGGGTAAATGCTATGGTGTTCAAATTGGAAGCAATTACATTCTCTATTTCTGTCTTTACCTTTGATTATAGTAATTGCTAATCTTGGTATTTCAAATATTTTATTAGGCTGCCTCCACTCTAATTTTTCCACTGTCTTTGTAATATGGCCTTTTTACAAGTTCCCTGGAAACAATTTCTACCTAGTCTAGAGATTTGCTGCACAAAGGACACTTCAGTTGCAAATGTAAATGAGCTATTGTTCTGCATAAAGGGTTGCTCCCTATGGCTGGAACCTCTCCACCAGAAGAAAACAGCAGTGAGGAAGGAAATGTGTGGACTTAGCAGGAGGTGATCTGCACTTATGCAAGCTTGGGAGTTCCCTTTGCCTTCGACTACCAGTGGCACTGGAGTGAAAAGAAACATTACAGAGCTGAGGGAAGGCTAAAAACCACAAAGGGAGCAAGTGGGAATGTGCAGTGCTGCATTTCATGAACAGAAAAAGGGGAGAAGGATTGAACAAGGGTGCTGTGTCCTCACACTCCTTTTCTTAACTTTCCCTAAATGCAGTGATATTTGTTCTATATGTAATTCAGCCCAGGTTTCCAAAACAGTCAATGCTTGAAGAAAATGACCCATATTTTATGAGTTGTTATAGTTTTTATCCTTACCGTAAGGCATTCATGCCACCTGAATTCAGAGAATACTGAATTTGCCTGTGGAGGTTAGTGTTTCTTTCCATTGGCTGTGAAAGGAGTCTGGAAGCATTAATTTCCCGAAGAAGGTATCTAGGAAGCTTGTCCATAGTTAAAGGTTATCCTCTCCCCATAGTACACCTTCCTTTTATACTGTCCTCCACTGTGAGATCTTGGAACAGAAATATTTTGCCTGGTTTCGCCCTTAAGAAAGTTATATTTGGAGACTGCTGTGCAAGAAAAGAATCTTTGCAGACTGATGCAGAGTATTATTATTCCCCCCCCATTAGTTTTTACTTGCCTTGGCTTATTTTTGTAGTTTTGCTTTTCTTCTTCCTCACCAGATTGTTTATACTTAAAAAGAAATAAGCCTTCTGTTTGTTGCATAGTCAGTTCTCTTTACATTTTTCTTAAGTTAATGTTGGTTTCTGTTGTCCTTTTCCATGTTTAGACATAGCCAGGATAAATTTCAATGACAGCCTCTCCAACTGTTTCTAAATATTTCTTCCTTTGCTCGCAGACCAATTTCCATATGTTACAAAATCCGAATCAAAATTCCACAAAGGCATTCTTTCCATCCCTCCAGCCATCATCCCAAAAGTGAAGGGGTTCAGCTTGTTCAGGTAGAGCTTGCTTTCTACCCCCCCCCCCCCCCCCCCCCCCCCCAGCACCAGCAAATCTGTCCAGAGTAGGTGGAAGGATGGAGCACGCCACCCACAGCCACCTGCTCTGCCAGAGGGCCTGGAGCTCGCCAGCACAGTGCCAAGGCACCAGCTCGGGGTGGGAGTCTTCAGGAGGCACAGATCAGTGGGGAGATGTGCTACTTCACTTCTCCCTTGCTTGCTCCCTCCTGGGTAACCTTTGCTGGCAAAGAAAAAGCCTGGTGGTGGGGTTGTTTTGGTTTGCGTGGTTTTTAGTCTCCCTCCTGGCAAGTTTTTTGCTCACCAAGGAGGTTGGAATTAGATGATCTTTACGGTCTCTTCCAGCCCAAACCATTCTATGGTTCTGTGGTCTTATTTAGTTAGTTGTAAGAGAATAGCCTTAGTTTTCTAGCTACAGTGAAAAATGTGCAACACAGGTAGTGTATCATTACTTCCTTGGTAAACCGGTTAGCAGTGTGCACAACATTGCTCTTGGAATAATAGCTTCTATGTTGGGGGTGTGGCTGTCAGAGGAGAAGGATTCATCACTTCTACTGGGACGTTATTTTCAGTTAGACAAGGCCTTAAATAAGGTCTTATTGGGTTCTTTTCTAAAAAAAAAAAAAAAAAAGGCAACAAACCCTAAAACCTACAAATGGTACCAAACCAAAAAACAACCCAGCCAAAAACCCAATAGCAAACTTCAAATCTCATGTGTGAAAAACAAAAGTTACAGGCTCTTTTTACCATATAAGCACCTAACTAGCATCAAGCAGGTGGAATGTGACGCTTCAGCTGTACTGCCTACAGGTGCTGCAGCTTTGCTGTAGTCCAGCCTCTCTGATCTCTTTACTCAGTGGGAAATGGGTATTCTCTCATGGAAGACAATGAGATTCATAAGATAGAAATTAGGTCGCTGATTACTCTTGTTTTAATGTTAGCTGAGTTTACTTCTCAGTTATCCATTAGGTTAATTACAATTCTATGAATGAAGTCCCCTGAAATGTCATTATTATTGATTCCCCAAACCTACAGAACATCTTTCCTAGCCTGTGGAATTGTGGATGCCTGAACTCGCCCAGGGGTTCCCAACTGTCTCAAGCATACTGCAGAGTGCACTATGGGCTATGTGCTAAGCCCAGTTCTTCTGCAGCTGTCTCAGAAAGGCTAGCTTATACCCTCTCTCTTTGCCCCTTTTACATTGTTTCTTTCTGTTTTTTCTGCAGAGCTTTTAATCTGTGAACCTGTAGAGTCATGAGGGTTGTCTGATGTGGGCCATGACTGCTTTCTCTGTGGCAGCTCTGAACAGCACAACTGTGCTTGGTGTTCTTTGGGTAAAACTGCATGCCTGGAGGTGACTTGGCACAGAGTCTGGCTTTCGTGTTGGCCAGAGACTTTTGCAGCATCTAACAGCATTGGGTACCAGGATCAGTGATGCAGGGAGCGCATCAAACACCTGACTGAACCTGGGCCTGGGGAGGCAACTGCTGATTTGCAGGTGTTTCTGCGGTATGTACTTGATTTCTTAGGAATTCTGACTTTGGGAAAAGAGGTGGGGACATTGTAGTTGTAGGGGCACACAGATTTTGCCATGTGGACATGGATGGCTGTAGAGGCAGCAGGATGATGGATACACTGCAGAGCAGCCTGTGCTCACAGCCACTCTAAAAGTATTTTTGCATGACCAGCTATGGTGGCACAGCCACTGAGCTCAAACAGATCCTTTCTGTAGACTTCGTGCAAGGCCATTATTCTCTTATTCTCTTGGTGGGGGGAAGGAGTCAGTAACAATAATCCTTAGCTTAGTGTTTTTTACTTTGGTTTTTTTTCCTATGTCTAAATTTCTTTGGAAGTTAGCTAAGAGAGAGCCATGATTCAAAAAATGCTTGAGTATTCCTTAAGAGCTTCTTAAATATTTGTATTTAAAAAAAAACATCAACAGAAGTAGTGAACAAACCACTGTGTGTCTTTGAGAAACACAGAAACTTAGCATAAGAGGTACAGTACCTAAAGAATAACATGAAGTTACATTAGGCTATAAAGATAGTAATGTTGAGGAGTTTGCAGTCCCCCAATCTCCCAGTGATTTCTGGTGATAAAGTGATCTTTTTTCAATGCCTTTTATTTTCTTTACTTCCATTGTTATGTAAGTAAGGTGTCAAACTTGTAATACTCTGTGAGTAGTATTCTCTAAGTCACAATGATCTAGTACGCTACTTTGACCTTTTCAGGATTGTGTGACTTGGTTGGCTGGTCTTTCTATTTATAGCTGTGCCGAGTAGTATGGCAAGAGTGAGTGGATACCAGCTAATGAAGATAGAGAATACTGGAAAAGTCAAGTGAAGGTACTATGTAAGAACATAATCTAATATTTCACAAAATGTGTAGCATGAAGTATGGAAATTCTGATAAATCATTCTTGGGACAAAACGTATAATGAGATTAGAAATTGCAACAAAAAAGAAAAATTAAGCCTTTCTAATGACATAGATTGTGCTTAGGCAGGGAAATGGTGTGAATTTAACTTGATCTCATTATGCTCCTAAATTTGTAATCTTATTTTCCTCCTCAGATCCTTCACTTAAATAGGCAGCAGTGTGTGTGTATGTGTGTGATTGGCTGTGATACATTCTATATTTGGGAAAAGTTACTTAATCCTTCAACTTGAGTGCACCTAGAAATGAGTGATCCTCAAAGCAGAGGGGAACTTCCCTCCTAAGATTTGGAAGAGTCTTTTGGTTCTTATTCAAGGTTTTGCAGAATAACCAGTGTTGACTAGCTCCATAGATCTTCCTCATTCCAGTGGTTTCAGCCCTTAGAAAGCCTGTTCCAGGCTGTGAGAAGAGACACATGCAGAATAATTAGAGCAGAGAGCGCCACCACTGGAACGCTGATTACAAAGATGAGGTTTCAGTTGTCAGTGCTGAGCAAAAGCTATGGTTTGAACCATAGCACACCTGCACTAGACCTAGGAGCCTCTCTTAGCCAGTCATTACCCTCTGGATCATGATTTCTTACTCACTCACTCAATGAAGCGGATGACTGAGGGGAAGGTGGGAGGGAAATGAAGAATGTTATTTCTTTGGAGCAAGTTATGTCTTTTCTCTCTTTCCCTATTTACTGTATTCTTTCAGATATGCTAAGTACTAACTGATTGCACCCAAGGCTCTGACAGTTTTTAACTGTGCTCATTTGTCCTGAGAGGATAAAGGACATAAGAAGAACCTGCTTATTTCTATGCATCTATAACAGAAGATGTGAGCACATGCAGGAGCATCTTTCCCAACATGTGCATACATAGGCCTCTGTTACTTCAGCTGTGACTTGACCTGACCTAAAAAATCTTGTATGATCTCCTGCTTTGTCACTGAGAGGGAGAAAATGTAGAATCCAGGTTTTAAGTTGCTGTCAGGGCTGGATATGCAGTGATTTCTTTCTCAACCTTGGACTAGGAATATGCATGAGCAAGTAATGAGACATTTAGGAGCTTGAATTAGTCTCTTCTCTTAGCAACTTCCTTCTTCCCACACCTCAAAACACTCTAACCAGTCTTTCCCTCTTTATAATCCACCTCCAGCTTTTGAGCAACAGAGAAGCATGCAAATGCAACTGCTTTCAACAGGAATCCATCTAACGTAAGTGTTTGGCCAGAGAGAGGAGATGTGGGGAAAGGTGGATGGCAGAAGCTTGCTACTGCTCCGCTAGCTGAGACACCAAGGCCAGGAAGCTACCAACAAGAAGCTGTGTGTATTGCACACAGAATCCAGGCTCCTTGCTGTGCTGTCTTACCTGTGTAGCTAATAGCTGTAGTATAATTGCAATGCACAATTCAGTCCTATTTTTTTTTTTCTAGTTTTGGCTTTGTCAGTTCATGGCTTGCACAGCACTAAATAGAGGATCTCTGTGCTGTGGGACACCCATGTGGAACTTACTGCAACTGTGCCTGTGCCTTTATTCTGTCCTTCTGAGCCAAGCCCTCCCTCCTGGGGCTTTCTTTCCTCATTTCCATTTATCCACCACTCACTTCCAGCTATCCCACTTATTCTTGTTTTCCATCTCTTTCCCAGTGTATCTCTTGGTGATAACCACTGCACAAATTATCACACCCCTTCTCCACTCCCATGGTTTCTCTCTTTTCCCAGTTGTCAGTTATATGGCTCCATTTTCCAAACTGTTCTTTGTGTCCCTATTATGAGTTGCTGCATGTCTGTTTTGTTGCTGTTGACACTGTGGTATCTCCATGTTGTCTTTCTCTCTACTGCCCCAGTCCAGCAGAAATCTAAGCAGAAGAGCACAAGGTGAAATCTCCCGTCAAATCTGTGCTAAGTTGCAGTAGCCCAGCTCTGGGAATTGAGGTGCTAAACAATAAGTAGCTTTTCCTAAAAATAAGCATGTTGATACTGAGGGTAAGGGAAAGATGTACAAAAGCTTTTAGGATGGTTGATGTGGTACAGATTTTCACAGCAAAGGCAACAAGTACATTTTTAGCACAAAAAGTGTTTCCTGCCGTATTTCAGATCCCCTCATCAAAGTATGATACGGATAACTGGGATTTTTTCTATTCCTCACTTAGAATTTCTTCTAATCTGGGCAAAGCTTTGTGGGTACATGGTGTGTTACATTTATATTCTGTGCTCTACATAGCTAATTAAGTTGAGGGAGGCAGATAGCGGCATAGACCACGAAAGTCTAGCAAAGCCATTAGCAGCTGAAAACATTTTCAGAATGGAAAGTGTTGGGCAACTTGGATACTATGTAGAATTAACACTTACATCAGTAGTAAATAGTAAATAGAATGACTGGAAACAGCATTCAAGAAGGTGTATGGTTGTGGGTGATGCGGAAAACTTTTTGCTTCCAGAAAATTGCTACCTTGTATGGTTCTGTGTCTGTAAAGTTACCAAATGTGTTAGCATTGTGCTCTGTTGTTTTAAATACAGGTGCCTTGAAGGTGGGTTTTCTTCATACAAAAAACATTGTGGATTCCACACCCTCCCACCCCTCAGCTTCTGGAAACATGATTTTTAGCTGTCAATGAGGAGGAAATTGGTAATAGAATTTTGAATTTTTTTTTTTGGTTACAGATATATTTGGATTAAAAAGAAGTTGCTGCCATATCTCGTCATCTCCTGGTTAAGTGAGATGTCTATGAATAAGAGCTTATCCATTAAGGTGCGGAGAAGTTACATTATGGGAATCTCTGTTGTGTGCATCAGGGAAGAAGATGTAGTGTAGCTTTTGACTAGCCACTGGGGAGATAAAGAAGCAAGTGACTCCTCCTTCCTTTTCCTACACTTCTGCAAAGCTGTTGCATGTGTGCTGCCCTTCATGACTTCCTCTGGGGATGGGTATGCATGTTGTGCATGTATCTATTAATGAATTTGTGTATTTCACATTGAGTCCTGCAACACAGAGGTCAGTCTTATTAACAAGAGACTGTATTTTGATAGAAAAGTTAATAAAAGCCAAATGTTCCACTATTGCTATATTCCATTATTCAAAGGGTGGCTACGAAGAAGATGGAGACTCCCTTTTTGCAAGGAGTCACATGGAAAAGACTAGGGGTGATGGGCACAAGTTACTCCTAGGGAGGTTGTGGTTATCATAGAATGGTTTGAGTTATAAGGGACCTTAAAGCTCATCCAGTTCCAACCTCCTGCCACAGGCGGGGACACCTTCCACTAGAGCAGGTTGCTCCAAGCCCCATCCAACCTGGCCTTGAGCAGTGCCAGGGATGGGGCAGCCACAGCTGCTCTGGTTGCACATGAGGCAAATTTTTCACAATAAGAACAATCAGCCATCGGAACAATCTCCTCAGGGAAGTGGTGGATTCCCCAGTGTTGGACACTTTTAGGACTGGGCTGGATAGAATGCCTGGTGGCCGTCTTTTTTAGACTGTGCTTTTGCCAAGACAGGTTGGACCAGATAATCCTTGAGGTTCCTTCCAACCTGTTGTTGTATGAGTCTATGAAATGTATTTTCATTTTGCCTCTTGTCTGCCAGACCAAAAGCCTGACTGGGTCCCTGCCACTGTTTGGTCAGTCCCTTATGGCCTGGTTGGTTCTAGGTCTAGGAGGAATCCATCACCAGGCCCAAGACCTGGGGGGCAGTAAGCTCACAGCTCCTTCTTCTGGCTTTCTTCAGTTTCCCAGAGTAGTTTTCTCCCTGGGTTGCCCAGCTCCTACTGTTGACTGAGCCAGAAGGCTTAAGGTGTCAGCAGTGTGGGTTCCTGGTCCAGGGGCAGTCCTGAACAGTCAGGGCACTTGGAAAGAACTGTTGTACAATCACCAGCCCTTCAAGCAAGCATACTGGAAGTATTTGCATTTCTCAGGTTTTGTTTTACACGAGCCCGAAGGAGAACAAAGTAACTTTAACAGCAAAGGTAGTCCTTTTGAGGACAGATCTCCTTTTATGTTTTACTTCACCTCTTCCAAGGTGAATCTTTTTTGCCTGTCTCGTAACAAAGCTTGGAAAGCCACTGTACCCTGGCACAGGGTATTCAGGTGCTTAGGAAAAGGTACCCCTTTTTCACCTGCAAGAGCTTATCTTTGCAAGAACCTGTGCTCTGGCTGCTGCTGTGCTGTGGTGCTGGGGTTGAAATAGCAGGCTCTGCTTGCTATTCTCTCTCTGCTGTATCTCTGAACCCCAGTAATTCTCCTGCTGGCAAACCTCTTCATCACAGGTGCCAGAAGGTCACTTTTTGGAAAGGGTTTGTGAAACAACCATATGTAGTGCTTGTGTGCAGTCTTCCACCTCTTGTCTCAAATACGTAAGGAAATACAGTGTCTACAATTCTTGATTATAGTATCTTGCCCTTCAGGTGGAAAACCAGAAACATATCCAGAAAAATATGATAAAAACTGAAAGCTATCAGTGTATCTGAGGGAGGAATCAAGTTTCCATATTGAGGAAAACTGGTGGGCTGGTGGTGGGTGTACCCCCACTCAGATGGGGAGAACAGGGTGGGTTTTAGTTTGAATTGCATGGAAATTGGACTGTGCTGCATTGGAAGTCCACCTGCAGCTGGAAGCCTCAGTATACCCCAGTACGCAGTCTCTGTTCAGAGTTCAAAGAAGAGAAACTTGCTTTTGCAACAGAATTATCAATTAATATTTAAAATAGAGCATTGTGAGTTTTAAGTTTATATTGTGCTTGTTATCTTTCCCTTTTCTGCATTTACAGGATTAGTGATGTGTTGTGTGATTTTCCCACCTTGCTGTGATTTCCCCCCCCCCCCCCCCCATTAGAGCCGTTACTCAGAGCTTTTCAATGTGCATTCATCTGCTGATTAAGGAGTTTTCTGGCAGCATTATGTGTGGTTAAAAAGTTATATTTCTAAATTTACTGCACCAAAATAGATCGCAATTAACAGTACAAAATGACTTTTTAGACTATTATCATTGTGTAAAAATACTAAAGTACATCTTTGAAATATCTGCAAAATCCTTAGGAGACGTCAAGGTCTGTTGCTTTGGAGGCCTTCTAAAATAGTAGCCCAAATTCAATACCTGCACTGACACGCAGCGATGATCTGGTGGCCTAAAAGCAATGAACCTGCTTTTCTTGGTTCCAAAACTTGTGCAACAGGCAATTTATAAATCCCTTTCTTTTGTCAGATTGTTTTAGTGTCTTAATGATGTTTGAATGTAGCGTATACCAAAAGCAGTTAAAAATTAAAACTGACAAGCCCTTGAACTGAATTCCTTCCTAGTTTGTCACATCCCTGAGCCATGAAAGTGAATGCAGTGGCCAGACTTGTTTTGTGTCAGTGACATACTACTTTGAGCTGTTGGAAGAGGTCTCAAAGCTTCACCTGATACACCTCACCCCCCAAGACCTGTTGAAACAGTCCCTTTCAAACCTTCACCATATCATGAGGTTTTTATACAATGTAAGTCAGATATGTTCACCTCACTTAGTCTGGATAGTAATGAACTTCAGCCTCTGTTTCAGAAGCAAAGATGACCTGCTCAGTTCATTCAATTAGTGGTTAAGAATTCCTAATTTAAATACCTCTAGGGAAAACATAAGCTCTTTAGAAGAGATACTTAGACAAGTTAAGCATGATTCATATTAACAGCAATTTGTAAAAGCTTGGTTTCACTTGAAGATTACGTCTGTTGTTAAGATGTGTTAACTTGAATAGGCTGAGACTATGGTGATTATGTATATTATCTGCACCCTGGGCGAGCTGCTCTGTGGTGTTATTATTTGAGGCAGGTTCATGCTGTACTATTGAATTTGGATGGAAGATCTTCCAAAACTGTGGCAGTATTTACACCAAGTCTCAGAGTTGTGACAGTTTCCAAATCATGTTGGCGTGGTTTGTATAAAATGGGATGGCACCATTTGTCTGTCCTCTTCTAGGGGGAGGGTTTATGGGCAATTTAAATAACAAATGCAAAACATGGACCATACCCTAAATTACACTTGTTAGCTTGCAGGATTTTCTGTGGTTAAGCAAGGCAGGGTTTTTTGCTGGCTGTCTGAGTAGATGCCAGCGCACCATAGTGCTTCACCTACCTCAGTGTTTCATCTTCCTCCTGGAAACAGATACTGTGGGAGTTGCTGCTGAGTGGATGGGTAAACATTGGGAAACTGCTGATCTGTAACAGACTGAATGGCAGACTGGTCTGTGGCAGGCTTTGAGTTCGTAAATTTGTGTATCTCTTCCAGGCACAGATCCTAGCTCCCCACCCACCTAAGGAGCCCTCGTGCAGGGCTTCACGTTACCAAACAGCTAGTAACAGGAAGGAAAATGACCATGGCTGACTCAGGTTCAGTGAGCCTGTTACGATGAGAAAATGCTGCTTTTTTGCCATTGATATGTTTTATTTGGGGAGGGGAGAAGGAAGTAGAATTAGTCATAGACTAACCACAGAATGGTTTGGATTGGAAGGGACCTTAGTTCCAACCCCCTGCCACAGGCAGGGACGCCTTCCACTAGAGTAGGTTACTCCAAGCCTCGTCCAGCCTGGCCTTGAGCACTGCCAGGGATGGGGCAGCCACATCTTCTCTGGGCAACCTGTGCCAGCGTCTCACCATCCTCACAGGGAAGAATTTCTTCTTAAAGTCTCATCTAAATCTCCCCTCTATCAATTTAAAAGCATTTCCCCTTGTTCAGTCACTACAAGCTCTTGTAAAAAGTCCCTCTCCAGATTTCTTGTAGGTTCCCTTTAGGTATTGTAAGACTGTTATATTTTCCCCCTCCCCCTTTTACTTGACCTTTCCTGACCAGGACTTTATCCCCATGCAGACAGTGAAGAATGAGCTGGATTTCAGGGATGATGCTGCCCTTTACCTACCTAACCTAGGATCATGTTGCGTGTGAGCCACTGCTGCAGGCAGCCAGTGCTCGCTGGTCAGGCTTCAATGTGGTAAGAGCATATTGCATTGGCCTCCTGTCCTGTTTGTGCATCGATATCTCTGAATCCTGTTCCTTGCTCAAAGTGTGGACACCTGCATATCAGAGCATTTTCGTACTGATGCTGTGTTCGCTTTGTGCCACTACTGCATGGGGGATATGGAGGGAGTTAGATAACTGAATGTCAGCAGGTAAGGTTCCTGTCTTGCTTTCAGTGAAGTAAGCTCCTGCTGTGTCTATCCAAAATGATACCTTTTGGGGTTCTTATTTACTACTAGTTGGAAAGAATAATAACAAAATATAAACTGCAGCAATGTCTCTGTCTCCCTGAATCTAGTTGTTTCTAGACCTGTGTTTATGTCATCAGAGTCAGGCATATGATACCCTCTTAACCAAGGTGTTAGAAAAGTGCTTTGCCCAGCTTTGTGTTATCCTTTCAGCATACACTGAAACACAAAATAGGCTAAAACATGTAAATATTTAACTCAGGAAGCTGGGTTGAGGAGTGCTGTGTTTGCAGTTATGCTGATGCATCCATGGACCCCTGAGGTACAGTGGAAAAACAATGGGGAAAGATAGAGGACAAATACTTTGGTGGCAGTAGAAACAGGGCATATGTCTTCCTGCATAAATTGTCTCAACTTCAATCTGAGACTTATGAGCCCCACACTAGAGTAGAGGTTAAGCTTTTTGGGTAATCTTCAAGGACACACATCCCCCAGCCTCTCAGGACACTTGCTCCAGTGGTGGGCCAGCTTCATGGTGAAGATTTGTTTCCTTTGCAGCCACTTATAGTTGCCCCTGCCATCACTCCCTCTCATCCTTTCAGCATGAGATACTGAGAAGCCTGGCTTTCTTCTCTGCAACCCCCTAAAGGTAGCTGAAGACAGCAGTTGGTTCCCCCTAGCCTTTCCTTCTCCCCACTGAAAACCCCAGCTCCTCCTATGTCATGTTCACATTTAGTATCATGACTAAATACTCTGAGATATGGAATAATTATTTTCACATATCTCATTTTAAATAATTGGTGCTTTGTATTTTTTTTTTTTTTTTACTGGGTTTGATCCCTTCCTTGAGTCCTTTTGTTCCTGAGGGCAAAGAATGGCCTCACACACCCAAGTCTGTTGAAGCAAACCTGAAATGTAACCAGCAGAAGACATGAAAAGGCCATTTTCTGTGATTACCCATGTCTGCCTGCTGAGTCTAAGCACAAAGAGGCTGAGGTTAATGGGCAGAAGTCAAGGGCTCCAAGAGCTTCCTTTTTCTTTTTCTCCACTTCTTTTCCACCTTTCTGCAGGCTTTCAAAGACTGTTGCTGCCTGCCCTGCTCCCTGCAGCCCTGCCCTGGAGGACTGCTGTCTGACCATGAAGAGCTAGGAGCTTTGCTATTGCATCTGCTGCTTCTTGAGTAGCCTGACCTCAGGCCTTGGAGAATGCTCACGTGGTGAGTCAGTGGACTGATTTTAGCCATTCTGTCCTCCTCCAGCTCTGGTTGCATGTTGGCTGCAGGCATATCAAGCACTGCTCCCAGTTTCCTTTTCTCCCTGCCATAACAACAGGATAGGATCTGAGCTTCTCCTTTAGACAATAAAGGTGCTTGGAGATGTTTTTAAAAATTGATGCCTTTATGTATTATTTTTCATAACTGACAGCCTTATATAGGGACTCAGCACAAGTCACCTGCCCAATGTTAGAGCCTGAATAAAGAAGGGTATTTTATTTTCCATGTTATTGCTGTTCTGTGTGATATTGATGGACACTGTGATTTGTGAACATGGCTGCACTTCATGGGTGTGCTTTCTGTCATTTCTTTAGCCTAAGTGAAAAGAAAATGTGAGGCAGTGTGGACAGAGCTGAAGGAGAAGCTGCCGTACAAGGCAGTAATTAGTAGTTAGCCTGGCAACCTTTTGCAAAAATTGAATCTTTATGGCCCAATGGACTATTTAGTGACTTAGTACAAACACAAAAGCTAGGTCACAGGCTTGATATTGCTGTGTGGGCTTCAGGGCAGAAAGCAGTCAGGAAGTCAAGAGAGGCAGCAGGCTGCAACAAGGCTTCGAGAGCTTAGCTTTAAGAGGAAGCAGAAGCAGAATTCCTCCAGGCATTGGACTGTATAGAAGCAGCTCTGAAAACTGTTGTCAGACAACTTGCTGCTGTATTTGTCTCTCAGACAACACGATTTCATGTACACTGTTTATAAATAAACATGATTGTGCCAACGGAATGCTGAACTTTCTGAATTTCTTAATAGAGTATTCTGGCAATGCATGTAATAATTGCTACATTTTCCAGACTGATTCCAATACATCTGTCTTTCTGCAATTATCTTTCAGTGCAACTTCCCTGCAAACAGCCAAAACTTTACCCCACATCTCATTACAACCTTACAAAAGCCTGCATAATAGAAGTGATTACTTTGCTGCTTGATATGGAAAAGCTGTTGACAGTGGGCCTATGAAGAGCTGAACACTGCAGTGTGGGGCTCTAGCTGGTCCCCAGGATGGATAAGCACACCTAGAGAGAAACTCCATGACCTGATGCTTCATGGCCATGCAGCATGCTCATTGAAGTGGTCAAGTAAGGAGATTTCTAGGGCTTGATTTCTGCTTATTATGAAGTTGTAAGTTGGCTCTGGGCTTGAAGTCTGGTCATAGCGTGTGTCCTGAATGTGCTTGTGTTCAGTGCTCTGTTGAGTAAAAAAAAATCCAAGTTTTAGGCATTAAATTGGGTCTTTTCCTATTGAGTTTTCCAGTACAAATGTATTCATTTCCACTTTTGTCCTCCTTCTCAACTGGTCTCTTCATTGGGCTATTGTCTTTGATCTGGAGTGTGCATAGTGCCTCTTCAGTGCTTTTCCTGTTTTCTGCCTTTCAAGAGGCATTCTGGCTTTTATTGTGTTCACATCAAAGTCTTAGAAGTGTTTCCTCATCGAGAATTTCAGGTGATCAGGACAGCAATAACTGGTCTAGTTATGTTATTATTATTTATATCTTGGATAGGAGTAAAGCAGGTACTCTGAGTCTGGTCTGTAGTACAGTGAAATCAATAGGAAATGATACTTAATTAATTGGGCTTCTGTTCCTAAAGTAATTGAGCACTTCCACTGAGAATTAACTCATCAGCCTCCCTTGCTAAGTAAACATCACAATAAATAATATAAACTGTTGCTTTCTGAATGGTTTGGTTTCCTTCAGTGAAAAGGAGCTTTTGTTAAATTTTTTGTGGAGCTATGCCTCTGGGCATTTTAGACGTAAGATGAATAAAAAATGATCTTGGGTTTTATTTAGGACACCATTCGTGTGCATATATGGGCTTGTCATTTTGAAATGAAATTTTCATAAAACCTTTCAGCCCAAGGGGCCAAGTGGGACCTTCAGATTTAAGAATTTTTAACTATTCTGCCACTCAATCAATCCTGGAGCAATATGCCCGAGCCAAAATCTTTGCCCTCCATCCCTGAGCACTTTGAGTTTTCCCATATTTACTGGGAGTTAGCACAGTATGTCTTTCCATGGTAATATCTGCAGCATGCAATTAATCCAGCAAAACCAGGCACCTCCACAGGCTACTAAAAGCTACTAATTAATTCTAACTTCAAACATTCATAAAGACGCATTCCATCAGATCATGCTGAAGCTTACATAGAGGGTTGTTATTTGTCAGAGCAAAAACAACTTCCAAATTGTCAGGTCTCTCAAACAACATAGTTCTTCCCTAAGTTGTCAGTACTGTGCTCTTTTCAGGGTGCCAGGTAGGAGTGGATGAGCTGGCTCATGTACCATGAAACCAGCCCCAGCTTCATCCTTGTATCCCAGCCTTCAAAAGGCAGCACAATTGTGTAAGGATCTGTGCTCATACAGCATCTGAGATGCAGCTTCCTTTCACCTGCCTCATTTGTCCCCTTCCTCCTGGCCCTGTTTTTTCATTTCTGACAACTTGCTTGTGTTGTGTGGGATGCTGGAGGTGGAGGCAGAAGCCCGGTGAGAAATCCCAGTGCTAACTTTGCACATCGGCTGCCACCCCATGAGCACCATCTAGCTGACTCCTAATACAACAGCATGGGAGGCTGAGCAGGTGCAGGCGCTGAAATTCAATGGAAGAATCTTTCTATGCTTCAGGCTGGGATGTAAGCTATAAAAATACTGTGAAGCACCTGTGAGCCTGATAATCCATATAAACTACTTGTCACAAGCACGCGTCTGGTTGTCTCACGGTGCAGCGACTTGGCAAAAGCATCTTCTGCAGTGGAGTGTCTGCACAAAGCAAGTTTCACAGGCGAAGAATCAGAGTTTTTCACCTTTTGTGCTGTATAAATATCAAGAGTATTGCATCCCGTTTGTTTTCAGCTGATCAATTCTCTGTAAATACAGCACTGTGCTGAGGAAGAAGCAGTGAATTGAAGCCTGAAAACCTTCTTTTGCATACACTGCGTGATTTCTCATCTGAGAAACAGGATTGGGAACTTATTTATACCATTTCTCTTCAAAAGCGTTCTGTAAAGATGACTGAATTACTTCTTGCATAGTAATTTGAAAATGAAAAATTCTGTCAGAGGAAGGGGTTTTACTCCCTTTTGAAGGAGAGCTATAGTTCCCTGGGTTGGTTTTTTGTAGGTTTGGTGGGAGTTTTTGTGGTGGTGGTTCTTACAGATTTTACATTTCCAATCCTGATATAAAAATTTCCCTGGAATGTTGACAGCTTCCCGTTCTAGAAGTACTGCTTGTTGTCAGCGTTAGCCCTGCACAGAGATGTGTGTTGAGGGGAGTGATTTGCATTGTAGAAATGGGAGAGATCAGGGATCCACTGCACTGAGTACAACTGTGAACTATGAAATCATATCTTCTGTGTATCTTCCAGCTTAAGTAGGCATCTCTTCATTCTTTTTGTCTTATTTATATCCATAGCTCATGGGTTCATCTTTTCCCAGGCAAAGACAAAATACTGGCTTTCCTTACGTGTATTCCACTTGGCTGTCTTCAGTGCAGAATCGCAGTGTGAGAAAAGATGCTGGGTGGGAACTGGGGGAACACTGCGAGGAAGTGTGGAAGGATTTTGTTTGTTGTTTAGTATATGAAGATCAGCTTACAGTCTGACTGCTGTTCATCTATATTAGAAAATTTCGGATTACATTAGGCATCTGCCTGTGAAAGTTCATATTTCAAATGAACAAAAAATATTGAGCAGTGTAGCAGGCACCTAGTCGTATGGCCCAAAGACTCCGGAGTGAAAAGCATGTCATCTGCCCAGTAAATGCATGAAATTCAAGAGTTACTTATGTGATCTGCATTGATGGACTCTATGAACAATGCACCTTGAAAATTTTTTGTTGTTAAACCCAGGAGGAACTGGAACCACCTGTAAAAGTATGCAGTATCAGCTCACACATCCCTCAGGTGCACAGATGTCAATCTCAAGTGTGAAGAGACAGTGACTGACTACACCACGCGCAGCTGCATTCAACTCTGGGTTATGTTATGTTTTTTTCTCTTTTAGGCTGTCTCAATGTTTTTTAAGGAAGGATGATAAAATATCTTAGAAAAATTTATAGCCATATCAAATGATGGGACCAGCTTTCACTTGATAGGGGAGCACAGTTGCGCCTTCCACACAAAGGTGGTTTGTGCATCAAGTTGGCTGTCCCCATTAACCACACTCTGGATACCACTGTTTCAGTCACTGATCTCTGCATGGTGCTGCTAGTGAATTTATGGCTTGCCCACTGCCTGCAGTCCTCCTCAACTGTTACTGTTATTCTCTGTCCTATCAAAATCGATTTGGCTAGTAGTGCTTCATTTGAGGCTTGCTCTATCTAGTTCATGTAGTAGTAGATCTCTACTGGATGATTTGAAATTGCCTTGGCAATTGTCTCCTTGCACTGGCCAGTATCATTGAAGCTGTAAGAGTTGGGTGTGAGTCAGTAGACTCATGCACTGTGCTAGACTCTTTATGCAGCTAATGTTTAATTCAATCCAAGCCGAGATTCTTCAGAGCTAAATAGCGTGAGGGTTGGCAGCGCCAGTAAATACCTGTAACTAATGTTACCTTCAGCAACATATTAGCAAAGCTTGCTTCTTGGCAGCCCTAGCTCCTGCCATTAGCAAGAACATTGGTTCTACAACCTGCAGGAGAATTACTACAGGGTTACCAAGGCAGGGAAGAAATATTAATTATTTTTTTTAAGGTAATAAATGATAATTTATAGATATATTCATTGTGGAATTGTTTCTTTGAGAAAAATTAATTGTGTTTCTTCCTTCATTTTTTCAAATACCTAGTTTAAAAATGAATTCCTTCATCTCCAGCCATCCCTTAAGGTTTCTTTTAAACAGGGTTGTTTTAAGCATAACAATTGTGTGGAAGCCTGCAGGTGATCCTCATATCAAAAGACTGATGTGATTTTTATTTCCTGGAATGCACCTCACCTGCAGTGCTGAATTCTTCCATGCAGGAGTAAGAAGCAGTGGTCCTTTATAAATTGTTCTGCCTTCAGTTGGAACAAGTCCAGAGGAGGGCCATGAGGATGATCAGGGACTGGAGCACCTCCCATATGAAGATAGGATGAGAAAGTTGGGGCTGTTGAGCCTGGAGAAGAGAAGGCTGCGTGGAGACCTCATAGCAGCCTTCCAGTATCTGAAGGGGGCCTATAAGGGATGCTGGGGAGGGACTCTTCATGAGGGACTGTAGTGAGAGGACAAGGGGTAACGGGTTCAAACTTAAACAGGGGAAGTTTAGATTGGATATGAGGAAGAAATTCTTTCCTGTAAGGGTGGTGAGGCACTGGAATGGGTTGCCCAGGGAAGTTGTGAATGCTCCATCCCTGGCGGTGTTCAAGGCCAGGCTGGACATAGCCTTGGGTGGCATGGTTTAGTGGGAGGTGTCCCTGCCCCAGGCAGGGGGGTTGGAACTAGATGATCTTAAGGTCCTTTCCAACCCTAACTATTCTCTGATTCTATGATTCACTGACTTGAAGCATGCTATAAGAAGCCACAGACACTCAGGTACTGGTGTACTTAAAGATGTCAATGAATGCCTACATGGATAAGATGACAGTTACTCTGACTTAAATTTTGTGTATGTTGACCTGGGAGTTAGGACAGGCATCTGTTTCCAATCCCCCTACACTTGCATGGTG
This sequence comes from Ara ararauna, assembly GCA_028858755.1. Taxonomy (NCBI): domain Eukaryota; kingdom Metazoa; phylum Chordata; class Aves; order Psittaciformes; family Psittacidae; genus Ara; species Ara ararauna. The sequence goes on along the minus strand of CM054379.1, from coordinate 116,124,459 downwards.
TTACACCTCCCATGAAGGGCTTGTGTGCTACTAAAGAGCTAATGCAGGAGAACTGGATTTCTCTCCCTCTCCATGTCTGACACTCCCAGTCTGGCCTTTAGCGAATCTCATGATTTCTCCTGATGTCATGCTTAATAAGTGACACAGCAGTAATGGTGTCTCTCTTCTTCCCTCAGTTGTTGTGCGAAGCAATTTATTGGTATTTGTAAGATAGTCCAGTACGATGGAGGGAGCATATATATTCTTTGCTTCTAGGGGAGCAGTCAGTTAAATGCACACAGGGCACAAAGACTGAGTAAAATACGAAACCTCTATGAATTTATTTCTTTTAATTGCATTCCGTATCATATTTGAGTACCTTCTTGTAAAATAGTGCATAATCTTTAATGAATGCAAAACTATACGGTCTCCTTTGGATTTAAATTCTAAGTATTTGCAGAAGTTTAGCTCACTCAAGTGATTTCATTGCCAAATCAAAATGCACACACTCATGTACCTTTCAGAGCTTAATTTTGTAAACAAAGTGTCATATTCTGCTCTCATGGAAGCTGGCATAACTCTGTGGTAACTTCAGTAGATTTGCGTTTGAATAACTGAGAGCAGCATTTGGCCTAAAGACTCCAGAGTGAGAAGCATGTAATTATTCATCTGCCCAGCAAGTGCAGTCTACTTGGAAAATGAAAAACTAGAGTAAAAACTTTGTGCATATCAATGTTTAGTCTGTCTTAACATCCACATTTTTCATTTCACTCTCATTCTTTTCTTAGTTTAATAAGAATCTTTTTACATGCTTGCTCATCAGGGATCTCATAGAGTCTTGCTTTTCCAGATACAAAGTCTTAGTGCTATTTTTATGTGGACAAAACACCATCAGTTGTGTTTAGTAGGAGATCATGAACAGGCAGAACAACAGTCTTATCAGGGTCTCAAGGGCTTTGAAATATTAAGTTTGATTTCTGTTGGAAGTTTTTCCTGTTACCTGCTTTTCCAATGAAAACATGTTCAGTGAAAGGAATACCTTGTAAATGGCTTCACTGCTTTAAAATCACTACAAAAATTCCCAGCTGATAGACTGTGTACTGTGACTGTCAGGTAACTGCAAGTGAATATATTCACTTATCCTACAATACCCTAACCTTAATAAATGATTTGTTGTTTTCCTTTGTGCATTGGAGAGGGATTTCTGTTGTTCAAGCAGCAGCATGCTGTCACATGCCACAGTCGAGCTCAGTTGCCTACCACTCTTTAAACGTTTAATAGCTCTGGGCGTCCAATGTTGTCTGACCTTCATTTTTTCTTCAAACATCATATGCTGGGACTTAGATTTTTAATTTCTTTCAGTCACTGAAACAAATACACTGATGTAGCTCAAAATTTTATATTTCAAAAAATATATATAGGCTAAAGGTAAAATCATGAAATAAAACTTTGAGCACTCCAAGTTTGAATCCTTTGAGCATTAAAAAAAATATATAGGGGCTACTATAGGCTACTGAAAACATACTTGAAATGCCTGCAAAAAATCCCAGGTGGAATAAGTGTAAAGGCCTCATCTTCTGAAATACGATGTTGATATATAGAAGTTGATACAGAACTATTGTAAGTAAAGTGCATTAGCACATCCAGAACTAATGGTGACCTTTGCTTTAAGCAACACTTGCTGGATTTGAAATAACATTTCTGTCTGGAAACAGATTGCGTTTTATCAGGGAGGAAGGACATGCAGGCAGAAGAAGGTAGGTGCCAACTTTCACTGTGCCAGGGCAGGTTGTAGAAAAAGGCAGCAGATCCTGAGAGTTAATCCAGGATCATACCTGGGACAGATGTTCACTCATGATTTTGATAGTATTTTTCATCAATCAGGCATTACAAAAGAAGATTAAAAAAAATAAAAAGGAGGAAAGGAGAAAAGCACTATGTATGATCCCGTGAAATTAGAGTTGATGGCTTTGGCGCATTTTGGATTCAATGTCAATCTTTGCATGAGACCAGGTGGAGGGGTTTGAACCCGTGTTCAGAGCATGTTGGGTTTTTTTGGGTTGGAATTGTTTTGTTTTGAGGTTTGTTGTTTTTTTGCTGTAACATTACAGGTTTGGCATCTCCCTGAAAATGCAGCACAGTGAGAGCTCAGAAGTCTGCAAGTCAGAGATCAGCACAGAGAACAAGATCTCAAGACTCCCTCTTTCCTGCAATATACAGCCTATCCTTGTCTATTCCTGGTTAAACCAAGGAGAAATTGTTGAGGACAAGCACTTCAGCACATCAGCTGCATTGTCTCTAAGTAAGTTTCTCTTACCAGTGCTTCCAGCTGTCTCAGTCTGCAGGTTCCTTGCTTGTTTTAGTCCCATAACTTTTAACTGCCATCAAAACTGAATGGCAGGCACTGTTTTGTATCTGTTTATGCAGGGTCTGACTCCTTCCCTGTGTTAGTATGGCATCAGCAGAAGTCCATGGCAAGGCATGACTGCTGTCTGGGGGCTAGCTTGAGCCTGAAAGGACCACACAGGCTGGGACCTGGGAGCAGAGCAGTACATGTTATGCTGGGATGAGGCTAGGTTTCCTTAGGGATAATCTTGTCACTATTAGCATCCTGCACTCCTCTGGTTTAAAAACAGGAAAAAAAAATAGGCAGGGGAGAAGGAGAGAAAAGGGAATGTTTCACTGATACATTTAAGCTGTGGTATGATGGCTCAGCTTTCAATCTCTTCTCTGATAACCTCAGAGAGGAAAAATACTGTAAGAATGAATTGGACAATGTGTGTATTGCTTGTTACACAAAGGGCTATTATTTCTCACTGCATGTGTACTTGCCATTAGAGAAGTTTTAAGGATAACATAAAAAACGAGCTGACAACTGCCAAAGGCATTTTAAGATTAACAAGCGTAATTGCACTTCCAGATGGAGAGAAGTTCAGAAACAACTTGCTATTTTCTGACCTAAGGGTGGTGTGTTCGGTCTCTGGAAGAAGCTTTTACTTCCTCATTCAGTAACTATGCCTTTATTCCTTCCCCACTTGCCAGTTTGTTGCTGCAGCAGTGGCATTGCAGCCGCTGCAGTGGCACAACATCTGGAGGGAGCTGTTTGTTTTGCGAAGATAAGGTTGCCTTGTGGAGGATGCTGAGCAAGGGCAGGGGAATTGAGGCAAGGGAATGGGGCATCAGGCAACAGGTACAAATAAAGTGAGATGAACACAAGCACTTGCTTCTCAAATGAATCCTTATGTTTGCAAACTGATTAAAAGCTGAGCTGTTTTCTTTATTGAGGTGAGGAACAGGGCAAAGTGGGACTGCACTAAAGGTGATAAGGAGAAGTGCCTTTTTGTATACCTTGGAGCTTAGATACGATTATTCTTTTGGGAGAAGCTTTTATGGTCATTGTGGGAAGGTGAAAGCTGATTCTCAAAAATCCCTTCTGTGTTGCCTGTTTTTTTCTTTCAGATAAAAAGCTCTTCTTCATTTCCAAAGAAAGCCCATGTATCCCCTTGACATAAAATTACACTGCTTGCTTGCAGGTTACATACTTTTAAGAACACTGTACACCAGACTCTTTTATCAGTGTTGTGTGATCAACCCCAAAATTAAATTCATTCACTGCCACTTAGCATCAGATATTAAGTCATTTACAGAAGCAGCAGTTAGGCAGACCTTCTGCCTCTTGTTCCATGATCATGTAATAGATGAGAGTGCAGAAAACAGATGAAGCAGTGCCTTTACTTCAATGTCCTTCATACATTTCTTTCATCCTGCTTTTACCTTCCAGTGTGTGTGATACTAGCTGCTGTCCTGCAATCATTCACCAGCACTGTGCATCAGATACCATGGGTGAACAGATCATAGAATTGCAGAATGGTTTGAGTTGGAAAGAAAATTAAAGCTCACCCAGTTCCAGCTCCCTGCCACGGGCAGGGACACCTTCCCCTAGACCAGGTTGCTCCAAGCCCCGTCCAGCCTGGAGCACTGCCAGGGATGGAGCAGTCACAGCTTCTCTGGGCAGCCTGTGCCAGGGCCTCACCATGGTCTTAGTAAAGGATTTTTCCTAAGGTCTCATCTAAATCTCGCCTCTGTCATTTTAAAGCCATTCCCCCTTGTCCTGTCACTACGGGCCCTTGTCAAAAGCCCCTCTCCAGATTTCTTGCTGGCCCCTTTAGGCGCCAGAAGCTGCTGTAAGGTCTCCCCAGAGCCTTCTTTTCTCCAGGCTGAACAAGCCCAGCTCTCTCAGCCTGTCTCTAGAGCAGAGCTGCTTCAGCCCTCAGAGCATCTCTGTGGCCTCCTCCAGACTCTGTCAAGCAGGTCCATATCTTTCTTGTGTTGTTGCCCCCCAAGCTGGACACAGCACTGTGTGTTGGGTGTCTCACCAGAGTGCAGTACTGGGGGAGAATCCCCTCCCTTGACCTGCTGGTCACACTACTGGGGATGCAGCCCAGGACACGCTTGGTTTCTGGGCTGAAGTGCACAGTGGTGCATCATGGGGATCTTCTCATCAGCCAACACTCCCAAGTCCTCCTCAGGGCTGCTCTCAGTTATTCTCTGCCCAGCCTGTACTTGGGCTTGGGATTGCTCTGAGCCAGATGCAGGACCTTGAACTTGGCCTTGTTGAATGGTCCCTCCTTTTAGGTCAGCAATCACTGGCTGTTGCATTTAAAGGTAAATCAGTATTTACCTCCCAGATATGGTGAACATAACTCCTACTGAGACCAGTATTTCTTCTGCAGTGATTGGTTTTGAAAGAAGTACAATTTGTGGAAATCCTGTTGCATTTTTAGAAGTTATAATTGGCATGTATCACTGCCTCAGTTCCCTTCAAATATAATTAATTAGGATTAAAGGTTCTGCACTCATTAGGCCTGGATCTCTGGCAGACAGAAATACTGTAGAGAATTTACATTCATGCATGGAGCTCCTAAATGGTATACATTTGTCATCAGTAAGAGTATTGTGGAATCTGCTCTACTAAGACTTCCTGGTCTGTGGTCTGTATCTCATGGTCAAAAGGGAGTGTGTCTTTGGATGTTTTACAAGGGAGCAGCAACGTAAAGATCTAATTAGAGTACAGTAACTAATTATCAAAAATATGAGATTCCTTACTATAGCATTGGAAAAAAATGCCTATTTCAAGAACAAAGCCAACCCCTCTATCCTTCAATTTTTTGAGTGTCAGCTTTTTGGTTTTAAGTAAATATTATGACTGATTATGTAGTGTTAAGCAATGATAAAAGGAAAAGACTTTGAAACAACACAGGAACTCTTTGAGCTTCCTGCAGTTATTGCAGGATACTAGACCACAGAAGCATAATAGCAGCCCTTTGAAGGGGGATACATTTATAAATATTACTTTCCTGAATAATATTTCAGATAAAATTTTCAAGTCAGTTGATCATATTTTAGACTTCGTATGAGCATCAATAAGATGCAGTCATGTTTTGTTCTAATACTTAGACACCTTGAATATTAAAACACATAGCAGAAACAAATATTATGAAAGTATGATTATGAGCTAATATTCAGGTCTTCCACTAAGGCAAATCCATTTTATTCTGAGGTGCACAGTCTTTTTGCAACCTTGCTATTGCAAAGGTTTTTTGATGAAAGGAGCACTGACGCCCTTGGATTGAAACTTAAAACTACAAACTTTTGGTGCAAGGTAGATTCCAGCATCACCTCTGGCTGCTGTGAAGTGTGCCACTCCTAAGGACTCTTTGTGTGATTCTGTAAGTAACTTAACAGTATTAGGTGATCTGGTCACCTGAAGGATATTGCATAAAGCATTAGTAGCAATGAAAATTGACAATTTAAGGAAAAAAAAACCTTTGCAGTGACCTTTTTTTTGTGCTACATTCTGATTTGGATTTTATGGTGTAGATGTGTATCTTTATAGTTATGCTGTGGAGATATTTAATCACAAGCTACAGTGTTATTTTCAAAGATTAAAGAGGTTTCTAAATCCTTTGTAAAACACCTTTGAAAAAAAGGCATAAATGAATTTTATGAATAGCGAATATGTGAACCTATAATGCATTTCTAAAAATTACAATGCTGTTATAGTATTGGTATCTTCTAACGAATCATAAGAGAAATCTGATGGCTATTTCAATGTAATTTTATTCTTCAATCTAAATATTCATGATCACCTTTCATTATTTCAACTCCCTGATCATTATGAAAAATGCAGATTATTTCAATTCACTTATTTAAATTTCACATAAAAAGTATTGAATCCTACCAAGTAACCACAGACAATTTCCATACAAGCATAGCCCCAGACAGGATTTTAAGTTTGGCTTCAGCATTTTAATTAAAATGTGCAGACTTTCCTCTACAACAAAATGACAAAGGCCAAAATCCTACTGTATGGCTTATGATGAAAAGCAGAACTGTTATGATGGTGTTCCACATTTTATAGGGTGTGCATTTATCCCGTTATAACACAACTCTCACAAGTCTACACCTCATATTTCTGAAACCCTACATTTCATTCCCTAGGTGTTTTATTGCTTTTAGAGAAATGATAGAAAATGGCACTCAAGAATCTCATTAATCAGTAGGACTGGTAGGGCCATTAGAGCATTTTTTGGACTGGTAGTATTCATGGGGCTTGCTCACTGCAAACAGCTTCTGATTTCTGCCATTGTGGCCACTGCTCACTCACTTTTATTTCAGTTTTTGTTCTTTTCAGTTCTCTTCAACCCAACCCATTCCTCTATTGCTAAAATTATTATTTTCCTCTGCCTTTAAAGGGCTTCTCTTTACTAGCACAGTCCTGATCTTTCTACCCTCCGGGCAGACACTCTTGACTCCATTGATCTGCTTCGTCCCACTTGTTTCTTTTAATTTCACTCCTGTGCTTTCTTCTGCAGAAAAAGAATGGTTCCCTGCCTATCCATAGCACATCCCCTAGACACCACTAGGAGCTCAGCCTGCTCTGAGCACACCATAACAGTGTTGATGCAGTGAGCACTTATTGTCCTCAACAGAGCAGTTTGCTGAGGTCCTCTGAGGAGGAGAAAGCTTTCAGAAGGGTATCTGCAGGTTTTCTCTTCTATCACTGTCTCTCACCTGGAGATATTAAGCTACATGAAATAGTAGTCATTTTGTGTACTTGTCCCACAAAAAAAGAAAGACTTGGGCCTACTGGAGTGGGTCTAGAGGAGGGCCACAGAAATGATCAGACTGATGGAACACCTCTCCTATGAAGAAGGGCTGAGAGACTTGGGTTTATTCAGCCTGATGAAGAGAAGGCTGTGGGAAGACCTTATTGCAGCTGTTTGCTACTTCAAGGGGGCCTGCAAGAAAGATGGGGACAAACTTTTTAGCAAGGACCTGTTGTGATAGAACAAGGGATGAAGGTTTTAAGCTACAAGAGGATAGATTTAAGCTAGATATAAGGAAGAAATATTTTACAGTGAGGGTAGTGAAACATTGGAACGGGTTGCCAAGAGAGTTGGTAGATTCCCCATCCCTGGCAATATTCAAGGTCAGGTTGGATGTGGTTCTGAGCAACCTGATCCAGTTGAAGATGTCCCTGCTCATTGCAGGGGATTTGGACTAGGTGACCTTTAAAGGTCCTTCCAACCCAAACTATTCCATGATTCAGTGAGTAGCAATGTCTGCTTCAAGCACCATTGGACAAAATGAGTGAGTCTGTTGTGCAAAAATTCAGAGTTTACAATTTCATTTCCTGAGAAGAGAGAGTTTACTGGCTGAAGCTAGGCTAAATTATGGAAGAGAAAATCAAGTGCTATAATTGTGGGTGTTTATCACAGTTACAGTTTTTTTTTCTATTCATAGAAATTTGATCTGAACAGGGTAAATCTGTGCCCGCAATACAAATGAGATCATCTGCAAACAAAGTAAATGGAAGAGATGCTTTTTATGGCTTTGTTTTATGACTCTTCTGTTTGAGGAACTAGTCTTTACTTTCTGATTTTCTCATGCAGTGTTTGCTTTAACATGAAGTCATATAATAGTTCTTCAGTTAAAACAGTTTTTGTTTGAGTAGGAAAATAAGATGGCAAAACTTGACTGACCGCTAATCATGGCAGTAGATTTGCAGAGCATCTAGGGAAAACACCCTGAATACTATTTAATACTCTTTAATACTGTTAAAGCCCTTGCTCTCTTACCCAGGTCCTGGTGGCATCTAGACTGCAGCTTGGTAGGCAGTGGCCACTCGGAAAAGCTGGTGGAAGGCATGTAATTTCCTCACCTCTCCAAGTCCTTTAGTCTTTCTCTTCTTTTCCCCTAACTAGAATGTAAGCAACTTCATTTACAGCCATTTATGAAAATTGGGTCTTCTGGGATTGGGAAAACATTTCTCAGTGGGGTAGAAACCTTCAAATGTAAATGCAGCATGTGCTCAGTTTCTTAATAATGCTAGTTTCATAAGTTTAGGGTGAATAAACACAAGCAAGGAACCCTTTCAAAACTCCTTTGGTTGTGTGGTAGCTTGAACCCAAAAAGCTGTTGCTGGACTGCCTACAGTTTACTTGTCTGTCCCCTGAACTGTAGCTCACTAGTCACATTTGACCTTCTACATTATGGAGGAATAGGTGTTTCACCATGATGCCCAGAGCAGCAAGGTTGCTGTGGACCAGCAGGAAACTGGCAGAGCATCATAAGTCCCATCAGTGCCTACAGCAGGGCTCTGGGAAACCCCATGTCCAGTCAGGGCCCTTGAATCCATTTCCAGACAGTCAGCATTTACAAAACCTCTTTGAAACAACCCTGCAGCACTACTCTCTTTTGAAGAACGTGACTGCGTGGAAGAGCAGGAGGTGATAATAGCTGAACCACAGATGAGAAGGCAATATAAGTTTCATGGTACCAGAGAGAGATGAAAATTGAGCATGACTGTTCACTAGGCAGCTTCATGAATAGGAGGTGGCAGCCCTTCATTTTCTGAACCTTGCTCTCTCCCCTGTTGTGCATTTATGTTGGTGAAGAAATTAGGCTCCACTATCATTTGGATGTCACTGGTTGGCTGCAGCCTGTATCGTGTACACAAAAACAGGTTTACCTACTAGGTTTCAGTTTTCTCTGAGATTTCAAATGAGAAGGTTGCCAGTTTCCTCTCAATCCATCAAAAAAAATGACACAGCAGGTTTTGCCTTAGGTTTAGGAGAGCAGTCATGGGAAGAATGCACATCTGCCTCCTCTCTCTGCCCTTTCCCACCCAAGGAGCTGCTGTCTGGTCTGCCTGGGCTGATTCTCACTGGCATGACTTTAACCTAAGATGACTTCTGCTGTCTATGGGAAACTCCAGTGTTTGTTTTCTGTTTGTTTTTCACAGATGGTAAGTATCTAAACTTTTTTATTCTATAATTTTGAAATAATTCATATCCTTGGTTGTGGGTTAGTCATATTTTCTTTTTCTCACCATTATCTGACACAATGCCTTGTTTAAGAATATTACAGGAGGAACTGATTAGCAGAAACTGTGTTGTAAAACGAGGAAGACATGCTGCTTAGTCTGGTAGGATGTGAGCATGGAACACTTTTTGAAACTTTAAGTTTAAACAAAAAATGCCTTTCATACACATAAAGAAGCTTAAACTTGTTCAATTTTCTTTGCTTCAGAGTGTCACTTACTGACCCATGCTGCTACGCTTTTGTTATAAATCATAGCCAAAGTGGGAACATGGAACTGTGATATACAGCTCTATTCAAATCATACTCGCTTTTCTACCTCTGAGAAGCTTGCTTGTGATGGAGACTTGTGAGTTATAAATAGGACATCTATATAACGAGCTTCATTGCAAAGATATGCCAGAAAATGTTTTCTCTGTGGGGAGAAATTATTTTAAACAAGCTTTTAAATTTTCCTTCTTTGGTGCATACTTGTGCTGTTCCCTGTCCTGAGTTACCAAAGACTCAACCAGGGTGGTAGGACTCACAGAATCATAGAATAGTTAGGGTTGGAAGGGACTTTAAAGAACATCTAGTAAAATCTTCGGAACTTGCTGGACTTGCAGGACTCTTCAGAACTTGCTGCCTCTTCCCCCAGCTTTGACACAGAACTTAATGCAGCATTTCAGTTTAATCACCTGCAGAAGAAGAAATTTCTCTCAACCTAGACTATAATTTGAGGACCAGCATGAGATAGCATTACCACACAGGATAAGGGCTGTTTACACCTGTGTGAAACATCTTTGAAGGTGTTTGAAACTTCACCATGCCAGAAGCAGAGGAGAAAACTAGTTGTGATGTGAAGTTAAATTTGTTAGCCTGTCTTCTCTTTCATCTTTCTCCAGATATCCTGTGTAACAGTTGTAGAAGCCAGAAGCTTGCCCCTGTTTTGCAGTTCTTCTTTTCCCTCTTGTGACTGGTACCACACTATGAGCAGCAGAGAAGGAGGGAAAGACGGTCTTAGTGCCCGGGTGAGGATGAAGGCCAGTGATGGAGCATGGGTGCAGTAGTTATCTAGGACAGCTTAACAGTAATGCTGCTGGTTTCTCCATAGCCCATCCTAAGGTATATGATGATTGTATTGCACAAGAACATTGAAATAGCTTTCTGGGCAGATTTAATAGCTAATAAGCAGTGAGAGGAGCACCAGAGACCTGCATTCTGGTCCTGGCATTGCCACTGGCTAACTGAGTGACCCTGAACTTGTCCCTTCATCTCTCTGTGACAATTTCCCCTCACACTTATTTTTTAATCATTGTAAATCTTGACATGAAGAATGGCCTCTGTCTTTGTATTGGCATCATGTGCCCTCCTGTCTTACCTGTGGTCTCCCAGTGCTGCTATAATCTCATAATTTCTCATATTTGTAGTGATAATACTACTGTTCAATGCAAATCTGTATCATTATATTATTACTAATAGATCATTCCCACCACTGTTTTTCCAAGTTCCTGAAAATTCTTGTCTGAAGCAGTAAACAGGAGCAGGGAAGTACTGAATGTACTGTGGATCATCTGGAGATGTGAAGTAAGCAAAGATAAATCATGGAACAGTAAAATCTTAATTTTTAATGCATTTCCTTTTCCTGCTTTTGTGATGGATTTTATTCCTTCCCCTTAAAGTTCTAGTGGAGGTTGGCTGTTACAGCCTCCATTAGGAGAACATACTTTGTTGCTATAGCAATTCTTTCTCACTCTGATATTTTACTGCACTTACATGCTGCTGGCAAAGAAAAAAAGGAAGCAAACCCAAGATCCAACAAAAAAGGCATCACTGACCTCCTCACAAATGGTCGGCCTCCCTGATCTCTCATTTCTGAGCAACTTTTAACTATATCTCGCAGCAATCTATATTCTGGTAAACACTCTGTGTTAGGCACTATCTAGAAAGGTTTATCATTGCTTTATAAGTGGCATACTGCACACAGCAGGACATGCTGCAGCACAGTGTCTGACATAGCAGATATAGATTACTGTTAAGATAAATTCATCCTTTTTGATCTGAACATTTCACCAGCTCCAATTTGAAGTCTTGATATCACCCTGTCAACCAAAGGGGATGTTTTTAAGCAAGGGAAGAGTTATCAAAGGTTTCCTCAAAGTTCCTTTTAGAATGGTTCCTGCAAGAGCAAAGATATATATTTATTGGGGGTGAATGTAGGGCTCATCAAAAGTGCTAGACTAAAATTCCTGTAGACATCAGGCCTCCGTTCAGCATCAGATACAGAACAGAAGCTTGAAGATTTTTCTACTCTATCAAAATCAGATACCTGAACTTTCAACTAATTAGGCAAGAAAAGGCCATTAATCCTGCCTTCTGCTGTCTGCAGGCAGCTGTGATCTCCCACCCAGGACACCAGTAGCGTCCTTCTGGGAGGAACCATTTGTATGGGGCTGTGTAATCCAGCCTGGGAACCAGAGAGAAAGCAGTCTCATGGGAGGGAAATGGAGAGAAGGTAAGCACAGCATTCTTCCTCCTCCTCCCCAGATCCTGAAGGTAGCATCATTCTCATGGGTAAGGCACTGCCTAGTAATAGTTGCCTCCATCTTGGGATGCACAGCCAGCACATCCCCTCTCCTGGGGGAAGGGCAGAACACAAGGTGAGCAGTGGTGGGAAGGACCCTTCCCCTGCCCTTAGCTGCCCGGGTGGGCAAAGCAAATGGCATGGGAAGGAGCAGGAGGGCTGACTCCACATGTGGAGCACTGTCCTCAGCTTCACCAGGTCTTGGAGACTTGCTGCTGCACAAAAGGGTGGTTGCATATGCCTGTTCCTGGGCTGGGCATCCAGGAGCATGCAGCTGTCTCCTTCTTTCATGAGCCGCTGTGTTCCTCCAAGGTTCAAGTGGGGCTGGCCATGGCCTGCTCATTCTCTCCCTCTGCATTGCTGCTGAGAAACGTTTCCATCACCAAGGCCAGGAGAGCAAGTGCAGCTCTCACCGGCACAGGCACAGCCTCTCCCCTCCTCCTCTGCGCCTGCATAACAGCTCATCAAGGAGACTCAAAAAGAAAAAGGAGCTATTTCACAGTCCAATAACTGTGAGATTTTGTGTAGCTGCAGGGTGAGGAGTGAGGGCATGATGGGGGAAGGCAGCATGCAAGGTCAACTGCTGCAAGTCTGAAAGGCAAGGAGGAAAGCCTGGAGTGGCAGGCATTGCTGCCTACGTTGCATGCAGTTTTGTCTCAGCAGGGACTGCTGTGTCCCCCTGAGAAGTGAGTCTGGGTGCAGCTCAATGTGTTTGGGGGCAAAAGTACTGGATGTGCATGACAGCAGTGGAGAGAGGATTCAGAGGAATTTGGAAGGCTTTGAAACAGGGCCCTTGGTGCTGGCACTGCCACCTCCATTGCGGGCATCATTGTGCTTTTGGAAATTAACTTGGACTACTGATTCATTGCATGGGGAACATCTTGTAAGCATCAGGCAGCAAAGCAAACATGGCACGCAGCTGGGGGTGGATTTGAATCGTGTCTGTATATGACGAGTTGTCATTAGCCAGGTACACTAAATCAAAGTGTTCAAATTCCACCTTCTGTTTTTAGCCTGAGGTTATAACTGCTTCATTTCAACGATGTACATATATAGAATCATAGAATAGTTAGGGTTGGAAAGGACCTTAAGATCATCTAGTTCCAGCCCTGCTGCCATGCCCAGGGACACCTCACACTAAACAATGCCCCCCAAGGCTCTGTCCAACCCAGCCTTGAACACTGCCAGCAATGGAGCATTCACAACTTCCCTGGGCAACCCATTCCAGTGCCTCACCACTCTTACAGTAAAGAATTTCTTCCTCATATCCAACCTAAACTTCCCCTGTTTAAGTTTGAACCCGTTACTTGTCCTATCACTACAGTCCCTCATGAAGAGCCCCTCCCCAGCATCCCTTATAGGCCCCCTTCAGATACTGGAAGGCTGCTATGAGGTCTCCACGCAGCGTTCTCTTCTCCAGGCTCAACAGCCCCAACTTTCTCAGCCTATCTTCATACGGGAGGTGCTCCAGTCCCCTGATCATCCTCATGGCCCTCCTCTGGACTTGTTCCAACAGTTCCATGTCCTTTTTATGTTGAGGACACCAGAACTGCACACAATACTGCAAGTGAGGTCTCCCAAGAGCAGAGTAGAGGGGCAGGATCACCTCCCTCGACCTGCTGGTCACACTCCTTTTGATGCAGCCCAGAAAACGGTTGGCTTTCTGGGCTGCGAGCACACGCTGCCGCCTCATGTTAAGTTTCTCATCCACCAACACCCCCAAGTCCTTCTCTGCAGGACTGCTCTGACTCTCTTCTCTGCCCAACCTGTAGCTGTGCCTGGGATTGCTCCGACCCAGGTGGAGGACCTTGCACTTGGCATGGTTAAACTTCATCAGGTTGGCATCAGCCCACCTCACAAGCGTGTCAAGGTCCCTCTGGATGGCATTCCTTCCCTCCAGCGTATCAACTGAACCACACAGCTTGGTGTCAGCGGCAAACTTGCTGAGGGCGCACTCAATCCCACTGTCCATGTCACCGACAAAGATGTTGAACAAGACCGGTCCCAACACCGACCCCTGAGGGACACCACTCGTTACTGGTCTCCAGCTGGACATTGAGCCATTGAGCACAGCTCTTTGTGTGCGGCCATCCAGCCAGTTCTTTATCCACCGAGTGGTCCACCTATCAAATTTATGTCTTTCCAACTTAGAGACAAGGATGTCCTGTGAGACAGTGTCATATATAAGAGGAGAAATTACGAATAGAATCATAGGATACTTAGGTTAGAAGAGACCTTCAAAGCTCATTTAGTCCAACCCCCTGCAGTGAGCAGGAACATCTTCAACTAGATCAGGTTGCCCAGAACCACATCCAGCCTGGCCTTGAATGTCTCCAGGAATGGGGCATCTACCACAGTCCTAACTCAGTTTGCTTATTGTTTATAGCACAGATAGGTGCGTGTTGCATCATTATCACCAGAGGATCCTTATTATTTAGGTGCTCTAGAATTTTGGCAGATACCTGTAGGCTGAAATTTTGCATGCTTGGTCCACATGCAGAACTTTCAGAGGCTGTAAGTAAAACATATTCAATGATCTTTGAATTGTGCATGCTTCAGTGACGTATATCCCCCCCCAAACACAGCATACTATTGTTTATCATTGTAGTAACATAAAAATGGGTGAGCTGAGTCCATTTAAACTGTCTTGTTTTGTAACTCTTACGAAGATTTACAAATGGAACTAAAAATGGTGCCATTTTGAAATAAACTGCTTGTCATGCTAAAACAACACATTTTTTCCCAGATGTTTTTTCCCCCCACAGGTACACAGGAGATTGAGGTGTTTGACTCAGTGGCTTAAAGTATCTGGGCTTTTGTGAGAGCCTATACATTGATTTGAAACGGCAAGAATTGTTGCTGTTACTTTGCTAGCAGCCATTCAGCTCCTCAGGAGATTCTTTCCCCAAGAAAACAAGTGTCTTTGGTGTTGGGTTCCCTGTTGCAGGCTTTTTTCCCCAGCAGGCTTGTCTGGCATTTACTGTTCACAGGTGCTGGTCATTAAGGCCTTGAGGCAAGGGTTTTTAACTAAGCTGCAGCTGACTCAATCTTTTCCAGCTGGTGAAGATTTGAACTCCTGTTACTTTTTATTATTCACAAGGGTGGATCACAGTCTCCCATCAAACAAGGCTTACTGAAGCTCGGAATCCAGCATATGGCTGAAGGGAAGAGCAGGCAAGCAGAGTCCTGGAGCAGATGTCTCCAGGACCTCTTCCACCTTCCACTCTGAGTGCCTTCCAGAACCGTTTCTCTTGGCATGGCGTGGTGCCCCTTGATTGTCATCCAGTTCTTCATGCAAAGTAAGTAAATATAATTACTCCTGCTTTACAGGGAGGGGTTGCAGCTTGCCCAAGATTAAAGGGATTTAGAACTGAGATTTCAGCCCATATTCAGGTTACTTGATTTCAGACCATTAGCATCACTTTCCTGTTACAAAGAATTGCTGTGATTTCTTTCTTTTAAATTTTATTTTTTGGCAGGTAAATTCTACTTGAAATCTTTAGGGAAAGTAACACCCCCTCCCCCCCTCCCCCCACTGTTTTAGCTGGCAACCATATTAAATAAAAACACTGTCTACCAGGAAGGACTGTCTGGTATAATCTGCTTCATAAGGATCATGAGAGTTACGTTTCTTTGAGCAGCTGGGAAGCATAGGCTTAAAATCCAAAGAAGTACTTATAATTTTGTAATTCAGGATGTAGTATCTGTAGTTCTTCGCTGTCTCAGTGGCTGCATATGTAACTACTTGCCAAGTGACTGTGCAACTTAGTGATGTAAATATCTATACAATTTAGTGATGTAAACGTCGCAAAGTTGATCAGAAAACGTCATTTTGACAAGATTATGTTGTTTTCAGTAAATATACCTGAAATTGAGAATGAGAACAGAAGTATTTTGCACAAATCTCACTTTGAACAAAGGGAATGAGGCCCGCCCTTCCACCTGGGTGTCCAGCAACTGCTGAACTCATGCAACGAGGCATTTTGGTATGGTCCCTGTTGCAGCTGTGCTCCTGCCATCCATCAGGCAGAGTGACTCTGCTGTGTCCACAGCTGGGAGTCCTAGCTGCTGTCCCGTGCTTTGCCAAGAGACTCCAGGCTGACTTTAGACAAGCAGTCATCTCTCTCTCTCTTTTAATTCACCACTTGTAAAATGAATAAAAGGGACAAGTGAGTTCAAAGGAGCAATATAACTTGCAACAAGCACTAAGACAAATCTCCTTAATAAATGCCATGCCACAGCTGCAAAAAAGCACCAGCAAGTACCCAGATGCCAGTGGGTTTCATGCTAGATAATGTAGAGGTGATAAACCCATCTTATTGCCTAAGTATTTACCAGTGAAGTATTGTTAATGTGACAACTAGCACTGAGCTCTGGCTTCTGTAGTGCTAGCAACTGAGCAGCTATATCATTATCTATGTCTTTCCCTGTGTAATCTTTTTAGTGTGGAATGTCTTTAATTTTAGTTTGCTGGAAGAGCTGTGAAGGGGCAAAGGAGTCAATGGATATAAAATATCCACTGGCTTACAGAACATGCACTTCCGTTTATATTTGGTAGTGCAGTGTGAAAAATGGCCTGTTATCAATTGCTTGAAGTAACTTATATGCTGTAGTTTTTTGTGCTCTATTCTAGAAGCAATCATTGTGTATCTCCAAACCCTAGCATATCCCTTTTGTAGGAAAAGCAAGAAGAAATAATAGGCATTTCTTCTTATATTACAGAACAGTCTTCTGTAATGGGTATGTTGAATGCTTTGAAATGATGTTTATGTATAATGAGGCTATGTTTACATCTTAGTACAGTCCCATCAGAAAACTTGTACCTGTTCAAAACAAACTATTTTAGCTGAATAATTAGAAGGTAACTCCTCAAAACAACATTTGCGTTTTTAAGTCTCTTGAAGCAAATGCAAATGGAAGGTGCAGTTTCAAGGTTTGAAAGGTTATATGAAACTGGATCCACTGCATTCAAGTCATTAGGTATTCAACTTCCAGACACATCAACATGCAGAAATTCAGTAAACATCATGCAGTTACACACAGTAATGCAGTTACTTCAGGCTACAATCCATGCTGTTGAGGAGCTGTATCTATCACATGCTGACATTACAAACCATCAGTTTCCATCAGAACAAAAATACTTGGTGCTGCAGCAACATAGGATCCAAATGGATTATGTTTCTCTGTTCCAATGTTTTTCTTGTTTTCTGGGGATTTGGAGCACAGTTTGTCTTGCTTTAATTTTTATAAGAGCTGTGGGGCTTTTGTTTCACTCGGCACAGTGAGGTATAGCAAGGCCTCATTTATGATTATATACCCTATGTTTTTAGAGAAAATAGTAGAGAAATAAACTACTGTTTCATGAAGGACTCCCTTTCTGCAGATGCAGCACAAAAGCTGGGGCTCCCTGGACCCCATGCTTAGGGCCTCAGCTCAGTCCCTGTTTGTTATCTGGGAACTGCAAAAACTGATGGCTGGGCAGTGGGGCCCAAGACTGTTGGTTGATATTCAAGGATCACCTGCTGCAAGCTCAGGAGCAATACATCCCTACTAGAAGGAAGTGCTGTAGGAGGGCCAGGAGACCTCCTTGGATGGATGAAGAGCTGCTGAGGAAAATTTGAAGGACAAAAGAGGCTTATAAAAGGTGGAAGCAAGGACAGGCGGCCTGGGAAGAATACAGGGATGTTGTCTGTGAAGCTAGGGATCAGGTTAGGAAAGCCAAGGCCCACTGAGAATTAAACTTGGCTAGGGATGTTAAGGATAACAGGAAGGGATTCTATAGGTACATTGCAAATAAAAGACAGGCTAGGGACAGCGTGGGCCCTCTCCAGAAGCTATCGGGAGAACTGACTACCGTGGATTTAGAGAAGGCTGAGGTTCTTAACGACTTCTTTGCCTTAGTCTTCACCAGCAAATGCTCTGACCACACCACCCAAGTCTTGGAAGGCAGACACAGGGACAGTGAGAATGAAGACCCTGGGCCCAGTGTAGGAGAGGATCTGGTTTGAGACCATCTTAAGAACCTGAACGTATGCAAGTCGATGGGACCTGATGAAATCCATCCGTGGGTCCTGAAGGAGCTGGCAAATTAAGTTGCTAAGCCACTGTCCATCATATTTGAAAATCATGGCAGTCAGGTGAAGTTCCCAACGACTGGAAAAAGGGAAATATAACCCCCATTTTCAAGAAGGGGAAAATGGATGAGCCGGGGAACTACAGACCAGTCAGCCTCACCTCTGTGCCTGGCAAAATCTTGGAGCGGATTCTCCTGGAAGGCATGCTGAGGCACTTGAAAAACAACAAGGTGGTTGGTGACAGCCAGCATGGCTTCACTAAGGGGAAATCCTGCCTGACCAATCTGGTGGCCTTCTGTGATGGGGCTACAGAACTGATGGACGGGGGTAACATGTTCAAACTTAAACAGGGGAAGTTTAGATTGGATATGAGGAAGAAATTCTTTCCTGTAAGGGTGGTGAGGCACTGGAATGGGTTGCCCAGGGAAGTCGTGAATGCTCCATCCCTGGTGGTGTTCAAAGCTGGGTTGGACATATCCTTGGGTGATATGGTTTAGTGGGAGGTGTCCCTGTGCATGGCAGGGGGGGTTGGAAGTAGATGATCTTAAAATCCTTTCCAACCCTAACTATTCTATGATTCTATGATTTGACTTCCTCAGGGTAATAGTTTACTTACCTGTGTAGTCACGACTTTGCATGGCTTAGCTATAAGTGTGAAAGGCCTCAAATTTCTCATATTCATTAAATACAAGAGAGTAGAAGTTAGATTTGATTCAAGGTAGCTGAAAGATGCTCCAACACATCCGACTTTTGAGCCACTGATACAGGACTGTAGGACTTTTGTATCCCTGTCCCCTGCAGTTTATCTGTGACAGATGCTTATCCCCTCATTTTCTAAACCAAAATGTTCTCCTTCTATTCAGTCTCCCAGAAAACTCCTTTTCCAGTGATACTCAGGTGCGTAGTCAGGCTCTGGGTCTTGGCCTAAAGAATACATACAAAGTGGAAGCAAGAGGCTCATCTTCTGTTTTCAGCTTTTCATACCACAGAATTGAGATAAACATAAAATATATTCTGAATTGACTTTCGTATGTGCTGTGATCTTGTCTCCCATAATAAACTTTTGAGAATTCCTTATTCTAAACATGCTTCTTCATTGTACAAATACATCTTCAAATATAGATGGCAAAATCCAGAAGCAATTCTAGTGGTATTGAGATTCCTGAAGGCAAAAATAGGAGGGAGTGAGAAAGAAAATTGAGAGACGTTGGAGTGATGCCTGTGAACATTTTGCTGGTCTGTAGTTGGGCCATGTATTGGAAAATATGTGGTTTGAGCAATCAGTATTCTACTTCAGGGGGTGAAATGAAACTTTTGCTCTGAAACTAATGTGTGAAGTTGTTTCCTTATGTCAAATCCCACTTAGCATGAAAATTAACAGAAAAGTATATAAAAATCTGCTTGCAGTGGTTTGTCTAAAACTCTGTGATCACCCTTCATTGCTACCACCAGTGGAGAATTACTGTTGTCTCTGCTGGCTCTTTCATTGGAGATTATAGGTATACCTGTAGTAGTTGCCTCTTTTCTCAGGTGGATTATGGCCTTGCACTTGTACACCTCTCCCCTCCCCTGGACAAGGACTTTCCATACCTGTCTGGTGACAGTCTCTTCCACAGAGCAGGCATCCACTAGTTGATCCCAACCAAAGCTGCCAGGGATGAACTCAGCAATGGGCTGGGTGAAGCTAAGTCTCTGGGTGCAGCACTGCTGGTGTGTGCCGCCAGCTAGCCCAGCAGTGCTCCAGTGTGGGCTTTCATGTCCCAGCAAGTCATTTCAGAACACATTACCCAGCACAACCCAAAGGCTGCTCTCAGTTGTGCTACTGACTGGCTGCATCCATCTTGAAGAAGGTAGTAGAGGAGGAATGTGGCTTTCTGCTGCTTTTATCTGCCTGAAATCTTTGCTGACTGCAAAACAGATGAACTGCATTCTTTTTGCCAGAGAAGCTAAATTTCCAGAGGAGTTAAATTTTTCTGCAGCAGCAACTCAATTTGGCTACCACAGTTTTCAGACACTGACTTGAGAAATCAAAGGCTTCATTTCAGTGGGCAGTTACTGATCACAGTGGTCATGCTGGAGGTGATCAGTGCTTATAAATATCAGGGCCAGGCTGTCTCAGATGTGACATCAGAAAGCTGAGACAACAGAAATGAAAAGCAGTACTTGAAATCTGGGTCTAATTCATTTTCATGAAAGCAAAGCTTGTTGTAGAGGTATGATATGATATACTCTGCATACTCTTGAAAATATTTTTGAATGTGACCTACATTTTCTATTGCTTATTTGTACCTGGTGCTTCCACTTCTGTGTTATGAATGTGTGACTGAGAAAATATTCCTTATCTTTGTAATGCGTATAGCAGCATGATATGTGCAGAGATGGAAAGTGGTTTTAAAAAGGCTGCCCTTGCAGTTGGTCAGTGCAAAACATATCCTGTCTAAAGCTGCTGTCTCACATCTTTTGTGTCCCTTGTTTGCAATTCACATATCCTTTCTGTGAAAGCCAGTTCTGCAGTACAGGACAGTGCCGACACATAGGGCTCCTGTCCTGGTAATCTGTTGTCTTGGTTCTCTGCATGACCAACTGGAAACAATATCCAGTATTCAGTGCTGAGATGGGCTTTTGCAGCGCTCACTGCAAACTGCCGGAGCTTGAGGGGAAGCTCACCAGGATGGCTTAGCTACTTGCTGGTTTGCAGTTTGGGGTTTTTTTTTTTTTTTTTTTTGCTTAGAAGCAAAACAAAAAAACACAGGAATCCCAGTGTGATTCACAGGAAATTCAACAGGAAATCAACCTGTATTCAGCAGGTTTGCCAGTGTGATGAGCTTAACTAAAAGTAACAGAACGTTTTAGTTATGTTGTAGTCTTTCTCTTTAATGGGTTGCCCTTGCAACCTGCTTTAAACAAGCCCATGTGCTGCATTTTTGAGACCAATTTGTGCTGGCCTGCAGACAGTGATGCATGTCCATCAAACGTGTGTTTGCCTCACTGCTGTGAGCCAGAGAAGAGAGCTAGTGCCTGCTGTTGCTGCCCTTGTACAGGGTAAGACATTTTTTAGGAGCTCTGTAGGGCTCAGCAGAAAACTAGGGGTACTGTTGTGCCTGCTGACCTTGGCCAAGTGGTGAAAGGCCTGACAATTCTGTTGTCCAAAACTGTGGTCTCCAGGGAGGAACCCCTTTGGTCTTCGGGGGGTGCAGATTATTTCCCTTGCTGGCAAGTGCTCTGTTTAAGTCTGGGTCTGCAAAAGGGTTTTGTTCACAGATGACAAGGCTCTGGGTTAGTTCTGCTGGCCGAAAGGACTTGTCACCATTGCTGGGCTATTTTTGGTTTTTTAAGCATTCATTCTTTTTACTTCCAAATATTATTAAAAAAATAAATTATATATTTGCATCAAAGTGCATACCAGTCATGCACTATAACCTTCTAAAGACATTCTCAAGTAGATGATCATGCTAATGAGAACACAGCTAACTTTGATAACTCCTTAATTTTTACAGGCAAAACCAGGTTTTGCTTGTGCATTGAGTGTCTGTGATCCCATAGATGGTTCTGTCTCTCTTTCAGGACTTGAAAAAATGGGCCACTAATTCACAGCTGGCTTTAGGGATTGGTTTGGTTTTAGCCTCGCTTGCGGTTGCTAGCTCTGAAGAATAAAATTTCCCCTTGTCCTATTTCTACATGCCCTTGTAAAAGTACCTCATGGCGTATTATTGGCCATGATAGGGATTTATTTATCCCACTTCACAAACAACCCAATTAATACATGAAGTATTGGCTTCCACCAAGCCAATGCTGAACCTGATATCCGGGATGCATTCTGGCTTCTTTATCTCATCTTCTTGAGCATCCCAGCAGGCTTGGCTTTCTGTCTTTTTCTTTCCTATATCTTGGCACATCCCTTGAAGTCAGGCTGGCTCTGGTAACTGACAAAGGTTTTCTGATGCTTTTTGACATTAGTTGTCACACTGTGGCTGGAGCTGTGCAAAATAGGTCCTGCTAGCCACAGTGAGTATTGCTGTCAGTTTGCTGGGTTGCGTAAAGTGTCCTAGTGTAGGCCTTGGCGATGAGAAGCATCCTCTTGATAATCCTGTCACCAGGTTTGCAGAACATGTGGGTAGATGCTATTGGTCCTGTTATTTAGCTCCCTTGTGAAATAAGGGGGTTAATCTGAAGCGTCTGAAGGCTAACTACCTCCTGAGTGGAGAAAAAGAGAGATGGGATTTACCTCTGTGTGTCTTGGTTTAAGCCCAGCTGTAACTAAGAAAACCACGCAGTCTCTGTCTCACTCCCCACCTTTTCCTCCCCCTGCTCTACTCCCAGAGGGATGGGGGGGAGAATCAAAAGACTGTTACTCCCACAGGTTGATATAAGAGCAGTCCAGTAACTAAGGTATAACACAAACCACTGCTGCTACCACCAATAATAATAATGACAAGGGAGATAACAAGGGAAGAGAATACAACTGCTCACCACCTGCCAACTGATACCCAGCCCAACCTGAGCAGTGATCTAGCCCTTCCGTGTAACTCCCCCCCAGTTTATATAGTGGGCATGATGTGCTGTAGTATGGAATACCTCTTTGGTCAGTTTGGGTCCGGTGTCCTGTCTTTGTTTCCTCCCAGCTTCCCTTCCTCCCCGGCAGAGCATGAGGCTCAGAAAGTCCTTGGTCAGCCTAAGTGTTGTTAAGTAGCAGCTAAAACCATCAGTGTTATCAGCACTGTTCCCAGGCTGAAAGTCAAAAACACAGCGCTGCACCAGCTACTGAGAAGGAGAAAAATGACTGCTACTGCTGAACCCAGGACAGTGTCACCTAGTCTTAACATCAAGTTGAGACTTAAAGGTGAAAGGGCTTGGTGGATTTTCCTGCTCCTGTATTTTGCTTTCAGTCTAAGTTCTGGGTGTTATCCTGTTGACAAGATAAAAAGCAAATGATCAGAAATGGCTTCTCGCAGCTGCCTTTTACTCACCTTCCTCCTGATGCACTGAGAGGTGAGTGGTGCTATCACCAAGGGCTGAAAATCCTGCCTGAATAACTGCTCCTGGCAGGGGAGGCTGTAGCTTTTCCACAGGGAGAGGGGTATCAAACCAGCCAAAGTGATGTGCAAGGTTGTAGTGAACCTAATGCCATTAAAAAAGATGTTAATAGAACTGGAGATGCTGGTGATTGCCACCACCTGCCTTGATGGCCCTCCCAGGGAAGCACCTTTGGGCTTTTGAGATTCTTTGTGGGAAGGTAGGAGGCTGCTCCCCAGGACAAAAAGCATTTCTTCTGCTCTTTTCTCTGCACAAGTACTTTGTGGTGCCTGCTACCTCTGAGGTAGATGCAAAGTCATGACTAGCTCTCCTATTAACAAGATGCAGACTACTTCTTTATTGTCTTGGGACCTGCCGTCTAGTAGTTTGCTTAGCGAGACTCCAAGCAAGCTGTGTCTTACTGTAGGAATTACTGTGATTTCTCAGTTCACTTTCAAAGTGTGGTTTCCTTTGTTATGTTTGGTCTCAGGGTGCTAGTTTACAGTGAAAAGATTTAATTGTGTGTCTGGAGAAAGACTGTGTACTTGCTCTAACAAGAATGCATGTTTGTAACTTTCTGCTGATCAAGCTTCAAGGACCTCAGATTTGTGAGATGCTGCTGCACTTGTCCCAGCATTTCTTCATGCTTTACCTGCCCTGTTACACTTGTGGCTGTGATGGGAGATGCTATAGTAGAGACCACAAACTCTGTGGGGAAGGTATGGTCCCTTTAAACACTATTTGCACAGAGCCTCAGCTGTGTAGCCCAAAGCCCCAGCTGAACTACTTATGTTCTCCCATAATGATAAAAAAGAGACCAAACATGCAGTTTTCTTGGAATGGACTTTTGCATTGTGCTTAAATAACAGGATATGTGGCAGAGGGGGTTGTAGGCTAGGTGTGGAAAAGGAGTAGTGTGTGTCATGGCTTTTCTGGGAGGGAGGTGAGGGTCATTTCTTCCTTCCTCCTTAGTCTCTGGGTATGTGCTCTTGTGTGTCTGCACCTGAGTTAGCAGGGAGTGGGCCTGTCCTGGGAACAGCATCACTATTCTCGTTCAAAAAGTGATGATGTTTGGAGTTTTGGGGACTTTTCTTCTTTCCTTTGAGTCCAAAGTGCCTTGCTGGCCTAACAGCAGGCCAGCAACCTCTGCTGCAGGGGCACAGTTGAAGGAATTATAAAAGCTAGAGGGGAGGGAGAGGGGAAAAAGAGATGGGATGTCTTAAATTGTCTTTGCTGCTACAGAAAAGGTAAAGTCATGCTGCATGGTGAGTAACTTACTAAAGTGGAAGTAATATATTGAGGTGAGACTCTTTGCAATAGCAGAAGATGGGGTTTTTGGTGCTTGGTGAGGTGCTGGTGTTTTTCTTAATCAGAAGGGAGTCCAGATACACACTTTATTGCAGCTGCAGTGTAATATATGTCCTACAGTTAAATACCGTGTTGTTTACAATGCAGAAAGGTTGACTACGATAGCATTATGGCCTGATATAAACCTACAGCAGAACTTGGAGTCCTATTGAACACAAAGAGGTTGCATAGTAGGTCACCAGCACTTAATTTTATTCTGCTAACATGTAAGTCTCTTTTCCTAATGAAATGAATGAAAGAAGCTAGTATTACTGAGGCTCTGCATAATTTAATATTAAGGTGTATACCTTTCTGAGTAGGAGTTTCAAGGAAAAGTTAATGTCAGCACCATCTGGGTTCTCTGTAGTAGTAATTTGACTTCCTTTGTTCAAAATTAACTCTTAAAGATTCACTAGTTTGCAAATAGAGCTGTGCTTACATAGCTCTGAGTATGTGCTTTTTGAAAGAAATGATGCCTTCAGCCAT
The DNA here is from genome assembly GCA_028858755.1 of Ara ararauna. Lineage (NCBI taxonomy): Eukaryota > Metazoa > Chordata > Aves > Psittaciformes > Psittacidae > Ara > Ara ararauna. Next base: position 116,099,613 of record CM054379.1, on the reverse strand, counting down.
AAGAAATGTTTTTCTGCCCTTTTGTTTTTTGTTTGCCGTTTATTACCAAATAAACAAGGTGTCTTTAGTAGGGTAGTGAAGCAAAATTGAACGGTAAATTTGGCCTTAAAATGTATTAATAAGAGGATTTCCTAGAAAAACACTATTGTGAGACTTCTTGCTGAAAGACTGAAGGCAAAATAGAGGATGGAATTTAAATCAAAAATGGAGGTTTCTCTGATGTCCTATATCCAAAACACAGCTCTCTGGTTTGATTTCGGTAGTAAGGCATTTGCCATGTGCATTATCTTGGCTGGCAGGTATCTGGTTTGAGCCCTAAGTTTTCACCACAGAGGCTTGTCAGTATAGTTTTTCTAGCAAGCCCTCGCACAGTAGACAAAGCTTGTAGTGATACAACATTCCTTTTGCTGGTAAAACTTGAAAATGATGTCTTAAAAATCAATGTCACCTGTGAATAATATTTTTTCCTCTTGCTTTTTCATTATATGTATTTCTGCCTATCTTTGGAGAGAGACCCGAACTCAGAGTTTCAAAGCTCGTGCATGTTTGTGCAGGAAATAGACTATATTTTCTTTGTATTGGGTGGGTGTCTGTAAAAGAAAAAGCTCTGTGGCAGTGTTTGGGCACTGGGTACTAAACCCAAGCTTTTGCCCTAAGTGTTGACTTAGAAGTTAGTGAGGAGCTGCTGAGGAGTCAGCAAGTGGATGTGAGTCAAATCTGGAAGCATCTCTGCAGGGTAAATGGGCTTCACTACAAAGTCCCCATCCTGTCCCTGTTTGGGAGAAGCTGCTCCCCCCCGGTTGATACTGAAATGTGGCTGCAACAAGTGTATATGTGGAAGAGAAGTCAGGCCCTGGTACCAGAGGGTAGTTTCACAACAGTTATTTGGCCTTGTGCAATCTTGAGGGTAGAGACCAGGAGAGAGGCTTGGTTTGCTCCCTTTCTAGGGGTCCACTGGCTTTTTATATCCTGAGTTATGGGGCCTTGCCATTCAAAACTGAACATTTCAAATGTGGGTGGAGGCACAAGTGAGATCCCCTGCTCAGGTTTACCCTATGCTAGTCTTATTTCTCTTTCATGCAACCTGATCCCTGCTAGCTAGCCAGGCAGCTACCTGCTTCTGCCTCTAGGCAGCTCATGCTGGGATGATTGTTGGCTATTAGGATGCACTAGTAGCAGTGGCACTAAAAATAAATAGGTAATTGGGTTTTCTGTCTCTTTTTGATTTTTTTTTTTCCCTCCTTTTAAATGAAAGAAGTTGTTTAGCTCTTAGAATTGTTAAACTAGAAACAAAACCAAGAATCCCCTAAATTGTAAATGCCTTCTGAAAGCAGTGTTACAGGAGGAGGAGATGCAGTCTTTGGTGGATGCTGCAGTATAGGCATTACTCAGATGAACCATCCCGCTCTCATGAGGAGCTCCACAAAGTGGTGCCTCTTCCTGATGCAGAACCTCACTCTAGAAGGTTGCATAAGTGCTTTCAGAAATCACATCTTTCCACTGAGGCTCCATACAACCTGGGATGGGGTTAAGGCAAAATTTAATTGTGAGTGACCCATTTGCAGGAGACAGATGAGACCATCCTGACTCCTCTTCCCTGCCCCAAATATTGTAGCTATGTGGCAGTTGTGCCAGACTGAATGTTGACAGTCTTTAACATAATTTGTCTATACTAAAATTAATTCTCTGCTTCACATAATACATTTATATCTATCTATCCCCTTTCATGTCAGATAAGTTCTAGTGCATAGGATGCATAACAAAATTGACTGAAAAATCATTTTTAACCCTGTGAGGTCTGCTGCTTCTTTTCAGGTAGGGAAGGTTGAAATTATTTTGATATCAGCCTGTTAGGATGTGCTTTACTTTTTTTGCCCGACTCTTAATTGCATTGCCTTATTATAAAACTATAGTATGGAAGTTGCAGAAAACTCTATTGTGAGGTTTATATGCAGTACAGCAATAAAAAGCTTGTAATGTTGTGAGGGCTGTCTAGAGCTTTGCTTAAGAAGCTCTGGAAACAAGCTGAGCTGTAATTATAGACCTCATGAGAAAAACTAAATATATAAAAGCAGTATTTTGAGAGTTAGAACTATTCTTCTGTTATTAATGGACTTAAACCTTGCTCACCAACAGAGAAGGAAGGGCTGGTTGGAAATCTGACGCTCCAGGGCAGCCTTGGTTGCAGTGATCATGAGATGATCGAATTTGAGATCCTCAGGACAGTGAGAAGAGCATGCAGCAAGCTCACTGCCCTGGACTTCAAGAGAGCAGACTTTGGCCTCTTCAGGAACCTGCTTAATAAGGTTCTGTGGGATATATCCCTAGAGGGCGGGGGTCACAAGGCTGTTGGTTGGTATTCAAGGATCACCTGCTGCAAGCTCAGGAATGTTGCATCCCAACCAGAAGGAAGTGCTGCAGGAGGGCCAGGAGACCTCCTTGATGGATAAGGAGATGCTGAGGAAAATTAGAAGGAAAAAAAAAGCTTATAAAAGATGAAAGCAAGAGCAGGCAGCCTGGGAAAAATACAGGGATGTTGTCTGGGAAGCTAGGGACCAGGTTAGGAAAGCTAAGGACCACTTAGAATTAAACATGGCTAGGGATGTGAAAGATAACAGGAAGGGATTCTATAGGTACATAGCAAATAAAAGGCAGATTAGGGACAATACAGACCACCTCTGCAAGCTATCAGGAGAACTGACTACCGTGGATTTGGAGAAGGCTGAGGTTCTTAATGACTTCTTTGCCTCAGTGTTCACTGGCAAATGCTCTGACCACACCACCCAAGTCTTGGAAGGCAGATGCAGGGACAGTGAGAATGAAGACCCTGGGCCCAGTGTAGGAGAGGATCTGGTTCGAGACCATCTTAAGAACCTGAATGTATACAAGTCGATGGGACCTGATGAAATCCATCCGTGGGTCCTGAAGGAGCTGGCAAATGAAGTTGCTAAGCCACTGTCCATCGTATTTGATGGACAAGTCCAAGGCAAAATCACAAGGTGGTTGGTGACAGCCAGCATGGCTTCACTAAGGGGAAATCCTGCCTGACCAATCTGGTGGCCTTCTATGATGGGGCTACAGAACTGATGGACAGGGGCAGAGCAGTTAATGTCATCTACCTGGACTTGTGCAAAGCGTTTGACACTGTCTCACATGACATCCTTGTCTCTAAGTTGGAAAGACATCAATTTGATAGGTGGACCACTTGGTGGATAAAGAACTGGCTGGATGGCCGCACACAAAGAGTTGTGCTCAATGGCTCAATGTGCAGCTGGAGACCAGTAATGAGTGGTGTCCCTCAGGGATGGGGGTTGGGACCGGACTTGTTCAACATCTTTGTTGGTGACATGGACAGTGGGATTGAGTGCACTCTCAGCAAGTTTGCTGATGACACCAAGCTGTGTGGTTCGGTTGATACACTGGAGGGAAGGAATGCCATCCAGAGGGACCTTGACATGCTTGTGAGGTGGGCTGATGCCAACCTCATGAAGTTTAACCACACCAAGTGCAAGGTCCTACTACACCTGGGTGGGAGCAATCCCAGGCACAGCTACAGGTTGGGCAGAGAAGAGATTCAGAGCAGTCCTGCAGAGAAGGACTTGGGGGTGTTGGTGAATGAGAAAATGAACATGAGCCGGCAGTGTGCGCTCGCAGCCCAGAAAGCCAACCGTTTTCTGGGCTGCATCAAAAGGAGCGTGACCAGCAGGTCGAGGGAGGTGATCCTGCCCCTCTACTCTGCTCTCCTGAGACCTCACTTGGAGTATTGTGTGCAGTTCTGGTGTCCTCAGCATAAAAAGGACACGGAACTGTTGGAACAAGTCCTCCAGAGGAGGGCCACAAGGATGATCAGGGGTCTGGAGCACCTCCCGTATGAAGATAGGCTGAGAAAGTTGGGGCTGTTCAGCCTGGAGAAGGGAAGGCTGCATGGAGACCTCATAGCAGCCTTCCAGTATCTGAAGGGGGCCTATAGGGATGCTGGGGAGGGACTCTTCATTAGGGACTGTAGTGATAGGACAAGGGGTAACGGGTTCAAACTTCAACAGGGGATGTTTAGATTGGATATGAGGAAGAAATTCTTTACTGTGAGGGTGGTGAGGCACTGGAATGGGTTGCCCAGGGAAGTTGTGAATGCTCCATTGCTGGCAGTGTTCAAGGCCAGGTTGGACAGAGCCTTGTTGGGTGATATGGTTTAGTGTGAGGTGTCCCTGGGCATGGCAGGGGGTTTGGAAGTAGATGATCTTAAGGTCCTTTCCACCCCTAACTGTTCTATGATTCTATGAATAAATGTTGAATCTGTTTCATACCTTTTGGCAATATTTTGTTAATTGGTATATAGGGAAGGATAAGGAAAGATTTCAAGGATACAGGTGGGTGGATCCAGATTAAACTTTTTAAAGCAGCAGTACTTAAAGGCACTTGTAGCATGTCTGCAGTGGAAAAGGGGCCTTGGCTTCCAGAAGGAACCAGGGTTAACAAGTTGTTTAACATCCCTCTTGTGCACCTGTGCCCATCACCTATTTGTGACGGATGGTGACCCCTAGGCACTCTGGGTAGCTGCAGTGTCCCTGCTCATTTTAAACCTTTCCCTGAGAGAAAAGGAGGCCTGCAGTTCTGCTGTTGTTATAATCCAGGAGGAATCCTCATTCATCCTTGGGAGGTAGGAGCTGCCTGAAGTTTCCATTCTCAGGTGCTGTGAATTAGAGTGTGGAAGCTGGGTTTTTAGTGCTGTCTTTCCTGACTGCATAGGGGAGCTGGTGAGATGATTCAGCATTGTTGTAGCTGCTCCTGCTAGAGGCGGTTGTTGCCCTCTCTTTTCAGAGGGTGAGACAAATGGGAAACACCTTTAAAAATATGTATTTAAAAATGTATGTTTTCGTGTTGTTGTCAGAGAGGTTTCTTTAGGTTTGTGCTATGTAAGGGAAAGAGCAGCAAGAGTCAAGACTAACTGTTTTATATCTAGGGATGTACCCTTTGAAAGCTCAGACAAGGGCCACATTTGAGGGACTTTCTGGATTTAGTTTCTCAGGAGAAGTTTTAAACCTAAAGCAAAACCACTTCTCATTTGCCTACTTTTTGTAAGTGCTGAGCACAACAGGATTGGTGCTCAGCTGCTGTAAATAATCTTGGCTCTGATGTCAAAGCATCTACAGCAATTGGCATCAGCTGAAGACGTGTCTGTAGCTAAGTGTAACCCACAGGTATTACAGCATGATTTATGGAAACTCTTCGCAGCATAAACCCCATATGTTTTATAGCTGCTGAAAAGGAGAGGAAACCATCTGACAACAACCATAGGCATATTTAGTAGCATTTTTATATGGATGAAATTGCTCTGTTTGAGGGTTCAGGAAATACATTTGCTGTGATACACAGCACCACATAGTTCAAGCATGTAGTACACCAAGTGTTCAATTTATCACAATCTATCATGTTAACTTGGCTAATTTGACACTAACTGTTTCCTGCTGACATGCTCTCTCTGCATTGTCTGTTAGTCTCCAGGATGTGGGAGCCTGTGGGAAGGACTTTAAAGAAAAGAAGCTCTGAGTGCTGTGGAATTGGTGGTAGGGAGAAGGGAGGAGACCATATCTCAGTTATATGAGTATTTCTTGTTCACTTAATTTTTGAAAGCAGCAGTGGTGAAATACTGTTGCTCCCATGGTGTGAGTAAATGACAGCAACTTTCAACTAAGTATGCCTTGAAGGAAGGGTGATTCTCCAATGTCTTGCTTTGAAAGTGCTGGATAATGAGCTGAAACATGAAAGCGAGGCAGCAAAGAACACAGTCGGTGTTTCTTCTGGAGAGGAAGGTCCTGTAACCATCTGAAGCCTCCCTATAAGCAGTTCCTTGCTGAGCATAGGCAACTGAAGAGATGCTGTTGAGTCTGTAACAGCAGCCAACAGTGACTTCTGCATTTCCTGGTGTCAGTCCTTGAGAGCTAATGTGAAGGCTGTGTTACTGCGGAAGCCATTGGGAAGGTAGTAATGATGATAGCCCAAACTGCTAATCCTGCAGTTTGACTCACCATGCTGAACTTGGATGCATCATCTGGGTTCCTGCATTCTCTTGGGCTACAATTCCTCCTAATTTGGGTAAGAGGTAGTGCTAACCTGGCCTGGACCCTGCAGAACAGAGCTGGATGGGAAAGGAGAAAACAAGACAATAGAGAGAGGTGCCATCAGAGTAGTGCCTTTCCTGCAGTCACCAGTTAAGGTATAGATGCTGATCAAGAAGTAGTAAGTCATCTCTTCAGCACAGTGAGGGCTGCATGTCTTGATATCCGCTGAACTGGGAGATGCTTTTGCCATTAGGTAGTCCGTGACCGCATATCATCACAGTGCGGAAGAGAAGGGGAAGCAGTAGTTAGATTGTACTTTTTGCAAGTCTCAATATTTGATGTATCTGCATGATCTGAATATCTAAGGACAGAAAGTTAATGTAAGGAGAAGTCTCTAATTAGGCTGATTTAGCTTGGATATTTTCATCATTAAACATTTATGAAGACAGCTGAAGAGCCAAAGGTGATTAATTTGTCTATTATTAGCAAGTTGCTGAATGTTTTCTAATTGATACTATATTGTCTCTTCCTTTAAAAAACATTACTAGAGTTTATGCAAAATTAGCAGCTGCAATTATTACCTGTTTAAATGTACCCTGGGAAGACTTCAGTTTTCTTAGGTCCTGAGTGCAGACTAGTGCCAATTTGCATTTGTAACTCTTAAGAAAATTACTGAAGTACTGAACTTGGAGTGTCTTACAGCCGCTGATTCCTCCTGGTAAAAAATGATGCTGCCACCAGACTTGTTGGTGTGGTCTGTCCACAACAAAATCCGATCTTTGTGCAACATGTGTGGGTGTCCGTTGGGTATATTAAAACATAAATGGGTATATAGTGAAAATGAAAACTGCTGACAAAAGACTGGGGTTGTAGCATCCAGATCTCTGCTTTGAAGGGTATCTTTGAGGCAAAGTTTGTGGTGCCTCTTAGTCTTCAAGTCCAAGCTATACCATTAATTGAGATGGGGGGAGAAAATTCCTCTTTTTAATTGTAAAAGAGCCAGAGTTTCATGCTGGGTGTGGGCTCTGAGCAGAGAAATGAAAGGAGATGGGGAAGATCAGTAGCACTGAAGCAATGATACTGGAGGCACATATCCTGTGTAAGAAATCCCTCTCTGCACTGGGTGTATGCAAGGAAGCTGTGCGATGTCCTGGATTCACATTGCCTGCAGTAATGGAGCAAACAAGATTTTGGTAATAAACAGCAGGTAACTCAGACTTGGTGTTTTCCTATCAGCTTGCTCACAATTTACCTTGTCAAAAGCCGAGGTCCACTGACGCATCCCTGCTTGGGAGTCGGACTGAAAGCCCCAGGGACTGCAGCCTGTGTTTTAGGGCACTTTCTGTCCCTCCTTCTGGCAGTGTCAGCAAGGAAAGCCAAACAAGTACTTGAACACAGCAGAATTGCACCTCGTTTGATTCTAGAGTGACTTGGTTGGGGGTCCTTTTACAGAGCCTGGTGGGAGGGGAGGCATCAAGCAAATAGGAGTGGTGAGGCCCTGCAACAGGCTGCCAAAGGAAACTGTGGCTGCCCCATCCCTGGCACTGTTCAAGGCCAGGCTGGACAGGGCTTGGAGCAACCTCATCTAGTGCAGGGTGTCCATGTTTGTGGTAGTGGGATGAAGCTAGATAACCTTTAAGGTCCCTTCCTACCTGAACCATTCTGTGATGCTGTAATTTTTAAGTCCGTGAACTAGTGATTTTTCTTACATTGTTGTAATACATTGTTCCCAAATAAGCGTCTTCTGGGGTACAGGAGTGCAATTCTTAGTACATAGACATAGTAGAAAGGTTGCTTGATGTGGTCGAAAAAAACAAAACAAAGCCACCGCTTTTTCTTAAGCAGTGTCTAATGTTCTCTACTGCATTTAAAGACAGTTTACATATCATGATAAAGAGACCAAATTAAGGTCATAATGATGGAGTCAATTCCTGCATGTCCTTTCTTCTGAGATCTCAGCTATCTGTAGGCTGGGGTCGGTGGTGGTTTGTGTATTTGGGTTTTTTTCTTGGTTGTTTTTGTGTTGAGGTTTCAGGGGCTTCTGAAAACACAAACACAATACATCTTGTGGAAACTGTTCAGCTTCCTGTGGTGTTCTGTAGTGTGGAAGATTTACTGCATGAAGCTGTCACATGAGCTACAAAAGTAGAAGGCACCAGTGGCAGCATGCTGTAGATGTCAGCCACCCACTGGATCTGGATTGAAGTATTGATTTACAATTTCTGTGTTGCCAGAAAATAACAGTCCCTGTTGTGAGCTCAGGCTCCTGTTGTACTCTGCAGTTGTAAACTCTTCTGCTCTCACCTACCTGCTTATTCTTGTCCTTTCTGTCTGCAGTCAGTGCCTGGTATCAGCTGATGTTTCTGCAGACTCTTAGTTCCTGTTTCTAGCTCCTCCCAAATCTTCATGGGTACTAATGAGGAAAACATTCAGAATATTCTCCCTGCTCTGAATCATGTCCATCACAACCTCCAACTGTGTTTACATTATAAATTGTGCTTCTCCCTGCAATCTTGTTTTGGGGAAGGCCAGGCAAGGGGTGCAGTGATGGGCAAAGGAAGCAGGGTCAATACTGCTGGCAGATGCCTCCTTCAACAGGCTTCAAGCTTCCACCCAAAGCTTACCAGTTTCTCAGTGGATGACTTAAATTCACTCTGGTTTTCTTTTGTGTGGATAACGCGTGCTTTCTGTAACTCACACTGAGGAATCATTGTGTGATTTCTCCTGAAGTCTTAAAAAAAAAGAAATTTGGAGCAAGCCAAGGTAGCTGACAATAGTCTTTCATACTGCTAGGCTGTCTGGCCAGACCCAGCTTGAATCCTGTTGTCCCATCATCTCACTGTATACTCAGGTTTCTCTCACTATTGAAATCTCTTCAAACTGGGAAGGGGCATCTAAGTTCCCACTCTGGGTGGGCAGTGTCTAGTTTTGAAGCAAAACAGGTAGGAGGTGCTACATAGTCTGGTAGGATGAAACGAGCTGAGAAAGAAAGTAGATAAAAGGAGCATTAGAAAGTGGGGGAGAAGCGTGAAGGCTTTCTCAAGGGTTAGGAGATAATTGGAGTGTGCTTTGTATTGCTTAAGATATCATCTGGCAATTGTAGTTTTGGCCTTACAACAGCCCATTAAATGATAATTTAATTTTTTTTTACATACCACAAAGGTAAAACTGACATGGAAATCTTGTAAACATCGATTTGATATAAAGAACTTCTGTTTTAGTGCCAAATAAGATCTTGTGCAGATTGAACTTCTTTGCAGAATGCATTTCTCCACAATAATTCGTCTGTTAGCAGCAAATTTTGGCAGCTGTTGTCTAATAAGTAAATTTACCTACTGTTGTTCTATTTTGAGGCTTATTAATTTAAAAGCAAATGTGGAGAAGGAAGGTGTGGGGGATGCTTCTTCCCTCTAGGGTGCAAATGCATGTGGTTAAATTGAAGACAAGGTGCTCATGTGAAATGCCTCTGTTATCCAAGTGCCACTTCTTAGGTTGTTATACAAGTATTGCAGTGGCAGAGCAAATGTCAGAAAGGTGATAGAGGGAGACAAGAGAAACAAGAGGAATTATACCTGTACTCTGGAGAGGCTGCCCCAGGAGAAGCCAAACCAATTCCTCTGCACTGCTGGGGTGGGGATTGCTGTTCCTGTGGGGACTTCAGGGATTGTATTAATCTATATTGCAGGTATAGGTGAAATCTAGACTCCACAGAGTTCAGCTGGAAAACTTCTAGCACTAGTGACACCTAGAAGGAAAGGAAGTCAGTTCTTCCCCAACTTGAATCTCCCAGCTACTGCCAGGCAGGATTTAAAAATAGAAATAAAGGAATTAAAGGTGCACTTGCAAGGATCAAGGGAACTCTACTTTGCAAAGAGTACCTGGTGGTGGAACAGGAATCAATAGAAGAAAAGAGCTGAGCAGCTTCATTAGCATCTGTCAGGGTATAACAGCTTCTGAATGTGAGCCCTGAGGACTGAAGATAAGAGTCCTGGGGTTGTCCCGTTGGCCAGACAATGTATTGAAATAAAATAATAGTTCTGACTGCAGATGCTACAAGTTAAGCAACATTTGCATGCCAGCAATCTATGTAAAGAGCAATCATTCAATGCAGAAGAGTAAAAAGAAAATTGAATAGCTGGAGATGAAGTATTCGGCGAGCACCAAGGATTCAGAACAGTTGAAGATAATTAAATTACATAGAAATGAATTAGTTGCCATAATGGTCAGACTCGGAAATAAAATGCGGAAGTATAATCCTCACAAATATTTGAGGAGAGCAGCAGAACTGGAGCTTAACTGAGCTGACAAATGAGAGATTTATAGTTCTTATCTAAATTTATAAACAGCTATTGAGTGTTTGAGTTTTGCTGTCACATCTGAAAACAAACACAAATCCTGCCTGAACCTTTTTAAAATTCCAAATTTAGTTCTTTTCTGTAAAGTTTTGAGCCAATCTTAGTTGATGGCTTTGACTGACATTGGTACACTTGGTGGTTTCTGAGTCCACTTTGCATCTGGAGTAGATTTACACTCAAAAATAGTTAATGTTATGGATGGAAGAGAGATAAAGCCTTGCTTATCACAACAGCTGTGAACCAGAGTGGTGACACTTGCTGGCTTCAGTAATAACAAGCTTGTACAATGTGTGCCATGGCTGTGACCGAATTTGACTACTTTGTGCTTGAAAACAAACTGTGAACATAGATGAACAGCAGGCAGATTATCTTCAGGATGAATTAGCTGCTGCAATTTCATTTACTCTCAGTCATTTGTCAGTGCCCCTGGCTGGGGGTGTTTATAACGTGTTCAGAGGGAATGGTTGTGTCCACTGAAGGGCAGCTGGACTGTGAGTGGGGCTGAAGCTGGTTAGCAGATGGCCGGGCATCCTCTGTAAATGTTGTACAATGCTGCCACCAAGGCTTGGACCAGCAGATGCAGACAGTGGTTGTGCCATCTTGGTTCTTGCAGCCATACAGCTGGTGTTGAGGGGACCCAGGATGCTCCCTTTTTGTGGAGCTGGAGGGATACCTGTTTCCCAGGCAGAACCCTAGGCGTGGGGTGAAGGCTGAGACTACCCCCTTGCTTTGGGGTGAGGATAAGTTGTGCTCATCTAGACTTTGCTTAGCTTGGAGCCCTGCCCTGGGCTGTCCCCCACATGGAGTGGGTGTCTCTGGCATTGCTCTTAAGGTGTGGTCTGTAGCGGAGCCATTGGTATTTCCAGTCTTTCATAGGTTGCAGTACAGAATTGCTTGCAAGATAAATTTGGGGGCACAGGCTGAATGACCAGAGTGCACAGTGGGAGGGGATAGAGTGCTGACAACTTGCAGTATTGAGGTACTCTGCCTGTGTCCAGCATCAACATCCCAGGCTGGGCTGTGCCATGCAGCCCAGCATATGAGTACCACTGCTGAGCTGTAGCTGTGCTCCTCACACATATGTGAACATCCAAGAAGCACAGAGCAGGTTATGCCTTTTTTTCTTTTAATTTCAAAACTATGTTGACCTTTCAGTGTGGTTCTGCTTTTAAGGTTTGAAGCTCCTTTCTAGGTTGCTATGTGTGCAGATAAGTGTCTTTTGGGGGTCACTTTGAGCTCAGTAGGAAACAAATATCTTTATTTCTTTATTTCTTTTTGAGTGGTAAGCCTCCATGGGCTAAATTTTGACCTTGAGGAGGAAAGTCTGAAGTAGCACTAGCAATTGATGTATGGGAAAAATCTGGATATTAATAAATACAGCAATCCCAATGAGGCTTTAGTAATGTGAAAGAGATTGATGGTTTTTCTTAGGTCACAGTTTTGCCTTTGGCAGCGTTGGCATGGATGCTATCAGTGTGATATTTTTTTTTTTTTTTACAAAGGTAGATGTATTCCTACTTTCTTATATTTTGAGCTTTTTCAGCTTAGAACTTCGGGGATGATAATAATATACTGAGTAGTTGCTTATTTTTCAGGGATGATCAAGAAATAAAGAACTGAGTGTACCTTCAATTCATGCAGTAAACCTAAGTAGGACGGCCCAAGATGGTGGAAATACAGAAATGATGAGCTTGGTCTTTCTGGCCATTCATACTTTGCATCACAGAAATGCTGCACAACCATTCATGATTTTGTCTGCTTTGTGTTTTGTCTCTTGTAATGAATCAAGTGAGAACTAATGTGCTGCCCTGCATTGACTATGAAAAGAATTTTGATGGCTGGGGTAATGGGGATGCTTAATGTTATGAGGGAACAGTATTTTTAAGGATACTTTAAATAACATATTGAAGCAAACAGTTGGACAGTCAGCACCTCCCACAGATATGAAATTATCTCTAGCTTCCAAGAAGGGGAAAGTTTAATTTTTCGCTTATTTCATGGTTTATGTTTATTCAAGTAGTTAACATTCCTCTCTTCATTAAAATTGCTAACTTGTTAATGGCTTGGGCTTTCAAAAAGTAATTAAAAATTAAAAAAAGAGAGAAAAGCGAAACCAAACAACAACTCCAGAATATGTTCTGCTGCCAGAAAAATGGTGTGAAAGTAAATCTTTTCAATTACATTTCAATAAATGCAAAATAAAGGCCAATTTTACCATGATTTTACTATGCAAGGAAATAAATAACTTAAGCAAGCCAAGATGTTGGCTGTAATGGCATTGCATTTACTCTGCAGCTGGCCCATCATCACTATGGTTTTAGTGATCTGTGTTTCCAGCCTTGGAGCTCTGAATTCTTCTGAGCTGATGCTGCCTGGTGATGTGTTAAGGAAACAGGGGAGGTGTTCCAGTACACACCCTCCAGAAAGCTTTGTTGTGACCCATCTTGGCAAGGGGCTGGTCCTCCCTAGGTGGCTTCCAGGTCCTTTTGTGTGTACGCACTGCTTCCAGGTTAATTTTGGAGCCTCTGTGGTATGTTTTCCTCTCTTGGTCATGCCATTCTTGGGTGGTAAGGGCTTGGATGAACCTGCAGCCCCGCTCTGTGCTGCCTCAGTGCACGTGCCAGGAGCAGGAGGCGCTGCAGATGGGTTGCAGTGAATGAGTCAGAACTGTTTCATAAGCTGCAAGGTGGTCACCTGTGCCTAGCAGAAACATCCCCAATTCAGGGGTCCCCTCTTCACCTCCCCCAAAATAATGAGTGGCATGTGAACAGATCCTAAGGTTAAACCCATCTTGGGTTGTTTTAGGGTATTTCAGGATGTGCATAGTTTACGGTTTCAGGCTGATCCATAATCTCTGGGGCTAGAAATATAATTAAAAGGAAAAATGTGTTTGTATGTGTGGGTGGGCATGTAATATTCTCAGGCTCATGGCCTTAAGAGGAAACAGTAAATAGCATATGGAACTCTGTAAAATGGTAAGTGTTGGCAGTTTTGTTCCTCCAGGATTATGTTACCAGCCTAAAGAAGTAAAACTGTGTTGCTTAATAGGATAGACAGCGTCTTGGCAAAAATGAGATGGCAGGTAATACGTATGGGCCGAGTATGGTCAGCCTTGTGTTCAGGATGATTAAAGTTTGTTGCTAGAAAATGCATGATGAGAACTTTTCAGCAGTGACTTCTGCACACTATTTGCAGAGGTTATAAAAACGTAAACCTCTTTCAAAACCAGCATGCATCAAATACTACTTTTCTTCAATTGCATGAGCTATGTCCCCTTAACCCTCCCACAGGGTAGTATATAAATTAGAGTTGAATATACATGTGGTTGAACTACTCTATTTAAGAAACATCTATACCAATAAATCAATATTTACTTGCTATGTATGTAATGTATAAATGGCACATTCCCAGATGCTGAATAAGTTTCCCTACCTAAGGAAACTGCTCAACGCACTTAAGATCTTAGTAGCAATGATTAAAGTATAGCCCTAATAGCATCAGTTAAGTAGAAGAAATAGTTTAACAGAATAGCACAGGCTTTATATAGGGTTTTCTTGAAGCTGATATTTTTAGTCCTCAGAATTCAGTTACTCCTGCTGAATTAACAGAGCCTTCCAGGATTTCTGTTTTACTTGAAATATGCAGGCTTGATGTTAGCTTTTCAGCTACTCCTCTGCCCTATTGCAAACTTTACCTGTTTCCTTCATCTAGCAAATACAGAGGGAAGATAAAGCACATGGGATTTGGCCACACTTTCATAAATTCTTGGAACATGGGATTTCTTGCTGGGAGAAAAACAGCTAAATGATTGCTGCTTTATCTAGTAAAACAAATGTGTCCTTCCCAACAGAGATGATAATTCTAACTGAACACTTACAGATTTTGCCACTAATAGCTGATTTTCAAAAGAGCTCAGATCCTACTTCAGCATCTAAATGAAGCTTTCTTAATACTTGGCTTCCAGCTGCTCTTTCCAAGGACAGATGCCCATGTGAGAACTTCCCCCCCTTCCCCTTGGTGTCTAAATTAGGTGCTGGGCTCATTCAAAGTTTGAAGATATTTGATAGAATAGTGTTAAGTTGCACTCAGAGAATTGCTAAAAAGCCTGGTCCTAATAACAAAGTGAAATGGCAGCTTTTTAATGCTGCCATTTTAGAAAGTAAGTATCCACAATTAGTCTCTATAAATCCTTATTTAGACACCCTTCTTTTAAATCACATGCATGTAGATGCAGATAGAGATGCAGCACTCATACCATCCCCATTTTAGATTATCACTGCATAAAAGCTAACATGACTAATATGAGCTATCACTAAGTAATAAGCTAATTCCACTGAATTGCTGCGAACTAAGGCATTGAGAGGTGGACATTAGGTGAAGCATTGAGAGCCTGTGCACTGATTCTCTCATGCTATTAAGTAAATGATAAAGAAGTAATTTGAAAAACTAAATTCTGGAGCACTGTTTTTTTTGGTGTAAGGACTCTTCTCTTTATGGAAATGACAAGATTTTCCTGAGCGGTAAAGGCATGGGTGGTGATCAAACTTGGGCTAGCAAAAGGGACCAGAGATGAAGGGTTGCAGCAGAAATTGAGGGGCTGCCAAGGCAGATGAGAGTAGTATTGTGAAAAGTCTCTTGTACATATAATTGGGACTCTTTAGTGAAGAGGAAGAGATTAAATTGAGGGGATGTTAGGATAGTACATAGCAGTTCTCATCAATATTTTTGATGCTCTTTTGTTTACTATCTTCCATGGTACAGAAACAAAAAGGAAATCTGTGAAACCAAAATACTGCAAATAAAAAGTGGTGTGGGGGAGAGTGTGCACAGCCTGTGGAGCTCATCCCAGCTGTGTTTAGAGAGGGAAAACCAAACACACATGGTTTAAGCAGCAAGGATTTCCAGGTTACAAACTAGCTGACAGTAGGAGTAACTGATGAAGGCAGGAATATAAATCTTGTGGCATGGTACCTTTTGGCATAAATGGGGAGATCTTGAGAGACCAGATGTTCTTGTGTAACTGCCTCACAAGGGATTTTCCCCTGAAGGAGCCTGTTTTGGTCAATGTTGAGGACAAGGTGGCTGACTGCAAGGGCTGCTGCTCCCAGCAATGTTGGCAGCTTATGTGTTAGATTGGTGGTCTTGGCTGTCCATAGGTTTGCCTTTTATTTATCTATTGTTTCCAAGATAAATGTAGTACAAGTGCTGATTTTATTTGAGGACCCGCCCAATATACAGCAGGGTTCTGTGAAGCCTCCTGTGGTCTGATAAATTTCTCCCTCTGTGTGTTGTGACTTGAAATTGCTGGGGGCAAGAGACACTATTGACATCATCTAGGGTTAAAACAAAAATTAATTAAAATGTCATTGTTTGGAGTATTTGATGTAATCTGTGGCTTCATCTGAGCATCCTGGGCTGCACCTTGCAGTGTGTTAGTGATGGGAAGAGCCAGGCAGGCTCCTAAGGGCTGGTGTTGGCTGTGCTGCTTCTACTACCCCGTGTTTAATTCGGGGCACCTCTAGGACCAGTAAGGGTTTATGAATTGTTACAAAAGTTTGCTTTAGAATGTGTGAAAATACCTCACTGAATCCATTCTATTTAAGTCAAATAATCAAGTGAGTACTTGGGCAGACATCTCTTCAGCTTAGCTGTCTACTCCTGCTTCTCTGGAAAGAGCTGAGCTTCAGGTCAGACTGCAAAAAATCTGAAGTAGATGAAAGTTAGAGAGGAAGAGGAAAAAAGCAAGAGGCAATGGCTATTTATAATTGCCTTATCACTTGGCTGATTTTGGGGGGTATGGCTATTGTGTTTTGTGATGGGACGTGTTTAGCTTGGAGAAGGAAACAATTGCATCAGGAGAGAAAGCTCAACAGAGCATACATGATATGATCTGCATAATAACATAAATCTAGCGTATGTGAAGATGATTTCAGCTGTCTGGTACAGAAAGACAGCTGGATTTTGGGACTAGGCCCACCCACTGCCAGGAGAAAAATGCTTGAATCTTCAATACCTTTGATTCACTGGCTTCAGGAGGTGAGAATCGTACTGTCACAGCATGTGCCTGAGAAGCATGTTAGATTTCCTACGCCTCCTCCTCTCCCCCTCTCCCGCAGTCTGCTTCTAAATTGAAGTCACCACAGATGAAACTTTGTTTCTGATACCTCCACATAAATTGCCTCTTCTCCATTTTGACAAGAGTTTTACTGGAAGGAAAAAAGAGAGCTCCTTTTCCCCTTGTCTCTGCAGCACAGAGGATTTTTGTACTTGTCCTTTCCCGAAATATCCAAGTTAATTTTGTAGCTACTGAAGAGCGCTGTGTAAATGGAGCTTTATAACCTTTAACCACAACACAACACCCTCCTCTCCTTAATCTCCGCCTCCTGCACCTATTCTTGAAAGCTGCCTGAAGCCATGTTTCTGCCTTGTAAATCTGAGCGATAAGGATAGGTAGCGTTGCATGTACTGTTATTGCAGAAGTGGTCTGGCTGATTTTTCTGATAATGCTTTTTTTTTTTTTTTTTTGATGAGTTGCTGGTAAACAGCTTTGTTTGTAAGAGATTACAGTCATAGTAAAAAATCTGGACAGTGACAAAATAACTGCTATGGCCAGCAATGGAATTTCTACTCATTTGGAGTTTACCTTCAACTTCCAGTTAAACTTGTTGCCAATTAGTTTTCCTGGTACCTTCTAGGTACAAACCAAGCAGGGTTTTGTTCTTCCTCTTTCTGAAGCCCCCCACCAACAACTAGTACAGGAAGACAAGGTCCTTGGCTATATTTGAATCTGAGCATATCCAGACCAAGCAATGTTTTGCTACTGTTTTACATGTGAATTCTCTGCTTGCAGAGAAGTTGAGTCTGCACCTGTGTGGAAAACAAGCAGTAGCTTTTCATGTGGGAAACTTGTAAGTGCAGCAATCACAGAAGCCACATTGTGAGGGGGTGTGGTTTATTGGTGGCTGTATTCATTGTACCTTATCATATGCAGAAAATGAATCATCTAATACAGAAATGGCTCTTCAGGGACCAGCATATGCAGCTGAGCCCAGATTTGCAGTAGAGTGAGCTGATGATCTGAAAGACAGGGAAGAGATCTCTTAGAATGTAGCTGGAACACTAATATTGCAGATTCTTATTTTTTGGCAGGTAATTAAGCCAAAATTATTCATATTTAGACACTTGGAAATTAGGCATTTAGAGTCCTGACTTTTCTAAATGGGAACTGAAAGCTGTATGGTTTTTAACGCACCTTAAAATCAGGCTGCTTATGTTGATGCTTATGTTGATTTCCAGAGGTTGTGTAGCTGACAGTAGTTGTGAGACAGGTTAATAGTGGAAGCCCCTTCTCTCTAGACAAAAAAGTAGGGCATGCTCAATGGCAATAGCAACAGGCAGGTCTGTAGTGGCACACAGACTCACAGTGTTGGACCAGGGTAGCAAAACATGCTGTCACAGCTTTTGAGAAGTCCTCATCCAGCTGAAGTATGAAGGTCTGTGAGTGTGTTTTAAAGCACACCCTCAGAGTTCTGTTGGCACAGAGCAGCTTGCTTTTCAAGCAGACACATTAATCATAGCTGCCGAGACTGAGTAGAAATGGCCACTTGGGGTTAATGACAGCATGTGTGTTGGGGGAAGCTCTCCCTTGCAGGGGTGCTGTGGATGGAAACATCCCTCGCTATACATACTGCATAACTGTATGAACAGACCTACTGTCTCTTTTATTTCTTATGGGGAAAAATAGGTTTATTATCAGGTTTTTTATAGTACTTTTGGAATATGGATATCAATGACAAGGTTTTTTTGTTTCTTTCAAACTTTATATCCTGATACCACTGGTCCCATAACTCTTTGTCCTTTAGGCTGAGAGAGTTGGGATTGTTCGGCCTGGAAGAGATGCCAGAGAGACCTTATTGTCTCCCTGGAGACAAAGGCCTTATTTTAAGGCATTTCAGTACTTAAAAGGGTCCTGCAAGAAAGATGGGGAGAGACTTTTTAGCAGGGATAAGGGGTAATGGTTTTAAACTAAAAGGAGAGATTCAGGCTGGATGTGAGGAAAAAGTTCGTTACAATGAGGGTGGTAAAACACTGGCACAGATTGCCCAGAGAGGTGGTGTATGTGCCATCCCTGGAGATATTCCAGGTGAGGCTGGATGTGGTTCTGGACAGCCTGATCTAGTTGAAGGTGTCCCTGATCATTGCAGAGGGTCGGACTAGGTGAGCTTTGAAGGTTCCTTCCAACACAAACTGTTCTATGATTCAGTGATGCCTATGGCAGGGGGGTTAGAACTTGATGATCTGAAGGTCCTTTCCATCCCTAACTATTCTATGACTCTATGATTGTCCTGGAAAACTTGTTGCTCAGAATTGCGACATTTCTTTCCCAGAGGCAGGTGTTTCATCTTGGGTCAGTAAGTGCACACTGCAGATGCTTTCCATGCAAGTGTAGCTGTGTTCATCAGTTAGCTCAGAAATTTCAGCAGTGGAGTCTAATGACAAGCATGTTGCTCACAACAGAAGGGATGGTGTTTACCTTAGAGATATCTGCAGCTCATTTTGAAGCATAGAGCTGAAATCGTTGTGAATAAGACCCTCGAATTCCAGGGGCAAGAGCCTATTTTGTATATTTTTAACAACTGGAAGATGCCATTTGGAGATCACTTCCCTGTGCTTGCCTCCATGCTTTCCTGAAATAGCCTCACCTTGTTCAGGTGAGATTCTCCTTTAGTAAGTTTTGCCACATTGATCTATAGCTGCTCTGTTGGCTTCTATACAGTCTGCCTTTGCCACAGTGAGTGTGAACTCACACATTGATCTTCATCCCCAACCAAGCCGAACAAAAAGAACAGGACTTGAAAATGCTTTATGCCCATGACGTCAGACTTTAATAAGAGCACGAGGTTAGAATAAGGTTCTGCTCTATTCTTGGTGACCCATCTCCTTAAGATACCTCCAGACTTTCAGCTGAGCTGCATATTTTGATTTCATTTCTCCTTACCCTGTGTTGTGCCTTATCCCCATCAATAGCTCCATTTCTGCTGCATTTCACAATGCTGGAACAGAGGTAGCATCCAAACCTCTTATTCACATGTTTGCTATAAAGTGACAGAAGACTTCTGATAAATTCATGATGTGAGGTGAGAAAGACGTATAGTTGGGGCGAAAAGATCAAATGACACTCCTGTTATTAGTGTGTTGGAGTGTGAGAAGGAAAGGCAAAGAACTCAGCACAGTCACCTACGAATCATCTTGTCACTTAGGGATTGAATTACTTAATGACAAAGTTCTTCCTGCCAAATTCTGATGGCTTTTTGCCTTCACATCATCTGCACTAATCAGTAACTTCATTTGGATGTCGCTTACACAAAGTATTGTTCTTGTGTCACTCATCAGAGAGTGATACCTTGCTAGATGAAAGAGAAAGTGCCTCTTATATGGTTTATTCAGTGATCTAGTTAAATGCATGTCTGTGGTATTTTGACATTGCTAGAACACAGCTCAGGCACATCAGTTGAATCATACACTAAATAACCCTGAGCAAGGGCAAAAATGACAAATGTGATGGGAAGATGTGTCAGGAGAAAGATTTCCAGCTTGAAGAAGTTTCAGTATCTGAGTATCACATGAAGCTGGTCACGGGTGTACATTAGAAATGCATTCATTATGGAAGAAAATGAGAAAGGCATGTAGGAATGGAGAACCTATATTAGGAGAGTGAAAGTGCTTTCCTGTTTCACCGAGCAAAACAATGAAGATTAATTATTTAAGGAAAATGCTGGCTTCAAGCCATGTTGGACACCCGCTGGAGTAGTAGAGGCAGAAAATAGCTGAACTATATGTAAGAAGAAGGTTGGTGAGTTCCTTTAAGTGTTTATGATGTGATGCCTGCAGTGGTGCAAGCTTGATCTCGGTAACCGAGGAGATTTTCCCAGTCCCACCTTCTGACTGTCCACAAGGGAGCTGGGTGATCACTGGTGTTGTGGTATAATCCGATACTTTCTTCCAAGTAACATCTAGATGAAAAATTGGTGAGTGGTGTTAGTTCAGTGTATTGTTTAGGATTGGGTTCCCCGCCCCCCTTTCTGACCTTCAGAGCTTTCCTGATCACTCACTTCCCCTTTGTTCTGGTTGAAGAAGACAAATCTCTTTACCAGCTAGTGTGAAACCAAAGAGTTAGCTTGCTGACTACCAGCCAAGTCCCGTCTTTGTTAATATTGACAGTATCTTGAAGGATGACTTTCTTGGGATGCTTTTTTCTTACTGGACACTCTAATATTTTAGATAACCAAGTCATCTAAAGCAACTCATATCTCTGACTAATCCAGATGATCTGTGTGTAGGATTTCTTGGTAGCAATTAGCTCAGACTGCATAATCCTCATTTTCTCCTTTAATATTATGCTCTCTGAACCCTGTTTTCTACTGTTTTGTCATCTGTGTCACTACTTCTAGTGTATAATTCACAAATCCTTTTTAAAGAAATGAATACTAATAATCATCTAATACATCAAAGAATGCTGATGTAAAGATTTTTTCCATAATTGCCACTGTACCGCTGGCAAGCGTGGTGAATCAGCTGTTTTATGTGTCTTCCTCTTAATATTAAGCATACAGATTTTTATAGACTTACTGAAATAAATGACAAGGAAAACCCCTTTATGTCACTGAAAACGTGTACTGAGTAGATTTCGGAAGCCTGTGTTAATTCATGACTTCTTGTTCAGAGCAGCAAAGTGATGGCACATTATAAGCAAGATAGGAATAATTCTAATGATATTAAAAAAACATAGCTAATCTAGGCTATATACATATAACAGTACTTGTGGACTTCACAATTTAGCACAAAACTTCAGATTCAGGGCTTCGTCTCTGTGTTTTGCATATATCAGGCTCTCCTGTGTAGAGTGAGCTGAGTGACTCACAGCATAATCTAAGGAGAAAATCAGGTTTTTGCATGAAATATATACAATATTGTCGACGTGTGTAATACTATGTATGTTTGTATGTATGGGAAGACCCAATACAGCAAAGAAATTTGAGTTTACCATATAGAATCTTAGTATGGTTTGGGCTGGAAAAGGACCTCAAAGCTTACCTATTTCCAACCCCCTGCCATGAGCAGGGACACCTTCTGCTAGACTAGGTTGCTTAAGACCCTTATTATGGAAGGAGTCTTATGTACTCCATGAAATAAGTTGCTTTTTCATGTTCTAACTGTATACAGTTTAACTAAATTTACCTACTGAAATATTTTACTTTGAGAGATTGCCAGACAAGGTGTTCACACATCAGTTGCCTAACACGCTGGGTTTACAGTTCAATAGCTTTGAAAACAATGACAGTGAAATTGCATTAGTGTAACTTTTTCCTTTGTACGTGCTTAAAGATCAATCAGACAACTTAAGCAGGGTATTTCTGGAGAAAGAAAAACATTATAGACCAGACTGTAGCAAAAGAGCTGTAGGCAAGAGCTACAGTCAATGTATTTTTAATGAGTTGATAAGCTATCGAATGCTCTGATGTTTGAGCATCAGTTGATGAGCAAGGCTCAGTTATTCTGGCAAAATCTACCCAGACTTTCTTTTTCACTCCCACTTAATTTTTTATTCTCTCATGCTTTAGTTGTAAGTATCCTGGATAGATAGAAGGGAGGGAAACGACTGCTCGAAAATGTCAGTTGTAAATGTTTGCAGGGAGCAAAGAAAGGGCACTAAAATATTTGGACTTGTTATCTTGGAGTGCAACCAGTACTCTCATTTTACTGTTACCCCTTGACAAGCTGTGCCCACTAATTTTCCACTCCTTGAATATGACATTAAAATAATAGAGTTGTGATTTCAGCATGCTTTCTTCGTGCTGTTTATATTCGTGCAGACATCACTGTCTTCTCCCTGGTCTTAGTTTCCTTTCAGAGTTTTTAAGCCTTTCTGTTAGATGGAGTCCTAGAGACAATTAGCCAACCAGACTTTCTGAATACTGGTGAGCTAAAACCGAGTCCTACTCCTCCTTCAAGACCAAAACCAAATATTGGTCAGGCTTCCCCTTTTCCTTTTGTAATACCAACAGAATGATCTCCTTTTTCTCAGGAGGTCAAGCGGATGCCTAGATATTGAGGTGCTGGAGCAGGTCCAGAGAAGGACAATGAAGTTGGTGAAGGGCCTGAAGCACAAGTGTGATGAAGAATGCCTGTGGGAACTGGGGTGTTTAGTGTGGAGAAGAGAAGGCTCAGGGGGTCTGATTGCTCTCTAGAACTGCCTGAGAGGATGATGAAGCCAGGAGGTGACTGAACTCTTCTCCCAGGTAACATGTGATAGGACAAGAGGAAGCAGCCTCAAGCTGCACCAGGAGAGGTTTAGACTGGATATTAGGAACAATTTCTTCCCTGAAAGGTCAGTCAGGCATTGGAACAGGCTGCCCAGGGCAGTAGTGGAATCACTGTCCCTGGAAGTGTTCACAAGCTGCGTAGATGAGGCCCTCAGTGCTATGGTTTAGTAGTGGCCTTGGCAATGCAGGAAAAGGGTTGGACTTGATGACCTTAAAGGTTTTTTCCAACCTGTCTGTTTCTATGACTCTGTGTGTTTTGCCCATATAGAAGAAGCAGAGCTACAGCCGGCACTTGAGGAGCCTTTCCAGAATAACCATGACCTTGAGCCCCTCTTGTCTTTCCACCACTCTTGATGGAAATGAGTAGCATTTCATGGAAATGCAGTATGTTTAAAGTCACTTGGCTGCTTGTGCTGAAGGGATGATGCTGATCTGAGTGAGGCTGTTGTCAGAAATATTCTTAAAAATATGTGTTGCTGGGGTTGGGTCTTACATTATTAAAGTGTCTTGCAAGTGGTATAGGTGAGAGAATCAGTGAGAATACTTGAGAGCTGTGCAGCAGTGCTCAGTTCCAAAGATACATATTAATACATGTCAAACAACATTCCATTATTTTTAGGCATAGTTAGTAATCTCTGCATTGCCTCTTTCTTGTCTCCTGCTTTTTTAAAATGACAGGAATAACATGGCTGTCACAATAGGATATTTCTCAGCAAGAAAACTAATCTCCTGTGTAGCCAAACTCCCTCAGCAACTTGAGACCTATACAAGGCCACTTCTTGGTAACAAAAGGGACGTTTTTGTCCTTGGATGTGTACAGATGGTATTGAGTGAAGTGCATGGAAGCTGTCTTAGTAGCAGGACCAGTAGAGATGTGTGGAAGATTATGGCTAGAAAAGGAAAAGCAGTCTCTTTCTTTCATCTCTTTATAATTGGTGTGACTGTAGGGCAGTGGGGAAGCAGAAACAAATATACAACAATTTTTAATATGCCGGAGGATTACAATTGAAGAAGAGATGAGGAAGTAGAGAGAGGGAGAGATAGCTGTTGTTTGTCTGCTTGGTTAAGAAAAAACAAGCCAACCTCTTCCCTTAAAAAGTAGTCTACTTCTATCAGCACGTTGCTTTCTGGGTGGTAGCATAGGGAGGAGAGGGGACAAGAGGATTTTCTCTGTTGGACCATCCTGGGTTTTTGTGCCCTGCTGAAACAATCTAGTTTTGTAAACAAAACCCCCAAAAAGATGCAGTCTCTGAGAAGGAGCTGGGTCTCCCAGTCCCCTCTGGAGCAGCGGCACTAAGCTAAACCCCAAATGCCTGGCACACCTGCTGTGCTCAGTCCTTGAGAGAGACCCAAAAATATGGTTATTCTGGAGATCACAACTTCCTATGAATTGGGTGATTATCAACTGAAATACTTACTCTTTCCTCCTGAGGGGAAGAGTGGGATTTTTGTGAGATTTAGCCCAACGGTTTGTACTCTAAATAAGACATCTGTGCATGTTTTAAGTGCTTGACATAAATTGACCTGTAGGACTACTAAGTAAAGGAAAGGATTTTTCCTCAATTAAGAAATAAAATAGCTATAGTTGAAAATGTGAGGACATTGGCAAGAATTTACTTATTAGGATAGTGGGTTTGTGCACATGTATCTGTGTCCTGAATAGCCAGAGCTGCAGTTTTCTAAAGAGCCTTAAATAACTAATATGTTACAGCATGACAGTGTGTCTTCCTGGTTACTAAGGGTAACATGAAGTGTGAGTTTAAAGCCATTTCTCTTGGTACTGCAAACATTTTCTGTTTTATCTGTCGCTACTAGATGCCATGATGTTTGCACTGTGTCAGGTTTTGAGATGTTCTCTTTAAAGGAAGAACGAATGAGTTAATTGGGAATCTTTGAAAATCAGGAACAGCTCATAAGAAATTTTTATCAGCACATTTCCCATGGTCTCTCTCCAGCATTAACACAAGTTTAAAATAAATAAAGCAAGCCTATATTATAGCCAATAGCTTCTGCTACACTTATACCTGTGCTAATATGATAACTGCAGAGCTTGGATTAGGATGTCTCTAAGGAAAAGCTAAAAGATTGCCTAATCTACTGACTTGCTGTCAGCAATATTAAATGTTTTTAAAGCTTTGTGACAAGAGCTGCCTTTACCCCAGTACAGGGCAATATCTTTATTCCAATTTTAGCATGCTCAGGCTGAATTTTTGTATAGATGGTATATGATGGCTATTATATATGAGCTGCAGTGTACAAAACTGGCTATAATTATTTCTGTAACACACAAAGAACTGCTGTAAGCTGTTTTTTATGGGATGTTACTTCTTTGGATGATTTGAGGTTATCTTCTTTGGAGAGTCAGTGACTTCAGTGTCTTTCTTGTGACAGGAGCTAGACAGTTTTATCAGTTGCTTTTAATGAGTTCACCATGACAAGGTGTAAGGATAGCATGAATTTAATTTGGCACATGGTCCTATACAGTTAACAGCCTTTTCCAGTGTTTTTCTCTGTAGACTAAGATTTGTCACCAATGAAGCAGCATACATAGGTTCAAATACACACAATGGAGGTAATGGCAATAACTGATCATCTCATTTACAGTTGATATGACATGAAGTTCCTGACCATTTGCAATAGTTTTCTTGGTTTTTTTTTTTCATAGCCTTCAGTCCTCATAGATGGTGTTCTTGACCAGGTCTCACTTGACTGACTTGTGTCCTGCGTACCTGGATGCTTTTCTACAGTTGTGACTGGGTATTGTAATTTTCAGTTCATAAATGAAACTGCTGCACAACATAACATGTTGCTGTTGGTTCCACCTTGGGTAGCTGAGTGTTAATCATTTGTTGAATGAACCTTAAGTGAAGGCTGAGTATTTTCTTTGGAAAGGTCCTGATGCACAAATCACACGTGCACTTGCTTAACTTGAGATGCTGGCAGAGAAGGCTGCTCCCCTTTCCCAGGAGGAAGCCCTGGGATAGGGAGAAAGGTTGTAATTTGGGGGTGCTCAGAAGTACCACATTCCCTATTCTTGACTTAGCAGTTCCTACTGGATGTTTCTGTGTAGTGTGAAAGAGTTGTTTGGATTTGCCACCTGCTGAGGCAGTTGCTTTTTTTCTCATATAGGCAGTCATTCAGTACCTGCCTTATGCTTGCACTGCTGGAGCCAAGTATTATCATAAGGCAGTAGTTTGTAGAAAACCAGTTAGATTATGTATGTTTTCAACAGATGCACAGGGTTAGCATTGTGTGTGACATCTCTCACCTCTTGAACTATGCTGCAAAACTACAGAACTGGATTCAGTGATGTGGGCTTCTGACACTGTCGTCTGCGCTCATTGTCACTGAATGCAGGAATAGAAACTTGAGAGAAATGAATGTGCAGAAATAAGAGTGTCAATGTGTGATCAAGTTGCAAGAACTAATGGTTCTAAAGGTTACTAAGGTTACTAAAAGACATGCTTGCTGTGGCTTCTGAATGCCCTTCTCTAGCTCTTATGAAGGTCCACAGGCCAGCAAGTAAAGGGCACATCCCCAGTGTTAATTTACTTTAATGTCCCAGCAGAAGACCAGTATGAAATCTTAATTCTCATGAGAGAGACATTACTGGTGGGACATTTGACCATGTCGGAACTGTGCCTACAGGTAGGATTCCTCTGATGATTTGTCGACAGTCTGTAGTAAGGTCAGTATAGTCCCTACAGCTGTGAAGTCAGTCTACATCTTCATCACAGAAGCTCTTTTCTTGTTTTCTCCCCAACAGTGGCATTATTATGATTTTTTTCAGCTTTGCAGTGGTAGCTGGTCAGGCAGAGAGCACAGGGAGAACATGAGCTACATACCTCTTGAACTAGGCGAGTTCAGAAGTTTGCTGTGTATGTGGTTTGTATTAATGAATATTTGGAGGGAAAGGATGAACAAAGAGAGGCTGCTGATGTGCAAGCAGAATGTAGTGTTTCTGACAAAGTCCAATAGAGGAGGAGGCAGGGAAGGAGACATAAAAGCATCAAACTGCAGTGTTTAGGAGCTATCATTCACTTCTTCAGGGTGCCATATGATTTATATGACTAACCAAGACAGCAAGTAGTATAATTAATGGTCTGCCAATGATTTATGGATCTAAAATGACTTGCTGTAAGCATAGCCTCATAATTCTAAATAATGAATAAACCAATAATTTATTTGTTTTGGGAGCAGTTCTTCATCAGAAAAAGGGAAGGGAACTCTTCTTATTGGTTATTTGCTGCAAATTCTTCACTTTTATTTAGTTGCTTATACACTTGCCTGGTAGGGGGATGAAGAGACCCAGCATACACAATAGTGAAAACATTTTTGTTGATCAGTCTGAACACTTGAAGATTAATCAAGTCCTTCATCTGCATTAATGCAGCTATGGGTGTTCCTGTAGCTACTGATTCCCTGGCTGGTTTCCAAAACATGGAGTTTAATCTAAACAGTAGAGGAAAAATCCTGTTGCTCTTTATGCAGATTTCCTGGTCAAAGCAGGTGCAGTCCAGTTGCTGACTACTCAACTAGTACCAGCTCACTTCAGCATACCCCAGAAATCTGAGGCAAAGCCGAAGTAGGAGAAAAATCCTAAAGCATCACAGATGATAGCATCATTGTTCTCACTGCCAAATTTGCTACCTGTGGGCTTTATGAATTGGTGCGATTAGAAGCTTTCATAAATCGTAGATAACCAGGGAAATGGCAGTAACTGCTTCTTGTGTCCCCATCACTCCTCTGCAAGTCTATAAGCTCTGGGAGGGTGGTGGCTATCAAGCATTGCATTGCCTGTGTAGTTCCTGGTACAATGGGACTTTGACCCCTGATTAGATATTTCAAAGTGGGTCTAAGTGTTGCATAATAATGAATACCAAGACCTGAAATACTCAAACATACACATCTGCAATGCGTGCCTTCATGTTACTCAAGCGAATTAGGAGAGGGCAATGTGGTAGGAGCCAAGTGGTGCAGTTTGTCCAGCTATTCCCAGAACAAGGAAGCTGCAGGTTTTCTCTTTTGTCTTTATTTCTTTTTAATTCTTGCTTAGGTTTTTTTTTGTTCTTCGCTGTCAGTCTTTGAATGCAGGTGGTCCTACCTTTTATGCGTACCTTTCGCTGTCTACCTGTACCTCTCCAGGTAGCAGTGGTCAAGCTTCCTTTCTGTCATCTGTAGGTATTTTAGGTCATTGATAAATGGTGTTCTTACTTTGGTTCATTTGCAACGGATGTTAAAAATATTTCAGGAGTTAGATCACTTTAGTGGTGACATCATGCCAGCACTGTCACCTAGGTAATGGAACTAATTGCCATAGCAACAAGGCTTTATCATTCAGCAGCCCGAACATTTTTGACAGATGGGAGAGCCTGAAAATTTAAAGTGGGACACAAATGAAACGTATCTGATTGGGCTAAGTCATATTAATAGTTCATGAATAGGGATCTTCTGTGCAGGGTAAATCAAATCAGCGTAAATGATACATCTTTTAGAGGCCCATTTACTTCAAATTAAATTGTTGAATGTTATAAACTTTCTTCCTCTAGGGAAAAAACAGCAGCATTTAATTAAAACAAGCAGATAATAAACCTGATTGTTTAAATATTATTGTGCAGCCCCTGGGTATTGCTCCTGTTCTAGGTGTTATATGAGACTAACTAAATGACAAAGGAATTGTAAAAAATTCTATATGAGCCCTAGCTCACTTCAGGGTCACTATTTTCCCTTGTCAAACTGTGATTGTGGTGGTAGCACTGAAGCTGGTGTGGAGTGCCCTGGGGAGCTCCCAACTTGCTCACCTATTTCCAGTGGTGTTGGCTCTACCTTGACATTTTTTGGGAAAGGCATAACATCAGGCTCCACCTGGCACAGTTACATCCAGTTAGGATTAGACCTAAAATTACAAGAAACCAGTGAATTTACTCCTCGCTCTAGTCAAGGCAACTTTGGCTGTCAAGTCAGTAGACCCATGTTTCACTCTGTGCATTGTTCTTGGATTGCTTGGAAATTAAAGACTGAAAGTACCCATTCATTTTATTCTCTGCTCCTTGGGCTATTAATCCGTACTGTACGTTCAACATTGGGCAGCGTTGATGCTACTGTGGTTGTAATGGAGTAAATAAAAAATGACTGCAGAGCTTTAGAGGCAAGAGTGAAGGACCTGTTTAGCACCGCTTGATCCAATGGGTGAGGGGAAAGTTTGGATGAGAGTGGACACATCATGCAAGGTAACAACTGGCTATTTAGTTAGCTGAGAAGGTGTGTAGAGACATCTTTTCCTGCGGGCTTGGCAGCCTAATGTGGAGGGCTTTGAACTAAATACGTGAGGGCTGGTGATAACAGCTTGCAGTTAAATGAGGAAAGAGTTTGGGTGGCAAATGTATGGGGCAAGATGAAATCCTCTTTAAGCAGTCTGAGGAAGTCTGCAGATTGAAGACCCTGGGTCTTAGGGGACTAGTTTAACTTCCCTGCCTGGAAGGGCAGCACACTGGGAGATATAAATGCAAGGAGCGTCTGGAGTGTGTTGGATAATTTCTTAATGCAAATACTGCATAACTTGGCTGGATGTGATGTTCTCCTGGATCTGCTAGTCACAAATAAGGAAGATCTGGTTGAGAGTGTGACAAGCAATGGAAGCCTTGACTATAGTGATCATGAAATGGTGGAGATTAAGATGCTGATGACAGTGAGGAAGGCAACTAGCAATGTAGAGCCTGGAGCTGAGGGGAGCATGCTTTGATGTATTTAGGAAACTGATTGGTAAGATCCTATAGAAGACAGCTGTGTCTCACCAGTCTTTAAAAACTGCAAGGAGGATGATCAGGGAAACTAAGGTCAATTGGACTTGCTTTGTTTCTAGAAACAAATCTTCTTAGAAGACTTTTTTGGACATATGAGAGAGGATGTAGTTGGTAGTAACTCCTCATTAGACCCCATCTGGAGTATGGCACCCATGCTGGGAGACACACAGTATAAGACAGATATGAGTGAACTGGAGGGAGTTTAGGGGAGGCTGCTGAGACAGTTGGAACAGGATCACTTGCCCTGTAGAGATAGACAAGCACTGCAAGATGCTGCAGAGAGGTCATGGTGTCTTTATCCTTGGAGGCTTTCAAGCCTTGATTAGACAAAGCCCTAAGCAACCTGGTCTGAATTCAGTGTTGATCCTGCTTTGAGCAAGAGGTTGGGTTAAAGACCTTCCCAAGTCCCTTCCAACTGGAATTATTCTGTGATTTTACTGGAAGATACTATTCCTCCGTATTCCTCCTAATCTTCCTTATTATATCTAATCTCTTAAAGCTGCATCCCTACAGTGTCTTGTGAAGCAACAACAAAGATACTTGGGAGTTTATTTTCTATAATAAAGGTAAATGTATTTGTCCTGGGTTCAGCAGTAGCAGTCATTCTTCTCCTTCTCAGTAGCTGGTGCAGTGCTGTGTTTTTGACTTTCAGCCTGGGAACAGTGCCAATAACACCAATGTTTTCAGTTGCTGCTCAGTAATGTTTACTCTGACCAAGGACTTTCTGAGTCTCATGCTCTGCCAGGGAGGAGGGGAAGCTGGGAGGAAACAAAGACAGGACACCTGACCCAAACTGACCAAAGAGGTATTCCATACCACAGCACATCATGCCCACTATATAAACTGGTGGGGAGTTACCCGGAAGGGCTAGATCACTGCTGGGGTTGGGCTGGGTATAGGTCAGCGGGTGGTGAGCGGTTGTATTCTCTTCCCTTGTTATTTCCCTTGTCGTTATTATTGCTGGTGGTAGCAGCAGTGGTTTGTGTTATACCTCAGTTACTGGATTGTTCTTATCTCAACCTATGGGAGTTACATTCTTTAGATTCTCCTCCCCACCCCTCCGGTAGCGGGGGGGAGAAAGGGGGAAGTGAGACAGAGACTGCGTGGTTTTCTTAGTTACGGCTGGGCTTAAACCATGACAGTATTGTATTTAGATGAAATGTAACTAATAATAGAATATAGTATTCGAACTTAAACTGTGTGTTATGCTTGCCTGTTCTGAGGTATGCATTGCCATTTTAATCAAAATGGGATATATTGGTTCAGGCAGCAACAGTGAACAAAGTGTCAGATAAAGAACACTGACTCACTGTTACTTTCTGCCTTCAACATAAATATTAGCTGCCCTCCAGTAATTGCAACTCATCTGTGCTTAGAAATGCAGCAATCTGAAGATAAAATACCATTTCTTCCAATTATTTGCCCATATTATACAGGCTCAGTATTAACCTAAGCTTTTCACTCTGAAGGAATTAAGTGTAATAATTATTTTTAATGCATTGTCTGATTGCTTTCCTTATCAGGAGTTCAAAGTTTGCGTTCTCTGGTATCGGACCCTTTATAATGAAAGGAGAGGCTTTGAGCAATTAGGCTGGAGGGTCAAAATAATCCTGGCAATTACTTTTCATTCTAATTGAGAATGTGAAGGCATAACTCGGCACTAAGAATTTCTCTATGCATCCTGCAAGGTTTTTCTCATCATCACCCTTCCAGGCAAACATAGAAATAGACCCTTTGTGGTTTATGTTCTGTATCCTCAATGGCCAATTTTAAAGGCTCAGAAAAATCACAGCAGAACAGCTGCTTGGTTTTCTGAAATATAAATGGTATAGTTGAAAATGCACAGATGGCTTCTTGGTGATGTATTTCATAGACATGCTTAGATGTTGTTCAAAATATTAATTTGAATAAATCCGTGATTGATTAATAATTTTTTAGTTGGTGATGGCAACTACTGGTGGGAGAGCAGGTACTCAGATGTCGCACTCTTATTTTTCAGAGTTACATTTTTTATTTTATATATATAATTTTTCTCCTTTTTTTTTATCTAATGAGATTAAAATAATTTTCTAGCTTTAATTTGAAATTCAGTTTCAGTCATGGTTTTGCTACGGCTTTGAACAGCGCAGTAACATGGGGTAGAAGATAACCGCTGCTAGAAACGAAGTCTAGATTCATTACAGCTTGAAACCTGCATTCTTTTACTGAAGGAAGTATGGGTTTTTTTGTCTTGCTACACTGTACTGCACCCACATGAAAGAACTAAAGAGGAAGAGATGCTACCATCTTTACAATATGTGCAGAAAAATTTTGAATCGTGCACATATGAGTGAAAAATAACCAGTATTTCATAATATGCTTGAATGGTGATTGCTTTAAGAAGAGAGGGGAAAAAAAGGGCCCCTCTTTCAGTGCTGATAGGGATTTCTGCTGTGATTTAAGCAGTTGCTGAAAGGAGGTTGTTTATTGTGATTACACTACATGACAAGAATGGTTTGAAAGAAGCGATTGCCTCTCCTTGCATACTGATCGTTCATTATATAGCTATCAATAGGTGCCTAATAAAACTAGTCCAAAATAAATCATGCTTTCTTAACTACTTGGTAGAGGTTGGACAACACTTCAGCGTACTTCTCAATACAGTAGCACATTACAAAAGCAATCTATACTCTAAGCACCAATTACTGTTACCGATTCATTAAAATGTTAAGTTAATGTATTCAGATTCCTTGATTGGAAAGTGAAAGCCAGTAACAAAGTCAGCAAAGATGCATGTGTCTTATTATACCACGTTAGAAGTAAATAATGGAGCAAAATGCAATTCATGGCACAAGTAATGGATTTTGGATAGCAGCATATATCCAATTGAAAAATGATGGACACATCAAAATGAAGTATGACATAGTCAAAAAGTACAAACTTCTAAAATAGGTGATGATAAGTTCAAGACCTCTGCCCATAATTTTGCAGGCTGAGAAAAGACTTACTGGTTACTTTAAAGGGGAAAAAAATTTACTGGCAATCCCATTTTACTTAATTAAAATGTACAGCTTTAGTGAAACATTCAGAGGATTTTCCAGCATGCGCCTTGAGTTTTCAAAGCTTAGAGCAATTGGAGGCCTATATGTGGAGTGAGGCTGTACTAGCAGGGAAGCACACACATAGAAAATGTTTTCTATTAATCAGATGTGGTCAAATGGCACTGAAGTTTCAGATGTGTTTGGGAAAGATTCCATTGAAAATAACTGGTAATTATGAAAACCTAGTGCTTCTAAAAAAATCAGGCCTGGCAATTCCAGTGCAGGTGTCTGAAATCAATGAGTGAAAATTCCCTATGGAAATGTTGGTCCTCAAATCCAATATAGAAGTCTGTATTCACTTAATAGTGGTTTACGTGTAGTAAAACCTTGAGATAAGGCCTGCATACATTAGCTGAGTAAGTTTGATGAAGAAAGTGGAATTTGTCCTATTCCTTCACAGTAATGAGGATGGGATAGTCTGTGTTAGAGTATTCCAAAGAGGTCTGACAATTTGCTCATTGGAGATCTGCATTTATGGGACTTGCCCTCAGCAGCTTCAGCTAATGCTGGAGAGTTAAAGGGGCTTTTGCTGCCCCTTTTATAGGTAGCAGTGGACTTTGCTTTGCAAAGCATGTTTTTTCATGACCTGGTCAAGCAAGCCTGAATGGAGCTGCCTTATCACCACCTCTTCCTCTTGCAATCATAATGAGGAAGAATAGAGTAAAGAGAGTGGTGTTGGATCTCCTGGAATAGAGCTACATCTGCGTATGAGAGGGCCACATCTACATGTAGACATGGCTTACTAGTGGAGTTGGCAGTGTCAGGTTTATGGCTGGACTTGATTATTTTAAAGGTCTTTTACAACGTAAATGCTTCTATGAAGTAGTGACAGGAAGCTCAGGAATTCAGGTAGTCCATCTCATTACAAGCCAGGGCCAATCACACCCCTGTTCCTCAGGGTAGGTCTTCTAACCCAGGTCTGGGGAAATTTTTGTGCACTGCTGACAATTCAGAGATGCCGCATGTTGCGTGGCTTGCTCAGAGGAATATATACATGTCACCCTCCCGCTATAAAGGGGAGGAAAGAATGCATCCAGCTATGGCTTGTAACTGGCAGGAGGAATGCATGTTATAGTTGATCAAAATTGTGTCCCAGGGACTGTCATCCATTGCCAACTTGATGACAAGCACATGCAACTTGTATGGGGACGAAAAAAAATGTAGAGGCCTGCTAAGGCAAGGGGATTAAAGTAGCAGAAGGAAAAACCGGTGAAGGGATTACAAATTAAAGGAGGTGAAGGGGGGGATGCTGGTGTGAATTGCTGTAGGAAGCATTGCAGGACTTCAGCCAGGGGAGAGGAATTGCAGACATGGGGAATCTAATAGTTGCTGAGGGGAGGAGTATGGAGTTGAAAAGGGTGAGGAGAGGAACAGTGGGTTTTAACTTTTATGGTTAAATTGGAGTTTTAACGGACTACTTATGTGAATCTGTTACTAAAAGTCTTCAGAGATGGAATTCCTACAGGTTCCATAGATAATTAACTGTCTTTACTCTGGAAGCTTTTCCTAGTATCTACCCTTGCTGTAGTTAGAAGATCTTTCTTACTGTCTCCTTTAGACACAGGTAAGAGCATTTTTACAGTGTTCTTTTGCATAGATGAACACTGTTATATGCCTCATTTTAGCATCTTCCCTAAACCCAACTAGCCGTAATCTTTGCAGGAAACTGACATCTTTTTGTCACTGTTTATTTCTCCCCAAGTGAGTACTATCTGCAGAGTAGCAGATTGGTATCTGCTGAGTAGCATACTGGCCACAACTGAGCTCACTGTTCCCACAGGCCTTGCAAGCCCTGAGGAGAAGGGAAGGATGATTTTATGTTCCTTTTTTCTCTCTTGGGTGATGACCATCTTTTTGGCAGGAGCATAGCCCATCCAACTCTTGCTCATCTTGTATTTCTTCACAGTCTCTTACAAGCTCAGAGTGCTGGCTAGCCCATACTACATCCTCTAGCTCTGGAGCCTGTGCTCCAAACTAAATATAAACCCTTGCATTTGTCTGTTACCTAATGTGTTTTCAGGGCTGCCAATTTTAAACACATCCTATATTTAATCATCTGGGTCATAAATGAAGCATTGAGAAGACAAGTCTCAGGGGGATGTATTGTGTGGGACTGTACTCTCACATTGTACACTCTGGATGTGTAGACCCTCTCTATATGTTTTTCAGGCCACTTTTTTAGTTTCCATCCTCTAGTTTTATTTAGACTCTGTTTCTTCCATTGCTTATGAGGATGCTATAGGAGATAAGGTCAGAAATCTTTCTGAAGTCAAGATAAATATCTATTGCAACTTCTGACTAAATACAAGCCATTTACCCTACCAAGGAAGGAAACTGGATTTGGTTTACATCAGTTCTTCCTAATGAATCCTTGTTGACTGTTTCTAGTCTTCCTTACTTTTCTTTTGTTTATACATTCTTTGACTGTTTAAGTAACTATTTCTCCAAGAGTTAAAATTGTTTGTTCTAAAATGTTCTCTTTTCTGCTTTCTGGTAGCAGGGCCATTTTTTATCCTTTTGCATCTTTTGGGTTTCTACCTATTGTTTTGGCAATTCTCAAAGATAACTGCTAGGAAATCTCAGACTGCTTCAGCGAGTTCTGCAGAAGTATCTTAGGAGAAATTTAATTAGACCCTGCCACTTGGAAAACCTCTAGCTTATCTTTATCTAAGTATTCATGGCACTGCTCTGTGAGATCATTTGTCCTTATCTGTAGGTGTTTAAATAAGTAAGCACCTTAATTACAACTGACCTTTTTAATAAAGAATGAAACGAAAAAGGCATTGATGTTGAGATAAAGTTCACCAGCTCAGCTTTCTGTTACTTGTTGTATCAGAGCCTACATTATGCTAACAGCTGCATCATCCATAAACCAAAAAGTGGAATAAAGGACCTCTGAAACTTTCCAGACTCTCTGAATCTATGTACTTGAAGCCACATCCTATCAAAGTTTGCTGGGGACATAACAAGTGTAGCTGGGATGTGTTCAAGGAATTTGTATTACTTTGAATCCTTCTAGTTAGAAAGGGTAGAAGGGGAACATGGAGCTTTGGAACACAAAGATGTTTCCGTAGTTTATAGGAAGTTAATATCTATTGGCAAAGTGTCATTTGTGTTCTCAGTGGTATGGGTGACGTGAGGCTGGGGGAGGCTGGCACCAGACTCCAAAGTCTTTCAGCTGCAAATGGCTCTAAAGGAGCCCTGATGCTTTTTTCATACTATCTTTTTAAAGGTTTTTTTTATGTCATGCTCTGACATAAGAGAACATTAGCTGCAATAAAAAATACCAGTAAGCCTAAGTCATAGATGAGAGCACAGTAAGGGCGTGAAACAAGGCTCTATAAATCGTATCTATGTTGGTGAATGAAAATCAGCTGTCACAAACTCTGTAGTTCATTGGATGTGAAGTATTCAACAAGGGCTTATTCTGATGCGCTTGCATACATCAAACCCATTATTTTTTCTCTTTAACATCCACAGTACTTTCCCAGTAGAGATTTTTATAAAAAGCCTACATGAGTGTGAATTTTGCCATTAACAGAAAGGCCAAGAAAAGCCACAGTTGGGTTTCTGACTCATGCATGGGATACACCTTTTATTGCCAAGGGTGTAAGGTCATCAGGTCTAACAGGAAAATCTCACAGGATTTGTGTAATAACAGAGGAAAAAAGCACAAGGAGCAAGTCTTATCTCTGACATTTCTTCTTTTTTTAGTTTTTTTCTTTTTTTTTTTTTCCTTCTTTAAAAGCATTTGCAAGGCTTTTTTATTAATGTGACTTTATTTTGAATAGCTCCTACAGTCTTGAAATAAGCTGGAGCAGGAGTTTGAACTTCTTAGAAGGCTGCAAGAAAGCTGCAAGCATTGAAGGAATTAACAGCAATGTAGCATCTGGGACTTCCTTTACTGCATTTGTGCTGAAAGAACAATCGTCAGGAGTTTTCAGGAATTACTGTTGTGCACAGCAAGAAATATGCTTTAAAAAGATGTGTATGTGTTGGAAGAAAACTTGTTCCAGCTGAACCCCTTTTTGGACAAATCCATTTTAGGGAGGAAATATTCAATGGCCTCTTCCTCAGTGGTGTCATCCCATCAGGGAGAGGAAAATATAAGATGCCGAGAAGGCTGAATTCCAAACCTGGTTGATGGCTTGAGCCTGCTGAGAGGCAGAGCTGACTGCATGGAAGGCAATGATATTTTGGCCTTCTCAGCCTCCTGTCTTCTAGTAGCATAGCTCCAACCCATCAGTTGGATTGCAGGCTACTTGGAGTTGGCTCAGCCCTTCCCATTTCCAAGGCATGGAAAAGTGTGTGTATGTGGGAAGCATATGTGTAAGCAGTGTTCTAGACTTTGGTAAAACATCTACTGTTGTGCCAGGTAAGGAAAGATTAGTTAAACTTAGAGTAACTTAATAAAGTTAAGATGGAGATGGATGTATATGAATTATAAAGTGATGGTGGAAGGTGGCCCAGAGGAAGTTGGCAAAATACAATGCTGAAAGGGGAACTGTTAGAAAATGTCTTGCAAAGTACAATTATTGGATTAAGGCATAATCTGATTTAATATTTTCATTAACAATTTCAGTACCAAAAGTAGGGGTCAACTAATGATTTTTTTTTTCTGGTGGCATAAATGCGGGACATATGAACAAGAAAAATGTGAATTACCGTATCGAAATAATTAGATGACCTTGAGATCAGGAATGATATAAATGTGGTGGAGCATTATAGTACATAATGCAAAGTTATACGTTCTGGAACCATGAACAAGAATTTCAGGCATTACTTGGTGCTTGAGAGGAAAAGCCAGGTCGTGTGTTTTAGTCACCTACAAACACAGATGCAAAAGAGCTCACTGGGGTCATAAGCTATTATGTTCTGGTTTTAGTGTAGTGATTTCGATGCTGTGTTCAAGGCTCCAGTATGACCTTATCTGATACTGTGTGGATCTCTGTGTATAATTTCTCCAAAATTAATTTAAGATGGAATGAGTGAGAAGTGTACAATGGTCTTGGCGGCATATCTTGCAACAGAAAATTGGAAATGTGGCTTCTTTGGCCAAGAAAAAAACAAAGGTTGAGAGAGGATATGACTGTCATTTACAGATTTTCCCTCTCTAAAGGAGGGAAGAAGAGGTCTCTGAGCAGAAATGACAGAAAAATTAAGGTTTCCTAAGTTTCATATTAGGAAAGAGGCAGAGCATCTATGAGAGATTTCCTGTAGTGAAGATAGCACAGCTCCTGTAACTTGTTTTTAGGATAGGAATCGATATGTTTAATTAAGAGTTTATTAAACCTTATTGCTTAGGACAGCACAAGGCTGCAGGCAGATGATTGCAGATATATTCCCCTCACTCCTGTGCTCTGAGCTTCATTCTGGAGGTCCCCATTCCCTTTGCTCCACTGCTCCTACTCTCTGTGTGTTTCCTTCCTGCTTGCTCCCATCTTCAGAGCTGCCAGGCTAGATTTTATTTATTTTATTTGCATCGCTTGTCCTGCATGCGATTTGGCATGGGTGGGCTGGTTGTTTTTTCTGGGATAAACTTGCCTGAGAAAGGGGGCAAAGATTCCTGCACTTCAGTCAGCCCTGTAGAGTCGTGCACGAGAGCTCTACTCTCCATGTCGCCTGCTTTTCTAATAGAAAATAAATTCTCCTTCACACTGGGTCTGGCTTTTCAGTTCACAGACAGGAGGAGGGAGATTCACTGAAGCTTTGAAGCAGAATTTAGTAATCATACTATTCAATAACTAGGAACTCTGATGTTTTTTGTGTAACATCAGAGAAAAGCTCCTTGTATTAACATTCAAATAGGTGCATAAAGTAGTTATTGTTTTCCTGGCCATGCAGGGTGTGCTGCCATATGCTCACAGTCAGAAATGGCATGAGGTAGTATTCATAATGGCTTTTATTTATGACAGTTTCTGGGATCCAGGGTTCTATCTATAATGGCTCAGCAGGTTTCCATGGCTCAGCTGTGACTAGACCTAATTCTGATTCATTCAGGCTGTTCCTGCAGTTGAGAGCAGTAGCAAATAGAAAAGATACTGCTGATAAATTGCAGATAGAAAAATATAAAATCAATATAAGAATTATAGTTGATCCAATCAGAAACAAGAGGAGAAATTAAGGGAAGTTGAAAAAGAACAAGGGAGTAAAATCCACCACGATTAGTGCTAAGTGCGTAGTGCTTATCACAAAAGGGTCAGATACTTGGATATTATGCAGTAGGACAAAAGAATGCAGAAAAAATACTGCTGGGGAAGAAACTATGTACACTTACGGCTAAGTGTCTTGTAGGGGCAGGAGCGTTCTACAAAACTACCGCCTATGGCATCACATGCACCTCTTTCTTACACCTCTTTTCCCCTTTCTGCTTTTGTTCCTGTGTTTGTTTTTTTCCCAGTCAATTGCCAGCTCAGTACTCAAAAACGTAGAAACCAGAAGAGGTTTTGCTCTTCCCAAACCCAGTGTCTGCTGCATGCTTCCTAGGTTACATGATGCAAAGCAATCCATTCGGAGCTGTGTTTCAATGGACAGTAGCCCTTACTACTTTCACAGTCTCTGCATGTAGCAAAAGAGTATTTGTTGTTTCAGCCAAGGATTTAGCAAATCCTGTCTAGGTTTACTGTTACTTCACAGAAAGAACTGCTGCCTCCCAGGAGTTTGTAGCTAGGGGAAAGGAGGAGCTCTGCTGCTCCATGTGATTGCATCCCCACCAGCAGGACAAAGGCTGAAGGATAGAGGGAAAAAATTATGCTAAAGGGAAGTTCATATTGGCTCTTGAATACTTTGTCAGCTTTTTTTTTAAGATTAAATTAAAAACCAACTCAAATCAAACAAACCAAAATGAACAAAACCTTCATGTTAGTAAGATGTTTAACATTATCTTACCCATGCTCAACTATTTTTGGCTGTATAGTTGTATTTAGTTGAATAATTGTTCATCTGGGGGAGGAGAAATCACAGCTCGCCAGCAGCAACTTGCTTAGAAGCCCTGTGAGCTTGATTGGATCTGTAAGAAATTAGATCTTAAAATGGTTCCCAAAAAAATGCTGCCCATATCTCAGCCCATGTGCTGTCTCATCTGTTCCTTAGTGGGGAACAGGATGGTTCATGGCTGGTTCCTGTCCGTCAGAAGAAGGGATTAGTCCTTGCCCAGCAGTAGCCTGAGGCCTTTTGGGGAAGTTGTAGGTTATTTCTGGGCTAAACCCAAATGTCCACGGTTTGTAATAAATGACTGTTTAGTTCCTTAGGTACTCTTACCTGAGGAAGGGGCCAGGATGTGTGTTTTACTCAGAGTAGCTAAGCTCAAATAGCAATAGTGTTATCTTAGTGTTCAAGTGGGCACAGACCTCCACTCTAGCTATGTGAAAACACTGAGTGTTTGATGTGTTCTCCATTACCACAGGGCTCAGATTCAGGTAGAGTCATGGACCTGGTGAAAGTCACTGTATCTCACTTGGTCACTACACGAGATACGTAAAAACTGATATCCAGATGCCCACTCTGGACACAGAATAATTGAATAGTGTGTGTTGGAAGGGATCTTCAAAGCTCATCTAGTCCAACCCCCTGCAATGAGCAGGGATATCTTCAACTAGATCAGGTTGCCCAGAACCTCATCCAGCCTGGCCTTGAATGTCTCCAGGGATGTTGACTCTCTGCCG
This sequence comes from Ara ararauna, assembly GCA_028858755.1. Taxonomy (NCBI): domain Eukaryota; kingdom Metazoa; phylum Chordata; class Aves; order Psittaciformes; family Psittacidae; genus Ara; species Ara ararauna. Next base: position 116,059,329 of record CM054379.1, on the reverse strand, counting down.
GGGCAAGACCTGGGTGTGAAATATCCCTTCCCCACACTGACTTCCAAGGGGGGAGAAACCCCTCTGTACAAGTGCACAAAAGGGAGTCACAGTGTTTTCCTTGGCCATTAATACTATAAGTGCCCATTTGGGAGAGGGAGTAAACTGGAAGTAGGCCCTTGCTTCCATTCTCAAATAGGTATTTGAACAGAAGTAGGAAGCAGGTAGATATTCATCCTTTCTTTCTCACGTATGTTATATAGATGGTTTGATACTGACAGTTTTTCCCCCTGTCACCGTTGAAGCTGTAGGGTAATTAATAATTAGGATGTCAGTTTGATTTCTGTTCTACTGCAGTACTTGCGTAAATAATAAGTTGTTGCTTCTTTGGAGCTTGCAACAAGCCCAGAATTTAATAATTGCTCTTGAAAGCAATCTATTGTCTCTTCAGTGGACGCTTGAATTTAGCGGAGCTCAACCTGAGATGGCACTTCACTGCAATCCAAACATGATAGCCAAGCATGACTTTAATCTGTGTTGCCTGCCATGAAAAATAAACTTTGAGAAGTCATAGATGAATAATTCCATAGATTCATCGCTGAATTTGTGGGTGACCTGAAGTGATGGAAACAAAACAGAAGAGTTTATTGGTGTGTGGATTCTGCCCGATCCACTAGGTCACGGCTTCACCTGCAGTAAGTGTCCCATTCCTGATATCAAAAGCCAAGTGCAGTTGAATGTGATTTGTGGAAGGAAAGGAAATAATCCTGTGTAGGATGCGTGCATTTTCCAGGGTGTTGCAAAGGTGCTTATACCCCCTGATTTCAAGAGCAGAAATAGGTCTTGTTGGGCTTGCAACTTTATTGCCATGTAACTCGTATTGTGGGATCTCCTGCAGGAGTCCATCCACCAACATGAACAGTAAGATTATTGAATGTAGTGTTGTCATGGGTTCAGCAGCCGCAGTCATTTTTCTCCTTGGTAGCTGGTGCAGTGCTGTGTTTTTGACTTTCGGCCTGGGAACTGCGCTGATAACACCAGTGTTTTCAGTTACTGCTTGGTAATGTTTTGGTCTGACCAAGGACTTTCGGAGTCTCATGCTCTGCCAGGGAGGAGGGGAAGCTGTGAGGAAGCAGGGACAGGACACCTGACCCAAACTGACCAAAGAGGTATTCCTTGCCACAGCACATCATGCCCAGGATGTAAAACAGAGAGCGGAGATCCGGAAGGATGGGGGTGCACTGTGTGGTCAGGCTTGGTATTGGGTGGTGAGAGATTCTATTCTTTTCCTTTGTATTTCTCTTGTCATTATTCTTATTGGTGGTAGCAGCGGTGGTTTATGTTATACCTTAGTTACTGGACTGTTCTTATCTCAACCTGTGGGAGTTGCATTCTTTCGATTCTCCCCATCCCTCTGGAAGCGGAGGGAAGAAAGAGGGGGGAATGAGTGAGTGAGAGAACTGTGTGGCTGAGAGGCTTAAGGCATGACAAGTGTGTGTTTTGTTGCTACTAGAAAATGGTTGAAATAAAGGATAGCAGTATTTGCCTCTTTTTTCTTTGGTAGTAGGGTGGAGAGCAAAGTGACTGATACCTAAAACTCTAGTAGTTCATGTTTGGTACCTAAATTTGAAGAACTAAGTGACAAAGACCATGGGCTAGGCACTTCCTCACATGAAGGCAGCAGGTGCCATTTTCACATGCTGCTGTCTAGGCACCATTCATTGATTTTTGGATGAGTGACTCAACAGGTTTCTCTTCACCTCCCTTTAGATGTCAGCTCCTCTAAAAGGGAAATGTTAGAAAAGCAGCCGTGGGGCCACCCTACGTATTTTACCTTGGCTCCAGATGTTTGCCAGGTGCAGAGAAAGGAAAGCTATGTGCTGCCCCTTCACTCCAGGCAAACCTGGCTGGTTTTTGTCATCCCACACTGGGGGCTGCTGTGTAAAAGTTGTAGCCTGGGCTCAATCTGCATACTTCAGACATCCAATATCCCCACTGCTTTGCCAGAGAGGATTATACATTTTTCACGAAGTGAGCAAGTATGCTTTCAGAGAAAAAAATATTTCCATGGCTACAGATCCGTCTCATGCAGTAGAATGGCTTATGCAACTCAGCTAGCAGAGAGCTAATAAAATGAGAGAAAGTAATTAGATGAAAGGGTGGCTGAGTGTTTGATGTCAGATTTCTGGGGTTTTTTTCACTCCAGACACTTGGGAACTGGCTCAGGTGGCCAGAGATGCTGTCAAAGTTTGTATTTTGCACAAAGATTACACTCTATTTTTGGTCCTCTAGGTTTTTGCTGTTGCAATATACACAGAAGTTGTCCTTGTGTGGTTTTATAGTTGCAGTTACTCCATATGCAGTTGTGCATTCAGGTGTATGCCTGTTATGCAAACAAAAGTCTGACCATATGTTGCTGGTATAGGTATGAAACTAAAAAGTCATAAATCTGAGCAGCACTAAGTACTGGAAGATGCTTATCTCATTGTGCAATTCTTTTGTGGTCTGAAGTACTGGATTGAAGATCTGTTTGGCGTTTACAGAAGATGCTAGTGCAAGGAATTTCTGGCAGATAGTTTTGCTTGTAGGCACATCCTCTTGAAATCTAGACTTTCATATTTCTCTCAGATTTTCTGGGATGTGGATCATGTGAGTGACATAAAATTTCCTCTTTTCTACCTAAGCTAAAATGTGGTTTATTAATGGGTTAAGTATACCCGTTCAATGTAAAAGACTATGAGACTATAAGTGGGTTCTAATTTTTGAAGTGCTGAATTCTCATTCTTCTTGGTTTATCTTTAATCACTTACATAGCCACGCAGACTATGTAGGTTGGAGGAAGCACTCAGAAATTCTGTTCATCCTTAAACCCCTGTCAAATAATTTTGAATACTTCCCATCTTCTGAGTACTTACAGCTTTAAAATAATGTCCTGCCATTGCAATGAGCCTAAGATGAGTCTCCACTTAATGAGGTGAAGGCATTTCTTAAGGATTGGACACTAGCATGATACATATTTGTAACTTTAAGAGTATCTGGCAAGTTAGAAAGAAATCTATGTTAGTTGAAGGGACAGCTTCAGCAAAGATAAAATGAAAGAATTCTTCTAACGATGTATGTATGAACCAAAACAGATGGTGAAGACATTTCACCAACATCCTCTAAGTACTAGCAAGTAAATGTGACATTATTAATTTGGGTGAAAGGACATGATTAGTACCCTTTGACTTTTTTTAATAACATCTGAATCTAATTTGTCCTATTTATTTGACTGTGAAGAGCTTCCAGTCATATTGTAAAGATTTCTAAGGGCCAATTTGAAAGAGATTGCACTGCGAGTGTCAAGTTGACAAGTTCACATCCTCTCCTTGATATGAAGTGCTAAGTTCATGAAGATGTCAATGTGTTCCCTTGCTAAGTCTCCCAGCTGGAGAGTAATACTGCATGCTAGTCATGAGACTTCAGATCCAACATTATCAGTTCAAGCATTGTAGGGTTTCACAGGGAAAACCATGGCACAAGCAAGTAATTTTCGGATAAGTTACGTTCAGTGGCATTATTGGAATTGATTTCACATTGAGATGCATTGCTGGGCAGATATACACAATCCACTATTGCTCTTTCAAGCCAAATAATGTTCCTGGTAACGTTCAGTGGAAGCTTTGCCTGGGTTGGTAAAAATCATTAACTCAAATTGACATCAGGCGGTTTCAAGACATGTGCATACATTACCACATATGAATAATATACTTATCTATGCCTCAGTACTAACCTTGTCCTGGTTTTCTTACAACGTTAATCTTAGCTGTAATCAGCAGGGGTTATCTGAATTGGAGCCTCCTTGATTAAAATGAGTGAAGAAAGATGGGTCAAGCACTGGCATACTTCAGAAGCTCTTGTCACCTGGTCTGAAAGTGCCTTCTCTCAGTCTGAATAAAACAGAGTCTGAGTCAGGACTCATTGTCAGGTCAAGGCTCATTGCAGAATTCAGTCTTTCCTCCCACCAGCAGCCCCTGAAATTAGTGAGACAGTAGGGAAGTAACAATTGAAAGGGTGTGGAGCTGATGGGATTTGGTTTATTTATGATGGGGTATCTTTAGTTTGTATGGTTGCTTTTGAGATGCATTCTGAACTTGTGTTGAGAGTGCCTATCCATCTGGATAGGAGCCCTCGCCCTCTTAATAGTACTCCTATATGTCTAATGAATCAGTCAGTCACTACCAGCTTGAAAAGCTGTGCTTCTGAGTGCCGGCCAGTTTTTTTGCTGTCACAGTAGGTTTTTTTCTGTGTAAAATTGTTGCTTGTGTTTTCATTTGTACTTGCTAAAATGCGTATTCTTTTGAAGTGCATACCTTACAATAGACAGCTTGAAAGCTTCCACCACGCTTACCTCTCACTGAGATGCTGCCTGCTAAGTGGAGGAAATTGTCCAGCTTGTCAATGCCAAACTAATAACGCAATGCCTCCCTGCCCCCCCTGTTTTTTCTATACCTGCACATGTAGGTAATTTAAGTCCTGACTGAAACTTTTGTTTCCCTTTGGTGGTGGCCATAAAATATTTGAGCTGTTCCGCATCATATTCACCATGTCCAGAAAAGAGGCTTTGACTACCACAATATAGTAACATCTCATCCCTTATCAAAAAGAGACCATATTGGTGGTTTTTTCCATGCTAATTCATGCTGCCATGAGTCATCCTCAGATCTGCCAGGGTGACCATTGTAAAGGCAGTGCTAACCTGTGGTCCAAAGGCTCTTGCCTCACAATGAGAGTGAAGGAGACAGCCCAGCACCCACCAACGTCCTTGTGAGAACTAATAGAAAACCTTCTACCCAACTTCTAGTCCTGTGTTTTGGGATTTTGAGGGAGAAATGTAGGTATTCTTCTGGTCAGGCAGTGTCCTGTGAGCCAGAGAATGCACTCTTACTCTTCTCTTGAATTCTCACATTTCAGCTTCTTACGTTCCCAGATGTGCACCCCGTCCCTGGATATAGCAAGGGACTCTGGTTAAGGTCGTTGGGTGCTACTGTAGTAGGAATATCTATTCTTAACTTCAGTATAACGCACCATGAGACTTCCTTTCATAAGGTTTTCCCCTCACTCTGGTCCAGTCTGTCTTCTGTGTAGCTTCTGGACTTTTAGTGGAGCATACAAAGCTGGTAATATATTATCTTTGACACAACTCCAGTAACACATGGAAGATTTTTGTCTAATTTGCCAGAAAGGTGTTAAAACCAGGAGTAAGTGTGAAGCAATTAAGCAAAAAGCATGATTTCTTGTTCTCACACAGACCTTGAATTAAGATACAGAACATTTTTTCACTTGAATGTGTTTCCTTCAGTTTATTTGTTAAACACTCCAAGAGAATAAATTTGATAAGCTGTACTTGGGGTTGATGAGTTATGAAAATGGAAGTTTCATTGCTGTCCTGGTCCCAGAAGACAGTCTCTTTATTACCTTTTTAGTTCAGATTCTGGGCATAATATTGTGCCTAAAACCATAGATCAAGCAGGAAAGCAATAGGTTTTATGTAAAGCATGCTACTTTTAAAAGGTGTAGGAAGCTGAACTGCTTTTCTTCATATGGGTATGAAAGCCCATTAGAAAAAAATGGAATGATTCCCTTTCTATGCATTAAACCCTTGCTGCGCCTTGTTATGATACTTCATGGTAGAAGACTCACATTTATGCTACCTATAGGTTTTCTAAACCATATGCATTAAAGTAGTTATGCTAACCAGCGTATACACAGCCTCAATCTTTATGGTCTTGTTACGAGCAGCATCCAGGGTGGTGAGGAGAAACCTATTAGCTCCCATGTAAGCAAGAATGATGAATGCTCTCTTCCCTGAAATCACCCTGCAACCCCACCATGGAGCTATTTGGAAGAGCACCAGGTGAATACACACACGCTAAATCTATCTGCACCTTATGAGGCATTGACTTCCTAATAGAAGCTCTTTTTAACATGAGCAAAGGCTAATTCATAACTACATACTTGGCAAAACCAATCAATAAATATGCCTGTGACAATGGGAATTTTGACAAAAAGCACTGCAAAAATCTTATTTACCTCCTTTGCACAGCCAGCAAATATACACCAGGGAAACTGTTACTTCTGATGTAGACATATAACTTAAATAATGATCAAGTAACTGTTGCAGGCACTGGCTACAGAGGATAAAAAGGAAAGCTGGATTAGCTAAAAATAGTTGTATTTAAAATCAGTGTATTTTATTCCTCCAGGAGGAGGAAAAAAAAAAAGAAGAGCCACAACTCTAATCTTGGACTAGAAGACTACAGGTAGAAAAGTTCAGGTCTTGCCCTTCTCATTTTTGAAAGACACTTTTCTAGTTCAAAGAGGCTTTGGTTTAGCTTCAGGGGAAGTATCAAGAATTATAATTGGAAGACTTTTCTAGGTTTTCCTAGCTGGATTTCAGATATATGGTATGTACTTAACAAAACCACACACACAGGAAAGAACAGAGCAACTTTGAAATAAACCTTTCATTCCTCCTTCTGCCATGCAGTCTACACTGTCGCCACGCATTTTCCCTGAGTATGGAATGAGGGATGAAAGGTATTGGGGGGAAAAAAAGGAAAAGTGCAAGATTAAAAATACATCAGAAAAGGGGAGGCATGTTGAGAGAAGTGGGTTTGTGCCAGCTCTAAAATTTTCCTTTTAAATCAGTACATCTGGAAAGATTCGTCTGTATTTAATGAGATATTTCAGCAATTAATTGCAATGCAGTTGATTAGAAATGTTTTTGAAGACCATAGGAGGATGGACACCAGGAACAGCTGATTGTAACGGTCTGCCTATCTGTGCTGTGCTCTGACCCTGTCCTCACTGAAAGTCATGGGAAATGAGATGTTGGCCCTACTGAAATCAGGGGAGCAGTGTAGCTGACTTTGTGGGTGGTGGTGGTAGAATTCAACCTTCATGGATATGTTTTTGACATTGCCTGTGTTTTCGGTTTTGAGGTGTGGGGCTACTGGCTTGCTTTACTTTTTTTCTTAAGCAAATAGCATCTTTTTTTGCTCTTGCCTTGTCTTGGTTCATGCTTTGTGTTGCACATGTTCTGATGAAATACAGTCTTCAGGGTACAGGGGTATTAAATGTTGAGAATGAAACATTTTGGCAATTACATAGTTAAGGTATATTAAAACAATAAAGAACACACCTTCTTTATATAACTCCTTAGGTCAAAACTCTTATTTTGAGAAGAAACTAAACATTTTAAACAAATGATTTAGCTTGCTTAACTGTTTTTCATATTTAGAATAAGAAATGTTTGTATATTTTAAGAGCTCTAACAAAGAGGAATCTTGGTCGTTTTCTGAACCATTTCTGGATGGCAACATAACTGGAGACACTCTGGCCTCTTAATAACGCCTGAAAAGGTTGGTAACTGCTGCAGACTGTCAGCCAGGAACACTTATTTACACTTTACTAGTCACTAGGAAAACTTTTTCTTGAATATTTATTTTATCCGTTTACCGTTTGGGGTTAGAAAACAGCTCTGCAGGATCCAAGGCTTTACAGCGCTTCTGAGCCCTTTAGGAATGAGGGGAGAGATCACCCCAGCCTCTCAGTCAGATTAACTGTGACGGCTGCTTGCTCGAGTATGTCACAGCTGGTCATTTCTGTACCATCATCCAGCTCACATGATATTCCTTTTGCTGAAGAATGGGTTTTCCTTTTAGTGTTTTAATGATAAAAACCTTAATTCTGAGGCTGAAGCCTAGATTGCCTGACAGTTTGACTCCAACTTCATATTCTTCTGTGGGACCACTTAGTGTTAATGGCTTGTGTAACGCTGAGGTATCGTCATTCAGTGGTTCTGGCGATGGCATCCAGAAGAGCAAGAAGCTTTTGTGTTTGAAAAGCAGTTTGTCTGATGTTGTTAAAAAGGGTAGTGGGTGTTGGGGTTTGTGGGTTTTATGCCCTGCTCTACCATTGATTTATTATTTGCTGAAGAGACAGAGTGCCTTGTTGACAAGGCTCATGATGTTTGATGTCTTATTCTAGAAGCCCTGGTTCCCACAGTTGCTTTACAGGATAGATCAGCTTGCCATTGTTAACGAGAGGAGAAAGAAAAAAGCCAGTTTCTATCTAACTTGCTGAGAGGAGTTGGAAAAAGTAACTTCTAAAAATGGGTTTTTTATAAGGTTATTTATAAATATAAACTAATAGTTTCTAGGGACAAAACCAATACTGGATCCAAATGGTGACTACTGCATGCTATCAAAATCTGGATTCTGGTTTACACTCCAATCTTTTTGTACTAACTAAATCCAAAGTAGTGCTTGGTTTTACCTGCCTCTGTTTTAGGATGTGTTCTCTTACGGACTCTTGGCAATACTTTAAATATTAAAGCTTCAGTAATGATAGCAGTCTTCATGTTGATAGTGCTGACGTTCCTCAGAAGAAATTTGCTTCTAGACATTACTTTCATTCTCCTTTTCCTTCCTTTTGAGATTAGGAAACTTCCAGTGTTGCATTCAAGACCGTAAAGATAGATTTTAAAGTCGGTCTGTGCTACTAGTTTTCCAGTGAGAACTACAAGATGTTAGTATTTTTGTTCTCCAGATTACAACACACAGTACTCACTGGAATGGTGTGACCAGTATCTATAAGTATGGGAAAAACCTGGTGGTGGACACAAAATAGCAAAGACAATGAAAGGACACTTTATGTGCTTATACTGGAAATCTTCACTGCCCTCTGGGTCATGTATATCCTTCCAGGAGCAAATAGCCAATGACCAGAGTGGTTTTTCTTCTGGGTTTTCTCTCGTAGGCTTGTTCTAATCTGTTAATAAAGCCTATAGTGAAATTTTGAGTCTGTGATGACTTGCTCTTTAATCATAGAATCATAGAATAGTTAGGGTTGGAAAGGACCTTAAGATCATCTAGTTCCAACCCCCCTGACAGGGACAGGGACACCTCCCACTAAACCATGTCACCCAAGGTTCTGTCCAACCTGGCCTTGAACCTGCAAGGGATGGAGCATTCACAACTTCCCTGGGCAACCCATTCCAGTGCCTCACCACCCTCACAGTAAAGAACTTCTTCCTCATATCCAGTCTAAACTTCCCCTGTTTAAGTTTGAACCCGTTACCCCTTGTCCTCTCACTACAGTCCCTCATGAAGAGTCCCTTCCCCAGCATCCCTATAGGCCCCCTTCAGATACTGGAAGGCTGCTATGAGGTCTCCATGCAGGCTTCTCTTCTCCAGGCTGAACAGCCCCAACTTTCTCAGCCTGTCTTTGTATGGGAGGTGCTCCAGTCCCCTGATCATCCTCATGGCCCTCCTTTGGACTTGTTCCAACAGTTCATTATCATTGTATCAGACATTCCTGATGAGTGGAGAATAATGGAGAGCTGCTTTAACCAATTCATGTGTGAAGTAACTGTTGCATTGTGGTTAATTCATACTATCTGCAGCAAAAGAAATGGCCCATTAGGAAATAATGTGTCACTGTGTAACTTCTACCGAGATTTGAGGTTATAAGATGTAAAAAAGCAAAACAAAAAACCCCAAACAAAACCCCAAACGAACAAAAAATCCTAAATCCAGCAGGTTTTCATCTACATGTCTTTCTAACAATGACCAATCCTTAGCTCTGATTCTCTCCCAGGAGAACATCCCAAATCCTGAATTACATTCCACTTTCACATGAGTATGGAGGCAGGACACCTCTTCCTTTATGAAGCCCTGCAACACAAAGAGTTAAAGCTCAGCTACTTGACTCATTTACAGTCTGAGGTTTATTCTGGGCATGTGCCTGGAGACACTAAATGCGAAAACATGTAGTTATCTATGGCCTCTGATATTTACAGGTTTATACAGGAGCTGATGATGGTTTAGGACATCTTCCAAGTTATTATATTCTGTGAAAAGGTTGAGGTGAAATCTGGCTTTATTTTTAGCTGTTGTCATCGACTATGCTGCAGAACCTGATTCTCATTCACGTTACACCCCTCCATCTCGTAGGTAAATACAAGCTTTCTGTAGAGCTGGAGTTGTGCAAAGAAACCTCCTTTGGTTCTTTGAGTTCAGATCATGATTATAGATATGTTTAAGTCCAGATCTCTGAGGTGTTCTTCATCTTTGCATGAGGAGTAGAGGTGTTTAGAGATGGGAGTGCATTTGATAAAATTAAAGGAGAACAAAAGGGTAGCTTTGGTATCATGGCTTTTGACAAGGAGAGGAGCTGAAGAGAGTTATGGTAACCTGAAGTTGCCACACAATCTGCTTTAACTCAGAATTTGTTTGGCAGGCTGAGAGGTGTGAAATAATCAATATTCTATTATAGATGTCAAATATTATATGGGTTTGTATTATCCATTATTTCTAAGGCATGAAATCAACGTATAATAATGAAATCTTTGTCTTAAAATCAGGCATTTTGAAGGAAAGTTAATCTCTTGTGAAGAAAACTGAGAAAAAAGCAATTTCCCTTCTAGTTTCCTATCACTGCTCTCCCTTCCCTTCCAGGATCTGAGAGATTCTACTTGTATTGGAATCGCTTTTACTGCTTCACTTAAGTTGCCTTGTGGTTGTAATCTTCTCTGACTTTTTCCATAATCAATCTATCAGAGAGGATGCCTCTGCACCCTTCCAGGGCTTTAGTGGGGAAGGAAGGTGGGAGGAACAGCAAAGGTTGAGTTGACTTCAGGAGTGATGTGATCTTGCAGTTGACAGTGGGAGGCTTTTTTCCTCCTTTGCAATAACACTTGCCGCTATTGGAACTGTCAGCAAAGTGAGAAAAAGCAATTAATATCTTTTCCTCTGTCTTTCACAAAATCCTTACTTTTCTGCAAGCAAAGCTTTTGAAAGAAGTCATAGTTCACCTTGAGGAATGATAAGAGAGAAAAGAACTGTAAGAGCTTTCTATGTGTCTTTTGCTCATTAGCAATGACAGACTGTGGAGGAAAGATATCCCACAGCGCAAGTTTTGTAAATACAATTGCAATAAAATCTAATTTCAGAACAAATAAAAATCAGGAAAGGAAGCTAATTGGACATTTCTTTCAGAAGCTACTTTATCTTCACCTTTATGTCTTAACAAGTTCAGCCAAAAATTTTGGCAGCCTGAAATTGTAACACGGGGAAGAATTATTACACTTTGTGTCAATTAGGTAGAATGCTTTTTAACTAAATATACCTGCCCCTTTTGCAGATTTTGCTTAGGAAGGTGGAAATCTGCCCCTGTGAATGACTCGCCACACTCCCATTATCAATTTATTCTGTTTTGTGCATTGCTGGTGCATCCTGAGCAAAAAGGGAAGCAGCAGGAATCCTGGACCTCTGCTCTGGGCAGTCAGATTAAATCAGGTGGTTTGATTTTCACAAGGTGATGAGCTGCTTTGGCTCCCATTGGAGTCCAGAGTTGCCTTTCTCTAGGGCATTATGTATCTGAATAGAGAGAGGCTGCTGCCCTCAACAACCCCCCTTGCTGTGTGGCCTATGAACAGACATTTCTCCAAGTACCTCATGGTCCTGAGTCTGCTTGTAGCTGGTATTGGGTTTGTTGGGTGATCCTGGTGTCTCTGAGAACTTAGAGAATATCGCTCTTGATGTGCAATACAACACAGGTATCGCCAGAAACTATGATGAGCGTACAATGAAACTGGTCTCTACTCTAGTGTGCAATATGAAGACTTCCATCTGCATTCTGACCGTCTATGTGGGATTCTCACTATCAGTGTAACACGTCTCTTGCTGCACTCTTCAGAAGTGAGTTGCCCAGCTCCACCCTATTGCAGTCCATAGGAATTATTTATCTGAATACCTCTAAGGTGAAAAGCTTCTAGAGAGTTTCCAAGCCATCTGGGGGAAACTCACTGATGTAACCAGAATTAGGGCTTTGTTCTCTTTCATTAAAACCTCAATCTCTACTGCTTTACTTTAAACTTGAAATGTTTTTCAATGTAAATAATTGAGGAACACTAAGGGTAGTGTCTAGAAAGCCGGATCATGTTCATGGTACCATTTTCCTAAGCATTTAGTAGGTACTTAATAAAAATCAACACCTCCTTGGGTTGTGTAGGTGCTTAGTAAGATTCTCTGAGTTGCTTTTGTTGCAGATGATGCACAACAACCAATTAATTTACAAAGGTGTTAAAGTTTCTATGTGAATTTCTTTAAAATGAAAGTGCCTTTAAAATATCTTAAGTCTTTGGGTCAGTTCATAAGCAGCAAATGGAAACATTTCCTTTCTCAGTGAAAGGCCAACTGTACCTATGAATTCTTGTGTGTGGGATGGATAACGGTGCTTAAAAGCTTTAGCAGAGTGTTAATAAAGGAAATATTTTTCTATGGCTCGCTAGATTTTGTACAATAGCTGCAACCACATCCAGCCTGTGCAAACACTGGCCTCTGTAATGAGCCTTCAGTCACACTGGGCAAGAATGCTTGGGGCAACAAGGTTCAGGGGAGCCAGAGGTTTTACATTCTATTCCCAGCCCCTCCTCAAACATCAGCTTTCCTCCTAATGCTTAATTCCCTGCAAGGAGTGGGAACAGTAGAGAGCTCTTCAATTTCTTTAAGAAAGATGGGGAGAGACTTTAGCAGGGCCTCAGGATGAGGGGTGATGGTTTTAAACCAAAAGAGGGGTGGTTCAGGCTGGACATGAGGAAGAAATTCTTTACAATGAGGATGGTAAAACCCTGGCACAGGTAGCCCAGAGAGGTGATGGATGCACCATCCCTGGAGACATTCAAGGCCAGGCTGGATGTGGTTCTGAGCAACCTGATCTAGTTGAAGATGTTCCTGCTCATTGCAGGGGGTTGAACTAGATGAGCTTTGAAGGTCCCTTCCAACCCAAACTATTGTATGATTCACAGTGGCTTGCTTCTGAATAAAGCAAGTAATCAACTTAATGAATGAAAGAAAAGCCAAATGCTGAGCATTTAAAGTTCTGACTCAATGTAAAGGGAATGAGAAGTTTTCAGAGGACATCTCTTAATGTCTGTTGGTCATGATTTCTTTCTATGCTAAAGCAAGAACTCATAGGACCATATTGAGCTTAATTTCTTTAAAGGTAAAGTTTAGTAAAATCCTGAGATGGAAAATTCTGTAGGAACTTGGAGTATCTGTAAGTCTTGGACCAGACACTCTCATCTCCTCATGGACATAGGAGTTTCTTCATTTTTGATGTTTCTTCTGGACTTGCTGGACCATGTCTCTGAAACAGAATTCAGACAGACCTTGTAGGAGTTGAGGGTTACAAAGTGCTTTCCAAGCCAGGGATCATATTTTACCGTAATCTTGATTATTTTTTCTGACCCTGGTAAATATTTATGTTTAGCTGAGTGACAGCCGTAATTTAAGTTTTTTTTCTCAAGAACACCTTTTTAAACAAACCGAAGATGAATATAACATTTTTCTAAACAAGAATTCTTGAATATTTCAACATAGACAAAAAAAATGGTAATTATTTAAAAGGAGAAAAAGCTTTTTGAAAACCCAGTTGCATGTCTCTTGCTAAGAAATTCCTTGAAAATTTGTAGGGAACAGAGATACAAGAAGGAATTGAGGAACGACAGCTTGGCTTTTTCATCTGGCTCTAATCAAGACTCTGATCAGATTCTTTTTATGAGTTCCTCAGTCTGGAGAACTTGCAAATTTTGAAGAAGAGAGCAGGGTTTAATCAGTTTTGTGATTTCCTGATGAATTGTTACCAGTTCAACAATTTGTGGTGTCTGCTATTTGTTTCATGTTGTTTGATTACAAGCCTGCATCTGGGTAAAGCAACTTTCTCTGTGGTGTCCTTCCAGCTTCCCCAGGGATGGGGGGTTTGAGTGATGCAGCTTCTCGGAGCACTGCTCATCAGCAGGGCTTGGTGAGGCTCTGTCCTTTCACCCCAAGTCATCCAGGCAAGGTGGTGAAGGGAGATGCTGCCCTGTGCTGCTGATAAATGCCACAGTTGTATTGCTATGTGCAAGAGCCAGGAGGAAGCATGGAAGGAATTGTAATTTGGAGAGGCTTGCTGGCAGTGCAGGTTGGACATCTGCTAGGGGCTGTTCCAAAGAAGTTGCTATCTAGCCTTTCTGTTAGACAGCAAAGCTTTTATACAAGAAATCTGGAGAGGTGCTTTTGACAAGGGCATGTAGTGACAGGACAAGGGGGAGTGGCTTTAAATGGACAGAGGGGAGATTTAGGTGCAACACTAGGAAGAAGTTCTTCCATGTGAGGGTGCTGAGGCGCTGGCACAGGGTGCCCAGAGAAGCTGTGGCTGCCCCGTCCCTGGCAGCGTTGAAGGCCAGGTTGGACAAGGCTTGGAGCAGCCTGCTCTAGTGGAAGGTGTCACTGCCTGTGGCAGGGGGTTGGAACTGGATGACCTTTAAAGTCCCTTTCAACCCAAAACATCCTATGATTCTATCATACCTGCTTTAACTGGATTGCGTATCTCTTGCTTGCTGCACTTGCTGTTATCGAATCTGTGACAGTACAAACATTTGAAAGAGGGCTGTTTTGCCCAATATTCTGTAGCGTTTATTAGATATAAAGGTTTTATAGGTACAGCTCAAAAGAAGCTACTGACTTCGTTGAATTTTCCCTAAGGAAGAAAACTGAGGTTGTGTCTGTGAGTTGTGTGGAGTGGACCTGAGTTGTGGATTTTTTTCTGCTTCCACATTGTGTAAATTTGAACCTGAAACCTTCTATACACACAGTGAGAACTTACCTTATTTGTCACTACACAACTCAGTTCTGTCATTTTCACCACTAATGGGATTTTGTGACTGAGTGACCTTGTTAATACAGCAATATGTTGCCTGCCATATCATCAGTAATGATGCTCCAAATAATAAAAGAAGGGGAAAATGCCTGCCAAAAAAAAATAGTGAAAAAAATTATGTTGGTTTCTTTTTATTCTTTTCCAGGAAAAGAAAAAAGCCTTCATTATCTTAAGAAATTATATTACTTTAAAATCCTACTTAATATGATGAAATAGTTAAAGCACTGCTCTTTTCTAGCTCAATTTGACAAAATAGCTCTTTAAAGATCTTCTTGAGGGGAAAAAGGGGCCATAAATATGGAGTGGATCCTTCCCTTTTAGTGCAGCAAATTTCATCATTAGACTGGGAGGATATTATGACACTAGCTACCAAGAGAAAAATTTATGTGGATGGACTTCATGATAAAATCATGGTTTTTTTCAGGTATTTGTTATCTCTTAGTGTTGTGTAGTTCAGCATCTTATATTATCTTAATGATAAATATTATACCTATTGAAGTAATACTGACTATTTTATGTGGTAAGGCTGATATGCATTGTGCATGGTTAGGAGTGACCTGATAACTTTATGAAGTGAATAAATAATGAAAGGGAGCTAGGTATAGGGAAATGAAGTGACAACCAAGTTTCCCAAGTCCCTGTCCAGTGCTACATTCACCACACTGCCTCTTGATTTCTGACTAAAATCTCCAAGGCAAGTTTATATTGCTGCATCTCTGAAGGATGTATGAGATGAGGTTGGAATCACATTTGTCACAGCTCCATGCCTGGCACAGTCAAGGAGGAACCACGGGTCTGTGGATCTGGCCAGCGTCATATAGATAAGACTGCAAGGAGGGACCTGGAAATTCCTCCAATTATCACTTGAATCTTGGAACAAGCCAAGAGCAATGTCTTCAGAAAGCCAACAGATTCATTCAAAGCAGACTTTCTAGGAAAGGAGGCATGAAGGTTTATGGGATTCCCTGTGGGGGAATGAATGCCTATGTCAATGAACAAGTCTCCACTGCTCAATGAAGCATCACTCAAGCTGGAGCTTTCCTCTGCTGAGCCTGTCTGGTGGCATGGTGCAGTGTCGTGCTGAGGTGCTAGCTCTGAGCAATAAGCAGAATAGCTGCACTGATAGCAAGAAAAGTAGTAGCATAGATGTACTTATCCAAGAGTCTGCGCTGTGCTGCCTCTGGCAGTGTGGTAATAACCAGAGAAAATAATTTTGTAACCCACAAGGTGGTAGTTTCTGTTGGATTCAAAACCCTGTGTGCCAGAGGCTTGTTTTTTTGCTCAGGGAGGCATCATGGTTTTTATCAGACAGGAAACTGACGTACTGAGGATTTATACATTTCTGGGCATTTCCAAAAGTGAGTTCAAACAGTTGAATCCTAACTAATAAATTCCTGCCTGGTGTGAAAATAACCCGCCCAGTTGGTTCACCTTGAATTTTCTACTGGATACAGTACTTAGAGCTCTTTACGTGTAATTAGCAGCAATTTAAGGAAGGAAGAAGCATGCATAGTGGTTATTACTAAATCATTTTTATATATGTTTGCAATTTTTATACAGGAATTCATAACTATAATCAACTGATCAGTATACACAAAGCTCCAGGACAACCATTAAAAATAATAGCTAGACTAGTAACAATCAACAAGCTTTTGATATTTCTTTGTTAGATTATGTATTTGTTGCCTGGAAGAGGAAATGGTCTATAAAGAAGCACTGGAGCACGTTGCTTAGAGAGGCTGTGGAGTCTCCATCCTTGGAGATGTTCAAAACTCTACAGCCCTGAGCTTTAGCTGGTCTTGCTCTGATCAGGGGTGTGGAGTAGATGATTTCCAGAGGTGGAAATTTCTGAACCATTCTGTGGCTCTGCTTATTCTTCAGTTAATCATCCCTGGAAAACAGCAGACTTGCTGGGGAAAAGTAACTCAACCTACTGACTTCTTCCTTGGGCAAGCCCCAATCTAATGAGTTATGTTTAAATTTAGGCATGCAAGTTGTGTAGCCCATAAAGCAGGATTGCTACTTAGCCTGTCAGTAAATGGGGTACTCTTATGCTTAAATCTAATGTTCTCAATTGCTTTGTTGAAACCTAAGAAAGAAAATAAGGACTTCTTAATAGAAAACATACAAAAATTCCCCAAGTTAAATATGTAATAAGCATTGCTTGAATATATATTTAAGTAAATTTCAGACTAAATTTATGCAAAAGCTACTATAATGTTTCTAGTCTTTTGGGGTTTTATTAAAAAAAATGGGGAAGATAGATCTAGTCAGCCTTTAGCTTTCACAGGCCCAAATTCCTGTGTTCCTATAAACAGGATTTAAGAATCAATACTTACAGGCAAAGCCTTAACTAAACTCTGGATCCTGTGGGGTTTTGTTGGGGGCAGTGTGGTGTGTGTGGAAGGGTTGCTATTATGATAATAGTTCATGATAAACAACTTAGTTTTTGAGCCATCACTTGGGCTAAGGATTGGTGTCAGATGGGGTTGTTTAATGCACAGTGCCTGCCAAGTGTGTGTCTTTCTTAGAAGACAGCTCTAATCCTGTGTGGTCTACTGACTTCACCTCTATCAGTTCTTTTGATTGGTAATTGAGAGAGTAAATCTTTGAAGAACTTACATCAATGTAAAAAAGAAACTTCATTAAGATTCAGGCAGTAAAATGCCTACTGGCTTATTTCATATGCTACCTTTTCAGTCCTCTACCATTTAAATTCATTTTGCCAAAGATTCAAGATTGGCATCCAGTTATAGATTTTGTTTTCTTATGCATTGTCATCTTCAACCTTAATATTTTAATACCAGCACTGTAAATGAACTGTTCTGAAAGCTGGATTGCTTAAAAGCACTTTGCAGCATTGTAGAAGCAGAGCAGAATAAAGAATTAAGTGTATCGAGGTGCTTTATTCTCCCTGTCACTATTTAAGTTATACAGATGAGGCATTCTTTATAGCAAATTTTAGATCTTATATTGAGTATAGGATTAGTTACTGATGGTCTAATAGTTCTCTTAGTAATGATGAAACAGAGGGAGTGAGCTCTGACTTGGGGTAGAGGAGGCAGATCTAAACAAGCCTTCTTATAAAGGAAGAAAGCAAATTGAGAGTGCTTGCAGCCATTATCTACTTGCTAGAAGTTTATTAACCCAATCAACATAAGCTGCCTTCTGTTCATTTGCTTGTCATTTTTTCAGCCAAGTCTCCACTAGATCCTTGGGGAAAAGTAAATCAATAAAGGGGAAAATGCAGCTGAAAGCCGCCTTATGTAGTCTATAGTGTACAGCTCAGCCCCTATATGTTTGCTAACTGATAGGAAAAATATTTCAATGTGGCTTGTTACCAGTGTAACGTCATACAAAAGATAAAGACCTAATGGTAAATTTGGAGGTATCTTAGCTTTGTGATTCTCTGGTTATCAATTTATAATTCCTCCTCTTACATGTGCCTGTTAGAAAATAAACCAAATCACATACAAAAGGGGAAAAGTAAGAATTTTTAGTGAGGGATTTCTCAGAAAACTCTGGACCATTTTCATTGTCTATGTGTATGAGTAACAGTTATAAAAGTAGTACTGTGCCCGTGATAATGCACTATTCAAAAGCGTGTGTCACAAGAGATGCTACACAGGTAGACAAAAGTATAATTTCCCAACAGATGCCCTGCTCGTGCTGTGGGGTTGTGGCTGTAAAGTTCACAGACTGCATATTGCCTTTGCAAAAAGACAAGTTCTGTGTATTCAAGCTAATTTACTCAGGGGCTGTTCTGTAATATATAAAGATGCAAGTACTATAGCAACAACTGTGTTTGCTTGTGCTGTACAATTTATTGTGCCCTGTCTTTGATACTGAATAGGTCATAATCTGTTTGTAGGGTAGAAATATGAGTACCAGGCCTTATTTTATCTGCTGACACTGTAGGTAGCATTAGAAATATTCAAATGTAGCCCTTGTGGCAAGATTGTCATGTTCTAAACTTAGTCTCATTTTTGAAAAATATTTTCAGAGCTAAAGCTTAGGAGGGGAAATACTGATACTGTGTCTGTGTGTGAAAGTCCAGGCGTGAACCAGGGGGAAGATGTCATGATAAATACTTGAGTAGTTGTATATCAATAATTGGTAGTAGTTCTTTTGGTAAAAAACCATGATGAGTTCATGGATCTTGTTTGTTCAGTGCATAAATCAAAAGCCAGGAGAAGAAAGTCCTGACTTAAACAATTCATAGGCATCTATGACAACGAAACAAAGGCATCTTTCTGTTGATACAGGCTGGGGAGAGGGGAAGACACAGAAGTACTTATTTCTGTTTTCCATGGGATTTAATACCTATGAATATGTCAGGTTGGTAGTCATGAAGACTGAAAGTTTTTATCTGGCCAAATACAGCTTATGCAGCAGTAGTGCAAATTTTGCTGTCCTGCCTCATCAACGTCTGCTGCTCTGCACAGAGAGGGAGATCATCAGGGGGTGTTTGTAGGGTGTGACCTTGCTGTCAAGCTGATACGGCGTGTGCTCTCTCATTGGCAAAAGCTGCAGACTGCGAAATAGAATTGACTTTAAGGAGAGGGTCATCCTAAATATGTGTTTGCAGCTTTTTGCAGTAAAAGTCAAAGCTTTGGTTCAGTCCTCTGTGTCAATACTTTCACTCCAAACGAATGCTACATTTGGCTTATTTAAACTTTCCTATTTCTTCTCTTGTTGAAGTCCTCTTCTGCTACCTCTCTCATAGTTCTTCCAACTAATATCAGAGGTTTGAGATCTTCCAGTAAGGAAAAATTATACAAGGTCAGGGGTATATCCCATCTGTAAAATTGTTTTGTCTGCTTGCACTTGCAGTCAGAAGATGAGCTTGACCCTCTTTCTTCTGTGTTCTTAGCTCATCTCCAGTGCTTTGTGCTCAGAGAGCAGCTCTGAACCCAAACTGACCCAGAACCCAGAGGGGGACACACTGACCCTAAAATCTGACACGGTGCAACGCTGCACTGTAGTATGTCATCAAAGCCTACCTTGTTGTGTCCACACTAAGAATTTGGAGGCAATAAGGATACCGTGAGATGACACTAGTTGCAAAACTGGTGCCGTTCTTAATAAGAGCTTTAGTGTGGTCTGGGAGACCTTTATGTTCAACTTCCCGATACTCTGTGACAATTGCAAAAAATGTTTGCCTGAAGATCTTTTTGGAAAGCAGTAGTTTTAGCTCTGTTTAACATCATACTTGGATTTAGTATTTGTTTTAATAGTTAAGACTATTATTTCAGTTTGCTCAATGTCTGTATCTGCCCTGATCTCCTGTTCCCATCCCCTTTCACTGTGTTTTTTCCTCTACAGTCTGAACTTTTCACTGCTTTTCTGTCTGTACCATATGGCTCTTATTGTTTCCAGTCATTCCTGTTTCCCCTGGAAATGCTGTGCAGCTTCACTATCTTTTTCTTCTCCATTAGACATAATGTATTGCTTTGCTGTCTCCTGAGCTGAGCATTCCCACATGGTACTGTCTAGAAGTGACATGGGTGATTCGGGTTGTCTTCTTCCTTAATTTGTAGCAGCATTCCTTAACAGAGACAGCTGCAATGGGTCTTCCATTTTGTATTCAGTTCTTTATTTAAGAAGGGCAGTTATGCTGGCAAGCTTTGTTCTGCACAGAAATATATGCACAGTTAACACAATACATTTCAGGTAAGTCTTCAGGTTGTCATTAGAGATGTGACGGCTTCAAAGTAGCTGCTCGCACTGTCTCTAACCAGGGAATGAAAAGAGCAGCAGCTTTTTAAGAAATTCCTTGCAATATTCCTAGGGCTGCTATGTATTTAAAATGCATACATTTAGTATTAGAAGCAAAATTATAGGTAAGTGCAGCAGCATCAGTACTGTATTCATTTCTGTACATTTCTAAGATAAGGGGGGGAAATATTGCCTGCTTTAGGCGTCTTTTCCATTCAGGGGTAAAACTAGTCAGAGTAAATGTCAATTTCAACATTATTTCAGCGCATCCATTCTTAAGACCTTAAATCCTGAGATGTTGGCCAAATTTGCCTTGTTACCAAGCTTAGAATTCAGTAATTTGGATGATTCTGGGATGGGATGAAGAGGCAGATTAGGTCTTTCAGTTAGCTTGTGTCTCTATACCAAACTCAGGGGGTGACGATGGCTGGAGTGCAATTCCCAGAACTTATCTGACTGGAGGAGTGGTTAACTGAGGGCTGGAAATCCAGATTGGATATGCTCTTCTCTGCCTGCCACACAGTCTGTCACATATGCCCTACCTGCCTGCCAGAGTAATTCATCTTAGAATGAACACCCTGCTTGCAGTGACACACCAGGAGCACTTGAGCACTGGCTCCAGGCACACGCACATTTGGATAGGTGTCACCACGGCGATTATACTTGGACGACGTGTTGAGCTCACTTTTAATTTTTAATAGAGTTTGACATATTGCCAAAGTAGAATCAATGCAGTGACATCTGCCTGAGCCCTGGCTCCACAGGTCCTGTTTGGCTGTAGATTTCATATAACTAATATACATATTTAATGATGTGCACAGTTTCTTGATCTTTGAATGCAATATCAAGTCTAGCTGGAATGATTTCAAGTTGTTATTGCCTTGCTTCTGTCTCAGGCATGGTCCAAGACGCTCTACTGCTGCATGTTAACTTTCTTCTGGCCCTCGTCTCTGAGCAAAACCATTAATATTTTTATTTACAAGTGTAAATGAAACATTTCTAGAAGAAATAAAATAACAGATTAAGGTTGTCATATTCTGTAACCTTCTCCATGTCAGGTACATATTTTCCCTTTCCCTTAAGATCACCAATTATGCTGTCTGGAAGGTGAGAATGGATTTTGTCTTGTTGTTAATGTTATTTTTTTGTCTTTCATATTAAATCAGATATTAGGTCCAACAGATATCTAAGTGTTATGTGGCATTTTCCAGACTCCTTTTTCCTCATCCCCTGATGATTGCTGCAACAACTCAATCTATGGGAACAATTTCCCTGCAGAGCATTTAACAATACTAACAGAAGCTTTCTGCTTGGTTTACTGACAATTTCTTTTACTCTTTAATAATGATTTATTTTCATTTAACACCTTAATGAAAGCTAATGCAGGAGATAAAACTTTAAATTGGAATAAAAGTGCGCCTGTACTATAATTGTAGTTTATGGATTGCCAAAAGAAGTGGTAAATGCCCCATCCCTGGCAGTGTTCAAAGCCAGGTTGGACAGAGCCTTGGGTGACATGGTCTATTGTGAGGCATGGCAGGGGGATTAGAACTAGATGAGCTTTAAGGTCTTTTCCAGCTCTAACCATTCTATGATTCTTTGATAGTTGGCATTGATCTTACCAATTAAATGTAATAAGGATTAAAATTTTATATATTTTTAATTGTACATTTAATAAGTGAAGAATCTAGCCTGTCTGCTAAATATACAAGGGTTTGTTTAGTTATTGGATTAAGTCCTTAATTTTATGGTATTCAATTATCAGCACTGAGAGAGAGACAGTATAATGGCCAAAAAAATTACAAAGATTATTTCTTCACTATTTTCCTTTTAATAATGAAAACTCCCAATAATCAACACATTTGTCAGCTCCAGACTTCTAGTTATCCTCTTTTGTTAAAAACATATGAAGAAATTACATACCTTCTAGGCAGCATATATGTGTAAACTATTTTAATTCTCTCTGGAATTCAGCATATAAACCCATTGTATGTAACTGGAAAGAATTCATTTTGATGGTCCCGATGGAGGTTGCACATAAGGTTTGAATAACATTTGGTTATCAGAAGCTCCATTTTTCTTTCTGGGGTATTCCCGAATCTCATTGATAATTCATACACTCATAAAAAGAAAGTACTAATGTGGTACACCAGTCAGTCTTTGGACAAGAGACAGATTGTGCACGCTGCTTGATGGTATCTGAACTGTGATCCTTTTCCAAAGGGAGAATTCTGTTCTAATACATTTAGGAAAATCACTGCAGCTGGCTTTGAGGGGCGCATCTGGAAGCCCGTGTTCTCCCTCCTGCTCTTCTGGCAGCTGCAAGTGCCAGATGTGCATAACACCTGACTTCCTCTCTGGCTTGGAGCTCTGGACTTGGCTGATTGCCTTCCTTGTAGGACTCATGAGAGGCTGTGGCACCCTTGCTGCCAAATACTTTCATCACTCTGCTCCCAAAACAGAGATATGGGTTGCATTGGGACATATGATGGCATTGTACTGTAGGAGGGAATTTGAGGAGCCACAAGTGGGAGAAGATTTTTAAAAGGAAGAAGGGACATACCAAGTATGGATAGGTGAGATGGTCCCCTCTTCAGTTTGATGTTACCTTCCAGTCTGCCTAGAGGAAAAAACAGGGAGTGGCTGGGCTTCAATTAGGAATTCTTACAGCAAATTTTGAGCTAAATAAAGTGGTATAATATGTAATCCATGTCAGCAACTTCATTTGCTATTAGCAAATGGATCCTAGGATACTGAATGATGATTCATGATCAGGACACTGGGGGAAATCACTCTCAAATGCAATGGCAAGTCTCGCTTCATTATGTAAGGTAATGCTGCAAAAGCCTGAGAGAATGGGTTTGGCAAGTTTGGAGTACAAAACATCTGGGAAACCAGAGGGGAACCCTTGGCTGTGGTGACATCAGTAAGAGTTTTGCCATTGCTTTCCATGAGATCAGGGTTATGTTCTGATTTTTACAGGCAATAGATAGAAATAATAATAATAATCAAAAGGCTCTTCCATGGAAAAGGGGATTTGTTTTTTTTTCCTGGACCAGCAGGCGTACATAAGCATCTCCTCTCCAAATCTACACTTAGATTGGGCTAAAGGAATCCTGCCAAAATGATGCTGTGATAGCAAGCCAAACACAGCTCCAGCAAGGGCAAACAGGGTGCTGGTTCTGCCTAATGGATACCTCCGCATATGACAGATAGATGCACCAGAAGTGTGCCTGTGTGAGTTAAGGACTCACGGATAAGTATTTCTATGGCACTGACTGCTTTCCAAGCCCCCCGGGTTAGTTTCATCAGCTGGTCCAAGCACCGGATTGAAGTGGACTTGCCATTAAAAGCTCTGTGAATTGTGTTTGAGTATTTCAGTCTTTGGTGTAGATGCTGGGTTTCATGATGGTTGGAAAATGCCAAAAGGACCAGACTGGTTATGTCCAGAGAACCCAGGTGCTATAATGCCTTAAAAGCAGCTGTAACCCCTGTAGGGACTACATCTTTCCCAGGACATGTTTGAGTTTAGACATTTGCTGGATAACTTGTGCTTCTGAAAGACTCTGAGACACTGGAGGGGCTATCTTCTACATCTCTCCAACTCTGAACCAAACCCAGTGCTGTGCTGATCCTCCTCCTACCTCGAAATGCAATTTGCATTGTGTGATGGAGCCATGCTACACATTTTTAGTGTCATACTGCCCTTTGTCTATCAGTGTCCTTCATGATTATACAACATTTTTTATCCCATCCTTGAGCAGAGCCATAGGACTCACAAGAATGGTTGTTCTTTGGCTGTGACTGAACCAAAAGGCAGATCTGCTCCACAGTGCATGGTGTGGTCCTACTATCCTGGGTATGTAATATAGCCAGATCTGGACATTGGAAAATATTCCCATACCAGTTCAAATGAACACTGCCTCCTGATTTCTGTCACGCTTGCTCTTGGTCTTGACTTCATCTGTATTCACAAGAAATAAAAGCCTCATTTGGTGACTTCAAACTCTCCCTCTTCTGCCCATAGGTGCAGTCACCTTCAAGAGCATTTAGTGGACTTCAGAGACACTCAATGATCATAAATGTACTTAACCCTGCTGGGGTTTAGATGTGAGTGCTGAGTATTATTCATCCTTCCTAACATCTGGGAGCTGATCATACCACTGAAAAATATAGTTCCTTTTCTTCTTACAGCCTCCAGCTGCAGCTGGACAATTGTGCAACACCAATTTGAAACTGGGGGCCATTGGCACTTGAACAGCTCCCAGAGAGTTACAGCCACAGCCTGAAAAGATGAAGGATGGGGGAGAAAACATCTGAAATCAGTATGGTTTGGTAATCCTTATAATATTAAGTTAGATATTAGACTATTTTATCATGGGGTTTCTGCACTGCTACATCAATCCCCTCAATAACAATAGATCCTTGTCTTACTCTGCTGGATATTTTTATTATTTAGGCTGGGAGCTGTGCAATGACATCCATAAGGATTTAAAAGACAATTGGCAACTTGGACAATAAGTAGATATTGTCTTGCAAGGTGGAAACAAAACATTCATGGGGCTTGAAAAGAGGAGAAAAGAGTGGCAATCTCCACTCAGGATTTGCTTTCTGCAGATGGGTTTGCAGTCTACCTCTGTCCCTTAGCCATTATAGCCTTCACCTTGTTTTGGAAAGGAGGTGCTCTACCATTATTTATTTTCAGATCTCCTTGTGCTGACTATGTGGTAGTGGAAAGATGGCAGATGAGGCAATAAGAAAATAGGTGGATTATATTTTTTTTTTTTTGGTTTGTGGCAAGATTCACCTATAAAGAATTTGGGAAGGAGCAGCTGATGGCTGCTGATACATATAAGCATATAGTTATAAAATACTTCTATTGGATGCATTTTATTGTACTATAAACTAGTCTTTCATCTCCTTACTTAAGTTCTTGAGAGCAATGGCCTCACCTTTTTCTCACATCACCTTTCCTAGAGGTTTATAAAGGTGCCCTTTCAGTTTCTTATTCTTTGGGGTTTTTTTCCTGCCACCATTAAGTCCCATCTTGACCTTCTGCCACACATGGAGGGCTGTTCTCTCTCACCCCTCCAATGCACAAATAAGGCTGGCTGTGCAACTGGAAAATGGCCCCTCACCTTTAAGGGGTGATCCCCACCTTTAGCCCCGCTCCTGTGGGCAGTTCTCTGGGGACAGCTTGGCACAGGTCTTCTAAGTGCGGTGGGAACTTAGAGGGGACAGCTTGGCACAGGTTGTCTCAGTTTGGTGGGAACTCCTGGGTGGTGCAAAAGGTCTGTGCTGGAGGTCCCAGCAGTGGGGGAGTGTGCCTTGGGGGTCTGCAAATGGGGTGAGGGTATCAGCTGGTCAATGCCTGGAGCCTGGTGGCTTCACCCATCATGTCTGACCTTTGGGGTCCTTCAGACCCAGCCGAGCTGCCCTGTCCCCCTTGGCTGCACCGTCCTCCACATTTCTAATTCACGTTCACCTTTCCCTCTTTGTTCTGCCCAAGGGAAGAGTGAGGGTTTTTTGAGCCTGGGCACAGGGCAGGTTTCAGAGACATGTTGCTTTGGCCAGTCCACCAGATGGTGAGACCCAGATGGCTGAGGGATGCTTGGTATATTGAAAAAAAGTCTGTGTATATTTACCATAATGTGCCTTGTCTCCTCTCTGTCTGAAGCTCTGTATTCACTTTGAATTTAGGCTTTTGATCAAAATAACCATCAGCACCGAGTTGCATAATAGGTGAAATGTGCTTAACCCGTGGTTTATTTAGCAGCCATTTGCCTATGCAGTTTTATTTATAGTGTTTATTTCAAAGATTGATGGCAGCTGACAGGAGGTACTGAAACAATTGATAAAGGCGACTGACATTTTGTCAGCTGTCTGGCTGGCAGGAATATATTGCTTGCATTTAAACTGGTTTGTGCAGATAAATCATCGCTGATGCCAAAATTCACCTTTGGCCCTTTCCAACTGGTTCTTGAAAAGTGGCTGGGAAAGGTGTTTTCTTAAGCAACGAGCAACTTGCTTTAAGGAGCAGATGCTTACCCTCAGTTAAAGTTTTCCGTAGCAATGCTATTTAAATATTTAAAGCATTATTGAAGAATTCTGTTCACGGCAAAGTTGAGGACAAAAGTATTATTTTTCACTTTCAATGTTCTCTAAAAAAAACACAAACCCACCACATGGTGAAGACCTTTGGGGCAGCTTTTAATATGGATGAGAAGGAAGCCTCCATGCGGTGTATTTTAGTTATCCTTTCTCTTTGAAAAGGGTCTGTCTTTGAAAGGAAGGAAGTCTTGTACCTGCCAGGCCTTTCCACCTATATGTGATTCTCCAAGGGTCGCATACTCTAATCCCACAATGTTATGCAGATGATCAGGTTGATGAGCTTTGATCTCTTTATTTCTTCATTGCACCTTTCAGCCAACGTAAACACCTCAATGGCAAAGAGTTCTGGTGTATAAATACTGTGCAAGCAAATTGTATAAGGGGTATGCCTTATGCAGGTATGGAAAACTGAGGGGGATTGAGTCTCTTGGAATTATGGAGGACCTGTACCGCCATTCAGAGAATCGCCTTCTGCTGTTTCAAAGGTGCTGTCTGTAGGACTCCTAATTTGCACCCTATTTCCCAAAGGAGACAGGGGTTGAGCCAAGAACAGGCATGATGGAGCACTCTCCTCACCTGTCTCTGTACAGCTGTATGTCTCCATAAGACACTGAGGGCACAACTGAAAGAGATGGGACACAGCCAAGTACTTTATTAAACCATTCAAATGAGGAATGGGGGAGCTCTTTTCCAAGACTTGACAGTTTAGTTGCGTGTGTTGGAGTTTTTTCATGATGAAAAGAGCATCAGTGTTACTATAATTGCCTGTACATGCACTGACAGGGCCAGTGAACCCAGATGCTTTTCAGGTTGATATGTTGTTGAGCTATCCTACCTCCCTGGCATGGCTTTCACTTCTTGGTATTTTTCTTTCCATCTGAACCTCATGCTGTCATGTAACAGTAAGAAGGCAACTCTCAGAAATGTAAATGCAGAAAGAGACTGAATCAGTTCAGTTCCTCAGGCTAGATTCTGGGTAATCTGAACAGGGGTAGATGAAGTTGAAAGGTCATACCCAAACACAGTCTGTATCTCTGCAGATTGTCAGTAGGATGTACCCAAACAAAACCCTTGCTACTGATGGAGCAACAGCAATAAGTAACAGAAACAGGGGCAGGGGAGAACAGAAAGTTCACCTTAAGCTTAAATACAGCTGATTGACTGTTTCCATTGCTACATTCATTGCTGAACTTTATGAGATTATTTTAACTGTCTTGGAAATAAATTTATTCAAGATAATTAAGTTTACTTAATTCACAGTGTCTCTACAACATGCTCAGCAGCTCTGCACATGAATACTGATCGATGTCTGCTTCTACAGCACTTTTTTTTCTTCTGGCTCTCTGAAACTCTGCAGCTTTCCATGACTAGTATTTTTGCAGAGCTGCAGGATAAAGTTCCATCTGGGTCTTTCTGTGCACGAGCACATGGAGAGTATTTATTGAAAATGGCTTGGCATTTAGGCTTTTTCCATTGGCACTAATATGGACCATGTCAGGTTATATCAGGCTGTTTTACATCCTGTGACTTGATGGGACTTGACATGACCTGACATATCACAATGTATGTGTCTCCTTACATCAGAGATTAACAGAAATACAGCTTAATAAAGAGTAATAATGCACAAAACACAAGGACTTTGTTGCTGCTTCTGATCAGAGGCAGGTAGCACATGTTTAGGTTTCTGGCAGACATTTAATTGTGAGTTTTTCACAGTAAACTCCCATCTTGCTATTCATAGCCTGATGTCACAATAGATCGGCTGCTAGGTCAGAGACCATATTCTATCATTTCCTTTTGTAGATGTATTGAGAATGTAGTAATGCAATAGTTCAGGCATTTTGCCATCCTAAGTGATTCAGTTTATCACTGTGGCCTGTAATGTTCTCATTTTCTCCTTCCTTGATTTCTTAATTTGTAGTATTGGGAAAAGTGTTGTATTTAGCATGGCTTTCAACTTCTGTTTTCAAAGTTTCTCTTTGCATCTCTAATGCTATCCTTTATCTGCTCTGCCATCTTCTTGTAATCTACCTGCTGTTCAATACTTAATTAAAAAAGTTACTTAGGTATGGTTGAGTGACCTCTTTTGAAGCTCTATTAGTTAACTCGGTCTGATTTCTGTAGTTATAGTGGATGCTCGCATAAGCGTTGCTTTGAAAAGTGAAGGTCCCAAAGAAGACTATGCTGATGTTTCACAGGGAAACTCTCCATTGCTTCTGTGGAAGAAAATACTGCCGAGGTGTGATTTTATAAAGGGGTTTTGTGGGTAAAGGAGGGTAAGTCCTTCACTTCTATTAATGAGGTATGAATTAAATAGGTTTTTTTGTCTCGGGGTAGAGCTGCTTTTGATGGTGAAGGCCTGTTTGTCTTCTTCAGCTGGAGTTGTCTGTGTTACACATTTTTACCACTACTAGGCACACAGCAGAGACTGAGGTGCATATAATAGGAGCAAATGGGCATTAAATAGCCTGGAGGTCCTCAGGGTTGCTATGGAGCCAGCAATGTAAGAGTTGCAGCAGCCCCTTAAATACCATACCAGCTTGATTCATCTCTTAACAAATGACCAACCAAACCAAACACAAAACCCCAAAAAACATTTTGCTGAACCAAGACAGTGCACACGAGGTCTGCTGCTGACCTGCCCATGCCCCTACCCCACTTGTGTGGCTAGAGTGTGTTGGTGAGAGGTTGTATTTCTGTATGGACTTACCTTGGTAAAATTTGAGACTCTTAGGACTTGAAAATGAGGCAGGTATCAAGAGATGTCTTCAATGCCCACGAACAGGATGTGATCAGTGCTTGTATGCTGAGTGACATGACATGCTAGACCAGACACTTTGTGGCTAGATGGCCATGAGTCACAGAGGAAGCTGATTCAGAGTTTCTTATTTATCTGGTGTTTTTTATATATAAATGTATGAACGAAATTCCCTTTTGAAACTCCTGCCTGGTGTCGCAACCATTTGGCAATAAGCTGGTGACTTCAAATCTTTATACAAGTCTAACTGTGCGCTATGGCTTTGCCTACTCTGAGATGATGTAAAATTGGCTCAGGAGCAAGGCATATTGCATCTGCAGCTGAATATTTTTCCATGTTCCAGTGCTTAGAATTGACTGGGTCTTGTTAGTTATATATAAGCCTAACATCTGTTTAAATCCTGTTCATATCTCTTCATTGAAGAGCAAATATATTTCAAGAAATGCTAATAAAAATCACAAAATCATCATTGCTCCTAAAGGAAAACAACCACAAAAACTTGAGTGATGACTATAGGTGTGGCGGTGATAGAATGTGTGGTGTCTGCAAGTATTGATATGTGAGTGAATGAATAAAAATGCTAGCTGCAGCTTGTGAATAAAGTCCGCAACTGTCTGAACTGCTCAAGAAATATCTTATTCTTCATAAGAGTATACAAACAAAAAATATTACCATTTTCAGGTTTATGAATTTTAAATGAACCCTAAAATTAAGACTTGTATCACAGGGAGAAAACCCCCATATTTAAAAGAATCAAACAAGGAAAACTTGAAGCTGATCTTATTGACTGCTTCATAAAGAAATTGTGAAGCTTCACTTTACATTCACTTTTTGACATCTTTAAATGGTAATTTAATCTTTCAAATGTCTTTTCATTCTGTGTTTTCATCTTTCTTCTTCAAAACTCCCTTTCAAGCTTCTGAAGATACATGGTTTCTTTTTTTTAGTACCAGGGAAAATGGTTTGGAGTATTATCAGTTAAATATATGGAAGTCAGGCTTCTTCTCTTGAGTTGAGGGTGTGGGCGGGAGATAAAACATTCAAAGTCAACTATAGCAAGATGATTTTAATCTGGCAGTTTGGCATCTGAAATTCCATAATTTTACCCATATCATTCTTTTAGTCTTCCTTAGCTAGGGTATTCCATATGAATTCTTATGAATATGGTGTAGCATCATGGGGACTTGTGAGGGATTCTTCATTTTCTGCCCACTGACTTTTTAAGGCTGCTTCTTCCAAAATATATTTCAAAGGGGAATTGTAATCTGACTTTTCACGCCAAATAAATTGTGAAGCTTCTAACAGTGGTCCACTCCTCCAGACGGTCTGCCATCCAGAATGGCAGCGCAGTAACTATGCAAAAGGATTTCTAGACCTCAAAAGACATGTGTTGCATTTCAGATTATATTTATTCAAGATGCTTGTAACCTTCTGCATGAGAATTTGGTTGTTTCCTCATATTCTGCTCTTCACCCAGGAAGGCCACGTAAATATGGAGTGGAGCAGGAAACTTATTTTACTTTCAGAATTAGTCAGGTCTAACCTACCACCCCCTGCACTCCAAAAGTCTGCTGTAGGTGTTGCCTCTCCTCATCTGCTTTTTTAAGGTCATCCTTCTGTGGTGATCTGTGGGGCAAAAATGCCATTTTTCTCTTCTGTGGCAGGGTAAGGACAGCTGTGGCAATTAGGTCTGAGGTATGTGGTGGCAATGGAGTGTTTTGGGTAATTGCAGTACCAGCCACTAGACTCCGCCGTACCAGCTGTGGTATGCAGCAGTGTGGGATCTGGATGTAGGGAATTCTGAGGCAGGTACTGTTGTCATCTGAAATCTGAACAGCTGCAGTTATGCTGTGACAAGTGATAAGAATTTTCTATTTCAGGAGATAATTGTTTACACTTTGGAGGTGTTGATGGAAAGCTGTGGGGTGAATCATCGTCCTCCTTCAGGAAAAATTTTTGTCTAGACAGCAGGGTGTTCCTCATGCCCAGCGGTAAGTACAGCAAATTTAACATTGTTTGATTTTGAATGAAAATGAATGGTTCAAGTCATAATTATTGATGCCCCGTTCTTTCTCGTTTGAATAAACATTATGTTATTGCCTGTCTAGAGTATATCTTAATTGTAGAAACTCTACATTCCATTAATCGTATAATTACCTCTGCTTCAATATTTAAAAGTTGGAGATAGAGTTAGAATAAAAGCATTTTAGAAAACCTTTGTTTCTACTTGTTAAATGGCCAGTGGCTTCAATGGATGTACACAGCTACCCTGTGAAGTGTACAGAACTGGGGAGTAAACAGCTTTGTAGAGGTTTTATTTTTTTTCCCTAGAGTTAGCTAAAATATTGCCTTGCCTTTTCCCAGTGTCAATGAAATGGCCTTGGTCGTTGGGTCAGTCTAAAACTGAGTGTTCTTTTCCTGGGAAACCCAAATTTTGAACAACACAACATGAGAATAAGACTGGCTTTTCACTCGTATGAGTTTGTCTGGTTTTAGTGTTTAAGGAAATACGTAGATAATCACCAATCTACTTTATCTGCTCTATTTCATAATGAATTTTAAAATAATTTGGAGTGCTACAATGATGGATACTTCGCCCCTTCAGAGGGACCTGCCTGGTGTACTTTTCAGGATTGATAAATAGAGCTTGCACTTTTTGACATCAGCCTATTCCCTTGAGCGCATTTTCAATTGCATTGCATTCACTATGGGGCCATCTTCTGGTCAGTTTGCTTTTATAAATAACCATGCTATTTATAATTGCATGTAATAGAAAGAGTGCATTAGAAACATTTATGGTATCTACCAGAAGTGCTAATTAAATTATATGGTGAATATGTGCCTCACTGATTTAAATATGTTAAACACTAAACAATATCGTTATAAATAAATGAACATACGCTCTCTTCTCCCTTGGTACCACTCTCATTATCCTGTTAAGCACCTTAATTTTCTTTGACTCCTCTGCAAGGGAAAAAAGAAATAAATTAAAATTCAAAGTTCTAACCAGAATCTGAGGCATTTTGACAACAGATTTTATCTTGTGTAAGCTTTCCTGGTTTTCCTGATCAATGTGACCCATTGCAAAAGATTCATGTTGCATACAAAGCAAACAGTGATAGATTGTGCATGGCGAAGTTTCAATGAGACCTTGTAGTTAAATCATTATTAGTTAATTCAAATGTAGTTAAATGCTTTCTTTTATTTTTCATGAATGGAGAGCTAGTTAACGAAATGAAGTTATTTCTATGCTACTGTGCAAAAGAAGAATGTTCTCTTGGTCTTAAAAGCTGCTTGCAAGCTTTAGAAGGTCACAGACATGTCAGTCACAATCCATTACCTGTCTTTATCATCCATGGAAAATATCTAAGTGCAAAGCTATTTTCAGTCTTGTAATATGTCCTATGCTATGCTATGTTCTGTCTATTTTCTACCCCTCAACATTTGTTTTCTGTTTGTAAAACCGACAGTGAATGAGCTTGCAAAACTCAGAAGCCAGGCTATAGATGGAGGTATTCATATTTGTTGAAGGCACAACATTTTTTTTTCCAAGCACATAGTTATAACCTATTCTTTCTTCCCATATGTTGTCATTTGTGCAGTTTTAGCAGCATAACCAGTTCTTCTGCATTGCAACTGTCTACAGGTTAAGAAGTTTATTAATAGCATTCCCTGTAGCTTGTACTGAAGCTAAAGCATAATAAACTTGATGGAATGTTTCCTGCCCACTCTGTACTTTGGGTTCAGCCATGATTGCCAACATTAACTGAAAGAAGTTTAAAACTGAGGTTAATTATGTATGCAAATGGCTTCAAAATTACTATCATTGTCATTACAAATAATAATAATAATAATGTGTTAATTCAGTAATGATACTACAGATGACATGCTCTGCTGTTGGCCCAAGAAAATACTGATAGAGCACAAATAGTAAAATCCTATCAGTCACTGTTTGAAGAAAGGCATCAAAGTGAGGTTGATTCTGAATGTTAAGCCCTACTCACTAGGGACGCTGTGCTGCCATTAAAGCCTATAGGGAAATCCCATATGGATTACCTTTTATCTTGGCTGCAGAATACTTTAGGTGCAACTGCAGATTCACTGCCGGAGGCAGAAGTTGGCAAAACTCTATGTAGCTGGACAAGGATCATCTAGATTTGAACTTTTCTGCTCTTCTGTCCCTTTTACCATCCATTTCCCTTTACAGGCCTCTTGAGTACTGCTCTTTCTCTCCTTGTGTCTTCTTCATGTCAGAGCTGTTTTCTTGGCCTTGTTTCTCTGCCCTTTCACATCTGCCTTATGGCTAAGAAGCTACAATCCAGACTGCCACCCTAGCCTGTCAGCTCTAGAAGAGCTTTGCTTGTATTTCTGATGTCTTCCCTAGTATGTCTGAGTTCAACTGTCTTGATTGCTGTTTCTTTCCATCACTCACTCTGTGATTTCTTGTACGTTGGGATGTCTGCAAGTAACTGCCTACTAGCATCCTCTGACCTGTCTTCTGGTTGTATTCCTAAATAATATTGAAAGGAGATCCTGCAGTGAGAAGATCTAATGTGTGTTGTGTTACCTGGGCAGGAGTCAAATCCTGAAACGTGCAATCTCCTGGTTGCTCAGCTATCAGTATATCCTAAGAGCCCATGCCTCCAAGTATCACTAGCACAGATTTGCTTTTTGGGAAGCAGAAATATGCTGTAGTCTGAAGGTAGCTGTTATCAGCAGAGTTGATTGCTGGTGCAGGAACAGGTGAAGCATTTGCAGAGTATAAGTTCTTGAAGAAGTCTGTTACAGGATGCCTGGAAACAAATGAGGAGGAAAGAGAATAGAAGCTCTCAAAACAGTGGCAGTTCTGATGTTTTTAGCAAGCACACATCTCAGTAAAAACTCAGCAGTACATTTCTGTGTATGCATGCACACAATGATATAACGCAGTAGAGGCTAAAGCAAACAGTACCATCCAAAGCAATAGTATAGGTTGTCTGTTGATCACCCATGTCTAGTGGAAGGTGTCCCTGCCTGCACGAGGGGGTTGGAGCTAGGTGAGTTTTAAGCCTCCTTAAAACCCAAACCATTTTACAGTTCTATGATTGCTAGATAATACTATAAAGAAGCATCTGTACTTTTTAAATGTTGGGGGAAAAAAAAGGAAGAAAAAATTGCTATTACCTTGTGAAGGAACTTGTAATTCTCTCCTGCTTGTTGCTTTTCATGTGCAGCTGTTAGCACAAGAGTTATAATGTAATAAACCATAAGTGAGGTAGGATGAGCCCAAAATCTTGTGGACCTACTATTCTTAAAGTAAGAGCCACTCCATCTTTCTATGGAGAAAGTAGTCTAGGAGTAATCTGTAAAGGATGTCTGTATACAGCTAAAAGCAGTAAGGAGGGATAATCAGATTAGCAGCAGTGACAAAGCATAAAACCAAATGAGCATCAGAAAAGTAGTAGCAGAATGAAACTGATCTGTGCATTGATGCCCGTGACTCCTTTATATAATTTCTGTTATTCCCACAAATATCTCGCAGAAAAGAAACCAGCAGTGTTAAAAGCAAGGTAGTTTTTCACATGGACCTATGCAGCTTAAAGTAGACGTGGCAAAAGCAGAGGCTTAGTAAGATAGGAACACGTAAACAGTTAGATTGTTTCCAAAGTAAAACACATTATTGTTCTGTGTCTTTTTTTTCTGACTAGAATTGTAAAATCACATGAAAAGCATTAAAAAAAAGTTTATTAATTTCATGCTCTTGCAATAAGAGTGCCCTAAACTGACACTAGTACTGTGCAGCGGGTCCCTCTCAAACACTATGGTTGAATTGTCCTGTTTCTCACTGGAACATAGGCTGAGAGGCCCCATTTATAAATCCTCGTCCATGACGCAGTAGAAGAATGGTTGCAGAATGATTTCCATGCTGATGTCTCCATTTCTCCCCCTGCAGGTGAAAAGATACGGATAAGTGTTGCTACATTTTTCATCTCTTTTAAAGCAGGGCAATACTGGGGTCCTCTCGTGTCTCAGACTTCTGACTGACACAGTGTACCCTACTGCAGAGCCTGAGCCTTTTAGCAGTGCATTGAGAGACATCACTGATGCCTGTTATATGTGCTTCTCCCTTTCCTCACTTCCCTGCTTCCCTGGGCTTTATTAGATTTCTGTATGGCATACATATGTCCAATTCATTAAGGCAGGTTGAAATATGTTTTTCTCTTGGAAGTCTGCAGAAAGTGTTGAAGCTTGTGATAGAGTGGAAAGTGTTGATGCTGCAGGGTTGTACTTCACAGCCTTGTAAAGCCCCTCAAGGAAGTCTGTCTCCTGCACAAATGAGATTTACCCTTTCCAAAGTCAGTTCCTCTGTGCTTGAGAAGTGGCACTGCCTGTCATCCTCCTCCCAAGTTTTACATGTTACCACTAGTCCTGGGTATCTTTCTACGTGAACGCCTATTTGCATCTATGGCCTAATGAATCTCAAGTCTTCATATTGCACTCTGTAAGTGCTGAGATGGTGGAGGATGACTACTGCAGAGTATAATTTCCTCTGCATATGTAAAACAGGTGAGCAGCCTCTAGCCAGGCTGAAAAATTACTGCAAAAAGTCTTCAGCAGTGAGAGCAGTTTCTTCTTATTACTAATGGAGAGACCTGGCATTGAGATCAGTTACTTTTTGATTCTAGAAATAATGCACCTTTTTTGGTAACAATTGTCTGAAATGTTCTTTTTAATGTGTAGAAACAAGAGAAAACACAAAATTGAATATTCTTCCTAGTTTAGCAACATTATGAAGGGCATTGAGCACATTTTTATGTTTTACAGTCCGTGTAAATATGGTATAGGCCAAGTCTCTCTAGCTTAGCATGTTAAAATTATAGCTGTAACACACATGAAAACATTTATTCATTTAATTTCCCAAGAGAGAGGATTTTGGAGCAGGCTTCACAGATCACCTTGATTTAGCTCTAACTGCATTCATTTAAAAATGTTTGCTGTGCTGGACGTTTCAGCTTCTTCCAGTCTGGGTTTGCCTGCTGTGAATATTGCTCTGGTTGCATGGATCATTGAGCAGAGAACAGATATGCCCTTCATTGCTCTTCTCTAATAATCAGTTGGGAAGTTGCAACTTATGTTTCCCTGTAATGAGGTTCTCAAACAAACAAACAAGGAAACAAAAACCCCTCTTTGTAGCTCATGGGAATAGATGCTCTCTGAATTGTCTTGCTGACTCATTCTCATTGTAGGTGCTTATGCTTTTGGGTCCCATGGTGTTTGATTAGGGAATGGGTTCACATTTACAATTTGCATCTCTGCTTTTTTCGCTTGCTTATTGCCGGATGTTTACTTTCATTTACTTGAAACCTGCAGACTTCAATTTTCATTCCTGAGAAAAGAAAGTACATGGAAAAGCAAGTCTAGCACTCATGTGCACTTAAACTCATGAATGTCAAGAACCTGTTTTACTTCTTTTTGCATCCAGTGTTGTCCCTTTCCTTTCCAGACCTTCATGTAGGCACAGCGGCTCTGATACTATCTCAAATAGCAAACATTACTTAATAGCTCTAATGAAATCTCATCAAGCAACTGATCCCTAAAGGGTATCTGCTTTGGTAAGTGCATGTAAAAATAATCAAGTTTTAAATCAAACAAATTAGTTGCTATCTATTCCTTTGATGTTATTGTGCTACTGATAAACAGAAAATCCTCAGGAACTGGCATGTCATTTTAAGTCTGTGTTTCCCATTCAAAAGAGACCAATACCTGGCTTATTTCAAATAATGAAGAAATGTGGTTGTTATGGGCATCTCTGTAGTGTCCTGCACCATTGTATGAGTGACTTAAGGCACCCTGTTTCTCATTCAGATCCCTACAGAATATGTCCCTGGCCTCTTCTGTAACTAAAGTCTCTGTAACACCAAAGGCATCTGCTCCAAAAAGATGAACCCAGGACAAAAGAAATCTGTATGAGATTGTATGGTAAATCAGCAGTGTGATTATCAGCAGGCTGTCTATGTTTCTGCTCCCCAGGTCTCTTCCCTATTCAGCCAATAGGATGATTCAGTTCGGCCTGTACAGAATTGCAGTGGACTTTGTCAGTATTTCTGTTAACTTGGAGTGAGGCATTTGCAGTAGCTGTAGAGCAAGGAGATCTAAGATCTAACTGTTGGAATTGCTGGGTTTGGGCAAGTGTAGAATTCACCCACTCACGGTGAATTTAGGTTGATGGTAGCTTTTACTTTTGAGGTCACCCTCAGAAGTTTCTCTCCTTCAGGAATATATGCCTTGATCTTCCTTAGCTTCATCAGCAGTCTATAAAAGCACATCAGTTTTGAACCTTTAAGTCCAGGTTAGACAAGGCTTTGATCAACCTGGTCTAGTGGAAGGTGTCCCTGCCCATGCCAGGGGGCTGGAACTTGATGAGCTTTTTAACTCTTCCAACTGAAATCATTCTGTGATTCAACATAGGCTGTTTCTTATGGCAGCAACCCTTTTTCACTTGAAGACTAGCAGAGCTTTTCTTTTATAACAATTTCAGTGGCTTTTAAAGTCGTTGCCAGCAGTAATTTTATACCACTGGACTCAAGTTACTAAAATAAGTAGACCTGGCTTGGTTCTCTCTGGGATGACCCATTTCTGGGGTCACCATAAGATGCACGCACCCTCATGTTTCATGTTTGTACTAAAAGACAGTGACATCTCTGATTCTTTCTTGCTTAGGAGGACTGACAAACCCATTAGGCTGTAGAAAGGCTGAGCTTCCCTATACTTCGGAGACAAAAAATGGAATAAGGTATAACCGTGACCCCAGAAATGGTTTCTAGAGGAGCTGTGATACTGATCTCTATGGAATCTGTGATAAAAAGCATGCCAGCTCCAAATACTGAAGTAAACTTTGGTTTATGGAGATGTTTGCCTGCAAGTGCAGAGTGCAGGTGCTCTACAGAAGCACTTACTGGATAGTTTTCTGCTTAGCCTCAAAGCCCTCACTGCTCTAGAACCTTAAACTGAAAGACAGTAAACAGTCTTTTCTTTCTCCTTTCTTCAATGATCATGACCATTACCTGGTCTAGGGCATGTGTAGAAAGGCCTTAGTCATGTCTGCAGTGTATGAGGAGATACATCTCATCACTAGGAGAAAGAAGAACAGAAGATGTGTAACAGGAGAGCTGTATGTCCATTTTTATGAAGGTGGTAACCAGGTTGACCATGGAGCAATCGCAGTTCACGCTCAAGACTGCAGTGGTGTAATTGTGTACGAGATGAGGGTATAATCTGCTCTGAAAACATGTAACTATCTTACCATGCCTAATAGCAGTTAGCATTGCAGCAGAGGTAATGCATACTTACTGATTAGGATAGTTTGGAGCCTGTCACTGGTGCGTGGAGATATATCCACCAGTTCTATTAGGATTAATCCCCTGTCCATTGCTCCTTAGGTATCCTCCTCCTGCTTCACTAAGAAAACCCAATTCAATTTTTGCCAGTTCAGATAAATAGTACTGCCAGCTAAAAGAGGATTTGCTTTCCTGCTCACCTTTCCAGGAAGCCATCCTTAATGGTATTTTTGAACAAAACTTCTTTCGTCCAACTTCCTATAAAAGAATGTAAAGTGGCTTTATTCTCCTCCTTGTCTCTGTCTTCCAGCTCAGGGGGCTGATACAAGTTGAATAGCTGGTCTTACTATTAATGGCTGAGGCAAAGGAGGCATTAAGTACCTCAGCCTTTTCCTCATCCATTCTCTCTGTGTTTCCCCTGTGGAATATGTGGGAGTGGTTGAGGTGGCGTGATTTTACTTGCTACATAATGAATTCAATATGCAGGCATATTTGTGTACAGGGAAAAGCTTAAGCTCAATATGTCCCTATATGAACTAGTTCCCTTTTCATAGTACCCCTTGCAGCAGTGGAACACAAGAAGTAAATGTCACACTGGCTGTCACTGCAGCCATTCCATACGCAGCAAGCCTTGTGACAGCAAGCTGTTAACCATGACGTTTGGTTGGTAGAGCAGACGAAGCCAGAGAAAGCAGCTTCACATGATGCTGTACCTGGAGAGCAGAGTGGGAAGATGCTGTTTGCAAAGACAGTCTTCTGGTTTGGAAACAGAAAGAGGAACAAAACTGGGAAGACAGGAAAAAGTCATAATGTTGAAGTATAAATGCAGTAAGAAAGGGAACATTGCAGTCAAATATCCCCTACAGGGCTTTTGTGCCATGGTGGCTCACAAGCTGAGCCGTTCTGGTTTTTTTAATCAGAGTGCATAAAGCCTGTAGTGTGTACAAAGGATACACACAGAATTCAGGGATACTTGGTCATGTCTGCTCCCAGTTTTCTTTCTGACACAGTAGAGTGTTGGTGAAGTGATGGCTTTTATCTTGTGCCAATTCTATTCCCCTCTCCGTGTAAAGTCTTGGCTATCACTTGGCAGCTACAATTCATGCACAAGTGATGCAAGGGCCAGTTCTCTGACTGCCTCCTGTAGAGATGGGCAAAACCACATCTCCCTCCCCTGTCACTTCCTTCCTTTTCATGGGATCTATAATCTGGCTGTGATTATGCATGGATTAGTGTATGCATCTGTCATGGTTTAACCACAACTAAGCACCACAGACCTTCTCACTCATTCCCCCCACAGTGCAATGAGGAGAGAATCAGAAGTGAGGAAGCTCATGGGTTGAGATAAGAAGAGTTTAGTAGTTGAAATAATAATAATAACAATATCATGGTAATAATAAACTAAAAGAAAAATAACAAAAAGAGAAATAAACCCCAAGAAAAATAAGTAATGCAATTTAATAAAAATTCCTCACCACCAACCAAACAATGCCCAGCTTGTTCCTGAGCAGCATCCCCCTGGCCAGCTTACCCTCTAGTTTATATGCTGAGCATGACATCGTATGGCATGGGGATATCCCTTTGGTCAGGTGGGGTAAAGCTGTCCTGGCCATCTCCCCTCCCACCCCACCCTCCTCTCTGGCAGGGCAGCATGAAAAGCTGAGAAGTCCTTGACTTAATGTAAGCCTTGCACAACAACAACTAAAACATCTGTGTGTTATCCACATTATTCTCATCCTAAATCCAAAACACAGTACTGTACCAGCTACTGGGAAGAAAACTCTGTCCCAGCCAAAACCAGGACAGCATTCTTTAATTTAAATAATACCAACAGTAGGGAAGTGGTAACAGATTTTAATCATGGAAGGCTCAATAGTTAAGACTCTTCTCCAGCTGACATCACTGTAAAATTTTAATAAGGCACAATGTAATTATCCAGCTGGCCTTTATCCACATCTAATGCCTGTGTTCTAGTAAAGAGAGCTTATGTAATACCACTAGTGCTAAGGATTGGCCCTGCAACTGTTGTAACACAGTGCCTCCAGCATGAAACATGGGCACTGGGTTTTGCTTGTTGTTAAGCACCCCTTCTTCATCTGCTCTTGCCAGTGACTGACAGGGAAACATTCATGTCTGAGAACACGAGAAGCAGTAAGGCTGCCTAATCAAATGATGCATCCAGCTACAGCTCATCCTATAGCTTTTGGATCCATCCATGCGGAATACTTGTGGGGCCATGTAGAACCTGGGCTGATTTTACCCTGTAAGTGCTGTGGCTAGTAACATGATGGCTGGACTGTCCTAGGAAAAAGCTTCATTCCTATTAGATTCTTCCCCCCCCTCTTCTTTCCCAGTCTGCTGCACATTCTTCACTAACAGTAAAACACAAAGGAAGAACAAACAGAGAAAACCCCAAAAGGGCTAAGCTTTTATGTTTTTTTTACTGAAGTGATTAAATTACTAAAGCTCTGTGTCAGGCCAAATGATGTCAACACTGAGTCTGTGGTGTGCTAGTTTCTTTGGGGAGCGAAAACTAGAGACCTAATTCTTGATGAGGGAAGAGTTCAAGGCATCATTATCTGTCTGTTTTCACAGAGAAAATGGGCTTATCAAAGCAATGCTGATATATGTGTTCAGCTTAAGGTGTTTACAGTTTAAAGATCTTGGCTTCTGCTACTTTAAATGTTCTCTGAAAACAATTAAAAAAGTAATAGAAGAAAAATCATTAAGCAAGCAGCAGGCTGTTATGAAAGGAGTTGATTCCATTTACACTTCAATGCAATTTTTCACTGCTATTACTTTTTCTATTAAAATTTTTCCAAGAAAGCAAGGATTCCTCACTGCAGCTCTTTTTTTGAACAAATATTTTCCCATATACATATATATGTATATTGCAAATGTTGCCAAGAATGAAATGGCACTGAATAATACATGCAAAGACAGTAGCAACCAGATCCTAATCCCAGCTGGAGCTTTTGGATGCTAATTCAATACAAATTAAAAATGGAAACTAGTAATGCTGGTTTTACCATCTGAATATCAGTTTTTCCATCAACCATCAAATTTAGTGTTTCTGTTCTGAATTGTAGCCCACAGATAGGGAATTGACTCAAGTACAACCTGCAATGTGAAATACAGGGAATTTAGTTTAAATCATCATGTGTCATTGCACACACCTTCCAGACTCAGGACACAGCCTAAACCAATTAGGCTGTGATTTCTGCAGCTCTGGCACCTATCACACCAATTTGCTGTCTAACACTTGTGATGGCCCAGAGCTGCTAAACCTAAGGTCTCTTCATAGAATCATAGAATAGTTAGGGTTGGAAAGGACCTTAAGATCATCACTCTTAAGCACTCCCCTCTCAAGTCTTGTCCTCCTGACATCAAGAGGACGTGGTGTGGAATGCATTAAATCAAAAATATTTGTCCCCTATGTGTATCATTATTGTCAGGTTTTGAAATTTTCTAAGCATTTTGGTATATCTCAAGGTTTTGTCAGAAAAGCCTGGGTGAGAATAAGTATTCTCTTGCCTCTTTGCCTGGTTTTTTTCATTCATGAGGTTCTCCTTACGATGTGCTTTCCAACTGGGGAAATGATATGATTTTAAGTTCCTTTTCATTTCTGAGGCAGCGTACTCAGTGACAGTGAGTTTTTGGTTTTGTCTTTCTTCCTTCATCTTTAAAGATATTTGTTATAAGCATTGTTTGATATATGCCTCAGTTGTATAAATAACAAGACTTCTCTCATAGAGGAAAACATAATGCACTGAATAAATGCACTTGCATACTTCCACCTAAGGGCTACATTTGATCCACGCTGTTGTGACAATCACACTGGCCTTACCAGCTAAATAAATCTTCCTCCTACAGTGCTAAATCCTTGCTAGCCATTCCAAGATACAGCAAATACTAGCCACAGTTGTGCAAGAAACAGATACTGTTTTAGTATGATTGGTGTGCATTGTGTAGTCATAACAATCTGCACAAGCTTTGAGGCGCATAAGACAAAGGAAGCATCAATAGCAGAGAATCGGCAAAGGAGTGAGTGACAGCCAAGAGCACTCAGAAATTCCACTGAGGAACTTGGTGATGAGCATTATCCCATGTGCCTGAGGAGATGGGGGGATGCAGCACAGAGGAATGTTACTGGGGAGAGCAGATAGGGAGGGCAGCTCTGAGATTGTACTCATCCAGACTGAAAAGTAAATGTCTGTCATGCAGGAGCTGTAGAAACACTGTTTGGTCCTACTGAAAGTGAGGATGGCAGAGACCAGTTGGTCTTACCACCTGGCAAGCGTAGGAGGCTTGGAAGGGATTTGAATCTTCAGTAGCATTTCTAAGAGTCACATCTTCTGGGACAAACACAGCTTCTTTGTTTCAGTAAAGGGTGTTGTGTTTTGGTTTGGTTTTCTTTTTTAACGCCACTAGTCACTTCCTGGTGCTGAGGAGATGCTGGATGTGGAGTGAACCACATTCCTGCGGAGGAGAGCAGGACAGAGGCAGACCTCAGGGAGAGCCCAGCACATTCCTTAGCAGCGTGTGTCTTTCTCCTGCATCTTCTTCCCTCCTATCACAGACACTGATCCTGTATTGTTTTGGCAAAGTGT
Source organism: Ara ararauna (assembly GCA_028858755.1). Taxonomy (NCBI): domain Eukaryota; kingdom Metazoa; phylum Chordata; class Aves; order Psittaciformes; family Psittacidae; genus Ara; species Ara ararauna. The sequence continues at coordinate 116,016,088 of CM054379.1, read as the reverse complement.
TTGATACACATGTGGCCTTCTTTGGTTTATTTTTTAAAATCAAGTTTCTGTGAGCACAGGGACAGGTTCAGCCCTTTCCAGTTCACATTTTCAAGCTTATTTGCAATGATGACAGTGAAAACATTTATTCTTAATGGTATTTTTTGAAAGCGGAGATTCTGCTGTACTTGTGCCGTTGGGTCAGTGGGTGCCCCGCAAAGCTGATGCCTGTCACTGCTCAGAGATGTTTCCCTTCAACCAGGAAGGATCTGGAGAACATAAGACCCTCAGAAGTTTTTGCTCTCCATTTCACCAGGGTGGTTTCCTCACTGCTGCCTACCTGCTCCCTAGCCTGGGGGCTGCTCGACATCAGTAGAGGCTCACAGTTGCTCACAGGATTTCTTTAGAAAGCAGGAAAGAAAAACACTCCTATCAAATGTGCCACTTCTTTCCACTTGAAACCGTGTTCAACCACTGTAACTTTCCCGATCCCCTGCTTTGATGTCAGATGTTTCACCTGCACTTTCTGGTCTGTGGGAAATGTATTAAATTAAGGTTTTTGAAGAGTGCCTGTCTTCAGATTCCCCTCAAGAGGCCTCATCTGTCTTTATTTCTCTCTGCACTTTTGAAAGCTTGAATGTGTTCTTAAAAGCCACACTAAGGTTCTTTCATCAGTGTGCTGTTTTTTCTAGTAACTTCTTTATGGTAAATTAGAGTTGGTTTCTGATCACAGTGGAATGGGGAATGAATTGAGTACAATACAGGGAAGGTGCTTGGTTCCAGTTTGTATGTCTGGATAGACTTGCAGACAGTGCAAGATTTAAAAAGATCAAGAGCATTGATCTTTATTCTAGGCCTCTGAAAAAATTAATCTGATTCATGTCTCGTGGAAATTTCACGAGTTGAATGACAGTTGAATGAATAAAGGGAGAAATGCTGCATTTCTGCAGCCTTACTTTGCGGAAAGCAAGCATGGGAAGCATTTTGGAGGGCTCTTACCTGATTAGTTTGTTTTTCTTTGTCTTGCATCAGGAAAACTGTTGGGACAAATTGTTGCAACATGCTTGATCTTCTTATCTGCACAAGAAATTTCATGCAAGTCAAACTTGTGTAACAGAAAAGCGATGGCTGATTAGACCTGCTTGTTAGGTGCTGCTTGATTGTAGTGACTGAGAAGTGCTTGGGAAAAATGTGGCAAGATTACTTCCCTTTGCATTTAAAATTGCTATCATTGCCTGTACTGGGAATATTTGCATCTTCCAGTGATACTGGGAAGGGCAGTGTCAGCATTGCAGCCATTTTTAAACAGGAATGGACTCAAAACAATTTTACTCCTTATCCCTGCTGCCCCTCTTTTCAAGGACACTTCTATTATTTCTCTGTTAAATCAAATTTATCAGGTGCCAGTTAAATGGATTCTTCTGCATGCAGGCATGACATTACAGGGTATTTCTGCTTTGTTTTACGTTTGCTCTGCTGGTAGACCATGGCTTTCCTTACCTGTGCATGTGAAATTATTTTCCAGCATTGCTGAAGGGAAAAGCCTCTACTGTGGTCATGCATGGGCCCCTCCTGTTTCAGCAGCGCTGAACTACAAGCACCTCACTGGTGACTTTGAGCACAAGTTAAAGAATAAAGTCTGTATTTTAAACTGTAGAACAGATGTACACTATCTCAAAGCCAGGAGTTGAATGCTTTCTAACCAATGTCCACCTTTCTTGGGTTTAGTTTAGGGTATTATTTTGTTATTTAAATTAAATTTAATTTCATTGTTGAGGGGAGGCTGGTGGAGAAAACTCCTTGTTAAAATGGCATTGAAGAAAGCCATGCTAAACATAACATTTTATTTCTGCATAGCTAAGGGGGATAATGTGTTTGCCTTCAGCTCTTGCATTAGTATTCCCAGCTATTGAAAAACAAAACTTATAGGGTTTGGGTGGGTTTTTTCTTTCTTTTGAGCAGTTTGTCTAGCTCTGGGTGATAGCTTACTAGTTAGAATTGAAAAAGCTATTAATTTTTACCTAATTTATTTGTATCCCTAGGGGCTCTTACTTTCTCCTAGGAAATAAAGAGGGCTCTTAGTGGCCTCTATTTGGCTGCATTATAGATTTGGGGTTTTTTTTTTTCTTCCCCACATGTGCTGAAGCTGTTTCAGCTGGGTACAGGTTCTGACTGAAGCCAGACTGACCCATTTGTCTCCACAAACTCACATAAGTCTCACAAGCTTTTTTCTTGGTCTGATACATGTATTGGTCATGCAGAGATTTTTCCATTTTTTAAAGGGTGAAACCAGGTGAGCAAAAAGTTTTTTCCAGTAAACCATCTGACCCAAAGAAAACAAAAATCAGGTCTCTTCTGAGTGCTTTCCCCCCCTTTCTTTTAGAATTGCTTCATTAACTCCCCAAACTAGGTTAACTGCTTGGGGGACTTCTTCTTATAAACTGCTGCTGCTTCCCAGTGGCAAAATATCAGTAGCTCAGAGAATGCTGAAGGCAAAATAGAGAAAATATTTCATATACAACATACAAACCACGGGAAAATGGAGAGTAGCCCAGTATTTGGGCACCCACTTGAGACAAAACTCAGGGGCTTTTATTTAATATGAGGAAAAGAAGAAGAAGCACTCATTGTCTTCATGTATGCCTGTGTCTGTCATGTTATACATGAATGCTGATAGATTTTTCCTTCCTTTCTTATTCCTTTGGCTAGGAAGCTATGAGAATGTAGTATTTGCGAAGGCCCACACAGAGATGATGATCTGTCTGTTACAGTGATTTGCCATTAGCCTTGTGTGATTGTAGTGGACATAATGGTGGGAGTCCTGCTCTCGTGCATGAGCACCTAAGGAGGACAGGACAAGAAAGAGGAAGACCTTGCTTTCAAGTTCATTAACATTGCTTTTCGCATGTGGCAAGGGAGCAAGCCACAAAACCCACTGCTATGGACAACAGCATCCACAGATTTGCATGAGCATCTGAGCTTTGCTTAGAGATTCTGAGCTGTGTTTTATTCTGATCTTGGAAGTGAGGAGGCAGCCTACCTGGAATAGTTTGTGGTGAGATATAGGTGTGGATGACACAAATTCATGGTTAGATATTTCCATCTATTATTTTCTTTCAGGAGGGCTGTTAATATATCATTGATTAGTGGAGTTTATAAGCATTTGCACTTCTTCCTAAAACCCAGATCAACCTCTTACAGTAAACAGTTGGTGAGTCCCAAGAATAGTCCTGTCTGAAAGGGAGGCGATCCCACTAGTCATACCCTGGGACAGGTACAGGCAGAAAATTTCATGAATCCAAGGCAGATGTAATAGAAATAAGGGCTAGCAAGCCTCGTCATCACAGCTTTATAACATACAATTGAAATTAATTGAAACAGGTGACTTAATTTCATTGTCTGTAATGGGTGAGGAGTGACTGGCAAACCAGCTGAGTTCTCTGCATGGGTGAGCATCTCCCACCCAGTGGGGCTCTCAAGACCAGCTCCCTCACTTCTTCTCTGCATGATCCCAGTAGCGTTCCAAAAGTGGTTGCCTTTCTAGAGGTGTTTTGGGGAGTGTGCATTACCAGAAGCTCTTGATTGTACTGGGTAAAATTCATCAAATATGTTTTGAAACCATCATCTTGATGGTTGTCCGAGTCTGAAATGCTCTTGTAAGCAGCTATGAGAGGTGCATGTTGGCAAATGCAATAGGTGGTTGATTGCTGCTTGGCAGGCACAGTGTGTTGATACTCAAGAATATGTGAAGAACAGCTTTCAGAGCTAAAATGGTATAATTAATAAAAACAAGTTGCTCGTATGCCTGTAGTGTCTTACATTTGTGACATCAAGTTCTTGGATGATAGGCATTACAGGAGCTTCATATGTCATGGGAGACAATGATTGTACAAGAATTGTGCATCCTGAAGAATGCTGATCTGCTAAGAACTGTGGAAATTGGAGAATCTGCCAGGAAATATGGAAAGAGAGGAGTCTCTAAATTCTTGTAATGTAGTTAATAATGCAACTGTGGCAGTTTATTTGTATTTTTAAGATGCAGCAGGTATATCAGATGCCTTTTATGTCAGAACATAGTGAATATAAACTGTACATTTGTATTCTCTATTAATTTTAGTTCACATTGAATTTATTTTTATTTCAATGAATAACTAATAAGGATTCAAACAAGTAAACAATGAGAAACACTTATTTTATTTGTTCTACCATGTTTGCTTGACCTTCTGAGGTTCCCTATGGTGCTACACTAAGATTCACCTACCATCACCAAAACCACATCAGAAGTAAACTTTAACTAGGCTGTGATCTTGGGCATTATTGTTACAGTCCATGGTGAAGGAGCTTATCTCACAAGTAGACTAAAATGTGCCTTTGCTCTAAGTGCTTCCAATCAGGAAGTGAAAGCCCTGCAGGAGAGCTTGTGTATGAGGCAGCCAGTAATGAATGGCATATACCTGGTGGTCTCTCAGGTACTTTACTTTGCTTGACCAAATCAACCCACTGCACTAAATCAAAGCCAAAGAATTACCAATCACTTTCCTACCTCTGACTGTCATATACAAATAATGCCATAATGGAGCACGATGCTTTAATAAAAATTCACATATTTATTTTGTAAAAGCTGAGCTTCCACTTGCAGTTGGACTTACTCTCCCTCATTGTTCTTAGCTGCCTCCAAGCAACCAGCAAGCAAAAAGGTCTATTACTAGCAAAGGAGGAGTATTGACTGAGAAACAGCGTGTTAAGAGTTTGGCCAAAAAGAGCTGATGTTTGACACTCTTGTAGCATATTGCATTATTCATAGCATTGTTTTAATCTAGTAAAACCTTTAATTTTTTTCTTGTTGCTATTGTAGGTGTTCCATTTGCCTGGTAAATGATTAAGCATGTGCTTGTTCTAATTTTCAATGCCTGCAGGTGGTAGTGAGCAGAGCTGTCTCTAGCCCTGCTCTGTAAACAATACAGGTATTATTCTTCACAAAAATCACAGTGTAGCTTTCTGTAGCACAGAAAGTAGCTCTAGGCGCTGAGCTTTGAGTTGTAAAATAACTTTATAATTTAAATGTGTGCTCACATTAATAAAAAGAAGTACCAGAGTCAGACTGGCTGCTGTAGCATGAATATGTTCATTTTGGCCAAGAAGGCATCTGTTAAGTTGTTGAATTCTCCTGGGATGATCAGTTCAGACCACAGGTGGTTAATATCTGAAAACGTACTTGAATCTGCAACTCTTTCTGCATATCTGCCATGAACCTCTGTTTCTGGGGTTTCAGGGGATAGCCGTTTGTTGCTGTGTTGGTTCTGCTCACCAGCTTTCATCCGAAGAAAAAGGCTTCACAGCAGTGAAGCGGTGTTCAAGGCCCGATTGGACAGAGCCTTGGGTGGCAAGGTTTAGTGTGAGGTGTCCCTGGGCATGGCAGGGGGGTTGGAACTAGATGATCATAAGATCCTTTCCAACCCTAACTATTCTATGATTCTATAATACTGTGCTGTTCTCTTCAGGGTTGCACTGCTATATTTTGTGCTGGGAACAAAGGAAGAAAATGTATTTCAACCTAGGACTACCTTTTAAATGCTTGGTAAGCTTGCATGGCTGGTTATAGTTAAACTGCCTCATAATTTCAGTGATTAAATAAAATGTTGGCAAAAAGCTTACTCCAAGAAGTGTTTGTTGTCTTCACCAATGGTTTTGAAAAGCACTGCTTCAGAGTTGTGATGCCAGCCTTTCATCAGGTAAATACAGTATAAACATAGGCCCTAGTTTGTGAATAAAAGTAAACAGGGCTAGTTTGACGGGCAACAAGCAGATGAGGAGATAAGTGATATCTTGCATATAACAGCACTGCTGTATTTTCTTGCTAAGGCCTGATAAGTGCTTAAAGGTGAGATTTGCTTTGATGAGACAGCTGAAATTACAACTTTATCTGTAGTATAACAAGTAATGGTAGGAAATGATAATAACTGTATGCATCAATTCTGTTCAAACTGAGATGTGTGTGGTCCAAATTCTCATTTTATTGGCATGTCTGTAATCAGGGGTAGTAGCTAGAGTATCATCAGCATGTAGGGATGGATGTTTGAGTGACAGGACAGTGTAAAGATTGCAGTGCTGCTTCTTTGTGTTCAGTAGATGGGGTACTCTATGGCTATTCGTCTGCCCATACATGTGGATATTCATTCCTTGAAATTAAGGCATTTCTGTGCCATACTTTTTCAGCATGCATTTCTTTATGACCGTAGAAATGGTGCCCAGTCTATGAAAAAAATCAAAGTAGTAGTGCTTAAGCCAGTGATAACTTGCCTTTATCTACAACAAAATATTAGACGTCATTAAAGAAATTCTCCTGTTGTAAAATAATTGAAGTATTAATCTCCTTTTTACCTTTCAAGTGACTGTGGGAGGGAGAAAACTAAAAAACAAAACTTCAAAATGCCTGTGCAAACATCTTGTTAATAGAAGAGCAGCTTGTCCTTGTATTTGGTGTAGTAACTTTAGACCCTCAGTCCTTGCTTCTGTTACTGGTCATTAATCTATACATGAATTACTGAGTCTGACAGTGGAGACATACGTATAGAGAATGCAAATTCTGGACAGATCAAAGTGGAGTTATCAGTGTAATAAACGTTTATGAGTTGAATAGGTTTTCCTTTTTACAGGGTGTCAGAAATGGTGCCAGGGTGATTCTTATCACTATGTTTTAAAGAGGCAAACTGATATGTAGTAAATTTCCACTTTCAAGAGGAATCTGCAGTGACATTGAGACAACAGATCAGCAAATGATTGGAAGCCAGCAGTGCAAATTCATTGACAAATTTGCAGCTCATTGCAAATTCAGCAGTATTTGTAGAGCACAAAGTAATCTCCACACATCTCTTCAATACTGTTAAGTACCCTTAATGACAAATATAAAGAAAACATGCTCTGTAAGTCAATTCTTTTTTTGCCTTAGTGCAGAATAATGTAATGCGTTTCTACCCAGTCCTGCGTTAATTACATCTCTGTTCTATATTTGTACATAGTGTTACTATTACAAATAGACAGCAGAGGGTTTTCTTACCATCGTTGGGCTCATTATTCCACTCTGAGTATTTAGAGTATGAGTATTAAGAGTAGAAGACTTATTATGATTTGTTGCTTTATTCAATTGGAAAAGGAGATGGTAATAAAAAAGGGTACATTAATTATTACCATTATTATCATCATCATACCATTGCCTCCCCTTTTACTCACATTCACTCAGCAGCAGTGCTGCCTCTCCTGTCTTGGGGGGTGGCAGAAGAAATGAGTTCATCTGTCCTCTTTGTCCCTTTATCATCTTTATTATAGAAATAAGATTTTAAATTTTATTTTCTATTTTAAAAGCCATAAAATATCTGATTACTAATGCAGGTCAGGGACTTTTTGTGATCAAGAAAGTTAAATGCCTTGTAATTCAAAAGAGTAAGAATCATGGGGAAGTTGAGGCTTGTAAATTCCCCTACTCACTAATCTGCTTGGGATGGGGTAAAGTGTAAAATTTCTGTATGAGTGAAAAAGATTCTCCACCTTGCCTCAGCTTATCCCAAAATGCATAAAAATCTCATGTCCCTTACATTTAAGGTGGAGGGGGGTAGAGGGTTGACAGCGTCAGAAAATAGTGACCAGCATAAAATGAGTTTAGAATGGAAATTCTGAGGGCACTGTAAAATGCAAGCAAGGCATATTGTTCATCAATCAAGTCTAAAGACTTTTGTTACTAAAATATGTTGGTGTTTTCCTTTATGGTGACCCTAATTACCTGGAATGCCAATACTTCACTCCTATCCGCAGCCCACCAAGCAGTCTCTGAAATGCAGTGTTTTCTGAGAAGTGTTGCAGTTATTCCTTTGAGAAATGCAGTGCTCCTTAAGAAACTTCGAGTAAAGGTAAGGCCTTTCACCAGACTTCAGAAGCCTTTTGAATATCTTTATTTGACATAATATAGAAAACATGCTTGAAGTTTACAAGCTGCAGGAATGAGGATTACAACAATGACAAGAGGGATTAGCCTGCAGAGAGGAGAGATGAAAGTCAATATCTGTATCATGAGACCAAAGTAATGATTTTTCAAAATCTACTTCTACTAATGGTCTGTTGATGTATGGCTCCTCAAAATCCTGGCAGTTCAGCAGAGGTATTGACTCTCTTCAGTTTGGTTTGCACTGAAGTGGGCACGCTCAAAATACTTCCTTTCCCTTTATCCTTTTCCATTAGCGAGTGGCAGTTTATTGAGATCTTTCTTCAGACACTTACTAGATCTAGGAATATTGATAGAAGAAAGAGCCATTATGAAGGTTCACAGTGGTGAACCGTCTCCAGCTGCTGTACCTTTACGGTAATGAGCAGATTGTTAATCACTTGCTGCCCCTATGTAGCTTCGGGAGGCTGCATGATTTGGCTTTGTGCTGCACTTTGCTGGCCTATATCAGAACTCGCTGCCTTTTTCTTAAGCGTCAAAACATGCCAAACAGATTAATATGTTAGTGTTCCTGAAGCTAATGAGGGAGAATAGTGGTAAATTGCCTGTTCTGTGTACAGTACAGAAAACGTAGGTTGTGTCTTATTCATTATCAGTTGTAAGCACTTAATGCTGTACTTAGAATCATAGAATTAGAGAATGGTTTGGGTTGGGAGGGACCTTAAAGTTCATCGATTTCCAGCCCCCTGGCATGGTCAGGGACACCTTCCGCTAGACCAGCTTGCTCCAAGCCCCATCTAACCTGGCCTTGAACACTGACAGGGATGGAGCATCCACAGCTTCTCAGGGCAACCTGTGCCAGGGCCTCACCCCTCTCGCAGGGAAGAATTTCTTCCTTATAAGTATCCTAAATCTCCCCTGTTAAGCTTGAGCCCGTTACCCGTTGTCCTATTGCTAAAGTCCCTGATGAAGAGATTGGAAGGATCAGTTTTCAAAAAATTGAGAACAGAGTTAAATACAGAATATGTCAGAGCCATATAACCAGACTCCTTGCTCTTTTCCATCATGCGCCTGCAACGTGAGGACAGGTACCAGTCACACTTCAGCTCTGTCATGTATCAGCTAGGTCATGACTGGGTTGCTGTGGCATGACCTTTGAATGACTGTACTGTCTTGTAGCAGATGCATTCATCACAAAAGCATAGGCTCTTGTGCTTCTCTGTAATGATAGTATTTATGAATAGGTATCTGTATGAAGGCTCTCTGTGCCCTGTAACTCCCTGAGCTGGGTAACACGTATTCATTCCTGAGTATAATACTGTCTCACTTGTAAGAGAGGCACCGAAGATGAAAGTGAGTCTTTATGGAGTTGGGCATAGCGCACTCCCTGTGATAAGGTATATGCAGTGAAATAAATAGCTGTCTGTGGAAACCCATTTGTGCACCTGCCATGGTAGCCCCCAGTGTATATTTTTAGTATTTATGTAGCATTTTTAAAGGTCTGCTTTCTATGAAGCAACTTTTCTTCATCCTAAGCAGGCTTTTTTTTTTTTTTTGGATGTCAATCTCTTATTCCCCATAGTGCAAGCTCTTTGATCCAGCAACGCATATGTTACGGTAACTGAAATCTTCTGACCTCTGAAAGTCCCACTTGTGAGATATACTATCATGAACTTGCTGTGATATTTTCATTATTTGGATAAAAATCCCACTGGTCCAGTAGGAGTTCTGCCTCACTAAGAACTGAAGAAGTGCCCATTAGTTCCCACCAGCACACAGTATATCTGAAGGAGGACTAAAGGCATGGTCAGTGTCTTAACGAACACTGTATCTTTTCATAAACAACACATCACCTCCAGGGTCACAGCTGGCTCCTCTCTCCTCCTTCTATACCAGAATAAGAAGGGAATGTATTAAAAAGAGAGCAGGAGAAAAAAGCTAAAAGGAAAGGAGAGGAGGGAAAAGGGATTGATCAGACAGGAGGCAAATTCATGGATCACATCTTTGTTGCAAAACAGCCTTTCCAAGATAAGCAGCTGGTACCTGGGGTTGTATGTAGCCCCACTGCTAGTCACAGCTACACTTGTCTGTGTTTGCTCAGGCTTCCAAGGCATTTTGTGCTTTAGGAAGCCAAGATGCTTTAGAAACTTCTTGATGCTTTCTGGAAGCAGGCATTTAGCCAGCCGAAGGCTTGATTGTGAGAAGGCGCTCGAATGAGCACGCTTGCTACAAAATAGTTAGGTTAGCAGGTTGATATTAAAAGCTGGTTTGGATGAAACATTGTTGTGCCCAGTGGGTGAAGAGCACTGCTTGTTGACATTGTTTGCATCTAAACAGGGGTTAATGGGGCTAGGTCTGTATTGGAAGGCCTACATTGGTTGGAAGCGTAGCAGATGGGAAAAAAGTAGGTTCCTCAACCAGTCAGCTCCTTCCTTTTCTGTTGCACATATTCTACCACAACACTCTGTATTGTCTGAACCTTGAAGTTTCCAGAGCCACAGAAGTCTCTTTCATGTCACCAGAGCATCTGTGCCAAAAGAACTTCAGACTTTTAGTAACCTACTGCTTACCCTCTGTTGCTAACATACCCTCTAAGGTGGATAGGTCAGGAGACAGCTGTATTGCTTGATATAAGCAGCAATGTGTCTCTTGAATGATGTTCTTGCATTTTTAGTAATAAAAAAAGTGGCCCAGGAGAGGGGATGGAAAAGAGGGAATGCTGCTGAAGTTTATATGCAGACCTCGAAGTTTTATTAGCACCATCATTTGCACCAGCTTGCGCCAAAGCTTGTCAAATACCCTGATAATACAGCAACTCTCTGCGAGCAGCTTCACTGAAACCCAAACGACAGAAGTAGTTTTGATTGAAGTTTTATTTTCCATTTGTGCACACTTCAGACAGATTGAAACTCTCCCATGTCAAACAAACATGAACAGGCTATGACAACAAAATCTAGCATCTTTTATAAATGAAGTTGGGTTTCTTTCAGCTATACTTTGAACATCTCAGTACAAATGCAGAAGGCTGTTGAACACATCATAACCTGGCACAAAAGGACAGTCTTTAACACCCTAGATACTATTTCTGAAAGCTCATCTCAAGTTATATAGCTTAAGGAGGCGAATGTAATGATATATGATAGAAAACAGGGAAAAAAAAAAGAAAGCTTTTGTTAGTGCTCTGTGTAACGTGCATATCTGTGTTACTTGTTTGCTTTAGGCTGCTAAGACAAGTAGTTAAATCACTCAGTGGGTCAAGTCACCCTCTAAGAGAAAACTGCATGGATTGGTTTGCTCAGTTCAAGAGAACAGACAAACAAAGAAGAAAAGGGTATATAGAGCCTGTCCTGATGAGTGAAGGCTAACAATGAGGTGCAGCCTGAAATGCAGAAAGTGGGCTGCATTTGTGTCTATATATATATCAGGATACATAACAGATGATAGATGATGATAGCTGGTAAATGTAGCATATATGTGGATTCATAGAGTTTTATGATGTACTTTTTCTTTTAACTCTTTATCCGTAATACAGAGTAACAGAGAGCTTTCTAGAAGCTAATGGCTGTCCCTCTTCCTCCCATTGTTGCCCCTAAGGGACAACACAACAGCAAGTGCTTGTTGTAAGGTTAGGTCCATGGGGGCAATAACAGCAGATCACCATGGACTTGGAAGCCCATAATCATAGTCCTGGGGAGAATGGAGAGCGGTGATCCTGTCAAAAGAGGGGTGGATTTATACCTGGAGGCACTAATACAAGGGAGGCATATATTTTTGATGCTGAGGTTTTCTTCTAAACCATACTGAGCTGCAGTTTTACTCAGAATTCAAAGATTATGAAGGAAAGCCTATAATAATAATTAGTTAGACCAAAGCATGGTAATTTATGCAAAGTGAACGTAAAATTTGCGCACTGAATCACACCTACAATACAGTAGGAGCGGATGTTTCATTAAGTCAGGACAACTCCATACTTAAGTTGGTAAGGCCCAAAATATTCCTCCTGAAGAGTGTATCTCATTCTTTTCAGTGGCACAACAGCATATGTTTATCGAAGAACAGAAGCTTGTCTCAGAGGTAAAACATCTTTGTCTGCCACTTCAGCCTTTAGAGGCTACTAGATCTCTACATGTAATTAATACTTCTCTGGTGTATAAAACGTAGTAACACAAACTGTAGGGTCAAGTATTTAACTTCTTGCAACTAATCTTATTATCATTCTTGTGGAGCATCTAAGCAATGTAAAAAAGTGAGAAGACCACATTGCCTGTGGCTAAGTGCTTTACTGCAGATGGACTTCACAGCCCCTGGACCCGCACTGTCAGAAACAAAGTGGCATGAAATTGCCTTAACCTCTTCACTTCTGAAACCCAGGGGATTAGCATGCTGAACCAGCTCTTGCTAGTGTGGTAAGCCTAATTCTTATATAAACAGGCCTCTGAGGAAGATGTTTCACATTTTGGTGCCTGATTTATTGAGATCATCCTTCATTGAAAGCTGTGTACAGATCAGTACAAGCATCATCAAATCAGCAGACAACATTTACAGTTTTAATTCAAATATGTCAAAATAAGACAATCTTTGATTGTGAGGTTTTTTTATTGAATCGTGATCAGCTGCCACTTTGAATATTGTTATCAGCTAAGGACTACTATAAAAATCCTCTTACTCTTTTTTCAGCATCCTTGTCTTGAATCAGATGCAAGGACATGAAAAACTGCAGTACAAAATATGAGTAGAAACCCAGTGTCCTTGACTAAGGAACAGGCAGTAATAAACTGAAACAGAATTAAGAACAGAATAAATATGGGAAGGCAAATTCTTTTCTGCACCTTAATAAAGGAAAAATAGATTAAATATAGGGAATGTTTATGGAGTGCATGCAAATATATATGTTAAAAAGAATGCAGTTGATGTCATCTACCTGGACTTGTGCAAAGCGTTTGACACTGTCCCACACGACATTCGTGTCTCTAAGTTGGAGAGACATCAATTTGATAGGTGGACCACTCGGTGGATAAAGAACTGGCTGGATGGCCTCATGCAAAGAGTTGTGGTCAGTGGCTCAATGTGCAGCTGGAGACCGGTAACGAGTGGTGTCCCTCAGGGATAGGTGTTGGGACTGGTCTTGTTCAACATCTTTGTCAGTGACATGGGATTGAGCGCGCCCTCAGCAAGTTTGCTGATGACACCAAACTGTGTGGTTCGGTTGATGCATTGGAGGGAAGGAATGCCATGCAGAGGGACCTTGACATGCTTGTGAGGTGGGCTGATGCCAACCTGATGAAGTTTAACCACACCAAGTGCAAGGTCCTCCACCTGGGTGGGAGCAATCCCAGGCACAGCTACAGGTTGGGCAGAGAAGAGATTCAGAGCAGTCCTGCAGAGAAGGACTTGGGGGTGTTGGTGAATGAGAAAATGAACATGAGCCGGCAGTGTGCACTCGCAGCCCAGAAAGCCAACCGTTTTCTGGGCTGCATCAAAAGGAGCGTGAGCAGCAGGTTGGAGGAGATGATCCTGCCCCTCTACTCTGCTCTTGTGAGACCTCACTTGGAGTATTGTGTGCAGTTCTGGGGTCCTCAACATAAAAAAGGACATGGAACTGTTGGAACAAGTCCATAGGAGGGCCACGAGGATGATCAGGGGACTGGAGCACCTCCCGTATGAAGATAGGATGAGAAAGTTGGGGCTGTTCAGCCTGGAGAAGAGAAGGCTGCGTGGAGACCTCATAGCAGCCTTCCAATATCTGAAGGGGGCCTATAGGGATGCTGGGGAGGGACTCTTCATGAGGCACTGTAGTGAGAGGACAAGGGGTAACAGGTTCAAACTTAAACAGGGGAAGTTTAGATTGGATATGAGGAAGAAATTCTTTCCTGTAAGGGTGGTGAGGCACTGGCATGGGTTGCCCAGGGAAGTTGTGAATGCTCCATCCCTGGCAGTGTTCAAGGCCAGGTTGGACAGAGCCTTGTTGGGTGATATGGTTTAGTGTGAGGTGTCCCTGGGCATGGCAGGGGGGTTGGAAGTAGATGATCTTAAGGTCCCTTCCAACCCTAACTATTCTATGATTCTGTCTACTGAAAAGCATGTATTTAAATGAAAGGCACATTAGATTGCTTCTACAGTTCTTGTTTAAGGCGGCTTGTTTTTTACTTGGCCAAATTATAACCATCCTGACTTCCATTGCTTTCCAACAGGTGAGGTTCTGATATGTTATGCATAATTCTCTAATAGTTCTTCAAAGGAATTAGTCTCTCTCTAAAGTAAAATGCAAAAGAATCATCAAAAAAATGTGTGAAAGCAACCAAAATGTGTCAGCAGAAGGACTCAGTCTCATCTGTGACCAGAAACATGGGTGGTGGTTTTTTGTTGTTGTAGACGTGGACTTAGAAAAATGTTACAGTGGAATATAATGGCTTCTTCTAAAAATCAAAAGTAATGAGGTAAATTACAGATTTTGCCCTCACATCTGGTAAAGTGCTGCATTTAGGTACCTGGAACAGTAAGCAGCATAAAAAGTTAGGAATTTCAGGACCTCCACTAGTGCTATCATTTTATCATTTCTCTGCAAACAGAAAATCATGATTGTCCTCTTAATGGACCTCAAAGTTTCCATTTGAACAGAATCAGAATATGAATCTAATTCTCTTCTGGTTATGGGCCCTGGCTGCCAAACCCATATAACATGCTTTGTGTAATTTGAGGTTGCAGTGCAAGGCTCTTGCCAAGTAATCTGGTCTAATTAGCCCTTTCTAAAAGCCTAATCAAGAAAAGCCAGGTGTCTTTTTGTGTGTTAAACTCATTGATTTAAAGCCTTGTAAGGAGGGTACAGTCATCTTCAACCAATCTGCTATAGGGTAAAATCATCAAATTCCCTTAATGAAAGCAAAACTTTTCAGTGGACATTCAAGCTAACAGCTCTTCTCAGACCATCTTTGTTGGTTAGAGTGCATTGTCTTGGGGCATGTGGTAGTGTGATACAGCCGGTATATCTCATGTAACACACTGCCAAATCCTAGCGAGTACAAGTCGCTATCCTTTATAATGAGGTGACAGCTAGATGAGATGAGCCACAGATACACTTCACATCATCTTCCCATCTCCAGGAAAGATCCACAAGATACTCCATTACAGTTAGGATATTATGGAGGTAGCTGAGATGCGCTTTGTGTTGGTGAGGGCAAGCTGCCTCTTTTGCAGTGAAACCCAGTGCCTCTCTGCTAAGGGAGGGTTGCATGCAACTTAGTTTTGCCTTTCACATCTAGTCTCTTGTATCCCAGAGCTGATGGCTGCTCCTGTTCTCCCAGTAAGATGATTCTGTCTGCTTGAAATATCCCAATAGAGCAGCACACACCTACTGCTACACTCCCAAAGGGAAGGAGAACAGTATGACACTCACATGTCTGCACCAGTTCTGCTAAATGGGGAGTCTCAATTTTGCATCTTCCTTGTTCTGGGGGAATGATTCCAACCCAGTGAGTACTGCAAGGCTCTTTGTGTGAAGGGACTTGCCAGACCCTGAGGAAGGAGAGCTGTGAGAGTCTGACCTTCCTTTGCACACTCAAGTCCAGGCTCTATCTCCCAGTGTTAGCTTACTGGTGTTAGTCCCTAGTTCACAAGTTCCTCACCTTAGGAGCATCTATCTTTGCTCACTGATAGCAAACTGAAACTCAGCTGATGACACCCGGGGAAGGTATATCTCATACGTTGGTTCCAACCTAATAAACTGCCAAGTACGTTTGTCTCATAGGAGTGAGTCAATTAAATGGTTGAAGACCTCTGTCTGGAGATGTTTGAAGGCCTGTGGCCTAAAGCACTTAAATCTTATCTTAGTTATGAGTTATACTTGCAATGAAGTAGCTCTAGGAAAAAAAAAAAACCAACAACTCTATTCAGTAGCTGCATCACTGAA
This sequence comes from Ara ararauna, assembly GCA_028858755.1. Classification (NCBI taxonomy): domain Eukaryota; kingdom Metazoa; phylum Chordata; class Aves; order Psittaciformes; family Psittacidae; genus Ara; species Ara ararauna. Next base: position 116,000,267 of record CM054379.1, on the reverse strand, counting down.
TTTTAATGCTGTTGAATCATATTTCCAAGAGTGTATTTCTAAGTGATTGATACTCTTGACTCAGACCCTTTTTCTTTTACTCTTTTTATTTGTAGATGGCATTTATTGCTGCTTTTTTTTTTTTTTAAACTTACTGAGCAGAGTTTGAAGTTTATGTAGTACCACAGAAGTATTATGTGGACTTTACGTTATACCATTTCCAATTTAAGGAAACAGAGACCGATTATGGCAAGCTTCTGTCCAGAGGGCATTATTCGACTTCAGGATGCCATGGCAATACAACCTGGTGTGAAATACAAATATTTCAGTTTATCTGCTCATTGTGCATAGGTTTCTACTGTGTTTTTATTTGCAGTTCACCTTTGTCAAACTCCATCTTCTATTAGTTTAGCTAAATTAAAGGATAGTTAAATCATAGGGTCTAGTGGAGGGTGTTCCTGCCCATGGCAGGGGGTTGGAACCCTATGATCTTTACGGTCCCTTCCAACCCAAGCCATTCTATGATTTTGTGGTACTAGGCTCTCCACACAGATGCAAGTTTGTTCATGTTTCTTCTGCTTCTCGGCTGTTTCGCTGAATTTCCTTGCAAGGCTAGCACACTACTTGTGTTCCATGCATGCCTGAATGCCTTCTGAAATGTCTACAACAAACTGGTTAGCACTGATCAAAAATGCAGATCTGATACATCAAAGCAAAAGCCAATGGATCAATTTTTTTGCCTGGCTTTGTGACAAAATTGTCTATGTCTGTCAAGTGAACTGAATTTTGCTCTACTGCCATACATCATACTCTTTTCTGGTGAGAGGTACATGCCTTTAAGCAATCTGAGTGTCAATTCAGGGATATGAAAATCAAGGCACCTTGATTCTATGGCCTAAGTTTTCTGCCTGGTAATGCTACATCAAGCCAGTATTTTTTCGGTAGGTTTGGCTTTTTCTCTGAGGTCTCTGTTGAGTGGTACAGGAAGGATAAATGCTATTTCTGCTGCTACTGCCAAGCACTCAATAAATGTCAAAATATTTGCATCCTAAATAACCTGCCCATTCTTATTTTTTTCCTGTAGGGCATAATCATCTTTATTCCAGACAGGTTCTCTTACTCTATCAAGATCAACCTGGCCTACTTTATCTGTAAACTTTCTTTTGCCTGGCTAGATGCTATTATCTTTTTCTTCTAAAACCAAACTGGAAAGCCTGTGAACATCTAGGCAGAGTGACTATTGCAGGGTCTGGTTCTCCTTTTCTCCCCTCTTGAATGCTCACTTGGTCCTGTACAAGGTAGGCTTGAGTTTTCTTAGCCTGATCTGAGGGCATATATAGCCCTGCAGGTGAATTATCACACAAATTACAGGTAAAACAAGTTGTCCTTTTAGCAAGAAGTTGCCAATGTGCGTTAATCCACAAAGAATGTTGCCTTTGTCGTGTCCCCCTCCAGTATGATTAATTCACCTTTTGTTAATTGCTAATTGCAGCCATGGCTGTTGCTGTGCTTGGAATCATTTCTGTATTTTCATTGTTTTGCTGTTTGTACTAATGCAGATTAACTGGATCCTGTGGAATTGCTCTTGGTGTCTGTGCAAATATCTGTCATCTTTATGTCTCAATCAATCTCATTGGAAGGAGTACTTAAAAAACCAAACAAAAACCCCACAACAAAAACTGTACTTTTTTTTTGACAAGCAGATGTTACATTTCAGTTATGTTCTTTGGTAACTAAATGTTAGCAAAATTATCAAAGAAGTGGTGAAATGTTAAGTAGTTAACTTTCATTGCCTCAAGGACAAACCTAATGAAGCTTTAGTGAGCCGCTGGAGTGAGTTATGCTGCTTGATATGCAGGTTAGTATTTACCAGTTAGCATTCAATCAGCTATCTTTATGAGAGGTAGCCTCCAACCCTTAGAAGGATTGCTGGGTTAAAATGAATGCTAGCATGACATCATGCAATAATCTTCATTGGACTCTTTGCCAGATGAGAAGAAAAATTAAACAAGACCAACTGACAAAATAAGCTAAGAGTGGGGATTTAGATTTCTGGTAAAGAAAATCAGGTTCAGGTGGGATGTGATGAAAGCTGCAGGTCTTCAGCATTAGGAGAAGGAATCAGAAGGATCTCCTTCGAGAGGATGCATGCGATGTTTATTTGTACAAAGTGACCTTGTGATCCAAAAGCCATTAATTTGATCGCGCAGAACATGATCGCCACCCTGTGGTTGCTGGTAGAATTAGGCTAATGTAATGTGTTCCCTAATTAAAAAGTAATTAATCCTTCCTGCTATCTGCAGCAAAGGTTTTTGCATGTGCTTTTTGAATGCAGCTGGGACCTCGGAGGGGCAGGAGCAACGCTGGTTGCTCCCTTAGGAAAGGAGGTTGAGAGCTGAGACTCCAGTGTGAGTGGGGAGAGAGGGTTTAGTTTGGAGCTGTTTAGCTTCAAAAAATGAGAGCCTTACCTCTGTGTGTGAGCTATATATTTTTACACGTTCCTCAGATGCTGGAATTTTACTTCATGTTCACAGGACAAAAAGACACATCCCCCAAAAAAGCCATATGGGAAAAGTGTATTTTTCTGTACTTCCGCATTAGAAATTGCTCAGATATTGTTCTTGAAATTTCCCATGAAAAAAATCAGCATGCTAAAGATGCCTAGAGGGGGCTATCCAAAATATTAGTCAGAGTTTAATAAGAAAATAGCCTTACACTTTCTTAGCAGTTTTCTGAGAGAAAAGCTTGCCTTCCAAGGGCAATTTTATGCAGGAGGCTATCTGTATGTAGGCTACTTCAGCTGAGAAATCTTTCTCCTTTTGCAGAGGAAAACTGAGAAGATTAAGCCCCCTACTCTTAAAGCATCTTATATAAACATCTTCTTATTATAAAGCTTCAGCTCAGTTTAACTAAATTAGAAGCATCATAAAATGAAAAGCTTTCAGTAGAAAATGTGTGATGTTCTTAGTAAGCCTGGTTTTCAATACTGTATTTTTGTGAATGCTTAGTGTTCATGTAAGGTGCCCCCTATTACAGGCAAGTGAAGCCTGATACAGAAGAAACCTTCCACGGTGCAGCAGTGCTGTAGCTCACTGCACGTTGGACAGTTGGGGTGTCTGGGGCTGGCAATAGTCTCCGGGTCTTGTAGTCCTAATGTGCAGGACATTTCTGTAAGGCGAACTGCAGCTTCCGTAAGGAATAAGGTTTTATAGAGCATAAAGCAAGACCTAGTTGGTTTTCTGCATCTTTGTGTTGGGTGATAAATCTCTCATCTCTCAGAGGAGCTGGAGCTGGTCTCTTCTCAGAAGAACTCCCTAGTGCCATACTGTTTCTGAGCTATCCAGAGAGGCAGTTCAAGGGTGATCAGCTCAAACTTTACTCACCTGTAATTTAATTTAATTTAGAACTTAAAGACCTGAAAACTTAAGGCATTTAACCCACAGCACACTAAACCTTCAGCACAAATTAGCCTGTGTGGACTGCCCACCTTAGGGTGGGAGCTTATGCTAACATTTTCCTTCTACCAGATGCTTTCCCGTCGCACTGAGATCCTGTAAAGGACAGGAATAAATATAACCAGTCACCTCAAAATCAAGATTGGAGGTGAAGAAATGTAACAGCAGCACAGTGTTACCATAGTAACAGAAGCTCTAAAGTGATCTAATCTACTGTTAAATTCCAGCTCAGAGATGAACAAAATCAACATAACAGAATAAATGTTACATTAAAAGGGAACAAGGATATTTTGGGAGTGCTATTATGTTTGTGTCCCAAAATATAGCCTAAAAAACATATTTGAAGAGAGAGGGCATTTTTTAGGCATTTGAGTTGCACATTTATCATATTTGTTTCTAATTTGGACTCTAATTAATATCTGCTGAGGTTAGCTGTCAGGTGACCTTTTTAACACACTGCCTGAGTTTACTCTCACAGATGTATTGCTTCTCAGAGTGTTCCCCTTCTGTTGCCCTGGTTGCACAGATGGAGAATGGTGGCCCATACACTAAACATCCCAGATTTTTCAAGCTATTAAAGCCTCACACCCTTTGCTGTTGCAGGATCTAAATGAGTTCAAAACACTGAATCTCTTCTAAACATTGGATTTGACCAAGAGGAGCTTCTGAAGGGGCTTGCATTGCTAGGCAGAGCTGTTTTCAGCATGTGTTTCTCTTCCTGGTTAATGTTGCTATGTCAATAACTGGTTTCATTCCGTTTCAAGAAAGCAGCAAAGCTTTAAAACTTCCCATGAACTTTATTCCCCCCACAAAAAAATAGCTTGGATAAAAAATAAAGTCCTGAAATCTGGATGTTTCTTGCATCATTTCATGACATATCACTCTGAGTATTGACATCATTCATTACCTGAACAGGGAGGAAGTACTGAGTTTCTTTCAAGTTTTGTTTTAATGTCATTAAGAATGCTGGAGCTTCAGCTATCATTGAAGATTAGCTGTGATGTTGGGTTAGGGTATGGGAGGTCGGTTTGGGGTTTTTTTTTATGTTAAGCAGTCTCTGCTTGTGCTGTAAATTTGAGATTTTAAATGCCTGCTACTTAGGCATTTCTAAAGTAGCTGAGGAATTCTTATTAGCAGCCTAGCAGAGTTTAATATTATTCTGACATATGCATGGTAATGTAAAAGTAAAAAGAAAATAGCTGAACTAGGACTGATACATTTGAAATAATTTCCCAAGAAATCTGATAACAGACATCTTACATTTTCCTTATATTGAACATTTTATTTTAGTGACAGTTTGACCAAACCCCCAGTCCTTCTGAATCTAAGCATCTGGCATATATTTCATAACAAGATTTGTCTTCATGATCAAAGACATCACAGAATCTCTTTCTGCTTCATACAGAAGAATAAATTAACTTTGTGTGTGTTTTAAAAGTAGGTCTTTGGCTGTATTTCATCAGCAAGAAACAGGTGAAAATGGAATTTGCAGAGCATGTCTTTCAGTTTACCTTAATTGCTTATAAACAGCATGTGAACAGCATGCTTTAGAGTTGAGCTTTCCTTTTTCAATAGTGTGCTTTTAGAAAATGACAACTCATTTGCATGCAATTTACACACTGCATTTTTGCAGGAATACATTTGACTTTTTGCACTTTCCTCTGGTAGCTGCATTTCATTTTCTCAGGGCGGAATAGGAGAATTAAGATCAGACTTTAAAAGACATCCTACATTCTCTGCATATGTAGACTTCTATTTGCAAAGAAGAGAGGCCTTTCTTTCTAGCTCGCTCTTGCACATGGTGTAAAATCTAATAATTTCTTTCTGGCATCAAATCATGTATGTGTTTCTTTCTGCTTTATACCGTGCTGATCATTGTGGTATCTTCCATAAAATTCTTGTCTCATTATTGAAAGGTAGGGAAAGTAAAGCTATTTCTGAGGCAATAATCCTTGCTTTTATGGTCTGTTCTCCTTCATATTGATTGCTTGAATTTGAAACTCTCATGGCGTTTTGCAGGCAATAAAAAAATGGAAGAATGCGTTTCTTTTTGCTAGTGTATACTTACTAAGCCAGGCAGAGCTGCTTATGAACTTGGCACAGTCAGTGTCACCAAATTCAGGTAAATGAGGAAAAAGAGCAATTTCCATGGAGGATGGAGCTGGAGCTTCCTTCAGCTGTTTTACAGGTTTCCTTTGCTTTTCCAGCTCTATTTGTCCTCATTCTGTTTGAGCCTTCACTGAACTTGAGTGGATGAAGTTCTCTGGGTAGGAAAAACACCACCATTCTCCTCTCTCAAACTAGGCACTAAGACAAAATTCTGAAGTGCAGTGTAGGAGTTCTGAAGTGCAAAGGACTGGGATAACTATAGAGCCTATGTCTCTCTGTGTATGTTAGGATGTGTACACTCTATTGGACATTTCTGGGGTCCTGCTGGACCTATGTGATTTCTTCATATTAATGTAGTCAAGTAAAGAGTACAAGATAATATATATTAAAACTGAGTCAAATTTAAGAATCACTTTTCAGACATACCTCTGCAACAGGATTAAGATCCTTGTTGCGTGTAGAAGATACCAAAGGGTGCAAAAGAATATTCTGTTTCTTTTCCTACTTTTTTATATATATATTTATGGATAGCATTAGGTAACTATATCAGCATGCAGAGAATCTTCTTTTTGTCAAACCTGAATTATTATTTTAGTTAGATTTAGGGGTACCAGTCAGGGTTTCAATCCCTATATTTCTTGCATTGTGCAATCATATTTTAAATAGACCAGGCAGCTTATAATTTAGTCTTTGATAACTGAGGACGATCTAAGTGAGAGCAAAGTGGTTTAGGCTTATTATAGAGGAAACAGGTGGTTTATGATTCCATTATGGTGGGATCTCAAGTCCTCAAGAATATCTCCTACTGGGGTGACCAGTGGTCCTTGTAGCCCTGTGTCTTGTCTCTGACACTGGCCAGGAACAGGTATTTGTGAAAAGAATGTAAGACCTGAGTTGAGTACATGGTTAGACCTCTCCGAGCACTTCCCCAGCTTATGACAGTCTGTGGCTATTGACCTACAGATCAAGCCTGCTGTTGTAGTCATATGTTTCTGGCTGTTATAGGTTATTCCTTCCATTAATTTCTCTATTGTTTATGTGTTTGGGATTTTGTTGTTTTTGGTTTTTTTTCCTAGTCCTGTTTATACAGTGGCCCCAACAGTGTCCTTGGCAATGAGTTTTGACATTTCACTTATACGTTGTGGTCAAAAAGATAAACCTTGTTTTCTTTTCCTAGTTTTCAAACTGCTGCCTGATAATGCAGAAATTAAGAAGCGCCGCATTAAACAAGGGCATAACGAATAACTTGTTATCTGACTGCCTTGCATTCCTTATTTTTGCGTGATCCCATCTTTCCTTAGTTGTTGTTTTCCAAGTTTAGAAAGCCTTAGCCTGTATGATCTTCCTTTGTATGGATGCTGTATTGTTTCCTGGATCATTTGGTTGTCTTTATCTGTTTCCTTCTGCTGCTCTATCCTTTTAGAGGTGGGGTGCCTAGAAAGGCATGCAGTATTCAAGCTGCGGGAGTACCATGGGTTTATAAAGTGGCGTAATGATGTTTTTGCTGCTGTTTTTCATCCTTCATTAATAATTCTTACCATTCTGTTTTCCTTGTTCAATGCCTCTGAGCTGTGAACTGATGTTTTCAAGAAACTATCTGTAATGACTCCAAGATCTTTTGTGAATGTTGAGAGATAACTTAGAACACATTAATAAATCTAGATATATTTAGACTATTCCCCCCCCAAATGCTGTGCTTTAAATTTCATCTGACATTGATTGATTGTCTCATCGTTCAGTGTAGTGAGATTATTCTCTACTTGTTGCAGTTAGTTTTAGTTTTTAGTACCCTCAATAATTTTGAATCGCAAAGAGACTTTGTCACCTCACTATTCATTTCTTCCCTGAGCTTTAAATCCATTGAAGAGGACTCATATGGGCCCACAGTTTAACTTCCTAATAATATGGAAAATGACTGTTTATTCTCATGATATACATTCTGTCTTTTAATAAATCATTCATCCTGTAAAAGACCTTCCTTGTGGCTCCGTACAGTTTAATTTTTTTAAGAGCCTTTGGTGAGAAACCTTGTCAAAACCTTATTGGAAATCCAAGTATAGCAGATCAGTTGAAATGACCTCATCGCCATTTATCATCTCTTTCAGAGAGCCTGAATATCCTCATGAGATGTGACTTTGTGTCTTGGCTTTTCTGTGTTGTATTTGTCTGTCTGCTACTTCTTTATTTATTACAGTTTTTTTCAATTCACGTGGTATAAAAAGTCGGATTTGCTGGCCTGATTTTTCCTAGTTTTCCATTAATCCCTTAAAGGAAAGCTTAAAATCCATGTGTCTCTACTGAAGCCTGTTTAAGTGAGGAGTACATCCATGTGTCATTCTTTTAGGAATATTACTACTTGCTCTTTTCTGATCTTGAACTTCCCTTGTTTCTATTTCAGTTTGAGGCAGTTGCTCTGACTTTTCTCCTGTAAGAACTTAGGTGCCGCCTCTCTTAATTGTTTCCCAACAAACACTGAAATAATTGCTTTCAGTTCTCTAATAAAGCACAATCCTTTTAACCAATTGTTTCTAGAAACTTTTAGGCAGACACACTACTATTGGCACATTCTTTTGAAAGACAAATTTTTGCTTTTTGAATTGATCCTTCCAATCTCTTCACCAGGGTCTGCAGTGATATGACAAGGGGTAATGGGTTCAAACTTAACAGGGGAGATTTAGGTTAGATATAAGGATTAAGTTCTTCCCTGTGAGGGTGGAGAGGCCCTGGCACAGGTTGCGCAGAGAAGCTGTAGTGCCCCATCCCTGGCAGTGTTCATGGCCAGGTTGGATGGGGCTTGGAGCAACCTGGTCTAGTGGAAGGTGTTCGTGTCCATGGCAGAGGATTGGAACTGGATGATCATAAGGTGCTTTGCAACCCAAACCATTCTGTGATTCATTCTATGATTCTTTTGCCTGTCCCTGTTATGATTTTCAGATTTGACTTCCTGTGATGCCCCTTATAATTTTCTTCAGGTGAATATAGCTTCCAGTTCTTGATTTGTTGAGTTTGCTGGAAGCTTGAATGTAGCTTCCAGTGTGATTTGTTATCCTCCTGCCTTCCTTCACAAGAAAAAAATGAAATGGTTAACAGTATTGATGTGTGAATTATCTCTGCCAGGCACTTGAATCAATCCTGTGCTGAGGGATTCCCCCCCGCCCCAGCTCTCTGGAGACTTGATGAAGCATGAGGATAAATGAAGACACAGCAGCACAGGCTTCAGTGTGTTGCTAATGCATTGCTGGCTGCAGTCAGTACTGCTGTGTCTTCGGTGCTAATACTACTGGAGATGTATAGATTGAAGCTCAGTAGCATTGTTGCCTGCTCTCCTGCCTGCAATGCAGGCATGACTCAAGCACTACCTACAGTAGAGCTTTTTGCCATCTCAGGTATCGGAGGTATGTCACCTCTAGATGGACATTAATTTCAAACTCAGACATAATATTCGTAGTTCACTTTGTGTGCCTGTACATGATTTCTACCAAATATCCTATATATTTTGAAATCAGCATGCCATGAAAGCAGCCCTGTAAAGGCACTCGCTAGCAGCCTTCAAGTATCTGAAGGGGGCCTATAGGAATGCTGGGGAGGGACTCTTCATTAGGGACTGTAATGATAGGACAAGGGGTAATGGGTTCAAACTTAAACAGGGGAAGTTTAGATTGGATATGAGGAAGAAATTCTTTACTGTGAGGGTGGTGAGGCACTGGAATGGGTTGCCCAGGGAAGTTGTGAATGCTCCATCACTGGCGGTATTCAAGGCTGGGTTTGACATAGCCTTGAGTAGCATGGTTTAGTGGGAGGTGTCCCTGCCCCTGGCACTAGATGATCTTAAGGTCCTTTCCAACCCTGACTGTTCTATGATTCTATTAATATGCCTCATTTGTTTTGATATTAATATGCCTGGTGCTGCTACTAACATCAGTAAAATATCTTGCAAAGAAATGCCTCTTTAAAACAAGACTGTACATGCTGGTTCACCATCTTGGAAATAATGAGAGGGAAAGATGTAGGTAACACAATTGTACAGATGGCTTGTTCTTCAGTTTTGAGAAAGAGAGCCTAAATGAATATCTTGTTCAGAGCATGCTTGGGTAATAACAGCTGGTTGAAGAGAGGAAAGGTAATGTTTCTATAGCAGAAGGTTTTGATGGCAATAAGCTGATTTCAGTTTGGATGTGCAGACAGTTTGTGAAACACAAAACCCAATAAAAGAAAAAACACTTCCCCAAAACAGGTTTCATCCAGAAAATAGAGAAAGATAACCAAATATTGAGTTTCTCTGAATGGGATACTCTCTAGTATGTATTTAAGGCTTGCTTCGTCTACTGTAAGAGCTAGCAACTGCTTTTTAGATAGGAAATTCTAAATGTCAGAACATCTTCCTGATGAGGTATCCTGCTGCCTGACAAGTCAACCCAAACCTGGGCTCAGCATTTAAACTTCTGTTTCATATACTGAATACAGGGACTATGTCTGCATAGCTAAATATGCCTCAGGTTCAGTACACACAGAAGTTGCTAAGTTCATGAAGAAAGGTATAGGATGTCATTTGGGCAAACTGAGCTTTCCATGAAGACATCTAATTTCACAATTTTGCAATGTGGAACAAGGTATTTAGGTGGAAATTTTGTACAAGTTGCAAGAACATAAGGTCTGACCGAACCAGGACTTTCTGCTAATGAAATCATACATAACTGCCATGATACTAATAAGTGTAGTATTTCAGCTTTCAAGATATTCTTCTGTGGAAATACTCAAAATGTAATGACTGTAAATTTGAGCTTTTCCAAAACTTTTCAGAGGTTTAACTTACACTTTCTGTCTGACACTAATGTCAGTTGTTTTTGAAATGGCTACACAGTCGTTACTAAATTAGTATGGTTTCTGTAGTCTTTGTTTTTCATTGGCATTGATGTCTTTTTGCTTTATAGTAATGACATCTGTTAGGCTATGACTTTAGCAGTTCTTTCTATTCACTTCAGTATCACTTTTACATGTGAAAGACTGTTATGATTGGAAGAAATCTCTAATTGGTTATTTAATCTCCTTTTAACGGTAATAAAAGTAATTTCCCTACTGTAGACCATCTCTAATCCATGCATATCCCAGTCTAGGATATTGCCAGGATATTACTAGTATCCATGATACCTCATTCCTATGGCTATGTGCTGCTGTCATTGTTTCACTATATCTTCTCATGAATTTTGAGACAAAGTGAGTTTGGATGCTTACGCATCTAGCCTTACGTTTTCTCCTGAAAAACCGAGGTATAATTTAGTATTTTCTACCATGTTCTGAACACCGTGGTTTGCCACATCAGCCATTTCTTAGTCTCGTATTTGGACAATGTTTGCCGTTGGCCTTGAAGATCACTTTTATTGCTTGTAAGCTACTGTATCTGACTTGCACCTTCAAAATGTGGTCCACCTATTCACAAAATGCATTCATTTCTCATAGGTTTAAGATTATGCAGGCCAAATGTTTGAGTAGGGGGTAAGGGAAGGAGGATTATTTTGAATATTCTTTTCAAGCGTCTTTCATTTAAACTCAATTTCTGCACATCTCTTACATATTTATATACAGTAATCAAATATGGGTTTGAAATGTAAAAGATTCTTACAAAACTTTGAAATTATTTCCTTATACTTTAAGGTATCCGGAACAGACACCACTTGTGATTTATTCAGTCAGGGTCTTTCTCACGTCTGAAAGGCAGAACTTTGATACTCTTCTTTCACTACATCTGAAGTAGCTCTGTGTCTGTGTTCCAGTAGATCAGTAGAAGAATATCAACGTTGAGATCTGTGATGCAAATGTCAGAGAAAAATTTGCACTAAAAGTTATTCTAAAGCTACTGGAGCTGTAAAAACTTTCCATCGATTTGTATTAATAATCTACCTTTGGAGGTAATTAAGCTGTTAACCTGTCAGTTTCATATGAAACGGTTTTAGCAGTTTGCATCTTGTCCTTTATCTATAAAAGATACAACACAAGAATTATTTTAAAGGCCTGTCTTAAGATGATACCACCACAGTGTTTCTAGAACTGTACCCTTTTCCATAAAGTTAAGAGGCACTTTTATGAATCTGGAGCTCTCCACAACGAATTTCAATGTAATACAAGTAAGTGTAAGATTCACCCCCACTCAGGAAGAGAAAATCACATAGGTTATGCCTACTCTTGTTCCTCACTTGGGAACACATAGCAGGTTGATTACACTTTTTTCCTAAAATAAGCTAAAATTTCTGCTTAATGCTGAATTTGAGGTTTGCTTGGAGCATTTACATACAACAGAACAAGCACTGTGTATTTCAGACAGCGGTAAATCCTACTGCTGGAATGGAAAGCAGCCCATGGGAATGTAGCCTCAGCTGGCAGTGCCTCTTTGGGCTGACAGTTCCTTTTCTCAGAGGGAAGGAACAAGCAACTTCTAGTGTTTCTCCTCTGTTTGTCAACTGTGGGGTTAGTTAGTATGCTACAGCTGTGCGGATTTTCATTTCTGATAAAACTTAGTCTGAGAGGTATTTGTTGATGATTGTCAACAATCGAATTATAGATGATGTTGGTAAACAAAATGCTGCCTTGATGAGCGATGAGTTGGCTCTACTGTGACATGACTGCTAAGTCATTCAAAGCACTGATTAAACGCATTACAGTAAAATAATCACCATCCATTACCTTTAATGTCTTGAACTGACAACCTAGTTAAGGCAGCTGATGGTGTCAGCAAAATGATTTGTTGGTCCTCATGTCCAATGACAATAAATCACTGCAATAAATCAATGAACAGTAGCAATAAAACAATATATTTTCATTTTTCTTGACATTCAATTACAGAGCGTGTTTACAAACTTATTCTTAAACACTCAGTGATATGGCAGGATTCAGCATCCACCAGCAACTAATACATACAGTTGTTGAGATCTCGTTTTGTCCAATCATGTTTTTCCCTTACTTTTGCTTTCTGCTGTATCTGCTGCTGTGATAGATCACTTGTCTTACAGTGCCAGATTCATTCTCGGGTGTAAAAGATAGAATTTTTGTATTCTTTTTCATTACATCTGAAAAAGTTTGTTCTTCCAGAAAGTTTCTACAGGTGTTGTGGGTTTCTTAAAACTTCAAGGATAATGGTAGCATTCCTGTTTTTTCTCCTTTCTAGTAACACCTCTAGGCTAATAAAGTCCATAATTTAGCTTGTATGTTGGGAAAAAAAAAAAGTGAACTTAAGCATCTGATCAGCCAGAATTGAGTTCAGGCTCCCACGCTGCTCATGTCAATGAGCAGTCAATGACACTCTGCCAGTAGCCATCATCATCTTCTCTGTTCTGCCATCACTGGGGCTGTGCTGAACACCAGTCCTGGCAAGCAAATAAAGTTTTGGCAACATCAGATTTTATTTTATAAGTATACATCTGTATCCACCTATTTCTCTCTCTTGTCATGGATATGTTTGTGTGTTGTTATCCAATTGTGGGTGTGCATAAAATTAACAATCCTTGGAAGTCAATTATATGCTCCTTGGAAATTATGAAAGCAAAACACCTCCCAGAGACTTGAAAATATCGAGTATTTTCATTAGGTAAATAAAAAGTTAGCTTTTTATCTAAAAACTGATAAGGCAAACATCTATTTCTTTTCTTTTTTGGCTAAAGAAAAGGTTTAGAGTACTTAAACATTTTCCTCTGGATTCCTTCCTCTGCCCTGCCTACGTGCACACGCTCCACCAGACTCTTAAAATGCCCTGAGGAATTCACAGAGCATAGTTTTTTTAATGTCATTCAGATAACACGTTACCCAGGTGAGTAATAAGAAGACAGGGCTGGAAGAACAGAGGCTGTAGATCCTTTGTACTGAGCCTCTTACCATTTCCTGTGCAGCAAGTCTCTGCTTCATTGGACTTGATTTGTTTCTGTCACATTGTGTTGTAGGAAGTTTGCTATCAGCAGGAACAGGTCTCCACATATGTGCAAAAAGAAGAACTGTGGTAATGTTTTTCCCATTATAGTCCCAGAGGTTGAAAGGAAGAGGTCTGGCTGAGAAAGCAAGAAACATGTATCACATCTACATTGACTAATGCTTAGAGGTACAGCTTAAGTTGCTTCAGCAGACAGGGCCTTGCCATTAATGGCTTTGTTAAGCAAAATAGGAAGTTCTAAAGATATACATCCGCTGTTACATTGCTAATCTTTCTTTTACTGATGTAAAATTGGAAATCATGGCCTGTGTGCTTTTCTGCACCACTGGCCTGGAGTGGTCACCCAGCGGGGCACGTGGGGTTCCTAGTGTCAGCTCCTGTGCAATACACCAAGCTTCCTACGAAAATGTGATTGAGTTTATCTGCTTATGGACCAAGCTTAGTTTGAGGTAGTGATTTAACCTGGATTCCATTTTCTTGAGCACTTGCCCGCTCAAGACAGAAAAGTGGTCATGGAGATGAAACTTTTTTGATGTGGCTGTATCACATGGTATCTGAAAGATTTTCTTGTTTTGTTCTAAAAATGGATCTGTCAGTAGGGAATGATTGGTCTCACTGGACATATGGACAGTTAGAACTAGAAAAGCTGAATGTCAGTGAGGGATGGTAAAAACTAAATGCTTGACTATAAATTATTTTTTACATCATATTTAAATTAGAATATAGAAAATGCAAGTAGTCAATATCAGTTATGTAGCAGAGACCAGAACATGTCAAGAAATGCTCTGGGTTTTGATGAAGGTGAACTGTGATGGAGACCCTGCACTGACCTTGCAGGAGGCCGAAGTTGGTGACACTTATTTCGAAAGTAATATCTGCAGCAAACACTTCTGAAATGAGGACTTTCAGAACACTGTGGGATATGTGCTGTGTAAGGGTTATTAAGAGATCATTTGAGATAACGATCTTCAATTTGGTTCTGGAAAGCCTCAGCAATTGCTCAGAAAAGAGGGAGCAAAGCAGACTACTGCTCTGTATCGAATTGTCTGCCTGAGAGATCTGTATAAGCAGCTGAAGTTTGTAAAAGGTGGAGAAAAAGTTGAATGTTCTCAAAGTCTGTATTAAATGCAAGAGATTATTTGTAGTATCATCAGTGAGAACTGGTTTCTTTCCTAGAGCAGTGATTCATTTAACTGATTATATCCCACCCTCCAAACTATGCATTTGTATTTCCAACCTCATGGTCTTTTCCATGACATGCTAGTGTCTTGCCTTTTATAACCAGGCATGCTTTCACCTGGAAGTTTGCATCTTTGGGCCGTATTTTGGGGTTCGTACGGGTTCATACTTCATCTTAGTTTGTTGAGTCAGCTTCAAAATGGTCAGAATGGGGCTGGGAGCGTGGCCTGGAGGCTGAGCTTCCTCTGATGCTGGCAGTGGGTTCATCAGCCTGGTGGATCAGTTGGTAATCCCTCCCTGTGTCATGCTGCTGTTGCTCCTGCTCATCAAAGGAGAGGAGGGGAACAGGCTCTCCAACAACCCTCTCTCCTGTTGCCTAGATCTTGGACCAAGATCTGCAGGAGAGCAGGCACGCATGTTCCCTCATCCCAGCCTCACCTGAAACACAATGCCAATGGCCTTTGCAAGGTAGTTTGTTTTCAAGTCAGGGCTGAAATCAAACAATTCTGCAGGCGTTGAGGTGAGTGCAGTGCTTTAGGGTCCTCACCAGAGACTGACAGCTCTGGTTTTGTCAGCTCCGAAGCAAAGTTTAAATGGAATTTAATTTTAATCTGGATCAGTCTGGCTATCTCTAACTTTGATTAGGCTACATGGTATTTCAGTTGACTATCACAGAGGGGCCTCTAGCACAGCCTATTTAATAGGCAGCCTGCCCAGGGGAAAAAGAGCATCAATAGAGCATTTTTCAGGATATGCCATTCCACACCTTGCTAAAACTGCAAAGAACAATAAGAAAATGGATGATGCAGAGTAGGTAAACTTCAAAAATAACATTCAGCTGATAATTCTTTATCAGGTCCTAACTCTGAGGGGTTGTGTAAAGCTTTTTTTAAAGGTGAAGCAATCATGATAGCTAAATTATGAGATTGTTGTACTATTGTAGTACCTACATACTGTGGCTTTAGGAAGTATTAATCACTGCGTACTGAGTCTGAGAACATCTGCTTGAAAGGATTGTTTGAATGAGGCAAAGGGGCAATGTGTGAAATTTTCTTTCCTACTCTTCATTTTGAAATCTCTAGAGATCCCGCTTCAGTATTCCTGGTATCATTGTGTTGAGGTTAATAAGAACATGACACAACATATTGATTTAAAATGTGTGGTTTTGCATAGGCATTAACATTTTACATAGTTTAAAAGCCTATCAAAATCACTTCCATTCAGTATGAGGAGATCCTGTTACATGATAGTCTGTGGTCCTCCTTCACTAGGGAAAGAATGAATATATTAAACTTTTTAAAATGGCATCTATAAAATCCATGCAATGAAATAGTTAAGTACACAAGCTCCATCCCAATCAATGTTTATTTCTTGGTAAAACTGGCTCTGCAGCATATCTTTGCCATCTCTGTAAACATTTCTCTAGTAACTTTAACAATTGTGTCTGTTTCCTTTTAAAGCTGCTCTAGCATTTTGAAGGTGTCCTATAGTAGCACAAATATTGGGAATTGACCGCAAAGTTTGCTTCCTAAAGTCTTTCTGGTCTTGCTTGTGGCTGCAGGCAATGAAAAATGAAAGACTGAGACCACACAGCTCCTGCCATCCAGCTTGAAAGCTGTATCACACCCTGGCAATCACTGCAAAGCATCATTAAGTCTTGCTATATGTGGCTCAGAGAAGACCAGGCAGATTTGGCTCATTATGGTGAATATAATTTGAAGCCTTGCTTTGAAGAAGCATGGAACAAGAAAAAGATGCAAGCACCATCGGCAGATGCACATAGGATTAAAACCCCTAACCCTGCCCCCAACACTGTAAAGCATCTGAAATTTAGCTAGAATTAGCTTTTTGTCACACTTTATCTGCTCACAGGCCACCACTGCCATCAAAGTAGCAGCAGCTGAAGTGACTTGTGACACAGCTGGCAGTCAGCAGTGCCTCGGGGCTCAGGGCAGCAGGGATGCTGTCTACTGAAGCATCCTCTGCTCCTCAGAGAAAGCGCATCTCCACACACTAGGACAAAGATCAGTATAAGGGCAGAGAGGGGAGAGGGAAATGTGAAAGGAAGGGTACAAGCACTTCCAATTTTTATAACTCACAAGGCTTTTCCTTTGTCTTTGACACCTGCCCTAGAGTACATGCAGCACACTGCTAAGTAACATCTTGTCACAAAGCCCAATGCAGTGATTACACTCTGACTAGGTTATTAAGGCAATTTTATTTCACGCTTGTCTATTAAGGTATATAGTAAGTTACTGCATGACAAAGATGGTCTTCTGGGTTCTTTAAATTGTCCATTTTTTTTAATACCTTGCCATTGAAACCACCAGACTGCTGTACTACAGTCATATAATGAAACTAATCATAATACTTTCTCTTTGTTAGGAATACATTCGGTGTCACTGCTCACCAGCAGTTTATGAAACAGATTTCCCATTTTGTCAGCTCAGCATATGGTGTTCAAAACCTGATTCTTAGTTCTTTTTTTTTTTTTTTTGATGCGGGGTGGGGTAGAAGGACACGAACAGCTATTAAAAGCATGCTTCCCATGACTTGCTTAAGAACAAAAAGTAAACCATTTCATCATCGTTTGCTGTTTTTGACTAAAAGGTGAAAGTCATTTACTTTTTTTCCTTGTGAGGCTCCCTCCCTTATCTATAATCTCAATTTATGACTTCATTTCTCCCATAAGAAGGATGTATTCAGGACTGGGAATTTGGTGTATATTGGGAATGTGTTTGTATTAGAATTTTGAATTGCTGAATTGCAAAAATTTGCCAAGATATCATCAAGATTTGGAACAAATTAATTATCAAGTGGAAATACAGGAATAAGCAAAGTAAGACATCTGTATATGCATCCTACCTTGCAGAATGCTTTTAGATTAGATCTGTATTGGAATATGTCTGTTAATGGAGCTTAAGAGCACATTTACCTGTCCACAGCTGTAGCCAATTGGTCGCCCATGGTCTCTGCAAAGTCTGTTACGTTATTTGCGCTAGCCCTGGCAGCTAGACACCATTTACTTTAAAGGCAGAAGGAGAAAGGAGAAGAGGATAGTTTCAGAGTATATGACAAGTGAGCTCTCTGAAAAACATCCTGCAGCAAATCTAGCTGTATCTGTGTAAGATGCCCCTGGCGTCTGATGATTCTCTGTAGGTATGGTGCTAGGGCAATGTGGCTTTCTTGCACAACTTTGTTGTTTGGAATTTAAATTCATCAGTAAGGTAATAAGCCAGAGCTGATGGGGCACGGACACACATCCCACTTGAGCCATCCCTGCTTCTGGTCAGTCTCTTTTAGTAAAGGGACACTAGCGTGATATCTTTAGCTAGTGAGGTGAAGACATACTGAACCTGTTTTGGCATTGGCTCAGTCCTCAGGGCTGAGGTGCACCATGAGGCTCTGCTTACAACCTGCAGTGACAGAAAGCGCTGTGCTGACATTAAACAAAAAGCTGAGAGAAAAGGGTTGACAACTATTTTATTGTCTCCAGGAAGGGATCTGATTTCTCTTGTCTGAAAATGGTTGTAATTGGTAGAAGATTCGGTCAGTATAAAGAAATACATGAGTATATTCTCTATCTTTTCATTAACCAGAAAACAAAAACGTTTTTCTTTTTTTTTCCTGATATCTCATTTTTCAGTGTGTGTTTTTCCCAAATAATCAGCATGAATTGCAGTATTTGTGTTGTTATGTCATTCCTTGTGTAGCCTTGTCCAGTTGAAACATTTACAAATCTTATCAAACACAAGGGCTGTGGTCCCAGTGTTTATTTATACAGGGAGCCACCGTGTCTGTCTCAATTCACATGAGTTATGTTTTCTTTTTACTGGTGGCCATTCTGTCAAACCACTGCAACTAGGCCATAGCACTCAAAGCAAAAGGCTCACAGGTCAAGCACAAGTCCCCTTCTAACATATTTTTCTCTAAGGTAGCTGGCAAATATTTGCACACTCAAGGATAATTAGGCTTGATTAGGAAAACTAGTTGTATCCAGATTCTGAAGTGCCATGGTTGTGGGCTGGGAAATGCATACAGATGTGGCCTAGATATCCAGCAGGTTTGTTTGATGAGAAAAAAAAACCTTTAGCATTTTTTGATTTTAATAAATCGCATTAGCACAAAGCAAAGTTGATTGTAACCCCTTCCCTCCATCCAACCCCGTAGCTACTTCTGTTATGAAAGAAATGTTCAGATAACCAATTAAGTGCATTCATGGCAGGAAAGAAGCAAAATGGTTGAGGAAAGTCAAAGAGTTTGATTTTTTTGTTTTAATAGATAACACGGGTGCTTCTTTACCTGCTTTGCTCTGATCGTTAATGAAACATGTTGAGCTCTAAGGAACAGCATGAGTGTCAATGTCTTTGTCAATGACATCCTTAGTGCTCATGACTCAGAAGTCCATAGGTCTCCATGCAGAACAACTCCATGGGTAAGAGAATATTGTTTCTTTTCATATATGTTTCCTGCTGTTGCTTCATATATATCTGAATTCTGCATTGTGCTGATGCTCAGTTATTGGAGGTTGCTATGTTCAGCTCTTGGGAATTGAATTTTAAAGATGTTTCTGTTCTAACTGCTAGAAACAAGTTATTTCATGGTAATGAGAACTGCACATTACACCATAAGGAGGAGCTCAAATTCAGTGCAGAGTGAAGCAGTTTTCTTGGCTTTCACATGTTCTCTGAAACCTGTCCTGTTGCACAGAAGAGATGGCAGGATACCCGTCCAGCATTGTTCATTGTGATTTTGTAATGATTAAGTACAGGAGTCTTTGATTTGGTAAACTTGTTAAAACCAATCTGTAGGGTGCAAACATAAAATATGATCTATAGCTAAAGTAAAAAGGATTTTAATTCAAAAACATTCAAACACAAAGAGAACTTCTAAGTGTTATGTTAGAAGGTGCTTATCTGGCTATCTTGAAATATACCCCCAAATTTGTGAACTATCCCAGTAGCAACACCAGGGTGGGCTGAATCCTGCTTCAGAAACTGCGAAGATACTGTAGCAAACTTGTAGCATTATTTCTGCTTCTACTTAGTAGATTATGGTTACACATTTATCCTTATTTTTAAGTTTTGCAGCCTCTTTAACCTGAGTAAATCTGTGAAATACTTTCACCATCGTCTTTCTGTGCCTTCATACTAGGTCCCACATGCATTTCTCATTTAATTAATGGTTCCCTTAATTAATCATTCTGTGAATGGCCTGAAGTTTGTTTCTAATGTCTGCGGTCCCTGTGGTTATTAATCAACTAAGAAATAAATCTGAAAATAAATTAATAAAATGGAAAAGTGCCAAAAATTTCAGAAATTATAATGTAAAAGTGAGGCAATCAAAAAGCCAATGTATGCTATAAGACAATTTATTATGAATTGTCAATAAATATAACAATCAAACTTCTAAATCTCTGGAATCCTACTAAGATTACATGCTCTTGCGTTATAAAAGGGATATAGTACCAGTGAAAGGCACACTGCAAAATGATGCCGCCTTCATGCAAGATGGATGTGCAGTATCAGCAGTGAGCACTCCCACACTATTTAGGTGTCAAATGGTCTGTAGGCTTGTAAAACTAAATGGGTTTGTGAAAAAATCTGTTTGTAAAGGTGCCACAACTGTAGTAAGTCAGCCCAGGAATGGCTCTGAGGCCTTTCCTGGTGCCTCCTGGGAACTCTTCTTCAGCAAAGAGTTGTAACACTCTCCTTACTGTGCTACACTTCTTTTCCCCATTGGAAATCTTTGTAATTTTGGGGGCAGTTGTTCCTTGCCTTTTTCTAATTGCTAACACGAAGCTTACTAGTTCCTAGGCTGCTCTGTGGACACAGCCTCTTTTGGCACACCACAGCATCCCAGTATCTCTGAAGCCTGTGATGACAATGGGTGCTTTTATACAGTAAGGGGGTAGGGACATTGCCTAGTCCTTTGGCAGTGTCTCATTGGTCCTCTGGATTGTTCACATCCTTTTGTAGTAATTTCTATATCCAAGCTAAAGTTCTTTCACGTTTTCTTGCCACTGGCAGCATTCACTTAAATATTTAGCTAAGGGGAGCTAGAGTCCTCAAGTCTCCACTGCTGCCCAGAGTCCCTAGCTGCCTCTTACACACCTTTACCATTGTAGTTTACCTTTTGCCATTGTTTCAAGCAGCTATTTGGACCCAGACCTGACAATGGTCTCCCAGTCACTGATGCCTCTGTAGCAAGCTGCTTGCTTTACATAGTACTTCTGTAAGCTAGTGTAAACTCTAAACAAGATTGCATTTTATTTTGTACAGCTTTTAGCCACAGCCTGCTCCTGCCAGCTGGCCTCAGAAGCCTTATTTTCCATCACCTGCAGTTGGTTACACTTGCCCAGTCCAAGATTGCTGCTTATCATTGTTGTTTTGATGATATTGCATGTGCCACTGCAGTCCAACTGGAATCAAAGCAGTCATTCATTTAATAGTATTGCTTCAAATATGGCAGCTGAATGGTAGGTGACTGACTTCGGTTGTGCATATGCTTTGAGAATCTGCTTTTAGTGAAATTGCATTGCAGATATCATCATCCTCTGAACCAAAGCCCTCTACATCTTTGGCCTGTGTATGCACTGCTCACTCCTTTCTTCCTGAAATAGCTGCAGCGTCCGGGTTTACAGATGGCCCTACTTCACATCCTCCTTGCACCTCTCCCTCTCTTGTTCTTCACAGTTGTCTTTAGCTTAAATATATTTCTTTGTGTGGGGGTTGGTTTTTTGTGAGTTGTTTAGGGTTTTTTTTTTCCCCTAAACTGCAATTTTGCTGTTTTCTGTCATCATTTGTGTGACCCCAGTGGGGTGGCAGTATTTGGAGATGCCTCCCTGGAAGTAAAGCATTGCTGTCTCAGCCAACTCCTGTTGTGGGGATCCTAGGATGGTTGGGTCATCTCCAGCATGACCAGCAAAGGAGAAAGTTTTCACTTTTGAATTTTAAAGTTCTTGTTACTTATTTTCATATAAGTACATGGTAGGTCCCTTCTGGCTTAATTTGCTTTGGATCACAATGCTTACTCAACAACGAAGATGTCTGGTGTTTCTGTTATTGTTCTTGATCAGTGGTGTTGACCTTACCTTTCCTCTTTTTCTTCCCCGTGTGATGGCTAACTCCCTTTCTTCTCATTTTCAGTTCTTTATCTTTTAGCAGCCATCACTAGTTCTGTATACAGCCTTTTTTTTCCCCCCCGAATTTGTTTGTGCCAGATTCTTTGGTAGAAATCCAGCATGGCCAGTGGTCTGAGTCAGTCTATGCTGATCACCTCTGCCTTGTGTATCTCACTAGACTGCCTCCACCACATTTCACATACCAGGTGTTGGCTCATAAAACAAGAGGGTTTCATGCTGATAAATCTAAGTTGCTTTTTATTTAGCGGCTTACTTCAGAGGTGCTGCAAATGCAACATAGACTCCATCTACAAACATATAGGTTAATGTCATGGTTCTTCCTTCAGACTCTTCCCCCTTTTTTGTATTTTATGCAGTTCGAGTCTTAACAGGGATAACATATCTAGGGCAGAGACAGTAGGTTAAGCTCTGTTTTCCATGAGTGTTTAGTACTTTTGCAAACAGCATGATTACTCTTTCTAGGAAAGGCTGTTCACTATGCACCTGGACAACAGCCTGAGCCTGTGCCAGACAGGCAGGCATCCAGATGAACAGCACATCAGTGCAAGTGTGTTCCTAGAGTCATACGACTGTTGTGTATCGTTTTTCTGTTCTGGGAAAATTTTCCCTCTCTTTTCCCACTCTCTGGAAAATAAACAAACAAACCAACTAAAACACAACGCCTTTTCAACAGGAATTAGCATTTTAAAATATGTTGGGGGAGAGGAAGCCTGGATGCTGGACTGGGATGTAGGAAGCCTGGGTTTAGTCCCTAAAGCTGCTGCAGAGCTTCATTGATGTAGTCTAAGACATGTATACCCACCACTTACTAGGCCTCCTCTGTGAGATGATTCCTAGACATCACTGTCTGTGTTTCCTGTTGTAAGTGCTTTAGATTAGGTGGTGCTATTCTTTGGCTACTGGGGTAGCAAAGTGTCAATATACAGGCCCCTCAAAGCAGGCCCCTCCTGCTTTATATAAAATGGGTCCAGACAGAAAAAAAATCATCCCAAACTGAGAAGGGAACATGTTTTGGAGCTCGGGGGTTGGAGCTTGCTAGATCTCATGGGACTGATCTTGTGCCATAAAGAAAGCAAAAAACGATGATGATGGTGAGTGCACATCAGCGCTGCTCTCCTCAGCTTCAAAGGTGAATGCTGGAAGTCGAAACCAGTATTTTCAAAATGCACTTTTGATTTACCAGTGAATGTGACAAAGCCTGTTACGCAAGATCCACAAGCCCAGCAACGGCTGAAGAACTTCCATGCATTTAAGCCTCAAGTTTCAAGGAGGTTGAATATAATTCAAGTCAGTGTAAAACTGTAATATTTACATAACATTCACGGTGCCATATGTATGCAGTATAAAAAGTGCCACACAAACAAAAAATGGGTTTTGCAGTAATCCACTAAGTGAGAAGTACTTTTCACCCCATTTTAAGGCATGGAAGTTAAGGTGCACATGGATATGGAGGCTGTGCAGAAGGTTTGTGATAAGTTTATTAGTCTGCATTTTACTTAGAAATGTAAGCCAAACAGGAGGAAAAGGGAGAAGCAAAACACGATATGATGGCTTGAGCACTGTTAATAGAAAACAATTATTTAAGAATTTCAAACTTTCTCTTTTTTTAATCTATATTGTGGTTTTGGTTGTGCTGCATTTTAATAGCATCGTAGAGCTGAT
This sequence comes from Ara ararauna, assembly GCA_028858755.1. Taxonomy (NCBI): domain Eukaryota; kingdom Metazoa; phylum Chordata; class Aves; order Psittaciformes; family Psittacidae; genus Ara; species Ara ararauna. The sequence goes on along the minus strand of CM054379.1, from coordinate 115,976,824 downwards.
GTATATCTTAAAATGAGAACTTCAAAAGAGAGTCAAGAAAACTAGAATTCCTGTTGACTTTTTGCCTATACTTATATATATTTTGTGTTCAGTTAAGTTGTCTGTGTTTAGTTATTTGCACATTTCTTTGCCTGCCTGGAAAATTCTTGGGTCTTATTCAACCTTTTACTCTCTTTTTCTGATTTTGACTATTGAAAAACTTTTGATACTGCTATCACAGAAATAGAAGTAATATAGCAAACTATAAAAATACATAGCTGCTATACCAAAGTAGTGCGAAGTGTCAGACCTGGGAACAGGCTGGACAAAAAACAGGGGGGTGGGTGTAGCCATATGTAGAGAGCAGCTTGGAATTCATCATCTTCAACAATTCAAGTCATTATTCCTCATTGTGGGTAAGCAAGGGTGGGAGGGGGAGAGTGAGAATTAAATATGCAGTTTTATTTAACAGAAATGTTTTGAAGGTGTAAGGAATTCTTTGTGAATAATTCATGCTCTTTAAGATCAGAAGCACTGAGACAAAGAAAAGGTGGGGAATTCTGCTGGGATGTGCCAGTTTAGAAACAAAGCAGCGCTCTTGCTACATGTAAATGCTGCTGAAACAGGATGGCTGTAACATCGGGGGTGGGGGAAATCTTTGCTAAAAAGTCTGTAGCAATATAGATGATCTCTTCTTCAGAAGGTAAATTATTCATTTTGTCCTTGATCAGTTCCAGTTAACATGTATTTGTGGCCCACAGCTGTTTCTCTAAAACATGAAAGTGGCTCACGGGGGAAAAAAAAGTCAGGCTTGGGGAAAAGAGCATCAAGAAAAGCCACAGTGTAGTTCTGCATCTTATGCCCCTGCCAGGTATCTCTGATTTAATAACCCTTTCAATGACTTTGGCACTAACAAATTAGTGGAACTGGTAGTTGGTGGAACTGTTGGAACAAGTCCAGAGGAGGGCCATGAGGATTATCAGGGGACTGGAGCACCTCCCGTATGAAGATGGGCTGAGAAAGTTGGGGCTGTTCAGGCTGGAGAAGAGAAGGCTGTGTGGAGACCTCATAGCAGCCTTCCAGTATCTGAAGGGGGTCTATAGGGATGTTGGGGAGGGACTCTTCATGAGGGACTGTAGTGAGAGGACAAGGGGTAACGGGTTCAAACTTAAACAGGGGAAGTTTAGATTGGATATGAGGAAGAAATTCTTTACTGTAATGGTGGTGAGGCACTGCAGTGGGTTGCCCAGGGAAGTTGTGAAAGCTCCATCGCTGGCGGTGTTCAAGTCCAGGTTGGACATAGCCTTGGGCGACACGGTTTAGTGTGAGGTGTCCCTGGGTATGGCAGGGGGGTTGGAACTGGATGATCTTAAGGTCCTTTCCAACCCTAACTATTCTATGATTCTATGATTTATATTTTTTTGCCTCTCTTGATACATTGCTCTACTTATTTTTTCTAGCAGATTGGAAACAAAATTTAAATGAAAAAGGAAGAGAAACATTGGAATGTGCTTTGGATTTGAGGCAATTGAACAGCAGTGGGTGTAGCATGTACTATAGGGTGAAGCCTGGGAGAGATGGGTGACAGCTCTGTCACCTCATGCAAACTTTTGTATGCTTGCTTCTGTAAGCCTGCCCTAGCAGAGTAATGTAGGTATTAATATTCTTTGCTATATCTGCAGATAGAGCCCCTATTCTTGCAGCGCGATCCGAAGTCAATGGGAATCTGCTGGTGCTTAAAAATATATTCTTCAGATGTGAAGAGCTGTGACTTTGTGGTATGCACAAATTGTCCCCCAGCTGCTTGCTGCAGGGTATGGTGATCAGCTTATCACTCCTGGGTAGCCACTGACAACGGACAGGCTTAAAGCTTTCTCCCATTTGTCACTAGAGTTCTAGCAAGACTTTCTGCTCTCGCTTTACAGGGAATGCATGAAGCAAAGCATTGTCTAAAATTGATATTTCTGTCTAATTTTTGTGGTGCTTTGGTGACTTCTGGATCATCTGCAGATCCCTTTCATCCAACATTTTTAAGTTCTCTGAAAAATGGATGCAAACTCTTTATGTTCAGCATCCAGAAGCTGAAATACTTCTGTAAATCATAGAATCATAGAGTCACATGGATTGGAAAAAACCTTTAAGATCAAGTTCAACCGTTACCCAGCACTGCCAAGGCCACCACTAAACCATGTCACTAAGGGCCTTGTCTGCACGGCTTGTGAACACTTACAGAGTCAGTGATTCCACCACTGCCCTGGGCAGCCTGTTCCAGTGCCTGACTGCCCTGGGGAGAGACTTCCCCTTAGACTGGAGGAAGAAATTTTTCCTAATATCCAGTCTAAAAATGTTCCTATATACAAGCAAAGTCCTCCTTCCTGTATGTGCACTGGCTATTAGCATGTCTGCTCTTGTTACAAGGGATGAACACCTTTGGCTATATAGATGATGCATAGACACAGGGTAAGAGCATGGTATGTCCCGTTACACCCTAATGCCAGGACATTTTCACTACCTAGGTTATAATATGACACTTGGCTGAGAAGCCAAACAGAACAGAAATGTGTCAGTCTTTTAAAATATTGCTTTACCACCTGTTCGTTACTTTTTTTCCAAACATATATAATTAAAACTATAGTTTGGGGGTGAGGTTCATCCAAATCCAACTGTCTGAACACTGAGCCATTTTTGGAACTGCCGCAGTGTGCCCTGCGCCACTTCTGTTCCGTTTTACATGCATGCAGAGAAGGTCAGGCAGTGAATTAGCAGACAGCTTTGATGGTGCCAAAGACAACAACCTGCTTCAATACATTATCAAATAATAGACTATAAATTATGTAAGCACCGAAATGCCAAGCAGCAAACAGCATTTCCACTGCTAAATAGAATCCCCAAATTCATTAGAAGCTGCTAACCCTGATGATGTATTTATTTTGAGGAGTCTGAACATTAACTCTTTGCCACCATCCTTCCTTTCTTTCTGCCTTTCTATCAAATGTGCTCAGTTTTTGATCACATTCCCTTATTATGTGATTCTCCACCAAGCCCTGCCTCCAACATGCAGAAACTGTGTTTTGAATCATGTTCAGACCATAAGCTGTCAGATGGCTGAGGTAGCTCAGGAGGAGCACCACACAGGAGCAAAATACTGAGTATGAAAAGTTCAGGAGTAAAGTGCCCCAAGTTGGAGCTGGCAGCATGGAGCTGTAATCCTTTCTGAGCTGCTTAGCTCCAGACTTTCCATAAGCAGATGATGGAGAGGTGACAAAGCTACAGGCTGTGCATGTATCAGTGTATTACCTCCTGACACAGATTGTGCAGCCTCTGGGAGATGGGACCCCCAGCTGGCTAGGGCTTTGAGAATCTGTGGTAGTAAGAAGTAAAAGGTGATGGAAACAAAACCCAACAAGCATAGATGTAAATGGCAGATTTTATTAGGAATTAAACTATGTTTTATTATTATTTTTATGGAGAAACATCAAAGTAAATGAGACAGAATAGGAATTTAAGAAGCTTCATACACGATTCTTCTACACCCTATGCCCTCACAAATCAATTGTATTTGTAGGTTTGGTTCTCGTTACTTTATAAATGGCAGCAAACTGCCCAGCCTCTTCTATGTCCTGGGGGGTCTTCGCTTCCCCTCTGGAGCTTCCCTGCTTGGTTGCAGCCTTCTCTCCTGTGGCTTACCCAGATCTTCCCCAGGGAAAGCATCATCTTCCCTCCCTTCGAAGGTCTATTCAAGTCCTGTCCCCTTACAAGAATGTAAAACTGAAAACAATGAGAGTGCTCACCAACCAATGTATTGAGTGGTCTGCACTCAGGTTTTTGCTGATACCTCCCACCAGTAGTGATGTTTCTTGCAGTATGTGGCATACTTTCAGGTAAGACAGGTTTGTGGCAGTGGGCATTGCAGTCCTAGGAAAAGTAAGTGCAACCCAGTGCAAAATAATCTAATGTAGTACCCTTAGGAAGAGGTACAGCTGAACTCAACTGGAACTTCTCATTCCCAGTGCTAAATTTTAAGCACATTGGTTTCAGGGAATGAAGCAGTCGTGTTAGTAAAAGCTTAACGTATCCAAGTCAAGTCAAAAGAGTCTTTTAGAAGCATCCTTCAAAGGGTGGGATTTTATCTGAAAACTTGGTTTTACAGAGTTTGGAGATGCTGTGACCAGATAGTGTTCTGCTAATACCATTGCCAGACACACAAGGGCAAGGAGTGCCATGTATACAAAACACCATTATCATTTATTGACAAAATGTCTCGTAGACTCAATGGACTACATAAAAATCAGGCCAAAGCAAAACAAAAAACCCAGGGTAAATATTAATGAACAAAAAACCCATAGTCTAGCACAGCAGTTGGTCCCCGTTTAGGCTTGGCAAATAGAATGAATATTAGGTACATAGCGGGACTCGGAGGCAATTGCAGTACTCAATAGGGAAATGTAGTAGTTCACATACCGTTTCTATACAGGCTGCTATCAGTGCATTTTTTTGCAGAACCACTAAAATTCGGATCATTAATGGATCATTAGCAAAGAATAAAAAGCGTAAAGTTAAAATACAGCGAAAGTATGGACTCAAGTCATTTGCCTCTGAACATTTTACTTGCTAAGCTTTTTTCTTTCAGGGAACTCTGCAGTTCTTAAAAACATCTCCTTTTCATGACCAATCTGATGATTTCTGTGCTTGTGATAGTTTGCTAGTTATAATGCTTAAGGCAGGGCTGTGGTTCTTCCACATCCTTGTTCAGGTGGTCTTGCATCATTCTTCTGCAAGTAAACTTGAAGTGAATGATCAGAGAAAACATCTGGTTTTCTCTTGTATACTCCATGCATCAAGAGACCAGAGGTGGTCTTTCAGCTGTAGTATGCTCAGAAGTAGATTTGCTTAACAAAGGAGAAGGAAAAAAAATACTTGCACTGACTTCTTTAAAAGAGGGGAAGCCTCAAACCAAGGAATATTCTCAAGCCTATATCCAAGTTTAAGCATTGAGTTTGGTATTCATGAAACAATTCAAATGCATAAAATTAGATGCACACTTGGCAAGCAATGATTTCAACTCTTAGTAATGAACCACTGTCCTTACATGAATCTGGAGGCAGTGGAGATGTATGACTCAAGAGCTAACTACTAGAAAGTTTCTCCCATCTCTAGAATTATCAGTACTAACGTATTTTAATGTTGTAACTTCCGTACAAGACAGTGAGTATATCAGGGGGAAAACTTAGGAGATTCACTTAAATAGAGTATTCCAGTTAACACAATAGAAAGTCCTCAGCTACTGTAGAATTGCTGATTAATTCAACTCATAATTGGCCATTGTAGGGTCTCACATGCCTAAAACTGGTGCCAATGTTCACACCAAGGATCTGCTATTCTGTCTCCAGGAGTAATCAAAAATGGACACCTGAAGAAAAGGAAGAGCAGGCATACCTGTGTGATAGCTTACGCCCAATATTCTCTCCGCCTCCAACTTCATACAGCTGTAGGGATTTCCTAAGTCTTGTTGCATGTTCATTTGGCAACCCTTAATCATCTCTCTTCCAGTTATTCATCCAGTCTTTCCTTGGACCAGTGTCCACTCTTGCACCCACAGTATATTTTAAGAAGGAATTACATGGGTCTGCTATCTGTTGTGTTAAAAAAACAGCTCTCCTGGCTTCATCTGATGCCCATTAGTCCTTGGAATGAAAGGACATCACTTCCATATGACTCCTTATTTTGTTGACTTGTACCAAATTCTTCTAAGTCAGCTCTTTCTTCCAGCTTTGTCACTTTGACACCTATGTCCTAGCTAGTTTTTTGCACAGGTCAGAATTGTCCCATTTCTCCCACAGCTGTTTGGCTTCCTTAATAGCCTTTTATGAAGGATTTTGTCAAAAGCCTTTTGGAAACACTAATAAACTATATCAACTAGATCCGCTTTTTCTGCAAGGATCTATAAGGCAGGATTTCCCTTTGCAGTTACTCACAACTCTGTCGTTTTCCATGCTCTGTAGCTGCATTCTTTATTACAGCTTCTAGTTTGCCAGGTGTTGCCATCATGGTTACAGGCCTGCAATTCCCCGAGGTCTCCCTGGGAACTTTTCTTAAGGATTGACATTACACCAATTTTGTAGGTTGGAGAACATTTCAAGTAGTTAATAGGCTTACGTATTGTCATTAGTAACTCAGCTAAATGACTCTTGAGTTCTTTCAGAAATCCTGGGGGACTGCCATTTGGGTTTTGCAATAGGTTACCACTGGAGGTGAGGTTAACCAGTACCATTGTATTATCTGCCCTCACTGCCTCTCAGATTCCTCTGAGCACATAGCGATCACTTCCGTTAGCCTCAGAGAGCAGGCAGTAAGAGACGCTTCCTAAGGGATGTCCTTATTGCTTGAAGGTTCATGGATGTGGCCCAGTGGGATCATTTCCCCCATGTCTGTTCTAAAATGATGATACTGAAACTAATCATCCTCTGCAAGCCTCTCCCTATCCTCTTCCTGGGAAGAAGCAGTTAAACATAAATGGAAGAAAAGTTGAATGGTGGATCTTTCCTACGTCAGATCTGACCCTGCCCATGCTGCGCCATAGTTGGTTCCCTTTTAAGATGGCATCTGGCTTCAGAAGTAGATTGAGCTGAGAAGCCATGTACAGTTGGGATTGTGGATCTGTTGTTTCAAGGTTTTTGTGGAATGGGGTGGGTTCAGAGTTCTGTATTTGAGAAATGTTTTGGTTTGTTGGTTGCTTTTTTTTATGAATCTGGAACTCTGATCTCATCATGGGATCTGAAGATTAAGCGGGAGCAAACAGTACATAATCCTCTTCCTTGTCCTGCTGCCAGAAATGTGCCACATTGCCCTATGACAGATAAGTCGGAGGCAGACAAGAAGAAAAGGGATGAAACAGAAGCTAGCTACAGATGCAAGGCTTAACTTTTGTGCTGTCACCTCCGTACATGGCAGAAATGCCACCTTCTCCTACACATGTTGGAGAATGCTCCATACAACAGCTGTGGTCTGTCAGTGACAAAAGCCAGAGTTTGTAGTAGGATGTGTAAATGTGAATATTGGCCACGATCAGCTTTGGGAACTTTTTCCTGCTGGAGCTCACTTGCTTTCCGCCTAGAAGCTGGATGACTTGTTGGTGCTCTGTTAGCTAACGCTAGCTTTAGATTTGGCCATGAAGGCCAAATGGCTGTCTGAAGGGTACATTTAGGCTGGGTTTATGTTTCTCCCAAAGCTTTATATACCTCTGTAGTGACTCGATTGTTTGTTATTCATCCCTCTTCTTTACACATAGGTATGTCTACTGTTATGCCAATGCAGCAGGTTTGCGTAACGACCATGCAGAGACTAAAGATCTTAATTTCTTAAAGTGGACGGGGAGGGTTTCCTTCAGAGAGTCTTTTTTGGTCATTTTCCTCCTCATCCAAAACTCAGTCCTCTTCCCACAATTCAGTGTCGCTGCTAGCATTTGGTAAAATCACTCCTCTAATGAATTTGAATTGAGATATATTAGGATGACCAGCAGCTTAATGGCTCAACTGTAACTACGCCTTAATTCAGCTCTTGGGTAATAAGTGAGGTAAGAATAGCTCCTTGTCTTGTGTTCTGCACTACCTGAGGTTCCTGCAGGCAATCATTATTACCTGCTACTTCATACACTGTTTGGCCAGATAATGCCTTGCAATTAGGCCTTAAGAGCAAGTGATGGAAAGCTGTCTGTAAAAGCTGATTATATTAGAGCCCAGCAGCGTGTCTGTACCACCATTCTCTAAGATTTGCTGCCTTTTTGATGTCTCACAGTTGCTGCTCTCATCCAGAGGCAAACTGTTTATTCAGACTGCTGCAGGCCAAATCTTCAGCAGTGGTGTTCTGGCATAGCTGAACTCAAGTCAAGGGAAATATAGCCTGGCTCTTTCTTACTTATCTCTCTTCATATTCCATGTTAGTTGTATCTTACTGGTACTATTCCATTTCTTTTGTTGCCACATTCATCTTCAACTGGTATACATAAGATGTCAGCATTAACTCAATGAATCTGTTATTGAAATTATGTCTGTTTCATGGTTTTGCAAAGATGATGAAATGTGTATAGGGACTGCACGTAGAAAACCTTGGTAATTTGGTGAATGTCAGCACAGTTTAGCAGTAAATCTTTGCTGACCCATATGGTTACACTGCCATGCATGGAAAGGATGGACACCTTGAATTGGTTCCAACAGGAGCCCCATATCCTGAGTAGAGAGAAACTTGGCTCACACAGAGTAGCAAACAAGCATAACTGGCTCCTGAGGACAGCACTGCAATCCCAGGCTTAAGATTATGCTGGGGTGGGGAATCTATAAGGAAATTTTCAGCCTTCTTGCATTCTGTAAGAGAGCATTCAAATGTGGCCAGGAGCCTTCTTTCTACTTCCCAAAACTATTGTGCTTTGGAAGGGTGCAAAGCAATATTCTTTTGCTTTGTATATAAATAAACAACAGTAATGTCCTTCAGGCTGGCAATGCAGTGCTTGCTTTCTCCAAGGGCACACCACACATTACTGTGCAAGCAGAAACAAAGTCTCTTTACCCATATGCCAGGCCAATCAGGAGTTATAAGAATAAGACTGGTTAGCACTGAGATTGAACTGATGAGTCTTAATGAGATTTCTGCTCAGCTTGGAGCACATGCGGATGGGGCTTGTAAAATACCATGTAGGTACTTTTTAAGAGACACAGTACAAAATCTCACCTGTTAGTCTCCAGGCATTTTGAACGTCACCTGGGCTAGCAATAATAAGGCAAGGTGTGGTCTTCATCACTTGGTTTGGCAGCATTCAACAGGCTGTGCTTTGCCTTTGCAGTGCATTTTAAAAGCAGCGATCACCAAAGGTAAAATAGTTTTTCAGCCTTCCACAGGCAGTTTGGGCTTGGGTTGTTGTGCCTAGATTGTTGTCAGCTTAGTCCAAAAGGTACTTGTTTCTTTCATCTCGGACGGATGTAACACAATAGGATGTGTCATTTGCTGATAGATTATATTATGCTAAACCATGTCATGTGAGTCAAAAGGATAAGGAGAACTGTAGTAGAGGCAAGAAAAATGAAATATTCTGGTAGACTATGGCTTTTCTTTCTATTTTGAGTTCACAACGTTCAATAAATTTAAATCTTTTTTAGGTATCTAATTTTTCTCAGCTAACCCATCAGTGAACCATATCCTAGCATTGTTACAAGGGTGGGCAGCAGCCAGAAGAGCCTTTCTGAGTGGAGGACATGTAATCTGTCAGGGTGTGCAGGTGAGCAGACTAATGCAAATCTGTTGGCACATTTGTTTCCTGCACAGGTCATGATCTTCTGGTTCAGTGGCCAGGTTTCAATTTGGGTAGCTATACATCTGTTGGGACTTCAGCTATGGCTTGTAAAGTGTGTTTGAATCCTTTGAATAGCAAGTAAGTCCTATCTAAATGTCAGGTGTGATGGAGTGTTAGAGATAAGGGGAAGGTGGGATGTGAGGAGGGAATCTCAGTGCATCTCTGTCCTTCCCCAGCGAATGCCATTGTGTTCCCCAGGGTGCAGGCAGCAGCATTGCTTCTCCATTACCAGGTCTGGATGTGCAGAGAAGCACATGTCAGATATGTGAAGTGGCTGCAGATGGGCCAGAGGGGTGTTGAAAGTCCTCTGTGTGTGTTTGCAGTGTGGGGTCCTAAAGCACAGCTTCCCGGCTCAGGCACATCACTGTGGGGATATACTTGTGCACAGACCTGCACCTCCCTGGGATCTGTCTCCGGGGGTCTCTGCTCTGCAGCCTGGTGGATCCACCCACCACCAGGCTGTGGATGTGCCGTTAGTTTCTCTGACTCTTAACCAGCATCATCAGTAAAATGATGCTAGAGGCCTTTCTGTGCTATAGAAATGGGGATTAAAATGTGCATTAGAATTGTGAGGTACTTTGATAACATTGTAATGAGAACTATAAAGTACCTGAGAGAGATGGAGAAGTGTTTTTTTTCATCATCTGCAGAATCTCATTAGTATACCTGCCACTGCTTTATTTGCCTTAAGAGCAATGGCAGGACCTTATTCTTCTCCTTTTGCAGAGAGCTGTGACTGACCTGCTCCCTGTGTGCTGAGAGCACTTGCAGGCAGAACAAGAATTGGAGGCAACTTTCTGTCACCTTTCATGCAATAACCTGCTTCCTGGCAGAAAAGGTGTCCAAGGAAAACTGCTCCAAGGAGGAATATATCCTTGGGCAGTCTTATAGCACCAATTCAAGCTTGCTGAAGCAACTGGAAGCTGCTTACTCTGTATTTTGCCAGGACTCCAGTTGCATAAAGACTTAGACATGCTGAGCTTTCCTGGGCTCAGTTGCTTACTTTTAAGTGCGTGTGCCATTTTTCATTACTTTATATGCTAAGGAGCAGATTCTGAATCTTTTAGTCATGTTTGGTAGGGCCTTGTTCCATAAATAATCTTATTAACTTCAGTGGATCTGCATGGGGAAAACAGTACTGTTCAGCAGAGGCTGAAGAGTCCCAGCAGGAAGAGCAGGGAAGGGCGAAAGAGGAAATGTGTTGCCAGAGATCAAATCAACATTTAGGCTTTTATGTGACTCAACATCAGTCACTGAAGGCAGTAAAATAACTTTTCTAATTTGCTCTAAAAGCTTCAGCAAGAGTAGGAAAAACCTCAGGTGCCCCTCTAGGGGTGTTTTGAAACAAAGGTGCAATATTCATTTTCACTGTATAGAGTTAAAAAAAGGCCTAGGAACTCTCTGGCTCCTAATTATCACCCTAGGCAGCTTATTTAGCCTACCTGTCAGGAAGGTAGCAAGTATACAACCCACTGTAACTCTTGCAAAGTAATTAAGCCAGTTTTTTAGCCTTCCTCTATCAATATTAATAACCTACACTAATTGCACAATGCTTTCATACTTTTTTCCCCTCCTTTTTCTTCAGTCTGCTACAGGGATTAGTTAGGCATTTGCATCTTCGTTAGGGGCCTTAACAAATGTTAATTTCTTATTTTTACCTTTTCCTGGTTTTTTTCTTTTTTTGGTATTGCCAGAACGAAATTAATTTCCCACAAGGATATTTACTGCCTTTCATGTATCAATCAGGGCTCAGCTTTTCCTTTTCTCATGCTGAGATGGTTTCTCCTAAGCTCTCTGAAGTCAAGAAAAGAGAAGATAGAGTTTTACGTATTGCAAAGAACCTCGAAATTAAAGACATTGGAAGTAGAAAGTTAAGTGACCTAAGGTATGCTGTAAGGATTTTTCCATTTGAGACCTCTTTAATGTATTTCAATGCCTGAAATGCTCATGCAATCTGAATGAATTTCAGCAAACTTAGTTGCTGTGGTCAAACAACAGCTTGCTGGCGCTGTCTATGGGCAGGTTGTAAGTACTAGAGTTAACGGATATCATTGTATTTCAATCGTTGAAATTCCTCATGTATACTCTTCCAGGCTGCTCTTTTTCTTTAATAGGAGATGCTAATTACGTGACATGTTGGGGAGGCATCATTAGGGTGAAGTTCCTTTAATTCATTTTAATTCATAATAAATTGTACTTGAAAGTATTAATGGTCTCTTGAATTTCAGTGAGTAAGAAGTTTAGGTTTGCTGCTAAACTGCATACCTTCTTGGATAGCAGGCTTATGAACTTGGAAATGGTGGGCAGGAAGCATTGCCAGCCTGTTTATTCATGCTGATGAACATTTCTCTGTTATTTGTGGATTAGAGATAATAGCTGAGTAGTAGCTTGTAACCGTGTTCAAAAGCAACTGGCAGTGTAGGCTTGAGAAAAAGGGTGAATAGTCATTCTCTATTTTAAACCCCCTGGAGAGGTTTTTTTTATGAGCCACAAGTAGAATCACAAAAGAATTCAGGTGGAAAGGGGTCTTAAGGGGATCTCTGGTCCCACATCTCAAAGTGAGGTCAGCTGGATTGTCCAGGGGCTTATTTGGTCTGGTCCCTTAAAACTCCATGGAAGGAGACACAGCCTCGCTAGCAAACTGTGCTACTGCTTGACTGCCTTCAAGGTGAAAAATTATCTCCTTATGGCTGGTCTGAATGTCTGATTCCAACTCTTGTTCTCCCACCCAGCACCACTGCAGTGAGTCTGGGTCCCTCTCTTGATTACCTCCTTGTGGGTGCTGTTAGGTCACCACAGGCATCCCTCCCCCAGGCTGAACAAGCCCTAGTCTTGCAGCTTCAGCTCACAGGGCAAGAGCTGATGGTCGTACCTTTACTGTCTTGGTTGCCTTCCCTGAATTCCCTCCTTAAAGATCTAATGGAGTTTCCTAAGGGAGACCTTGTAACAGTCTTCCAATACCTAAAGGGGTCAGACAAGAAATCTGGAAAGGGGCTTTTGAAGAGAGCCTATAGTGACAGGACAAAGGGGAATGGCCTTAAACTGACAGAGAGGAGTCTGAGATTAGGCATTAGGAAAGAATTCTTCTGTGAGAGTGGTGAGACACTGGCACAGGTTGCCCAAAGAAGCAGTGGCTGCCCCATCCCTGGCAGTGTTCAAGAGCCGGTTGGACAGGGCTTGGAGCAACCTGGTCTAGTGGCAGGGGGTTTCCACTAGATGAGCTTTAAGGTCCCTTCCAACTCTAGCTATTCTATGATTCTATGCAATGATGTCTTTCTTCTGCTGGGCATCCCAGACTGGATGCAGTACTGTCACTGTGGTCGAACAAGTGCTGAGTTAAGGGGAATGATCACTTCTCTCTCTCTATTACAAGACCTGCTCTCCATCCAGGCAGTGCTCAGCCTGTATTGCTGCAGGAGGTTCATCCTCCCCAGGTTTGGGGCTTTGCAATTGAGGTTCTACTGGTGCTAATGTTAACAATGTATGGTGGTTGTTATCTGTAGGCAGGTCTACTTGACGCTTCAGTTAGGCAGTGTTTCTCTCGCTTTGCGTCTCTGGCCTTTGCATGCACTTTGCTGTATGGGAAAGGTGCTGGGAATGAATATATGATGCAAAGGGCAATTTTGGGCTGTCTTTGGTGTTGCTTGTGCATTATTTTGGTCTAGTCAAACCCACTCATGGACAGTGCAATGAAAAAGTACTTCTCTAACTGTGCTTGTACAGACTTGATAGAAACCTAGCAGATGGGCTGTGTCTTTTATTATCGATGGGGGATGAACAAACCTGAACCTGCGGAGCAAAATCGGCTGGCAAAGACTGTTCTCCGACTTGAGTGTTGTCTCTTGCATATGTTTCCCAAGGTCCAAAAATACATGAGGTACTTATATCCTTAGATTACTTCTGAAAAATCATGCAGATAAAGGGCTGGGTGGGAGCTTGTCAGCCGTCAAAGCCACTGAAGTATTGGAGCAGAGTGAAATAAAGACAGTCATTATTCCCCAGATCATAACACAAGGACATGGTCACTGCTGAGAAGCGTCAGCAAAAACATTAGAAGTGTCCAAGGCCCTTCCATGCTCGGCAGTGTCCTTCCATAGTCAGAGAGATAGGCAGGGCTATTTATATCAGATGTTAATTAGGTTTTAAGGACGAGAAGATGGATAATGAGGGAAGCAAGAGACACAGTGCCGCTGGTTATTACTGCATTAAACACAATGCAGAGGTGCTGTTTATAGACTCATAGAATCATTAGGTTGGAAAAGACCTTTATGATCATTGAGTTCAACCATAAACCAAGACTAAGCTGTCAGTCCTTCTCTGCTATCTACATACTGTATTTTTTTTAATCAGGTAACTAATCATGACCAAGTTTGGAAGTCAAAAGCTGGTCACAAGAATCCCGGGTGAGCAAAATTCCGTCAGATTTCTAATCCTTTCCTTAAACTAGCTTGTTTTCTCGCGTGAATGCACTCCCTCTGGTGGCTAATTTACTATCTCCATTTCACTCTCCTTTTAGAGGTACGATGCAGCTGGCTTAAGGAATTGTGAGAGCTATGTGCTACTGCCTTTAGTAGGCTAGTTTAATGTTTTATGCCCTCAACACTGAGGGCACATGAAAAGTCTGGCCCTTAAAATGTATTTAAAAATAATTACTATTCATGGAAAAAGATGAAGCTAAGAAAAACAAAAAAAAAAAAAAAAAAAAATCTGTTCAGAAAGATTGTTTCTGAAAAGAAGCCTAAACCATATTTGATCAGGCAAATGGTCTGCTGGGTTCAGTGTTTCAAAGCCCAAGTTGGTCATTCACAAAAGGTAAATCAATGATGTGTCAAAATTCCTCTTATGAATTTCCTTTTAGGCGTCTATCTGTTACATCTCACACTGCAAGCTGTTCTGGGTAGACAGCTACTTTTTCTGATCATAGCGTGGTAGTCAGGGCAGTAGGTGCTATTGCTACCTTTAAAAACCCATGGGAAGAACTGATGTGCTGGAAATCATCCCCAGGGTAAGAAATCGCCACTCTTTGAAGGCTAAACTTCTTTTAGATGTAGTTTGTATATCATCTCTTCATACAGGAGATTTGTTGTCTACACAGTTTTATAAAACGCTTACGGTTAAGCAAAGGTAGTGTTACAGTAGCATTTATATAGTGGACACTACTCTGAGGCTAGAAAAAGTCAGCAAAAAGTATTTACTTAATTAGCTTTCATGCTGTGTTTTAAGAGAGAGAAATACAAGCAGAAACTGCTGCAAGCTTGCTTGCCCTGTAGGTTGATGTACTCCAGCACCCGGTAAGCTTCCTACCTTATGGGGAAAAAGCTGTTCCCATGCCTGAGAGCTGGATTTAGATGCTCTGCCGATCCTGTCTGCACCATGGTGGATGGAATTAGAGCCTTTTCAGTGTATTTGGAGCATGCTTAGTGAGGGCAAGAGGCAGAGACCTGGGGTGGTTCATTTTAGTTCCTACTGTATCTTCATCGTTCCAGGTGACAGAGAGGCCTGGGACAGGAGTCACTGCTTGGTAAGAGGATGGGACCTGCAAAACCCTTCAGTGCTTACAGAATTAGACTAATGCTAATTTTAGAGGCCAAAGCTGATGTTAGAGTCCAGTCCTATCAACCAGACTCTGCTACTAGTGTGACAAAAAAGATCCCTTGTGACCATATAACCTTGAATTAACTGTCTACCCCAGAAATCCTCTACTCTCATAATCTATAATGTCATCATTGAATTTCTGTCATAATTCACTTAATTGCATGTCTGTTGCTACAGTGCTTCAATTTGAGGAAATTTCTGTTTCCTTACTCAGAAAAAGAGTTTACACTCTCAAGACCAATTTGCCAGCTGGAGCATAGTTCTTCTGTAAAGATAAGGCTCTTATAAATATGTGAAAGCACCATCATCTCTGCATTTATACTTTTAACAGTATGTATCTCAATGACAGCCATCATCACAGTCAGCCATCTCCTTGCACCTAGCATGTGATGCTCTGAAGATGGCAGAGTGCGTTGCTGGGTTAGATCTACGGAGGCATGACTTTACTTTGGACAAGCTACTGAAGAAAAAGTATGAACCTGATGACTCAAAGATATGGGGCATAATTATGACTAGCTTTAAGTAGCACTCACGGATCCCTTGCAACAGGTCTTTTGGGTTTTCAGGCATGGTTGTAGCTCCAACCTGGTACTCAAGGACTTGTGAGTGCAGCCTCCCCAGAAAGAGACCAGGAGGTATCTTTCACTTTTTCCCCTTGTTTACATGGATTTTCTTCCTAAGAGGAGACAGTTGTGCTCCTGAATGGTAGAGAGAGGATCATCAGCTGATCATCAGAGGACTGTAGTGATGTGACTGTGTG